>CM050172.1:62730522-63390522 GCA_027410445.1 Discoglossus pictus | reverse complement strand
GCGCAAACCATCCAACTTGAAGGAGCTGGAGCAATTTTGCAAGGAGGAATTGGCAAAAATCCCAGTGGTAAGATGTGGCAAGCTCATAAAGACTTATCCAAAGCAACTTGGAGCTGTGATTGCCACAAAAGGTGGCTCTACAAAGTATTGACTTTAGAGGGGTGAATAGTTATGCACATTGACTTTCTGTTATTTTGTCCTATTTGTTGTGGGCATGTTCTGTACATTAAATCCTCAAACAATCCAAGTTAATTCCAGGTTGGGAGGCAAAAAAACATGAAAAATGCCAAGGTGGTGAATACTTTTGCAAGGCATTGTATAATAGTGAGACAGACAGTAGACATACTGATAGATAGATAGATAGATAGAGAGAGACCGGACAGACACAATTCAGAGGGGGAGAAAGAGATAGCAGAGAGAGTCAGACACAGAACATAGTGAGAGATATAAAGGGAGACAGACAGGAGAGAGGCACAGAAGAGATAGAGTCAGGAGAGAGAAAGAAACATATGGTCATTTATTACGAGCAAGTTACTAGTGTGGACTAGTGTAGCAAATTCAAAAAGAATACTGGTAGGAGTATGCTATAAACCCCCAAATATAATTGAAAGTGACGAAATACAATTATTACAGATTGGAAAAGCAGCTAAGCATGGACAAGTTCTAATAATGGGAGATTTTAACTATCATGAAATAAACTGGATAAATGAGTCCAGCAGTTCAACTAAGGGGAGCTGGTTCTTGAGTACACTCAGAGATCATTATCTGGCCCAGGTTATACAAGAACCTACTAGAAATGAGGCTATCTTGGATATAGTTATCACAAATAATATTGATATGGTATCAAATGCTGAAATAGGGCAACCTTTGGGAAACAGTGATCACAACACTCTCATTGGAGATTTAATTAAAAAAAATAATTGTATAGGTAATAGCTATATTTAAGAAGGGAGCAAGCGATAATCCGGGGAAATATACATCAGTGAGCCTCACTTCTGTAGTGGGGAAGTTTTTAGAAAGGTTAATAATGTATAATATACAAGAATATGTCTATTTGAACAGGATTATAAGTAGGAGTCAACAAGGATTTGATTTATGAGGGATCTGTCATGTCAAACATATCTAATTAGTTTCTATGAAGAAGTAAGTAGGAACTTGGATCAAGGCAACTCAGTGGATGTAGTATTTTTGGATTTTGCAAAGGATTTTGATACAGTGCCACATGGGAGACTATTGAGCAAACTAGGGGATACAGGAATTGCAGTAAATATCTGCTCATGGATCGAGAGCTGGCTAAAAGACAGGAAGAAAAGGGTTGTGGTAAATGGAACACTCCGATTGGACTAATGTGGTAAGTGGGGTTCCTCAGTGCTCAGTATTAGGTCCTCTAGAAGTAGGACTGGAAAGTAGTGTCTCCCTTTCTGCTGATGACACTAAGTTGTGCAAGGTAATTCAATCAGAAAATGATGTACTTTACCTCCAAAGGGATTTGCATAAATTAGGGAAATGGGCAATTAAATGTCAGATGAGATTTATTACGAATAAATATAAAGTTATGCATCTGGGAAGGAAAAATAGCCATGCAATTTATAATCTCAATGGAGTAAATCTCGGGGTATCAGATATTGAACTGATTTGGGAGTGCTTGTGGACAACCACCTAGATAGCATTGCTCAATGTCAAGCAGCATCTTCTAAGGCAAATAAAATATTAGCATTTATTAAGAAGGGTATAGAAGCAAGGGAAGCAAATATAATTCTGCCACTATACAAATCCCTAGTACACCCTCATTTGGAATATGGAGTACAGTTTCGGGCACCACTTCAAAAAAAGGACATTTTAAAACTGGAAAAAGTACAGAGAAGGACAACAGAACTAATAAGGGGAATGGAGGGGCTAAGCTATGAAGAAAGACTAACTAAATTAAACTTATTTTCTCTCTAAAAAAAAAGAGGGGATATGATTACCCTATATAAATACATCCAGGGTCAGAATAAAGATTTGTCAAGGGAGCTTTTTGTGCCAAGAGTTTTTCAACCGACAAGAAGACATCCTTTGAAGTGTGGTGATGGATGCAGAGAGGGGATGGCTGCTGCAGCGGACTGGATGCTATGTAGGGATGGAAGCTAAGATGGGTGGGTGCTGTGTGGATGTTGTGAGTGACTGGGTGCTGAGAGACACTGACTGCTATATACAGATAGTATATGTGAGCATAATGCGGACCGGAGGTAAGAGAAGTCAAGCAGCTATTGGTCTTGGGGGGAGCAACTATGGGAAAGGCTTTTGGGAAAGGGTGCAATTATGTTGCAAAAATGTTTGCACCAGGGCCCTACATTCTCTAGCTCCGCCACTGAATATGAAACAAATTTATGCAGTTGCATTAATTTAATCTTTGTTTTGAAAAAATAATTGCTATTAAAATTGCTATTAAAATAGTATAAATATTAAGCTGTATAATCTAAACAACTTCTCTGAATGCAAACCTCATTGGAATGTTTTTTAAAGAAAAGGAAATAAGCACTTACATGTATCTTGGAATGCTTTTTTCAAAAGACAAACATTCATATCTTATATAGTGTTGGGTTCACACATTTTTTACCATTTCACTCTTCCTCCCACAAACTGAATTCTGATGGTGATGTCCTTTTAAGTCTCCCTTCACTAGGCATTTTATATATTCTCCATGTGACACTACTGTTAACAAACAATACTATGGAAACAAACAGAAGGAAAACATTGTTAATAATTCATACCTTATCTGGTGAACTGTTTGCTCAAGTGTCCTTTTCAGCAGTTCTTGGACATTTTTGATGAGCTCAACTTCCTAGATAGAAAGCATATGACAAGTTAGCAACATGAGCCAAAACTTGAACATATATAAAAAAAAAGAAAAAAAAAAAAAAAGAAGTTACAGCTTTGGAGGAAATATGCATAGTTCCTGTTTCGTCCCTGCCAGCATTGGCGTGCAGCAGCCAGGAGGTGGAGCAATGGTGGTGTGCCAAGACTTAGTTCAATGTGTTCTTAGGGTGAGTGTTAGATTTAGGGGATAGGGTTAGGGTAGTGGCAGATGATAAGCTTTGAACGCCTCTATTTTACTATGTAAAGCCACTACGCTAACCCCTAAATCTAACCCTAACAACAAATGGAATAAAGTCTCGGTGTGTCACCTTCCCACCTCCTACTAGCTGCTGCACACCACTGCTGGAGGGAACGAAACAGGAAAGGTCCAAATTTACAACTGAGCCATGTTAAATCTGCAATTATAAAACTATTTAAAATTGTCTAGATCAGTAGTTCCCAAATCTTTCCTGAAGACCCACAGGACAGGCAAAGATAGGACTTAATCACATGGCTCCCATAAGAAATCTTGCAAGTGAATGTTTTCTCATAGGAGGCTACGTAGCTATTAGATAATTCATGCAGCAAATCCTAACAAGTGAGCGCTATGTTCCCTGCTGCTATTATTATTCTTGTTTGTTTGTAAAGCGCCAACATATTCTGTGGCGCTATAGAGGAGAGATTTCACCTAAACAGCTAATACATGACTCCCGTAAGAGATACTGAACTTCCTACAGTGTATTCTTATAGCTCTGCGAGTGCTTACAGTGAGACAAAGCCTTACATATAAACTCCTACAAGAGCAGATAAACCCATTATACGCAGAGCTAGAGAATGGAGGGCCCTGGTGCAAGAAAAAAAATGGTGCCCCCTTCCTCTGGGGGGTGGAAAAAAAATTGTTGTGTGGGCTTCCCTGGGACTATATCACTTAGTGCTCCTCCCCCAGATCACTTCCGATAACTGCTTCCCTCTTGAAGACCCCTTCGCATAACAGCAAACCTTTCCAATATGCCTTTCCATAGCTGCTCCCCTACCCTTATCACTGATCTGTGTGAAGCTCTACTGCCTGCAGCATAGCTCCAGGATGTACGTACTGCACTTTACAGTGACATCCTCTATGGATGAATATATATATATATATATATATATATATATATATATAAGTATACTTTCTCTACTTAGCAACCAATCCTTCTCAACATCCACCCCTCTTAGCATCCATTTCTAAATAGCACACAGTCCTCTCAGCTCCCACCTCACATAGCACCCATTCCTATCTCCTTTGCTCCTCCCTCACAGAACCCATCCCCCATGTACTTGCTGCAAATTTGACCTCTTACCTTCTTCCCCGATACACATCCCCAGCCTGCTGAACTGCTACACACTGCCTTTTGGAGACATACACAATGCCGAGGAGGCCCAGGTGGGTTGTGGTGAGCCAGAGGAGAGCACTGCACCACCTGCACTACTGGAAGATCCACTCTTTCCCACTCGGTAATGCGAATGCATAGGAGATAGAGACAAAAGATAGAAACAGGAAGGAGAGAGATAGGAGAGGAGGACTTGACAGAGAGAGAGTCAGACAGGAAAGAGAGAAATATATAAGAAAGACAGGTCATAGGGGGATACAGGACAGAGATGGAGAGATAGATAGATAGATAGATAGATAGATAGATAGATAGATAGATAGATAGATAGATAGATACAGGACAGAGAGAGAGAGAGAGAGATACAGGACAGAGAGAGAGAGGACAGAGAGAGAGACACACACAGAAAGAGAGCTAGGACATAGAGAGATACAGGACAGAGAGAGAGAGAGACAGAGATAGAGACACACACACACACACACACAGAGAGAGACACAGAGACACACACATAGAGAAACAGAGAGAGAGAGAGAGACAGAGAGAGATAGAGAGACACAGAGAGAGACAGAGAGAGAGAGAGAGACACAGAGAGAGACAGAGAGAGAGAGATAGAGGACAGAGAGAGATACAGGACAGAGAGAGATACAGGACAGAGAGAGAGAGAGATACAGGACAGAGAGATACAGCACAGAGACAGAGACACACACACACAAAGAGAGACAGGACATAGAGAGATACAAAACACAGAGAAAGAAGACAGACAGAGAGAGACAGGACAGAGAGAGAGAGACAGGACAGAGAGAGAGACAGGACAGAGAGAGAGAGAAAGACTGATACTCCGTCCTGTGTCTCTTTTCCCCTCCGTCCCCTGTGTCTCTTTCCTCCCCTCCCCATCCCTTGTGTCTCTTTCCCCCCTTTATCTCGCCTCCCTCCCCTGTGGGTGTAAGTTGCGGGCTTGTTCAATTGAATTGCTCTGCAATTACAGCAAATTTCAAGCCCACAGATATACGGCATGTACAACGCAATCTGTGGGCTTGCAATTCAATGAGGCCCCAGGTCTGGAGTTTCCTATCACCCTTAGGGAGATTTCTCTCAGAGCGGGCTATCATGTCCATGGAACTAACCTATTAAATTTAGATTGTTCTCTGCCTGAGCACCTCTATTTTGTTTTGATTTTTGCTTATTCAAATGACCCTTGGTGCTTAGTTTCCCTAAGGGTTATAGCAGACTCCAGACATGGACCTAGACATAGGGACTTAGTTTTAGTGGGTAAGGCTAAGAAGGTTAGGAGGTTAGGGTTAGGGCCGCCAATGGGTGTAGGCGGTTAGGTTTAGGGACGGGAGGTGGTGTAGGGGGTTAGGATTAGGGCCGGCAAGGGGTGTAGCGGGTTAGGGCCAGCAAGGGGTGTAGGGGGTTAGGATTAGGGCCAGCAAGGGGTGTAGGGGCTAGGGTTAGGGCCGGCAAGGTGTGTAGGGGTTAGGGTCGGCAAGGGGTGTAGGGGGTTAGGGACTTAGGGTTAGGCCCGCTAACTGGTGTTGGGGGTTAGCGAGTATATTGGGATGCGGGACAGGAGCGCACTTGGCAACAGGAGGCTTAAAGTGCTGTGCACGTGCACATGTGGTAGCATAAAATAGGAAAGGTCTGGGTACACTACATAAATGTTGATTAGTGACACAGCATATAATTCAAATATGGTATAATTTAAAAATATAGATACTAACAAGTACTTTATCAATCGAAGGTGCTTTCCCTCTTCACTTGCGCAAAATTTAACAGCAGCAGTTCCACCGCAAACCGATAAATGGCGCCGCCGATCTTTGGTACTGCTGCACATTGATAAAAGGCACACCGACAGAAGAGGCCTTGAGCTATGAGAGGCGACCCTCGAGGGCTGAGTGCCTGCGCAGAACATAGTGATGGCCTTGCTGTTGATTCAGCGCCGTCAAGGTGCACCACGTTGGAGCGGGGAATAATTATAGGCCTTCCCTGAAACAATACTCCATCTAGCGGCTACTTGCTGACACCGCAGCTGTCAGTGCTGGCGATTTCTTGCGCACACACAACGGGATAGATCCTCCCTATGGCCTGAGCATGATCAGGCTTTTGTTTTTTTGCATGACTTTAATTGAAGTGCCCTTTCTGGATCGCTACCTTGTCGTGGTGAAGGGGCTTGTGTACCTCAATGAAGCTGTGAGCTATACCATGCAGGGTCACCCAAGATGGACAGATCATAGCAGAGAGGTCAGATAAATCGTGGTCCACTGGAGAAGGAACTGGCCCCCACTCCAGTATCTTTGCCATGATTATCTTATGGATTTGCACAACCAGAGACAAGAAGTGCCTAGTGATCTGCAGTCCATAGGGTCACGGAGAGTAGGCCACGACTGAACGCCTAAACAATGTTCTCTAGCGTCTGAGCATCTGCACACTCTTGTTTTTTGGGATCTAGTCTGTTTCAGTAGCGCAAGGCATGGCTGGAGAACAGCTCTCCCTGTTAAAGGTGGATTACTGCAGTTACTTTTACAACAATGATATAGAAGCAAAAAGAGTGTTATAGGAGATCATGGGACCTGGGGGTATAGGAGATCAGAATGGGGGACCTGGGGGGGGGGCAAACCCCCAGGTTCCCCTATTATTATCTCGTATAACACTCTTTCTGCTTCTATATCATTGTTGTAAAAGTAACTGCAGTAATCCACCTTAAGTGGACACAGCCTTTGACAGAGAAGTGTGCGTGCTGTTCTTGGCTTGCGCTAGTGAAACAGACTAGATCCGTTTTTTTGCATGACTTTAAATGAAACGTGATACATATTTTCCCTTGACACCTATACCTTCCCCCTCTGATTACCTTGAGCAGCTCCAGCTCTGCTATATCTCTGACCAGCTCGCTCCCCAGTCTCCTCTCCCTGCACTGCAGGTTGTCAGTGGCTATGGCTTGTGGGATCTCGGTGGCATCCAAGGCCTTCTCCATCCTGCCCTTCTGCTGGATCAGGAGCTGTGTCTCTGCGGTGATATCCGCAATCTCTCTGGCCAGCTCGGATTTCCAGAAGTGGATATCCAGCAGCCTCTCTCCCAACTTCTTGGTGGAGTCATTCTGGCTGCGCAGGGCCCGGGCCTCGGTCTCTGCTGCTAATGTTTTGGCTTCATGTCTCACCCTCTCAGAGGAGTCCCGGTCTGCGAATGCCTGATAGAAGCTGGTGTAGATGCCCTGTTGCCACTCCTCTAGCAGATACTTGGCTGTACGGAAGCCCGCCGTGGCCAGGCCCGAAGAGCAATGCTCGCCTGTCCTCTGGGGTACCTCCGTTATGTGGGCTGGCAATGATCCCACCGGGATACTCTGCGGTGCATACGGGCGGGAGACGAGCACCTGAGCAGACATGATCAAACTATAGTACTGTGACTGAATTGTTGTCACTAGGCCTACGTAACCAGGGTAACAACCTTAGCTTGGAGTCCTGTTGCTAGGATACCAGATGCCTGGAAGCTACTAGCCAATGAAAGAGAATGGTGCGCTCACTCATGAATATTTAATAGCTGTCACGATTAGGGTACTCCCATTAGCATTAACCCCTCTGTGATACATTGTCTTCTACTAATTAATGTTTCGGTTTAAAAGCAGTGAAAATAATTGGTGATATTTGTGATTAGTTACAATGCAGGGACTCTATCACTCCTACAGGAAGAACATTAAAAACTGACTACACATTGCACTAGCAGTTTGTCTCTACAGTAAATACTTTCTGAAATATTTTAAATTGATTTTACTGCTCCTGTATGATATTGTGTGGTCAGTATACTAATGTGCGGCTCAGAATAGTTGGTGTTTAACTGCCAGATAACATTGCAGGGCTTTATTTTGGCCGTTACATAGACAGACAAGCAGATCCTAATTAGCACATCAAAGCAGCTAATTCATGTGTGTGAGTTGATCGTTTGCATATAAAGGCAGAAAAAAAAAACATAGAATATCCTAGGATTGATTCACTTTAGAAAAAAATGGATAACAGAACATATAGCACGTTTTTCATGCTCTTTAAGATTAGCTTGATTGTGGGGTGACAGAATCCCTTTAATCAATTTATCCCAATACAAATTTATAGATAGTGCTAGTGGCAGAGCTAGTGCATGGAGGGTCCAGGTGCAAAAAAAAAAATGGGCCCCCATCAACTCACACAGTAGATAGTTGGCTCTTACAGACACAGGCTGCACGTTGGCACTTACAGATACAGGCTGCACGTTGGCTCTTACAGGCACTGGATGCACATTGGCTCTTACAGGCGCAGGATTCAGATTTGCACTTACAGACACAGGCTGCAGATGGGCACATACATGCACAGAATGCAGACTGGCACTTATAGGCATCTGATGCAGATTGTCTCTTACAGGCACAAGATGCAGTTTGTCTCTTACAGGCACAAGATGCAGATTGGCACTTACAGGCACAGGCTGCAGACTGGCACTTACAGGCACAGGATGCAGATCGGCACTTGCAGGCACAGGATGCACATTTTGCTCTTACAAACAAATGATGCACATTGGCACTTGCAGGCACAGGATGCACATTGGCTCTTACAGACACAGGCTGCAGATAGGCACATACAGACCGGCACTAAGAGACACAGAC
Organism: Discoglossus pictus; assembly: GCA_027410445.1. Taxonomy (NCBI): domain Eukaryota; kingdom Metazoa; phylum Chordata; class Amphibia; order Anura; family Alytidae; genus Discoglossus; species Discoglossus pictus. The sequence continues at coordinate 63,381,693 of CM050172.1, read as the reverse complement.
TGCAGATTGGCACTTCCAGGCACTGGATTCAGATTGGCACTTACAGGCACAGGCTCCACATTGGCTCTTACAAAAATAGGACGCACATTGGCACAGGATGCACATTGGCTCTTAAAGATACAGGATGCAGATTTACACCTACAGACACATGATGCAGATTGGCTCCTACAGGCACAGGATGCAGATTGGTACTTATAGGCACAGGCTGCAGGTTGGCACTTACAGACATAGGATGCAGATTGGCTCTTACAGGCACAGGATGCAGAATGGGGATTCCGCAGGGTGCCGGTGTTAGGGTACATTGGGATAAATTGATTAAAAGAACTCTGCCACCCCAAAATCAAGTTTTTTTTTGTTTAGGTTTTCTTAAAGAGCATGGAAAACTGGTTATATGTTGTGTCATCCATTTTTTCTAAATTGAAACAATCCTGGGAAATTCCATGTTATTTTTGCTGAATTTACATGCAAATCATCAGCTCACACATAATTAGCTGCTTTGATGTGCTAATTTGGATTTCAGTCTGCTTGTCTGTCTATGTAGTGACCAAAATAAAGCCCTGAAATGTTATCTATCAGTTTAACACCCTTATCAAGTAGTATTTAAAAATAAGTCAACTTTCTGTATGCGTGATAGAGCCCCTTTAAAAGGAATTGGTCCTCTGTGACCAATTATATTCCTGGGCCCACCCTCTCTTTCTGCTGGGTCTGTCTCCTGCCCGTCTCTGAGGCTGTGCCCCTAATAAATTTGCAGAAAGGGTCGACTGTTCTTTAGATACCTTACCTCTAGTATTCATTATCTGTGATACATGTTAAACTGCCTGATTTAAAAGTTTTACACGTGTTGTCTCTATGATTCCCATCATCGACCCTATTTTGTCCATTGGGATCTTTCCTATTTGTTACTGCCAGAAGTGGCGTGCAGTGGCCACTAGGTGATGTGACAGTGCACTAAGTCTCTTTCTAAGTTTGTTCTTAGAGTGAGGGCTAAATTTATGGATTAGGGTTAGGGTAGCAGGCACAATGCCCAACTACTTTATTATATAAAGCTTATCATCTGCCACTACCCATACTGTGAACCCTAACCCTAAATCCTAAGTCTAACCATAAACCTAACCCTAACAACAAATTGAACAAGGTCTCAGCACTCGACCACCAAAAAACTAGTAAATTATGGTGAGCAAAAATGACTCCACACTTCCTTGGTACTCATCCCCTTTGTAAAAACCACATTACATTATTCCTTGTGGGAGTTTGGTACTTGTTATTTTCGCCACTCGTCGTGCATTCTGAAACGAATAAACTTTGAGTACCAAGGGTCTAGTGTATATGTAATTTAAAATATAAACAATAATAACTGTAACAAAGTATACAATTAACCTCTATTATTACTATTTTATCATTACGTTTATATACACATACATATACACAAATATATATATATATACTAGCGACTTGCCCGTCAAAAAAAATGACGGTCAATAAAATTTGAAGCCATGGGAATGCTGTTTGAGATCATTGAAACCGTTTTATACTGTGAGGACCTTCGGCGCTCATTGCGAGGCTTGCACTTTCGGTGCTCATTGCAAGCCTCTCATGTGGTGTACTTTTGTTCCTCCGAGAGAGATATATATTTCTATGTATATGAAGTTAAGTAATAATTAATGATTTATTCAATTAATTAATTAAGTAATAATTATTTCTGCAATAAATAAAATACTTTATTTATAATTGATATATGCAGCGAGCAATAGGCTGAAGAGCTAACAACCTATTTGTATTTTGCATCTGCATAGAATATACATTGTGAGTGTTGGTGCCCTGCTTATGAAGTGTAATGAATGTTCCGAGTGTGCATTCTAAATAGGCTGCGTGCGCGAGGTAAAGCCGCTGGTTTATTGTGTAAAGCGGCATTGTATAGTCATATTGTTATTAATGTGGTACGCGTCTCGTGAGCATTTTCCCGGCTTTTGTAATAGTGTATCTTGTAGGTCGTAGTGTGATGTGTAAAGTGTTACGCATTTTGCAGTGTTTTGCATGGTCCAGGGTCGTGTAGCCTCGTTTTAATTTTTTTCTGCGCCCATTTTTTTCCCTGCTTAGGCGATTTTCGTGTGGCGAAAATCATCTAAATCAAGTTGAATTTGCGTTCCAGCTCACTTACAGATGTCCTGGCTGTTGCCCCATGCTGTCTGTGTTGTTTTTGTAATTTTTTTAGGTGTAGTTAGTGTGTTTTTCAGGTTTTTGGTTCAGCCGCTGATCTCTTTTTTTTGGGGGGGGTCTCGTATCTCTTTTTTTTAAGTCCCGCGTCTCCTTAGTACTCCGAGTTTAACGGCTCGCCTCGCTATGCAAGGCTCGGCGGCAATGAGCGCCTTTACGTCCTGGCTGTTGCCCCATGCTGTCTTTTTGTAATTTTTTTAAGTGTAGTTATTGCGTTTTTCGGGTTTTTGGTTCGGCCGCTAATCTCGTAATTTGTTTCCTAAGACTCGTAAGTGCTCCGGGTTTAAAGGCACGCCTCGCTACGCGTGGCTTGCCGTCAATGAGCACCTTCTGTGCTCATTGCCTAAGTGCTCCAGGTTTAACGGCTCGCCTAGCTACGCCTGCGGCACTCATCGCTAAGTCGTACGGACCATTTAAACAGCATGACGACGATTCGTAGTTAGACAATTATAATATGTGATATATATATATATATATATATATACATACATATTTCATTTATTGTGGGGGGCCCTTTTTGTGGAACCTAGTTCAGTTGCACCATTTGTAGTTTTGGACCATATGGTCCATGGTTTCTGGTGCCCCCTTCCCTTGATGCCCTAAGGACTTGCTTATTTTGCTTTATGGGTAATCCAGCCCTGGGTGTGTGGTTGCTCTTACTGTGTTCTGTGGCACGTTCTCTCTCACTCGTTGCTATGTCTCTCTCTGTGTGTTCTGTCTCTCTCCGTGCTGGCTGTCTTTGTGCTGTCTTTCTCTCTCTGAGGTGTGTAATGGTGGCAGTTATACCGCTTGCTCTGTTGAGCACGTTTTCCCTCACTCTTTGCTGTCTCTCTCTCTGTGTAGGGGCTCTCTCTGAGGTGTGTCATGGTGGCTATTATGCCACTTGCAATGCTGTGTGGCAGGTTCTCTCTCACTCTTTGCTGTCTCTCTTTCTTTGGTGCCTGTTCTCTCTCTGTTTTTTCTCTCTCTCTCTGTGGTGTATCTCTCTGTGGTGTTTCTTTCTGTGCTGTCTGTCCTTGTGCTGTGTCTCTCTTTGCTGTGTCTCTCTCTCAGGTGTGTAATGGTGGCCATTATTCCACTTGCTGTGTTGTATGGCACCCTCTCTCTCACTCTTTGCTGTCTGTCTTTCTATGTGCTTCCTGGCTCTGTGCTGTCTCTCTCTGTGTGGTGTCTCTCTGTGCTGTCTGTCTGTTGTCTTTCTGTGTGCTGTCTCTCTCGATGCTGTCTGCGTGCTGTTCCTCTCTGTGCTCTCTCTGAGGTCTGAAATGGCAGCTCTTATGCTGTTTGATGTGTTGTGTGGCACGTTCTCTCTTACTCTGGGCTGTCTCTCTGTGTTGTGTCTCTCTGTGCTGTGTCTTTCTTTGCTATGTCTCCCTGTGCTCTCTCTCTCTTTCTTTCTGAGATGTGTAATGGCGTCTGTTATTCCGGCTCTCAGGCCCCACTCCTCAATGATGTCACAGCCCCATCCCTTGATTACGCCATGCTTCTGCCCAGGGTGACAGACAGACTTTCCCTTCTTAAATGACGTTATGATATGTTATGTTCAATTGTCTGTGCTGTCTCTCTCTCTGCATTGTCTCTCTCTGCACTATCTCTCTCTGTGCCCCCTCTTTGTTTGCGCTCTCTCTGTGCCCTCTCTCTCTCTCTCTATGCACCCTCTCTTTGCGCTCTGTGTGCTCTCTGTCTCTCTCCCTCTCTTACTGCCTCCTTCCCTCTCTCTCTGTCTCTCTCCCTCCTCTATTTCCCTCCCTCGCCCTCCCTCTCCCTCCCTCTCTCTCCCTCTCTCTCTCCCTTCTTTCTGCCTGTCTCTCTCTCTTCCTCCCTCTCACTCTCACTCCTCTCTCCCCCCCTCACTCTCTCCCCCTCCCTCTCCCTCTCCCCTCCTCCCTCTGTCTCCATCTCCCTCCCTCCCTCCCTCCCTCTCGCCTTCCATTTTACTCCATCCTCCTCTCTCTTCTTCTCTCTCCTTCCCTCTCTCTCTCACTCCCCCTCCCTCTGTCTCCATCTCTCCCCCTCCCTCCCTCTCGCCTTCCATTTCTCTCCCTCCTTCTCTCTCTCCCTCCCTCTCTCCCCCTCCCTCTCTCTGCCACCCTCACTCTCCCTCCCTCCCTCCCTCCCTCTCATTCCCTCCCTCTCCCTTTCGCTCTCTCTCTGCCATCTATCCTCTCTCCCTCCATCTCTCTCTTTGCCTCCCTCTCTCCCTTGCTGCCTCTCTCTCCCTCTCTCTCTCCCTCTTTCTATCCCTCCCTCTCTCTAACTTCCTCTCTCTCTGCCTCTCCTCTCTCTCCCTCCTTTTCTGCCTCCCTTCCTCTTTGCCTCCCTCCCTCTCTCTCTCTCTGGCTCCCCCCACTCACTCTCTCCCTCCCTCTCCACCGCCTCCCTCCCTGCCTCCCTCCAGAGCATATTAGAGGCAACTGGGCATGCACATTTGCAGTTCCGTCACGATTTAGCGATTTGCTAACAAGCAATAATCAATTATAGTGGATACACACAAATATATACATCTGATTTTTTTATATTAATTACCATTTTTTATTGATCGGATTTATTTTAGTGCAATTGAGACTGCATGAAGCAGATTTAATTTAATTTAATTCGGTTCTATTTTTTTTTAGCTTTATGTTTGAGCACATTTGGGTTCTTGAATAATGGTCTATTAAATACCCATATTTGACTATTTTATAATAGTAAATTAGTTTTTCATTTAACAAGTCTGGGCTGTCTGATTTGCTCTTCCACTCACTACTCTGTAGGACCATTGATTGCACAAAGAGCACAATTGTGGTCCACAAGTTTCCTAACCACATAAAAACTACTAAACATATTGTGACAGAGTTATCCAAGTGGTTTATGTGAGCCCCAGACTCTGCATACCTCTCTACCCCCAGTAGAACTGCAGGAGATAACTTTCCTGTTCAAGTAATTCTATACCCCCGGGGAGCACTGATTAATACTGCTCCTAGGGTATTAGAGGGGCTGTTAATGGACTGATTGTTTGCTGTTTATCTGACCTACAGAAAGAGACAAACAGTGAGACACCCGCCTGCAGCTTATGTCCTCTTGGAGCATAGTGAAGACCTGAAAATTTAAAGAAATATACAGGACAGTGTTTTTGCAAACTATTAGTCTGTTTGTTTTGCTCCACTCATGTTTAGCTAAATAAGAGATGGTTAGTGAGGAACACTGTGTTTTGGTTAAGGTAGTGCTTAAGTGGCAGCTGTGTCTATTAATTTCATTGAGTTTTTTATTTATTTTTGTGAACAAACCCAGATGATGCTGGTACCTTGTCACATATAGTGTTAGAAGTGAGTTTAAAATAGAGGAACTTGTGAAAGCCCTGGTACTAGCCACTACATGCCAACAAGAAACTACACAGGATTTGCTGAGGCAAATAACAGAAGACAGAAAACTTCAAATGGAAATAAACCAATTACTTTTGGCCCAGCCGAAGCCCCTGATGCCTGAAAAAACTGCTGTGACTTCAGAGACCAGTGCCAGGATTAACATTAACCTCCTTCTATAGAAAAGGACTTGTGAAGATGATGCTAAGGCATACCTTCTCACCTTTGAAAGAATTGCCATTAGCGAAGCTTGGCCCGAAAGTGACTGGGCCAGTATCATTGCACTTCTGTATGTGGTGAAATGGATGCAGAATAGGCAATGAATTATGCTGATCTGAAAGCAGATCATTGCCAAAGCAGGAGTTATCAGAGGTGTCAGCGCACAGAGATTCCACTCATGGAAGTTTTTGGACATTAATACCCCTCAATTTGATCTGATGCATCTAGCAAAAAATGGATGTGTCCTGAAAATAACGGACCAGGGAGAATTATAGAACTGGTGGTGATGGATCACTGTCTAAGAAATGATACTCTAGGCTTACAAAAATGAGTGGGGCAGAGAGCCCAGATGAGTTTGTTACACTGACAGCAAGATACCTGGCTATGAATAAACACTCAAAGATGGTTTAAAACCCTGAATGTTCAAATCAATAATTGGATTAGAAAGTCTGGATTGAGACATGAAAATGTGAATCCAGAATCTGGAAGATATGTACTAGAAAATACCCCAGAAAGACTGGTTGTTGGAAATCCACAGACAGAATCCAGCAAACAATATCAAGTGCTTCTATTATGGAGAACTGGGGTATATAGTGGCCCATTGTCCAAATAGGAAATAACCGATGCAATGTAACATGGAAGAGCACCACTTAAATTGTAACTTGATCAATTTGGTAGGAGTGGCAGAAAAATTTCACCAGTTTACCAAAGGCATAAAGCTTACTGGTAAAGAAACTCCAGCGTTAATTGGGAAAAAGATGCTGATCACTGCGCCAGTGGTTACTAACCTGCCTTATCTTGTCATTCTCCAATTTTGAAGATATCCTTCAAATCAACAAATGGGAAACCAAAGAAAAGTCTGAAGAGAAAAGCCAGACTGCTCAGCAATCTATCTTTTCACATCTGCCATGTTTTGACAGTGATCTAGGACCAAGGAAGGCATGTAAAACAAAGAGGGAGAGAAGAAAAGCAAAGAATATTGGTACAGAAACAAGGAGAAACTCTTTTGAGGTGGCTGTAACTGCCAGTCAGGAAGAGGAAAGAGAGAAGCTGAGTGACAGAGAAGGCACTATGTCTCATAATAATGAAAGAAATTCCAGCACATAAGAACCTGAGGAGGAATAATTGACATTTCAGCAGTTTTCCTCTGAAAACAATCACTTTGCACTTTATTAAGCTTCTTACTCACTACTTCAGAATGCTTGTATTGATCTAAAAGAAGTAAACAGAGTACCTGTTCCTGGAAGAATGGATGGCCACTACTTCATTCTATAGAATGATTTACTTTACAGAATTGGTCCTTCATGTGATAAGGCTTTGGAGCAACTTCTGGTCGATAAAGCGCGGAGAAGGAAAGTCCTAGAAATGGCTCATTGAAACCCTCTTTGCTGTCTTACTCTGTGTGGTGGCTCCCTGTGCTGTCTGTCTGTTTCCTGTCTTTCTGTTTACTGTCTCTCTCTGTGCTGTCTCTCTCTGTGCTGTGTTTCTCACTCTCTCTCTGAGGTCTGTAATGGTAGCTGTTATGCCACTTGCTGTGGCCGGAGCAGAAGCAGGTAAGTGAGGGGGAGGTATTTAGGGGGGTTTAGGTTTAGGACGGGGGTTTAGGTTGAGGAGGAGGGGGGTTAGAATGAGGAGGGGGGGTTAGAATGAGGAGGGAGGTTGAGGATGAGGAGGGGGGAGGGAATATCGGCGTATAACACGCACCTATCATTTGCTCCCTATTTTCAGGGAGAAAAAGTGCGTGTTATACGCCAATAAATACGGTAAATAGTACATGACAAAGTAAAAATGACCCATTAAAGATTTCAGGGATGGTTGGCCCAAGTTCCCTAACCACATAATCCAAGGGGGTTATGTGAGCCCCAGACTGCGCAAACCTCTCTACCCCCAGTAGAACTGCAGAAGATAACTTCCCTGCTCGGGTAATTCTATACCCCCGGGGAGCACCGATTAGGACTGTTCCTGTGGTATGGAAGGGGCTGCTAGTGGACTGATTGTTTGCCGTTTATCTGATCTGCAGGAAAAGACACACAGTGAGATAGCAGCCTGCAGCTTATGTCAGCATAGTGGAGACCTTGAAATCTGAAGAAATATACAGAACAGTGTTTTTGCAAACTATTAGACTGTTTGTTTTGCTCCACTCATGTTTAGCTAAATAAGAGACGGTTAGTGAGGACAACTTTTATTGGTTCAGGTAGTGCCTTAGTGGCAGCTGTGTCTGTTATTTTCATTGTTTTTTTTAATTTTATTTTTGTATCACTGGCTAAATTGTTATGGTGTTAGAAGTGGGTTTAAAATAGAGGAGCCCAGGCAATGATCAGAAGACAGAAAACTTCCAATGGAAGTAAACCAATTACTGTTGGCCCAGCTGCAGCACCTGATGCCTGAAAAAACTGCTGTGACTTCAAAGACCAGTGGCAGGATTAAAGCTGGTCTGTTCCTATATAAAAGGACTTGTTAGGATGATGTTGAGGCCTATCTTCTCACCTTTCAAAGTGCAGGAAGTTCAAGGCAGAGAGAGGTACTGGCTATGAATGAACACTCAAAGATGGATTAAAACCCTGAACCATTAACTGGATTAGAAAGCCTGGATTGAGACAAGAAAATGTGAATCCAGAATCTGGAAGATATCTACAAGAAAATACCCCAGAAAGACTGGTTGTTGGAAATCCAAAGCACAAACAGAATCCAGCAAACAATGTCAAGTACTTCTGTTATGGAGAACAGGGGTATATAGTGGCCCATTGTCCAAATAGAAAAGAACCAATGCAATGTAACATGGAAGAGCACCACTTCAATTGTAACTTGATCAATTTGGTAGGAGTGGCAGAAAAGTTTCACCAGTTTACCAAAAGCATAAAGCTTACTGGTAAAGAAACTTCAGCGTTAATTGGGGAAAAGATGCTGATCACTGTGCCAGTGGTTACTAACCTGCCTTATCTAGTCATTCTACACATTTTTCCAATTTTGAAGATATCCTTCAAATCAACAAATGGGAAACCAAAGAAAAGTCTGAAGAGAAAAGCCAGACTGCTCAGCAATCTATCTTTTCACATCTGTCATGTTTTGACAGTGATCTATTCTCTGGACCAAGGAAGGCATGTAAAGCAAAGAGGGAGAGAAGAAAAGCAAAGAATATTGTTACAGAAACAAGGAGAAACTCTTTTGAGGTGGCTGTAACTGCCAGTCAGGAAGAGGAAAGAAAGCAACTGAGTGACAGAGAAGGCACTATGTCTCATAATAATTAAATAAATTCTAGCACAGGAGAACCTAAGGAGGAATAATTGACATTACAGCAGTTCCTGGAACTATACACACACATATATATATATATATATATATATATATATACTATATTACAGAATCATTTACTTAACAGAATTGTCCCTTCAGGTGATAAGACTTTGGAGCAACTTCTAATCGCTAAAACACAGAGAAGGAAAGTCCTAGAATTGACTCATTGAAACCTATTTGGAGGACACAGAAATTGGGACAAATTTTGAAGCGCTTTTATTGGCCAAGCATAGAAGTGGCTCAGTATTGTGCATCCTGTCCAGAATGCTAGGTTACAGCACCTCAACCTGAGCTGTGAGCCCTTTTAATACCATTACCAATAATTGCAGAGACTTTTGAGAGAATTGCTTGTGAGACCTCTAGAAAGATTAGCCAGAGGACACCAGTCTATACTAGTAATACTGGGCTATGCCACAAGATATCCAGTAGTTATACCACTGCACGCAGTAACCTCAAAGAGCATGGATAAATAATTCATACCACTGGATTCAAGAGTGGGGGAAAAAATCCTGACAGGCCCTTGGTATCAAAGTTAATGAAATTCATGTGCAAGCTCTTACAAATGAAACCTCTGAGAATCTTTGTCTACCACCCACAGACATTTGGATTTGTGGAATTATTTAACAGGACCTTGAAGAACGTGCTTAGAAAAGTTGTAGAACAAGACTGGAAAAACTGGAACCTACTTTTACCTTACTTGCTCTTTGCTATTAGAGAAGTACATCAACCTCTACTGAATTTTTCTCTTTTCAGCTTCTCTATGGCCGTCATCCAAGAGCGATCCTGGGCATACTACATACTAAGAGTGGGAAGAGCAAGCAGTTCTAGGTGGAATTATTGTAGAATATGTAAAAAATATGAGGAGAAAAAATCCCAAATCGCCTCACTGATACGAGATCATATGGAGAAAGTGCAGAATACCAGCAAACATTATAATTGCAGTGCACAAGTAAGTAAGGTCCAACCTGGAGACAGAGTGCTAGTACCTCTAGCTGAAAGCAAACTTCTGCCGAAATGGCAAGGCCCCTATGAGAGCCATAAGAGAAATAGATTATAAGGCGAACTGAGTGGCGGAAACCAGAGCAGATCTATCACATGGAACTGCTAAAACCATGCAGAGTGAAGTTGGTACATGTTTGTCTGAATGGTCAGAAGATATCATTAGAATCAGCACAAGTGAAAGTGCATGTATCTCAGGAACTCACCCCTGAACAAAACAGAATACATCTATGAGACGCTGGAACAAATCAAGAATGTTTACTCTACACAGCCAGCTTGCACTCCTGCTATCATGATATTACCACTAAGCCATGGGTGAGAGTAAGAATTAAGCCCTATCGCATACCTGAGACAAAAAAGAGTAGAGATAAAGCCAGAAATGTAAAATATGCTAAAACTTGGAATCATTGAAGGATCCCAAAGTGAGTGGTGAAATGCTATTGTGATGGTTCCAAAAGCTAATGAACTTTTAGATTCTGCAGTGACTTACTGAATTCAGTATCATAATTTAATGCTTATCCCATGGAGCTAGAGCGTTTGATATGGTAAAGTGAAGCAAAGAGGCTGAGGATGCTTTTGAAGACTTAAAGTCTTCCCCTTGCCAGAATCCAGTTTTAATAGTCCCAGATTTTGAGAAAGTGTTCATCTGGTGTGGGCTTTTCTGCAGTCAAAAATGGTGGGAAATTAAGAGCATTCAATCCTGTTCCTTGGCAGAAAGTTAATGCATCAGGAACAAAACTACTCTAAAATGGCAAACAGAAAGCCTCAGGCAGAACATTCACTCTGGTATCAAACAATGCCCCAATGAAGTGACGCGGCACTATTTGAAGAAATACATAGGCCAGTGATTTTAAAAACTATTGTTTTATTCCACCCAGATTTAGCTGGATGGAATCTGCTTAGTGAGGGACTGTATATTGATTAAGGTAATGTTTCAGTGGAAGTTATACATATTATTTTCATTGATTTTGGTTTGTTTGTTATTTGGCTAATGGTGAGGAGACTGGTAACGTGTCACAAAATTTATATGTCACTGCTGCTTCCATGTAAACATGTCCAGCTAGCTTACCTTCTGTTTACTGTCACTAATGCACTATAAGTTCAACAGAGCCAGATAATATGTGGAAAGGATATAAAGTGATTATTCCTGAGCAACATACAAGTTTTAAAGCACAATAGAGATTATAGTCTAATTGTTATATTCATATATAAATATGCGCACTGATAATAGTCAGTACAGGAAACAATTAACAATACATTTGCAGCTCTGAAAGCTCTAACTAGGGCTTAATAATATTTTAGTATTTGATTTCATGGTCTTTATTAATATTTTACTGCAATATACTATATTCATAATATATTTTTATTGTGCAAGATTTTAAGAGTACAAAATATAAATAAAGAGCAACTATGGTGGGAAGCATTGAGTTTGTACATAAATATTAGTATTAATATATACTGTGAATTGAATAATTATACAAAAGTTTATATATTCTTTTAAAGATCAAGATATAAGTCATTGCTTTATAAATTAATAAATATGGTAATACACTTCATAATACATTATGAGGCCAAAAATCATTTTATAAGTTTTTTTTTTCAATTAGGAGGTTGAGTATTAAGGGGGATGGAGTGGGTGTATTACATTAGGAGAGGGATTGGAAGAAAACAATAAACCATTATCCCCTGTTTCTCATGTTGTCAAATAGGAAGAAAACCCTGACATATTATTCCTAGACCAACCAGTGAGTACAGATGTTAGTTATTTTCTAATATTTTAACAGTAGTCAGGTAATTTGACTATTGTGGGTTAAGTAGTGGAGATGTTCACGTGTATAATTATTACAAAGGTTTTATGTTGCAAGCCAATATTATTGAGCATACTGTGCACAAACAAGATATATGATTGCTAGATTAGCATATAATGATGTTTCTCTAGAGAATGTGCTGATAATTATTTCCACTGACTTAATAGCTCACTGGGTACCTTGTTGTACAATTCAGTAGCTGTGATGAGGGAAGCAAGAGGAACATTAACAGAAGCTTAATGTCATAGGATCCAACAACTATCAAGTAGCTAAAAACATGAAAAATATATTTCAATGGTCATGAACACTTAAAAATCAAAGTCCATGTGATCAATCCAGAAAATTCAGTTCAGATTCTTTTTTAGACCTCAACAGACTTTCTTAAGAGGTTTTCATCAGGCTGGTGTGTAGTTCTGATGTTATTTAATCTGCAAGGCCACATGGTATTACTCTCTCAGCTCACACTCTACATATTAATCAGAAGAGGATAATTCAATATGCGACACAGGTCCAGAAGTGCTCTTGAATGTAATAATTGTCTCCCAGAATTCCTTGTGTTCATCTGGTTGTATGTTAGTGATGATGAGTTGGTAGCTTCCAAAAGTATCTCCCCTGCTTTTCTTGGTCTCTGATAAATCACAATTGCTCCCGTCATACATGAGAAGAACAGACCGAGATGTGCATGAGAAGCACAGATTGAGATGTTTAAGTTAATTGGTAAAGGGCAGGTAATTTAATTTAATCACGTTTGTGGGTTGAACCAAAGTTGTATTGTTCTGTTTGTCAATGTAAAGGTTTTAAATGTTCTAACTTTTTCCAATAAAGACACACTCTTTTATGTAACATAAGCAACATGTTCCCTCGTTTATTAGAGGTTATAACTACTGTTTGTTATTTTTAACCTCTTGATCAGTATCCTGCATTCTGATGGTCCTGTCAAGACCATACACTCCACTGTCCAGGATTCTGGAACTGAGTTGGACCTCCTCCACTGGGTCGTGACAGCATGACTTTCTCAAAGGGAAGAAAGTCACATAAAGTGGTGTAATGTCTTGGTTTTTAATGTATTCTCAATCTCACAGTCCAAGGGAGGATTTCTTTAGTCAAGGCAGGAGAAATTTGGAACTTGGTTGGACCCCTCCCCTGGGTTGTGACAAGATGGTGGCATAATTGGCATCTTGGTATGGATTATGGAGATCTATCCCAGTTGGAGATCCAATTATTCAGGCAGATCAGAGGGAATACTGAGGCACTGCAGAGATGTCATGAGTGCAGAGCTACTCCAAGTCCTGAATGCCCATCTGACAGAGGTAATACGTGAGGAGCTTAGTATGGTCACTTTGATGAGAGAGTGGTGGGGGGAAGAAATTCTATTGTAGACCGCTTGGTGAAGACCCTCATGGGCCAGCAGATGGCATCCCTACAAATCTAGGTGATAAGGTGATATCTAATCTAAGGTGATAAGCTAACAGACTGGCTGCTGAAGTTTATATGGGTAAAGATTATGCTGAGAAGGCGATATGATAATCCTCCAGGAGATGCTGCACAGTGATCCATTGAGACAGAGTAACACTGTAGGAGCCTGTCTGAACGGTTCCATAAGTAGCTGGCAATTGATACAGGTACAGCAACGGTGATGCTGATTCAGCCTTTGATCATCCACGAGATGAAATTGGAAATGGACAGTCAGGGCAGAAATGTAAGAACAGCCTGCATACGATCATGGCAAGAAGCAGAGGGATCCAACCAAACCCCTTCAACAGAGAAGACGAAGAGGAGCCGTGATCGTCATGGCCTCAAGAGAGATGTGAGGTGGACAATCATAATCAATGATAGAAGTGGCAGCCAAGAAGGGTTGGCGATCAGGGAAGGGTCAAGTCCCTCAGAACCTGACAATGGGAAAACTTGGTCGATCGCTGACAGAAGCAGGTGGCCAGCTTGGCCAGGCCAAGAGTTACCACTGTAGCTGGCAGCAGAACAGGTGGATCAAGGGAGAGCCCAACAGTTGGGGATCTACCCCAGGATGAAGAGGATCTAGCTGACATATAAGCCCAGAGCAAGCACACCTGGTTATCAGAGGAGGGAGAGAGCCATGGAAGTCTGGCGCCAGACCACAAGCCAGATCTATGAACAGGAGACATGGTCAAGCATCTAACCTGAGGATGACCACTGCAAGAAAGACAGCCATAGCAGGTGCCTGAGCACTCCAGTTCAGAGGCTCTGAAGGAAGCTAAGGGCCACATTCAATTGGCCGATTTGAGATCCAGGAGCCCGTAAGTAAGGTCGCAAGCTATTTTGGCGTCTTTTTTGTAGCACTGTATATGCTAATAAAAGATCACTGCTGCACTGTAAATAATGGGGAAAGCGATGATAGACATTAAAATTAATTGCACAACAGTCTAAATCCCGCAAATCGGCAGGAAATACATATTAATTTTATGTGTCATTTCAGGGTTAAATAATCTTGGGTATCAATGAGTTAATACATATCAGGTCATCCATATGGACCAGAACAGTATTGGCATTCATTTTCATACTTCTGTATTTTCTATGTCTTGCGAGACAGATCGCATATCGTATCACCGAATCTAATTGAATGACAGGTAACCTCCATGTTTTACTGCTGTAATTTGGACAGTCTCATTTCCTATTGGCTGATTTCAAATGGGAGGTTACGTGCTTGCTCCACCCGCAACTGCTCCGTACCAGTGCATGGTTTACGGTTTTCGCTTCAAGCATGCAACTTGCGAACTTGAGCAATTGAACAGCCTCGCAAATGGAGTGGAACTGGAGCCCGCAACTCACTCACAGACAATCTTCTGTCTGCGATCGAGTTACAGGCCTGGAATTGAATATGGGCCCAAGTCGGCTGTATTGAAATGGGATGAGGAGACAGGGGTCGAATATCAGACCGGATGAGAAGGATCAACAAGGCAGCCACCCTCAAATCCAATGAGGCAAGAGAGGAATCAGGAGAAGGTGCAGGGGCCCAACCACTCAACAACCAATTCAACAGGTTGCCCAGCAGTGCAGAGTCAACCAGAAGGCTCTGATCTACCAGAGATCCAGCCAACACAGGGCCAGCAAAAAGCTATGAGCCGGGAGGCATGATGTCCTGCCCTGGTGAAGAGATCCAGCAACAGAGTAGTTCCGCCCAATCAGAACTGCTGCTTCTCCTGCCAACAAGGCACAGCATTCCAGAGGAAGGATCTAAAGGCCTGGAAAAGAACAGGGAGAGGAGCAACCTCCACTGCATCTTAGACAAACTCTTTAGCTTCCCCTGGCTTAATGCTCAAGGATGACACCTAAGACCCCCAGGACCCCCTTGATTCACCCTGGAGAAACTCTCAGCCGGCCTTGAATTGGTCACTCCTTGTCCAATACTTATAGACTCTGGGGAAAATTGCTGTTTCCAGATCCTCAATGGATCCCAAAAGTTGACCCTGCCAAGGACAAGGTTTGGAGAGATTTGCGACCAGTTTATCCCAAAGGAGATGATGCTGTACAGATTACTTGTTGTCTTTGAGTGGTGATTTCATTGGGGATGTGGACCAGCAGCACTGGATGAATTCCTTCTACTCTTGCCAGTTTGATGGGGCTAGATGTACTGGCAGATGAGCACAAACTTGTCTGTTGATGTCAAGACCCATGGGAGTCTTAACGCTCCTGGACAATTGGAAGGGGCAGTGATTGTGATAATCAACTTGAAACCTGCTGGCCACCACTAAAAACCTCTCCCTGAAAGATATATGCCCTTTCTATCCTTCCCCCAATTACATTTCCAGTCACAGCTAATTCCATCCCCAGAGACAGGAATATGGACAATAGATACTACTTCTTGAGCGTAACCTGCCCGATGGGAAGAAAACCATGCAGAGTGATAAAACGTATGTCTTTTTTTTAACATATTGCCCCAATATTTTTATAATCAATAAAATGAATCAAAAATCATATTTGCAATCTCAAATTTGAATAATGAAAGGACCACTAAAGACCCACATTTACATATAACCTAATTGTTCCTCTTTTAGAGCGACTGTATTTATTTTAAGGGAAAATCATTCTGTCCTTCCCAGCATTTGAAGGGATAGTGAAGTATTTAACAAATCTCTCTATTTCAGGAAAACCGTGTCTCTCTTTCTTTCTCTAGTTTCTGTCCTTTTTTCCCCCAAGATACTAGGGGACAGATTTCAGGAATTTGTTTGTTCTGAAGTATTTATAGAGTAGCGTCCCCATCTCATATAAAGCTGTAGCATCTGTACTCTTTGCTATGCTGCTTCCATTGATAATGACCACTTGGCCACTTAAAAATATGGCAGGTATGTATTCATAGAAAGCATTTTTAAAGAAACAGACTTCATTATTGTCAAAAAGTTTTAGAAAGTAAAAATATGGAGACAGTTACTTACTACTACAGTAAATAAAAATATGTTGTATTGACTTTCCTTGGTTTGTCACCATGGAGGAGAAAGTAGATACTGATAAGCTTTCAATTAACACAATAATGTGTGTCAAAAGACAATTCATTAAGGATGGGACAATCAGTGATGTGGATATTCATCAGACAATTCTTAGTGTGATTCCTGTTTCCTCCACACTATTGCAATGTAGCCTATTAATTTCAGTGCTTTTACTATCTGTCATCACTTCACGCATAGCCATTGTTTGTCAAAGCAAAATATGAAAGAGGAAACTTTCTTGTTGAATAATCTCTTGGTTCATTTCAAAGTCTGTACACAGTTTATCACATAAATAGAAGTTGAAAATGTTCAAATAGTCCAAAACTTTTTGTTATTACATCATGCAAAAACTTGTTTTCATTTGCCTCTAAAGTTGTACTATAAATGGCATAACAATTAGCATTATAATCAAATCACCCACCCACAAGTACACAATATATTCTAGGACAAGTGATATGTCTTGTAAAGCTGGCCAGAAACAAGCCAAGGTATACCTCCCCAATTACTGTGGGAAGGGGACAATTAATGTGGGGTAGACCTAAACATTCTGGAGAAGTCCTAGTGTGAGGGTCTACGTTTTGTCCTTAAATGACCATTGTAGGGCATTTAAAAGTAAATCTTGTGTGTTTGTTAGGCTATTAAAACTCTAAAATATATAAGATTAACATTTTTCTTAGCTTTTAAATTGCCTGCTTTTTCTTCAAGCAGAGCTGCTTATCTCCTTCAATCTGTGTCTGTCTGGAGCATGTTAGGTCCTCTCCTCTGCTGGTTTCTTCTAGGGATTCTGCTGGAAGGGGACTTCCGGATCTATGGGGAGCAGGAATTCACTTCTGGAACATAGATAAAGCCTTCCTTGGTAGCTGAACTGGAACAAAGCTCTTTTCCATTCACCAAGAATATGTTTGACATGCTTGGATACTTTCAAAAGGGGTAATGCACTTAATATAAACACAGAGACTTATATACATGGGAGAACCAAAAGGTCCCAGTGATTCAGTTAGTCTGGGTGCAGATTAACACGAGGTAAGATAATTCATTCAGGAAGGCCAACTAACCTAATCACTCACCAGAAGGTCTACAATGCTAAATGTCCTAATTGCATTAATTTCACAATGGGCCTCTTAGAAATGTTCTTGCAAACAATAAATGGATCACAATATATGAATTCCAAACCTATATGTAAAAATATATACCAATATTGTGCATGCTTAACATTGATTTAGTCAGAATAATAAAATGTTAGCCACACAATGTCCACAATACACAGACACAAGGGGTATTCACTGGGGATGTGGATCTCTAGAGCCCAGTCCAAAAAGGGGAAATCATGGTTATCACAGGGGTAGTCCCGGGCTATAAAAACAAAGTCCAGGGGTGTCATGTCCATATTGTGCTGGTACAGGGATTCCCTTGGGGAAGACTAGACTAGACTCCTTTGGGGAAGAAAGAGAAGCAGGTGCCACAGTACTTTATTACAGTTGCCTCCCCCATCAGGGCTGACATCACAAGGGTCATCAGCAAATAAGGAGAAATGACTTTCCCTTATCCCCCATCAACTCTTCTCAGAGCTTCCTCACTACGGAAGTGAGGCGTACAGATATATAGCTCCCTTGATTTGCTCTTGCTCCCTTCCTAAATAAAGATATCACATCTGCTTCTCTCCAGCCATCTGGTACCAATTATGATATAATGGTTTGGCTATTACAGAGCCCAGTTACCTCAGTACCCTTGGATGTATTCCTTCAGGACCTGGTGCTTTATTAAAATTTATATTTTACACTTTTGGTGAAGGTAGTAGAGTCCCATTTTGTCACAGATTCCTAACCATTGGTGCCTCCCTAGTGTATAGAGTAGAAAATACCATATCCAGCTTATCTGTTTCCTCATCACTATTTATCAATCAGCCTGTTTCACATTTTAATGTTCTAATATTTTCTTTGCTAGCCTTCTTCTCATATTATTTACTCATTTCCACATGGTTTATGTTGATATGAATGAATAATTAATAAAGCTTTAAATGTTATCAATTTATTTTTAGCATTTTTTCTTCCCATTTCTTTTGTCCCAGTCGATAACCTTGCATTGCTGCCCTTAGACCATTAACGTTTACCCTTTTAAAATTAAGCATTTATGTTGGCACTTTATAACTTTGTTTTAAGAGCTCTACTTCAAATGAGACTGTTTTATGATCACTGTTCCCCTATTTCAACATTTAAATTATATCAATATTAGTGATGACTAAATCAAAGATAGCCTCATTTCTTGTAGGTTCTTGCATGCTTGGTCCAGATAATTATCTCAATAACTTGCTCCCCTTAGCAGAACTGCTGGTCTAATACATCCAGTTTATTTCAGGGCAGTTACAATGTTTAATTATTAGAACTTGACCATACTTAGCTGCATTTACAATGTGTAGTAGTAATTGCAATTCATTTCTTTCACTTATATTTCCGTGTTTATAGCATATTCCTACCAATATTTATTTTAGGAAATCTTTCTCCTCTACTTATTTTAACCCACAAGGTTTTAACTTTCCCTTCTTTTCCACATTTTCTCAATTGGAGTGGAGTTGTTATCACCTTCAAATGCTGATTTATGAGTTTATCCATTATTACACAACCTTCCATAGCTCAAAAGAGGCATGGTAGGGTAAGGGGTGACATCAGGGTTGTCCCAATGTATGCAGGTTTATTGCCAGGATGGCCACTGCTCTCCTCTCATCAGTTTTCCTGGGAATTGAGCAGGTTACCACCAGAAAATTGCCATATGGTCCTTTCCCTCATAATTAATACAGTCCTTCCAAATCCAGAACTTTTCAGGTCAGTTTTCAACCGTCACTATATAAAACATTTGCTGGTTCCACTTGTTTCTGCTTAAAGTACTTCTGCCTGTCCATAAATACAAGATAGAAATGACTAGTTACAAGATGCAGTAAAACAAAACCTCTAAATATAATACCCATCTACTGTTTCTGATTAAGTGTTAACACTCAGCTCAAGATATTCAAGTAAGCTTGGAGGATTCCCTCTCACTCAAGGCTTGATTTACATCTCTCCCCCTCTCAAATCTCAAACACTTCAAACACTCACATATGCATTTTGATATTAAACATTTTATAAATCAGTCCAGAAGACACTAAATGGGTACTGTAGACAATTGTTTACATAATGAAAACTGTGCATATATGTATATAATCATATAGCAATTTTCATATGGGTACGGAAAACTCATCCTGCAATGGAAACATTTTCTTAGTTTTTTCTGAGATATAAAAATGCACAAATAGATGTACACACCCACACTCAAACACATGTAACTAACCTCTTTCTCTCTCATATATATATATATACGTTTGTCCAATAAAAAAGGTATCACTATTCACTGCAATACTCTGATTATTCAACTGGATTACTGGACATTCACGGCTACCTCTCTCTCTCTCTCTATATATATATATATATATATACCGTATATACTCGAGTATAAGCCGACCCGAGTATAAGCCGAGGCACCTATTTTACCCCAAAATACTGGGTAAAATGAGTGACTCTAGTATAAGCCGAGGGTGGGAAATATGCTGCCCCCTGTGTCTTTCTTGTGCCCTCTGTGTCCCCCCTCTCTCTCCCATGTCTCTTCTCCCCTCTCCCTTCCCTGTGTCTCTTCCCCCCTCTCCCTTCCCTGTGTCTCTTCCCCCTCTCCCTTCCCTGTGTCTCTTCCCCCCTCCCTCATCACCCTCCTCATTCTCAACCTCCCTCCTCAACCCCACTGCTTATCCTCATCCTCCCTCCTCATCCTCAACCTCCCTCCTCAACCCCCCTCCTCATCCTCAACCCCCCTCCTCATCCTCCCTCCTCATCCTCAACCCCCCTCCTCATCCTCCCTCCTCATCCTCAACCCCCTCCTCAACCTCCCTCCTCAACCTCCCTCCTCAACCCCCCATCCTCATCCTCCCTCCTCAACCCCCTCATCCTCAACACCCTCCCCAACCCCCCTCCTCAACCACCTTCCTCAACCACCCTCCACAACCTCCCTCCTCATCCTCAACCTTCCTCCTCATCCTCAACCCCCTCCTCAACCTCCCTCCTCATCCTCCCTCCTCAACCCCCTCCTCAACCCCCCTCCTCAACCTCCATCCTCATCCTCCCTCCTCAACCCCCCATCCTCATCCTCCCTCCTCAACCCCACCATCCTCAACCCCCCCATCCTCAACCTCCCTCCTCATCCTCAACCTCCCTCCTCAACCCCCCCATCCTCAACCCCCTTCTCAACCCCCCCTCCTCAACCCCGCCATCCTCAACCCCCCTCCTCAACCTCCCTCCTCAACACCCCCGCAACCTCCCTCCTCAACCCCCCCATCCTTATCCTCCTTCCTCAACCCCCTCCTCAACCTCCCTCCTCAACCTCAACCCCCCTCTTCAACCCCCCTCTTCAACCCCCCTCTTCAACCTCCCTCCTCAACCCCCCTCCTCAACCCCCCTCCTCAACTCCCCTCCTCATTCTAAACCCCCCTCCTCATTCTAAACCCCCCTAAATACCTCCCCCTCTCCCTTTCCCCTCACTTACCTGCTTCTGCTCCGGCCTCCGCTCCTTCTTGACCCGGCGCGCATGTGACGTCACATGCGCGCCACGTCATTAGCATATACGGGGTGCGTTTTACAGATATAAATGCTTATTATGTGCACATTGCGCTATACACACCAGGCATATGTTCTGCAGAAATAACATTCCAGAGTTCTATCCTTTTACTAGACTTTGAGAGAAACCATAGGGAGAATCATAGAAAGAAGCACATGCTTAGTATTGGAAAATGGGGTTTGCCCTTAAATGAGGGACTTTCCTTAAATATTATATATTACATACCTCTATTGTACTCTATTCTATTTGGGAATTCACCATGGACATTGGATTCCTAGCTCAAAGACAGGGCCCTCCTTCATTTGCTAATTCTAATCTGTAATCTGTATTTATCTTTGAACCGAATTTAGGTACAGAGCTACGGAATTATAAATAAACTATATTAAACTACTGTATAATAATAATAATTGTACTATATTTTCTGAAAGCTAAATAATGACTTACTGCTAATCCCAATTTGAATCACAAGGAAGAGAAACACTGAAATTATTGTATCCTTAGCCTAATAATTATTTAGATGTTTGATGAAGAGGTGTCCATTACAATATCTTCCTTTACATCCTTGGCCTTACACAGCAGCATTTCCTCAGTCCTCAGTATTGGTTAGTATGTATACTGGATTCAAAACTAATAGTATCAGAGTCTTAACTCCACCATTGTAGTTCTAACCAGGAGCACTGCCCAAATAGAATTATTATAAAAAGGCATATATACTATATTTGTTAAACTCTCATCTAGATATGCTTCTTATATAGAAATGGTATGTTCTCTGTGCTTTTAAATCATTGTTTCCTCTGGTATCTGGTTTGGTATCCAACTTTGCATTTAGTTGCAAAAGAAAATCAGATTACATTTAATGAAAATTGATTTTTTTTTTACAAACTTCAGATCAAGGTATATGTTTCAACTATCTCCAAACTCTTTTTTACATGACCTCATTTGATGCACCTGAATATAATAAACTATATTTGCTGGGGACATTAAAATACACCTCAGCAAAACCAAGGTATGAGACATATAACAAAGCTGTTAATCAAAATTCTCCAACACTTAAACAAATTAATTGTTCCTCCATGGACAGAGTCAATGAAGATATTTTTGACCAAAGACATGCCTGACACAACTTCATACTTTTTTTTAACTTTTAGTACTAAGGTCGGTATGGTGATAACAAATGCGCATAACCCAATAAGAAATTCCATGGTGGCAAAACATTTATGCCTGTAGGATTTTGGCCAGAGAAGGTCGTCATTTTTTCAGTGATGTGAAATAAATAAAGTAAGTTGATCAAGAAATCCATAGAGTTATGATTAGGAATGGCTAAAAGGCCATATGAGTTGAGAAGCACAATTCCATGCTGCTGAAGATGATAACAATGTTATAAGTTGACAAGCTATTAAGCATGGTCTCCGATTGTGGGTCACCAGAATCTTGTCTTAAATATGTTGAATAAACAATGAAAAAAACAAATGAAACCACTTCACGGCTTTTCTCCATAAATATTCCAAGATACGCTCTAGAGCAATGCAGGAACTATGGTAGAACTCTGAAAGAAACATGGTTGTCTTGCAATACCAGTTCAGCCTAGGATTATGTAGACATACTCAAGGTAACCCGAGAATCAGTGGAAAAAATGAAAATGTACCCATATCAAGAGATATCATTTTGTGATGTTTTCTAATTGTGAACAGCTGTGGAATGATCTTTTGTGTTCCTGAACCACTCTTGTTTACAGTCCCATCAATAAGTTGAATATGTATAGGAGTTTTCTTGGACACATTAGGAACTGAAAAGTCTCAGGAACAAGTTAATATTGATGAAGTAAGAATTGGTACCAGAGTAGAGACAGTTATGGTCTGTGTCTTCACAAATTAATTTCCCCACTGGAAAGACACACGAACAGTGAAGTAAATACAGGCAGGTCCTGAAAGGCTAATGACTGGTGTAGTGAGCATGGGAAGTGGCTTATTAGAAGACATCTCAATTCTTCTAGGGGCAACTCTGCAGATAATGCTGAGGTCGTCAACAGTGTATGCATACATTATTTCTTCTTCTGTGTTCTTTCTCCTGGGAGATTAGTGAGTTGCTCCTAGCCGCATAGACTCTGGGATACACACTGTAATTGGTGTCTGTGGTTGTGGGACCTCAAAGGATTGACAGCCTGATGAAATAACTTTTTCCATGCGTCTTTCCCTCACTCACCGATCTATCTGGATTATCAGACTGGCCATGTCTTCTAAGATGCTAGATCAGTTAATCTTTAAATTGTTCCCACACTCCCAGGCAGAATTCATAGCTAATTTGACAGTATATATTTTGCCCAGTGATGAAAATCTGCTACATAATCCTCAGCCACTGGAGAGCACAGATGCTATATGGAAGGTCTGTCTTGGTAATTTTGTGAATATCATCATATATCCAAGTCATAGATTCACAGAATAATGGCAGGTTATGCAATACTGTGTTCTGGTGCTCTAACAAGTTGTGTGTCCAGTGCATCAGCTCCCTTTTCAGCACCTTACCCTCTAAAGAGCTCAGATGCAATATTGAAGGTCTGAATAATTAGTGGAGAAATAAGCCGACACCTAACTGGGTCACTCCCAGGATTCCCAGGCAGTCAACTTCTCCAGTGTAGACCCTGTCTCAACCCCCCGAGAGCCCAGATGCTATACAGAAGGTCTGACCATTTGGTTGGGATAAAAGCATGGAAGTTCAAAACAAATGCCAGAGATCCGTAAGAGAATCAGAGTGACTGGTAAGTACAAAGACTAACAACTGAGCACTATTGTCCAGTGAATGCAGCCTTATATAGAGGGCAAACTGTTTGCTGCTGAGAGATAGATTTGAGTGTCATCTGCATATAAATGATACTTAAATCCAAAAGATTTTATTAGGATGTGAAGTGAGGGTGTATAGATAATTAAAAAAAGGGGGGCCTAGGAATGAACCTCAAGGTTTGCCAACATCTGTGATAAATATTCTTCCCTACTCAGAGTGTCCCTTCTGGATAGTGGCGAAGGGTCTTGTGTACTAAAATAAAGCTGTGAGCTTTACCACACAGGGTCACTCAAGACGGGTGGGTCATAGAAGAGATAAGTTAGACAAATTACAGTCTGTTAATCCATTCCAGTAACTTTGCTAAGACCAGCACAACCAGAAAAATAACAATATTGCACCAGAAGATGAGCCCCTCAGGTCAGATGGTGCCTCCAACATTACTGAGGAAGAGCAGAGGGTGAGTTTGAGGGGCCAAAGCCAAGAGGACAACCAGCTGCGCATGTGTCTGTAAGGGAAAGGAAAGCCTGCTACTACAAAGACAAATTCAGCATAGGAACCTGAAATGTTAACCCTATGAACCAAGGCAAACTGGACTTGGACAAACATGAGATGACAAGGTAAAACATTAATTTCCTGGGACTTAGTGAGCTCAAATGGACTTGAATGGGACATTTCACATAAGACAACCACCAGATATCCTACTATGGTCAAGAATCCCGCAGAAGCAACAGAGTAGCCCTCATATTCAATAAAAGGGTGGCCAAAGAAATGCTTGGTTACAACTTAATTAATGACAGATTGATTTCAATTTGAATTCAAGACAAGCCATTTAACATCACAGTGATCCAAATCTGTGCCCCAACCATGGATGCTGAAGAGGCTGAAATTGTCCAGTTTTATGAAGATATTCAACATGTCATATATAACAACAAGAAAACATGTTACTATCATCATTAGAGATTGGAATGCTAAAGTAGGGAACCAAAAGAAAGCTGGAAAAACTGGCAAGTTTGGCCTTGGAGTACAGAATGAAGCAGGTCAGAGATTAGTAGAATTATGTCAAGATAATTATCTGATTATAACAAATACCCTCTTCCAACAGCCTCAGAGATGACTCTACACATGGATATCATCAGATGGATAATATAGAAGCCATATTGACTATATACTTTGTAACCATAAATGCAGAAGCGCTATACAGTCAGCAAAAACAAGAGCTGGAACTAACTGAGGCTCAGACCATGAGCTGCTTACTACGAATTTCAGAATTAAAGAAGGAAAACCAAACAGACCAAGCCGATATGGAATAAATAACATCCCCTTTGAATATGCAGTGAAGGTAAAGAATAGATTTAAGGGACTAGACATGGAAGGTAGAATGCCTGAAGAACTTTGGATTCAAGTTTGGGACATTTTTTTAGGAAACAGCAACAAATAATATCCCCAAAAGAAAGGCAAACTGGATAACCGATGAGTATTCGAAAGTAGCCCAGGAAAGTAGGAAAGCGAAAGGTAGGGGAAAAAGGAAAAGATTTGTCCAACTGAACGCCGAATTCCAGAAGATAGCAAGAAGAGGCAGGGAGACATTCTATAGTGAGTGATGTAAAAAGGTAGAAGAATATAACAGAATGGGAAAGTCAAGAGATTTCTTTAAAAATAATGGGGATCTCAAGGGAAAATTTGAATGCCGAAGTGGGTGTGATAAAAGACAAACATGAAAGGTACTTAGCAGAAAGAGATCAGATAAAAAAAATCTATACAAGAAGGATCTTAACAGCTTTGATGACCTTAATAGTTTTTCAAAGGAACTGGAGCCAGACATCTTGGAGAGTGAGATGGGCCCTAGATTGCCTTGCTGATAACAATGCTGCAGGAGTTGTTGGAATTCCAGCTGAACTATTCAAAATTCTACAAGATGATGCTGTGCAAGTGTTGCTTGCATTTGGAAAACTCAACAGTGGCCAGTAGACTGGAAAAGGTCATTCTACATTCCAATTCCAAAACAGACAGTGTCAAAGAGTGCTCCAATTATTGCACAATAATGCTTAAGATCCTGCAAGCTCAGCTCCAACAATATATGGACTGAGAACTACCAGATGTGCAAGCTGAATTCCGCACAGGAAGAGGCACAAGAGAAGACACTGCCACTGTCCAATGGATAATAGAGAAAGCCACAGAAAAAAAAAACATTTACTTCTGCTTCACATACTATTCTAAATCCTTTGACTATATGGATCACAACAAAATGTGGCAAGTTCTTCAAGAGATGGGAGTACCAGATAATCTCATCTGCCTCCATAGGAATCTGTATGTGGACCAAGAAGCCATGGTCAGAACCGAACATGGAATAACAGAATGGTTCAAGATCAGAAAATGTGTGCAATAGAGTTGTATAATGTCACCTTATTTATTTCATTTATATGCATCATGTGTAAGGCTGGGCGGAATGAATCCAAAGCCAAAATCAATTTTGCTGGAAGAAATATCAACAACCTGAGATATGCGGATGATACTACTTGGATAGATGAAAGTTTGGAGGAACTAAATGATCTATTGATGAGGGTAAAAGAAGAGAGTGCAAATGCTGGCCTGCAATCTCAGTTTCTGGAAAAAAGATGGGGATGAAGTGGAGGCAGTGACAGATTTTATTTTCCTGGCAGCCAAGATCTCTTCAGATGGTGACTGTAGCCATGAAATTAAAATATGTTTGCTTCGGGAGAGGAAAGTTATGGCATGCTTGGACAATCTAGTAACTTAAAGATATTACACTATCAACAAAGGATTGCATAACACTATGGTATTCCCAGAAGTAATATATGATGTGAGAGCTGGACCATAAAGACAGCTGAGCAAGGTAGAATTGATGTCTTTGAATTGTGATGTTGACAAAAACTGCTTAGAGCCCCTTGGAATGTAAGAAGATCCAATAAATCAGTACTTCAGGAAATCAAGACAAACAGTTCACTGGAAGGTTTTTGATCATGAGGCTGAAGCTTAAATATTTTGGCCATATCATGAGAAGACAAGACTCCCTCGAGAAGATTTTGATGCTGGGAAAGATTAAAGGCACACAAAGAAGGGAGTGGATGGATAGATGAGGTAATTGAAGTAATAAACATGAGCTTGATGGAGAGCAGAGGGGCAGTGGCTGACAGATGGGCCTGGCATGGTGTGGTCCTTAGGGTCAAGAAGAGTTGGACTTGACTGAATGACTAAAAGACAACAGCAACAACAATAAAAAGTGTGAATGGGAAGCCACAATACCAGGTAAGGGCAGACTAAATGTCCAGCTTTCTAAATAGGATGTAAACCATGAGAGAGCTCTGTCATGGAAGCCAAGGGAGTGGAGAATTTGGATAAGAAGAAAATAGTCAACAGCATCATAGGCAACAGAGAGATCCACGAGAATTAAAGTATTGAAGTGACCCTTTGGCAGTGAGCAGGTCATTATACACTTTTGTGAGACATGTCTCTGTGGAGTGTTTGGGTCAGAAGCCAGACTAAAGGGTGTCAAGAAGAGAGTTGGAGGAAAGTAATTGGGTTACAGGTGGTAGATTAGTTGCTTAGTAGTTTTTTTAAGCCACCAGAAGTTGAGAAATAGGGCAATATTTATATGCTGAAGCTTGGTCAGATGAGGGTTTCTTAAGGACTGGTGTAATTAAGGCATGTTTTAAAAACTATTGGAAACGTTTAGGGGAAGGTTCAACAGATGTGTGAAATAAGTGTGGTAGAAAGGGAAGGAATTAGCTGTGATGGAATAGAACCAGATAGACAAGGGGAGAAGTTGATAGCATGTTTGTATAGTTTGTAAGTTGTTGTGGGTCTCATGTTTGGAAGTTTCTGTTGGTTCTAGTGGAGGGGATTGATGAAGGGCAGAGAGTGAAGGGTGTGATGTGGTTGCAGGTTAGGAGGTGATGGTCTGGTAGAGTGTATGGAGAGATGACAAGGTTGGAGATTGTGCAGAGGTTCGAAAAGATAAGGGCAATGGAGTGCGCATCACAGAGAGTTATGGACTCTGTCCACTGTGAAAGTCCAAGGGAAGAGGCAAGTGAAAGTAATTTTGAACCTGTAGGTGAGGTTGGTGTATCAGTGTCAATAATGAAGTTACAAAGAATAAAATACCAGTCAGCAAAATGATGAAGAAATTAACAAAATACACAACCCTATTGCACACAGAGATGCTCTAAAATGGGACCTCATTTAATTGCGATTTGGCTAATTCAATAGGGCTCTATAAAAGCACGGAGCATATTTTTTTACAGAAGTTTTTAGTTAGTGAACTTCTATCCAAAAACAAGGTCTTCACTAACTTAAAACTTCTGTAAAAAAAAAGGCTATGTGCTTATATAGAGCCCTATTCAATTGGCCAAATCACAATCGAATGAGTACCATGGTTAGTGAAGTGGCCACAATGCCTATGTTCAATGGAAATGCAGACAGGCATCTTTCTACTGTCACTGTTACTGACCAGTCCATGAGCGAATATGTCCCACTGCATGACGTGTTGCTCTTCTTTTTGCTCCAACATGGTTAGCAGTGGCAGAGCTAATGTTGGAGCAGCAGGTGCAAAGCACTAGGGCCCTAGAGTAGGGGCCCTCTGCTACTGCCAATAAAGAAAGAATCTTAATTTATTACATTAGGATGCCAGATAATTACTTTATATCAAGGTGATCAGATCGCCATAGGGGTGTAATGAACATCTACATATAGTTTTTGCTTTTTTTGATGACCCTTATGACTTGGATAGATAAGTTGCCAGTTGGGCCCCAAATTATTTTATTAATTTACCTCAATAAATCTTGTAACATTGTGTTAAAATATTTAATACATTTTAAACACATATTTAAATACATATATTCTAAGCATTTTATAAATAAACTGTCCCTATTGTTTGAAAACACATACACATCTTTGTTCACTTAGATTTTCTGGAAATATATAATAACCATACAGTAATCATTCTTACCACTGGATGGTGCTTATGCACTGCAAGGTAACCAAATAAATATGTTTGAAACAGGCCGCTTTCAAAAATACCTAAAAAAAAATAATCAAAGAACTGTAAACTTGCTCATTGTTAGGTGATTTTTTAATTATTTATTTAATAGTCTCTATCTTTGTATATATTTGCTTATATTTGTTCTTTGTAAAGCTTAAAATTGGATATTCAGAAAACTCTAATGTATAAATGCCTTTATTGTCATTAAAATAGAAGCTATTAAAAAGGAAGCCCTTATCCATGCAGAATACAAATACAAATATTTTGTAGGAATTTTCAATATGAACAATCTTCAGAATTTGAAGTGTTATATGGACCATACAAGGGTAAATGGCTCTTGTTGAATTTGTTACATAGTTACTTAATAAATGGTAAAAACAGAGTTTTAGTCCATCAAGTTCAGCCTTTTTAGATCTCCTCTGATCTCTGTAATATATGGATTTATTGTTAACTGATTCAGAGGAAGGCAAACAGAAATAAAAATGATTGAAACTTTGCCAGTTGTCTCATAAGGGGAAAAAAATAAATTCCTTCCTGATCTCAGATACTGGCAAATGGATTCCTCCCTGGATCAATACTCCTTCTCTTGTAATCCAGGATAACCCTGAATGTCCTTTTTATTCTAAAATATATCCAATCCCTTTTTAAAGTTATGTATCAAATCCGTTGTCACCACCTCCTTTGGTAGAGATTTCCACAGTTTAACCACCGTTACGGTAAAGAACCCTTTTCTTTCTTCAAGGTGGAATCTTTTTACTTCTAACCTCAAGGGCTGTCCTCTTGTCAGTTGAAAACCTCTTGGCGCAAAAAGCTCCCTTGACAAATCTTTATACTGACCCTGGATGTATTTATATAGGGTAATCATATCTCCTCTTAGATGCCTTTTTTCTAGAGAAAATAAGTTTAATTTGGTTAGTCTTTATAACTTAGCCCCTCCATTCCCCTTCTTAGTTTTGTTGCCCTTCTCTGTACCTTTTCCAGCTCTAAAATGTCCTTTTTATGAAGTGGTGCCCAAAATTGAACTCCATATTCCAAATGAGGGCGTACTAGAGATTTGTATAGTGGCAGAATTATATTTGCCACTATATAGTTGGGGTCGTTATCATGTTGGAATACTGCCCTGCGGCCCAGTCTCTGAAGGGAGGGGATCATGCTCTGCTTCAGTATGTCACAGTACATGTTGGCATTCATGGTTCCCTCAATGAACTGGAGCTCCCAAGTCCTCTCTCTCTCTCATACTCTCTCCCTCCCTCTTCTTTTTCTCTGTCTCTCTCCATCCCTATCTCTCCTTTCTCTCTCTCTGTCCATCTCCCTCCCTCCTTCCACTCTCTCCTTTCTATCTCTTGGTCACTCTCTCTCCCCATGTCCATCTCTCTCTCCATCTCTCTCCCCCTCCCTATTCTTTTTCTCTCTCTCCCTCACTATCTCTTATTTATCTCTCTCTCTCTCTCTCTCACACTCTCTCTACCTCACCCCCCCCTTGTCTGTCTGTCTGTCTCTCTCTACTTCACTCCTCTTGTCTTTCTACCTCACTCCCCCTTGTCTGCCTGTCTGTATCTCTCTTTCCCTCACTCCCCTTGTCTTTCTACCTCACTCCCCCTTTTCTGTCTGTCTGTCTCTCTCCCTCAGTCACTTTATTTTGAGGGCCTCCGGTCTATATAATAAAAACCCCATGTTGGACCCTAACACCCTGTCAGAACTGTTCTACTAATAAAATCTCATTTTATGGTGTTATTATAATCTACAGTGCCTTGCAAAAGTATTCACCCCCCTTGGGATTTTTCGTGTTTTGTTGCCTCACAACCTGGAATTAACATCGATTGTTTGGGGATTTGCATCATTTAATTTACAGAACACGCCCACAACTTTGAAGATGTTTTTTATTTTATTGTGAATCAAACAACAATTAGGACAAAATAACAGAAAAATTAGGACAAAATAACAGAAAAAGTCAATGTGCATAACTATTAACCCCCCTAAAGTCAATACTTTGTAGAGTCACCTTTTGCTGTAATCACAGCTCCAAGTCGCTTTGGATAAGTCTCTATGAGCTTGTCACATCTTACCACTGGGATTTTTGCCCTTTCCTCCTTGCAAAACTGCTCCAGCTCCTTCAAGTTGGATGGTTTGCGCTTGTGAACAGCAATCTTTAAGTCTGACCACAGATTTCCATTGGATTGACTAGGCCATTCCAACACATTTACATGTTTCCCCTTAAACCACTCAAGTGTTGCTTTAGCAGTGTGTTTGGGTGATGTGATGTGTTGGGTTTGCACCAAACATAGCATTTTCTTTGATTGCTGAAAAGTTCAATTTTAGTCTCATCAGACCAGAGCACCTTCCTCCATACATTTTGGGAGTCTCTCACATGCCTTTTTGCAAACTCAAAACGTGCCATTTTGTTTTTTGCTGAAAGTAATGACTTTCTTCTGGCCACTCTGCCATTGTCGTCCTATGTACAGATACTCTAGTCTCTGCTGTGGAACTCTGCAGCTCCTCCAGGGTTACCTTAGGTCTCTGTGCTGCCTCTCTGATTAATGCCCTCCTTGTCAGGTCAGTGAGTTTTAGTGGGCGGCTGTCTCTTGGCAGGTTTGCTGTTGTGCCATGTTCTTTCAATTTGGTTATGATAGATTTGATGGTGCTCCTGGGGATCATCAAAGATTTGGATACTTTTTTACAACCTAACCATGACTTGTACTTCTCAACAACATTGTCCCTTACTTGTTTGGAGAGTTCCTTGGTCTTCATGGCAGTGTTTGGTTTGTGGTGCCTCTTGCTTAGGTGTTGCAGCCTCTGGGGCCTTTCAAAAAAGGTGTGTATATTTAATGACAGATCAAGTGACACTTTCATTGCACACAGGTGGACATCATTTCACTAATTATGTGGCTTCTGAAGGTAATTGATTGCTCCAGAGCTTTTTATGGGCTTCATAACAAAGGGGGTGAATACATACGCACATGCCAATTTTCTGTTTTCTATTTCAAAAAAATAGTTTTATGTATCTATTCTTCTCATTTCACTTCACCAACTTAGACTATTGTGTTATGATCCATCACATAAAATTCAGATTAACAAAACATTGAACTTAAGGCTATAATGTAAGAAAATAGGTAAAAAGTCACGTGTGGTGGTGGTGGTGGTGGGGGGGGGGGGGGTGTGAATACTTTTGCTAGGCACTGTAATATTATATTCTTATTATATTTTTATATCCATTGTAAATTACTTTATATGCTTTCATACATTTATATATACATATATGCATGTATGTACATTTGAGAAATCCTTATTCAGTATTCTCAAAAGAGCAGTGTCTTTTGTTCTCTAGTTTAGTTAATTGGAAAGGTTAACCAAAGGTCTCTATCTTCATTAAATTTAAATTAAATAAAGAGATATACAGCCCTATTAAATTAGCTCAATGTGTAAAACCAAAGCCTGTAACGTAGCCCGCAAGACTTACTGCTATTAAATTAGACCCCTAAAGCAACCCGTCAACAACTTGCAGCGTAAGGACGAGAAAAGGCCTCGGGATGTGGAAATTTGAACTGCGTGCTGCAAATCCTTTGATCTGTCAAGCCCGTAACTGTTATGTTTCCAATCATGCTATTAAATTGCAACGAATTCACTGGCGTTCAAGCTCATAAACCGCAAATGGAGGCAAGAAGAGGACCCGCTAGAGGGGTAAAGTCCTATCCGTAGCACTTTAAATGCAATTATACGTACAGTACTGTACTTATATTAAAAGGGAAAGTGATGTTAGGTATTGAAATAAATAGCACAACATTCTCAAGCTCACAAATGGGCAATATAAAATTATTTTTTTATGTTTAAATTACGTGTTATATTGATCCTGGCAATCAATGTGTTAATACATATAATGGAACTCGCATGGACTAGAATATCATATTTACGGCTTTATTAATATTGCATTATATCTGGAATGTGGGTAACTCGTATTTGAACCTTGTAATAATTTGAAATCTTTGACTTATTGATCCTCGCATGGAACGTTCGAAAATTGTTTTACGGGTTTGCGTCTCAATCCCGTAACTCGCAGCATGTTCTAATTTAATAGCTGTGTAACTTAGCCAAAGTTCAAGCTCACAGCTCTTAACCGGCTTGCCGATGCCATTACTGGCTTCTAATTTAATATGTTAAGTACACTCCATTAAAGGTCTCATACATATATAGTCATAAGTGTCTAATTCTCAAATAATACATTAATCTATGGTATGTATCACATGACAGTTTTACATTGAAATGTACATTTTACTTATTACCCTTAGGTCAAAGGTGATTTTTTTTTTTTTATTGTAATTTGATGGTACAAGGGCACCGTCTAATGTTGAAATATGAATTGGTATTGTGTCTATGGAACAAGAATATATACTTTTCTTATTGGTTTACTATCTTTGACATCATCATGGTGTCTGATTAGTTGCCAAGTACATAGCCTGATTTTAATTTCTGATAAGCAAATTAAGTTTAAGAATAATTAAGAGATAGACAAAAGAATTGGGATTTTAGAGCTGAGAGACAACAGAGACTCCTGGACAGACTCCATTAGAGAGACACAGACACACCCCGAACAAACAACTTGCAGATTAATTGTATAAATATCACAAATAGCAGCTGTTATAGCAATCCAATATATTTTGAGTTATACCTAATTGGAATGAAAAACATTTTTCTTTTTGAGTTAGAGATAATATCATAATAAGATTATAAAAGTTGTATGATATTAAAATGGTATGATATCTTAATAAATAGATATTTGTAAACATACCAAAATAATCAAACCACTCCTGATATAATTACCATATCAATTTTATTAAGCATATTGAGCATGTCTTATATATGATTATATGGACAATATGAAAACTGTTACTTTATAATTTGCTGTACCTTGATATTATATCTATTACTATTGTTTATACCATTTTGTTATATTAAAATATACTGAATTGATATTATTGTTGTTCATTGTACTAAATATATTTTCATATAATACAGTTCTGATTATTTCATGAGGCTAAAGCTTATATATATATCATGTAGTAAGAATTTAGCTAGTCGAAATTGGCAAATATATACAATATGTAGTTTTTAATTAATATTTTTAAAGGTTATTGATATTAATAATATCACTATATTAATTGCCAAAACCTATGACAATCCCCAAAGACCCTAGCACTAAATACATAAAAAACTATATATATATATATATATATATATAAAAACTAAGTATACCTGTAAGAGGGGAAAATATAAATTTCCTATGCTTTTGACATCCTCAAGCGACAATCATTGATGCCCAGGTTCCTTACTCTTCAGCCCTGGTTATGCGGGCACTTCCATGTTGATTAAAGTTGGTCCTCATCTTTGACCCGTTGAACTGAGCTTCTGCTTAAAAAACCTGCTGCTCTATAAAAAAAAATGCACCTAGTGGAGATTTTCATCCATGCATTCTGATTCACTCATGGCACCGGAGAAATGAAAATACTTGATTCTGATTGGCTGACATATGATTGACACTTAATTAAAAAGTCAATCAGAATCAGTATAAAATAGTATATAAGGCAAAGGCTGAATACCGAATGTCTGAGACTACTGTTGCTGTTCCATAAATATGATATTCTAATATAACTAAGCTTAAAGGTCCACTGAACTCTTTAAAAAAATAAATTATTTACTTTTTATAAACTTCCTACTAAAACGTATGAATTATTCTGGGTTTACTTGCTTTATTTTGCTCTTATATTGCTCAGTACAGTGTCTACAAGTTCCCTCTCATATTTTCCCTCATAGAGATTCTCCTCTATTTTGTGTAGCTGGAGCTTCCAACAGAACATCGAAAGATAATGGTGGATTCATCCGCACAACTGGACAGGGTCCATTTACAACATGATATATATATATATATATATATATATATATATATATATATATATATAATAACAAATTATACTTACATCATCTTGATGTATAGAAATAAATAACAGGCACATTTAATGTATTTATATTACTGTATATACCCAGCCATCTATATTTATCTGTATTATGAAGAATGTTGTGTGCTATACTACGTATTACACATTATTTGTTTAATAAAGTGCTCCTTTATTGCTATGGAGATGAACCAATCTAGCTGACTGAAGGACCCCCGTCAACTAGACCCTGCCCAGTTGTATGTATGACTTTGCCCACAAGAGTGACATCATATTTGCATATTATATTGCAAGCGGCTGATAGTGGAAGAACTCTGTTAGGTAGAATATGAGAGGGAAAATTGTAGCCCTAAACCGAATAATATGAGTAGTACAATAAAGCAAGTAAACTAAAAATATCTCCTATATTTCACTTAAAAAATGTTAAAACATAGAAATGTAAAAGCATACACCTGCCTTTATGACAAAGCTTTTGCATGAGTTAGAAAAGTATAGAAGAGATTAATTCTGATTAAATGTAAAACATACATTTACATTGATTGCGAGCCCTATCGCCAGATATTACTTATTGGCTCTCAATAACTCATAGCCTCCAATTGCAGGCTATGTCTAACTTGCATATTTTACTGATGGCATGCTGAAGGATTCATTTACTATTGGATGTGTCTAAGAAGTAATTTACAGGCTTGCTTAAATATTTCCCGATCATGTGATCACTCGCCCTGAAATCCTACTTAAAAAGGCATGCTTTACATGTGGAGGCTCAAAGATTTATGTTGCGGGCTTGAGGCAATAGAATATATCTGAATAAAAAACACCCATAGCCAAAGTTACGGGCTAAAATCATTTACGGGCTTCTAATAGACTATGGCCCTAAATTGTGTTCTTAATAGAGTACTAATGACTATTTATTATACTAGGGGCCCCATTCAACTGCGATTTGGCCAATTGAATAGGGCTCTATATAAGCTCAGAGCATATTTTTTTACAGAAGTTTTTAGTTAGTGAAAACCTTGCCATTGGATAGAAGTTTACTAACTAAAAACTTCTAACTAATAAATGCAAAGTAATGTCTGATTTAATTAGAAAAATATCCTTATTAAAATATATATCTATTTTTTAAAGAATACTTTAATCCTGTATGAGCAATGGGCCCTATTAAATTCTCCCTCGTAGTTCTCTCGGTGCTCGCAAAAGGCAGTTTTCCTGCTGTTTGCGAGAACCGAATCTCTCGCAGCCTGCTTTACGATATGACTGCGAGAAAATGGCCGAGAATAGGCTCCGAGAGAGCTACGTAGCCTTAAATCTATGCACGAGTCTCGCATATCGTAAGAATCCCTACGTGGACAAAAAGTCCACGCAAGGGATCCGAAAGCCTCTACGTGCTGCCTCGGAACAGACCGAGACAGCAGTGTGAGGCTCCCCCCTGCACCCTATACATATCCCCATGCTGCAGGGGTCTCTATCAGGACCCCTGCAGCACCCCCACATTAACCCCTTGCAGCGGGGGTCCCCGATCTGCATAGATCAGGCCCCCCGCTGCATTTAAAACTTTTAAATTCCCCGCCGCGGCTCCTTAAAGGGACCGCGGCACATTATTACCCAATCCCGGCCGCGGCACTTAAAATTAACCCCCCTCTATGCTGGGGGTCCCCATCGGGACCCCCGAAGTGTCCCCACATAAACCCATTGCAGGGGGGGGGCCCGATCTGCATAGATCAGGCCCCCCGCTGCATTTAAAACTTTTAAATTCCCCGCCGCGGCTCCTTAAAGGGACCGCGGCACACTATTACCCAATCCCGGCCGCGGTACTTAAAATTAACCCCCCTCTATGCTGGGGGTCCCCATCAGGACCCCCGAAGTGTCCCCACATAAACCCCCTGCAGCGGGGGGCCCCGATCGGCACCGATCGTGACCCTGCTGCAATTCAATTTTAAATTTCCCGCCTCGCGGGTCCTCAAAGGACCGTAAAGGTCCTGAAAGGACTCGCACTAAAAATATTAACCCCAGGCAACTATAATTACCCCATTAACTCATGGTGGTCAATCCAGACCACCATAAGGCCTAAATTAACCCATTAACTCATGATGGTCAATCCAGACCACCATAAGGCCTAAATTAACCCATTAACTCATGATGGTCAATCCAGACCACCATAAGGCCTAAATTAACCCATTAACTCATGATGGTCAATCCAGACCACCATAAGGCCTAAATTAACCCATTAACTCATGATGGTCAATCCAGACCACCATAAGGCCTAAATTAACCCATTAACTCATGATGGTCAATCCAGACCACCATAAGGCCTAAATTAACCCATTAACTCATGGTGGTCAATCCAGACCACCATAAGGCCTAAATTAACCCATTAACTCATGATGGTCAATACAGACCACCATAAGGCCTAAATTAACCCATTAACTCATGATGGTCAATACAGACCACCATAAGGCCTAAATTAACCCATTAACTCATGATGGTCAATACAGACCACCATAAGGCCTAAATTAACCCATTAACTCATGATGGTCAATACAGACCACCATAAGGCCTAAATTAACCCATTAACTCATGATGGTCAATACAGACCACCATAAGGCCTAAATTAACCCATTAACTCATGATGGTCAATCCAGACCACCATAAGGCCTAAATTAACCCATTAACTCATGATGGTCAATCCAGACCACCATAAGGCCTAAATTAACCCATTAACTCATGATGGTCAATCCAGACCACCATAAGGCCTAAATTAACCCATTAACTCATGGTGGTCAATCCAGACCACCATAAGGCCTAAATTAACCCATTAACTCATGATGGTCAATCCAGACCACCATAAGGCCTAAATTAACCCATTAACTCATGATGGTCAATCCAGACCACCATAAGGCCTAAATTAACCCATTAACTCATGATGGTCAATCCAGACCACCATAAGGCTCTATTTAACCCCATCAGTCCCATAAGGGTATATTATTACCATTATGGGCCTGTTACAACCCAAGATTAACCACATAAGTGCCATGATGGTCCTCAAGGACCATCATGACACTAACTACAAACACTACACTATAACCCCCAATAAACCATTTAATCTAAACTAATCCCCCTCTACACTAATCTATTAACACTTACACTACCTACCTACACTACCTACCCCCTAATAAACCTCCCCAACACTCTAATTACAAAAAACAAAAAACCTACAGTACAGAAAACAAAAAACCTACAGTACAAAAAACAAAAAAACCTACAGTACAGAAAAAAAAAACAATTACAACCCCACCCCCCACTACAGAAAACAAAAAAATACATTACAACCCCACCCCCCACTACAGAAAATAAAAAAATTACACACCTGAAAAGGAAAGACAGATAAACACAATACAATACATACATATAATACATTACATACATTACATACAATACATGACATTACATATAATATATTACATATAATATATTACATATAATACATTACATATAATACATTACATACAATACATGACATTACATATAATATATTAAATATAATATATTACATATAATATATTACATATATTATATTACATATAATACATTACATACATTACATACAATACATGACATTACATACATTACATATAATATATTACATATAATATATTACATATAATACATTACATACCTTACATACAATACATGACATTACATACATTACATATAATATATTACATATAATATATTACATATATTATATTACATATAATACATTACATACATTACATACAATACATGACATTACATACATTACATATAATATATTACATATAATATATTACATATAATACATTACATACCTTACATACAATACATGACATTACATACATTACATATAATATATTACATATAATATATTACATATAGTCCTAATCAAATACCCCCTATCTATCTAACATACAATCTATTTAATTTAAAATAAATCCTAACTATATCAAATACATCCCCCTATCTATCTAATATACAAAAAATCCTAACTACATACACAGACCCTTATTCTAAAATAAAATAAAATAATTACAGTCCTAACTACATACACAGACCCTAATTCTAAGCTAAAATCAATAAATTAAGACCACTTACCTTTAAGATGTTGCTTCAGATCACTAACCTATGGGTCAAACAAAAAAGAAAAATTAGTACAAAACATTAACATCAAATAAATAAACATTCTATACATTCTAAATATTCAACTCACCTTTACAGCATGTCCAGTCACTGTTTAGCTCTTCCGGCGCGGCCCTGTTAAAAAAAAAAAAACAATACATGAATACATGAATACAATATATAAACAATAAATAAAATACACAAATAAACATCTTAATATACATTTAACTTACCTCCCCGCAATGTCCCCGGCCTTCTCTCCTTCAGCCACGGCTGGGCAGCGGAACCATCCGCGCTCTAAAAAAAAAAAAAGAAAAAAAACTAACGGAGGTCTGCACTGGCAGACCTCCCCGACGCTAATGAACCTCCCGGAGTCGTTTCCGGGAGGAAATTGGCATTGGCGGCTTGTGATTGGCTGAAAAAGCTGTCTATCAATTTCAGCCAATCAAAAGTCGTCAATGTGTGAGCCAATCAGGATGGGATACACCCCAATATCCCACACTGATTGGCTAAAACACTTGTCTATCTTTCTGGGAACCAATCACAACGCTCAGATGCCTTCAGCCAATCACTATGGGATACACCCCCACGGAGTGATTGGTAGAAGACATCTGCGCATCCTGATTGGCTCCTACATTGACGACTTTTGATTGGCTGACAGCTTTTTCAGCCAATCACAAGCCGACAATGCCAATTTCCTCCCGGAAACGACTCCGGGAGGTTCATTAGCGTCGGGGAGGTCTGCCAGTGCAGACCTCCGTTAGTTTTTTTTCTTTTTTTTTTTAGAGCGCGGATGGTTCCGCGGCCCAGCCGGGGCTGAAGGAGAGAAGGCCGGGGAAATCGCGGGCAGGTAAGTTAAAT
Organism: Discoglossus pictus; assembly: GCA_027410445.1. NCBI lineage: Eukaryota > Metazoa > Chordata > Amphibia > Anura > Alytidae > Discoglossus > Discoglossus pictus. Next base: position 63,341,988 of record CM050172.1, on the reverse strand, counting down.
GTATATTAAGATGTTTATTTGTGTATTTTATTTATTGTTTATATATTGTATTCATGTATTCATGTATTGTGTTTTTTTTTTTAACAGGGCCGCGCCGGAAGAGCTAAACAGTGACTGGACATGCTGTAAAGGTGAGTTGAATATTTAGAATGTATAGAATGTTTATTTATTTGATGTTAATGTTTTGTACTAATTTTTCTTTTTTGTTTGACCCATAGGTTAGTGATCTGAAGCAACATCTTAAAGGTAAGTGGTCTTAATTTATTGATTTTAGCTTAGAATTAGGGTCTGTGTATGTAGTTAGGACTGTAATTATTTTATTTTATTTTAGAATAAGGGTCTGTGTATGTAGTTAGGATTTTTTGTATATTAGATAGATAGGGGGATGTATTCGATATAGTTAGGATTTATTTTAAATTAAATAGATTGTATGTTAGATAGATAGGGGGTATTTGATTAGGACTATATGTAATATATTATATGTAATATATTATATGTAATATATTATATGTAATGTATGTAATGTCATGTATTGTATGTAATGTATGTAATGTATTATATGTAATATATTATATGTAATATATTATATGTAATGTATGTAATGTCATGTATTGTATGAAATGTATGTAATGTATTATATGTAATATATTATATGTAATATATTATATGTAATGTATGTAATGTCATGTATTGTATGTAATGTATGTAATGTATTATATGTAATATATTATATGTAATATATTATATTTAATATATTATATGTAATGTCATGTATTGTATGTAATGTATTATATGTAATATATTATATGTAATATATTATATGTAATGTCATGTATTGTATGTAATGTATGTAATGTATTATATGTATGTATTGTATTGTGTTTATCTGTCTTTCCTTTTCAGGTGTGTAATTTTTTTATTTTCTGTAGTGGGAGGTGGGGTTGTAATGTATTTTTTTGTTTTCTGTAGTGGGGGGTGGGGTTGTAATTGTTTTTTTTTTTCTGTACTGTAGGTTTTTTTGTTTTTTGTACTGTAGGTTTTTTGTTTTCTGTGCTGTAGGTTTTTTGTTTTTTGTAATTAGAGTGTTGGGGAGGTTTATTAGGGGGTAGGTAGTGTAGGTAGGTAGTGTAAGTGTTAATAGATTAGTGTAGAGGGGGGTTAGTTTAGATTAAATGGTTTATTGGGGGTTATAGTGTAGTGTTTGTAGTTAGTGTCATGATGGTCCTTGAGGACCATCATGGCACTTATGTGGTTAATGTTGGGTTGTAACAGGCCCATAATGGTAATAATATACCCTTATGGGACTGATGGGGTTAAATAGAGCCTTATGGTGGTCTGTATTGACCATCATGAGTTAATTGGTTAATTTAGGCCTTATGGTGGTCTGGATTGACCATCATGAGTTAATGGGTTAATTTAGGCCTTATGGTGGTCTGGATTGACCACCATGAGTTAATGGGGTAATTTAGGCCTTATGGTGGTCTGGATTGACCACCATGAGTTAATGGGGTAATTTAGGCCTTATGGTGGTCTGGATTGACCACCATGAGTTAATGGGGTAATTATAGTTGCCTGGGGTTAATATTTTTAGTTTTTTGTCCTTTCAGGACCTTTACGGTCCTTTGAGGACCCGCGAGGCGGGAAATTTAAAATTGAATTGCAGCAGGGTCATGATCGGTGCCGATTGGGGCCCCCCGCTGCAGGGGGTTTATGTGGGGACACTTCGGGGGTCCCGATGGGGACCCCCAGCATAGAGGGGGGTTAATTTTAAGTGCCGCGGACGGGATTGGGTAATAGTGTGCCGCGGCCCCTTTAAGGAGCCGCGGCGGGGAATTTAAAAGTTTTAAATGCAGCGGGGGGGCCTGATCTATGCAGATCGGGGACCCCCCCTGCAATGGGTTTATGTGGGGACACTTCGGGGGTCCCGATGGGGACCCCCAGCATAGAGGGGGGTTAATTTTAAGTGCCGCGGACGGGATTGGGTAATAGTGTGCCGCGGCCCCTTTAAGGAGCCGCGGCGGGGTATTTAAAAGTTTTAAATGCAGCGGGGGGCCTGATCGGTGCCGATCGAGGACCCCCGCTGCAAGGGGTTAATGTGTGGGGGCTGCGGGGGTTCCTATGGACCCCTGCAGCAAGGTGTTCATGTGAGGACACTTCGGGGGTCCCGACGGGGGGGGGTTAATTTTAGGTGCCGGGGGGGGTATTCGGAGTACCCCCAAGGCAGGGCTTATGTGGGGGACTGCCGCGGAGGTCCCTTTTAGGACCCCCGCAGCAATTGATGAGGAGTGGGAGCCTGCGATATCATCTCGCAGGCTGTCACTCCTCATGTACATTTACGCAGTGTAGATACGTACAGCCCTGCTGCGTAGCTCATACGTTGCTCGCAGCAGGGCTAATTTAATAGCATTGTAAGTTAGAGAAACTTTGCAGTACGTAGGGCTTAAGTAGAAGCCTCTTATTTACGAGGCTGGAATTTAATAGGGCCCAATGTTTCTATTTTTTTTTCCCAGCTGCCGCAGAGTATGGTCAGTTAGTGGCACAGTCATATGAAAGACCCACCTAAGTTAAAAGAGTGATAACATTAAAACCTAGCAGACAAAGTTTGAAACATCTGCTAGATGGTTAAATTTGTTGATACCAGCAGCAAATGGATTTAACAGCTGGATTATTTATAATCCCTATAATAAATCCAGCTTTTCACTCTGCCAGGTCCATCACTGCTAATTAGGAACAGAAACTGTGCATGACTGTCAGTATAAATATATATGGTTTAATTCCTGTATATTAAAGGCGTTTTGGTTTGCCGTTTGAAGCTTGAGTGAAACCTGCCACTTCTTCCAACTTAGATAGTTTACTAAAGGAGACTTTCTGACAGCAAAGCAATGTAATTTCACAGCCGAGTCTGCGTGATTTCACATGAATTATTAATGTTTATCTTTTCAAGACTTTTGATGATTGCAATTAGGTGTGCACTTCAGTAGAGGCTGTGGAAAAAAAATGCATAATGCTCATGTAAGATATTAATTTTCACATCACAGGGTATCAATGTAACTTGTTGAAAGTTGCATAGAGAATTGATCTGTCTGGCTCCTTCTTTACCGTCTTAATTACTATTGGTAATGGGAGAATGTTGACAGAATTGTTCTGCGAGTTTTAAAGAAAAGTAGCATCAATTAACAACTAATCTGCATATTACATAGATCAGAGGAGATCTAAAAAGGTTGAACTTGGTGGACTAAAATTATTTTTTTCAACCTCAATTACTATGTAACTATGTAACTCTTAACTGGGCATCTCCCAGCTCATCCGCTTTAATGGAGCTTTCAACTAAATGGATAGGCAGGAATTTGTATTTTGCACATTGCAAAAACAAAATTACAATTTATGATGTGTTATGCAGTTGTCTCAGGAAAGTACTTCAACTTCAAGCAGAATTTATGGAAATTATTGAAAAATCACATATCGCACAATTAATTAACAGAGCATTTTGTTGAGATAAAGTTAAAAAAATCCAGTATTTATTTTAAAGTTAGAGCATATCTATTGTAGCATACTCTTTTTCTGTCTTCTTTGCTCCGGGATCCTTGCTTTCTCCCTTCAGAGTTGTCATCCTGTATAATATCAGAGCAGTCTAGGCATTTGCAAATGGCAGCATAGTGATGTGTAAATAAGACTGCAAGTCTGGCAATGCAGACAATTAAATAATTTCTACAAGCCTCAGAGAGGTTAGAGTTGGGAGTAAGAATGCCCTTTCATATACTCCAATGCCTGAATACTGTCTTGTAGTATCATAAATGGTGCATGTTGTAATATTGCAAGTCTCTTCTTCTAGGGTGAGTGATACTACTTAAAGGGCTCCTAATCCAGCACACTTTGGACTACATCACAGTAAGGATCTCCAAAAAGCATGATTCATTTTTTTGAATTTTTGAAATACATGCAATTTTCACTAAGAAATCAAATATATAATATATGTGTTTACACAAGTCACTGACCTGACCCTAGCCAGACACATGCTAGAGCTCCATGTAGCGAGCAAAAGAAAAACAGAGGTTATCCCTCACCACATCTATCTGTGCAGAGTATGGAATGCTGGAGTCACCTAAACAGGTCAGAGTTAAAGTTTAACTTTTGAGTGCATTCCTGAGTGCAGGGGAAACCTGCTATAAATCACTGTCCTCATTGCAACTCTGTTATTACTCATGAAACAGTCAGTATGCAGGATACACTTTGTAATGTAAACACACTTAAAACTCTAGATTTCTTAGCAGTTATTAGTGTCATTTTCTTTAAAAATGGAACATTTTAACATACCATCTCACCTTATGGTTCCAGGAATCTCAGGGTTTCAACATATAGCTCCAAAGGTATGATCTGTTATGATATAATTATCTTTTGCAACATTCCTCTTGGATTGTATGTTTCAAAACTGACTTTTGTGGATGTTTCAAGTCAGCACCGATAGCTAAATCATGCTGCAGGTTAACAGGTTTTTTTTTGGTGAGTCCCCTTATATTCTATGCATAGTGAATTTACTCCCTCAAGAGTAAAATCTGAATCAATCTAGAAATGGGTTTGGTGCAGCCGGGAGCAATATAAAGACAATTTAACACAGGAAGAATATGAAGGAAGACCGGTAGCATGTTTCAGGCTTGGTTATGAAGCTTGAAATGTGGGTATGGGGCTTTACCTGGGTAGCAACTCCAAGCCTATTTCCTTCAGATGTACTCCATCTTCCAAGAAAAACGCTTTCGCATTAGAGTCCTCCAGGTTATGATGGTGCAGAGATATCCATCCCATCTTTCTAATGAAGCTCAACATCAGCTTGTTCACCTGTCCAGGCTACCTGGGTCCCTCGCATTTCTCCATGCCCTCCTTTTTACCATCTCCGACCATATAATGGTTATTCCTGGGAACCTCTCCCTCCAGCCACTGATGTCGCGCTTCATATCCCTCACCAGCCTTTTGATAGGTAAAATATCCCAAATCATTTCCTCCCACATGGAATATCACAATCTCCGGCCGACCAAAGCGCTGGGTGTAAGAGTCCATCAACCCACTAGCTTGCCTTCACCTCATTCCTCTGGTACCAAACCAGCGCACTGCTCCGCGCCCATTGGGTATACTCAACTGAAGACCATCCTTCGAGTTCATGGCAAAACAGTCCGCCCAGTATATTTAGGAGTGCCCGATTTGATTCCAGGGGTCTTCAATGGCATGGCAAACTTAGTAAGCAACTGAAGCTGGTCAAATGTATAACTTTAAAACGGCTCGATTGCCACCTTCCAATCCTCTTAAGCGCCTCATCCGGAAGTCCCAAACCAGCTGCTTCCGTTGCCGACCCTATGTGGAATGAGTGAGTTCTAAATTCAGCCTCACATAGTCCCAGTTTGCTCAAACAACTTTTGAAAACCTTAGAGAATTGGAAGCACGACAAGGCGAGCCCGTCCAAGTGTATTAATAACGGCCCGGGCAAACCCGGCCTCTGCTGCAACAGTCGGTCCACACAGTCCACTGAGCAACAGTCCGTTCCTACCGGTCTCAGCATAATCTCCTTGCCATGACCCGCCTGGTCAGTCTTGGACCTCCTTAACCATAACACTACCCTGTCACCTTCCACCCACACGTCCTCCACTGGCATACCTTCTGGGCCGTGCCTGCTAGCCACAACCAGTTCGCCTAACCTGAATGCCCCAAAGAAGGCTAGCGAAAAAGCTGTACGGAACAGCAGCGCCTCGTAGGTCGTGTGGCAAGCCTCCTCCAGTGCCACAGAGATACGCAAAAGCAAAAATGTGACATGGCGCCTCTTGTCCTCACCCGACTGACCCTTAGCCAGTCCTGTCAGGACTCTCCTTACCAGAAACTCCTTAGTCAAGTCCTTCTGCCCAGATAGCTTGAACATAAGAGCTAACGCAGTTTCTTGACTGGACACTGATGCCACCAACATACCGGCATCCCTACATTGCAGTATGAACCACAGCAGTATGCTTAACCTCTGATCATCAGACTCCTCACCGCCTGCCGCCGCCACCAAGTCGGCGCACTTAAACCATACCTTCCTGTATGACGACCATGTTGATGGCGCCAATGAATTCCTGATCAGCGACACTACCTCTCTGCTCCGAGCTCCCATAGCATGAGCGGGAACTACTCCCCCGTCGCTGATGCTTGGGGTGCAAGCTGTCTGAAGCGCCCCCACTGAAATTGAGACAGGGCATCAGCTATAGTCTTATCTATGCCCAGAACATGCCTAGCTCTAAAACATATGTTCAAACGTAAGCAGGCAAGAACTAAGTGTCGAAGCAACCTGATGATCGGTATTGATGATGACGTAGACCACTGCCATTTTGTCAGAGAAAAAGTTGACGTGCCTATCCTTAAGGTCTTTTCCCCACATACATACTGAGACAACGATAGGAAATAGCTCCAGGAAGGCTAAATTATTGGTTAGGCCCGCCTCAATCCATTTTTCGGGCCATGCTGCTGCACACTATTTGTCCCGGAAATATGCACTGAATCCGTGAGCCCCCGACGCGTCAGTAAACAAGGCCAGCTGGATGTTAGACTGCCTATGCGTGTGAATCAATGCCCTACCATTGAAGGATTCCTAGAACGCCACCCAAACCGCATCGTCCTCTCTTATAGATGCGTATGACGACAGATTCTTGTCGATACCATCGTTGACTGATTGACCGTTCGGGTATGGCAGGTGATGTATCAGTCTAAACTTTCCAAGTTCTTTCTTCGGCACCACACCCAAAGGGGATATCCGTAAACAAGGTATAGGGGGTTCCACAAATGGGCTTGCCATCATGCCCAACTTGACTTCTTTTCTAATTTTTTCTTCTGCTACACCAGGAAACTCGGCCACTGATTTTCTCTTCTATATACAATTATCTCAAACCAGATGGATAATGCCTGAGATTCAGACATAGAAAGTAATAAAGATCTCCAACCCATCCATCAATGTGTGGTGCTTGGTTTAGAGTTTCACCAGATCTTTTTCCTGTGATTAAAGCACTACAATAAATGCCTTTTAATTGCCAATGTTGTGTCCCTGAGAACTGAAGGTCCTTTGCACCACAGGAGCTACAAAGACTTATTGTGTGTCTTTGGCTTGCATCATCACTCCGGTGGCACAGTGCCATAGAGGATGATTGCATCTGGTCTATGAATTACTGCTCTGGATTTCTCTAGTGTGCAGTAATCATTCTGAAAGTGAGAGGGGGTGGTTCTATCTGTGGAACATATATCTGTGTGTGACTAGTTTGTTGGTCTGATTGAATCTGATCTGTGAATTACTGCTGGAAGTTAAAGGGAGTTTTATCTAGTGTGTAGTAATCAGCTACAGGTGAGTAATCTGAATCAAATTTAAACAAGGGATGCAGTGAACTTGAAGGCTTACAAACAGTTCTAGTGCAAGTGCAGTTATAGTGTAAGTGTTTGAGTTTAAATAAAAATAGGGAGTTCAAAGAAAAAGGGTTATATTGAAGCTGAAAATACATTAAGATTAAGGTATAGAAAAACACTCTTTATGCAAATATATTGATTTGTTTTCTCACTGTATTTTTGTAATTAGTAATCATGATTCAGTACAGTGGCAACCTGACTCAGTGTACATCCTGCCATATGTATGCCCTGCTGGAGAAGCTGATCCGTCATCCATACCTCTGTGACAGGTGTGAACACCTTGCCTCTCTTAAAGCTCATATTAGAGAAATGGAGGTTAGAATTGCAACACTTCATGAAATTGTTACACTGGAAAGGGGGTTGGTGCTCATTGAATACAGTCTAGATAGTGAGGATGTCCAGGGATGTAGCTGGGTTACAGCTACAAGCGGAAGCAGGGTGAACAGGAGGAGGAGGCAGATCAGTTCTGAGTTGGTAAGCACCAACAGATTGAGTAAATCTGTTAAGAGTGCTCATTCAGGAATGGAAATGCAAGATCTTGCTGTCCTGTCTAACTGCCTGGAAAACTGCCCCGTAGGAGAGGGAGGGCAGATTAGGCAGACCAAGAGACAAGTATTGGTGGTAGAGACTCTATTATTAGGACAGGATGATATGTCACCCAGATCCCAACAGTTTGCTTTCTCCCGGGTGCTTGGTTTGGCATGTTGTATACCGGCTAAATAAATTGTTGCTTAGGGCTGGAAAGGAACCAGTGGTCTAGGTACATATTGTTACCAATGATAAAGTAAGTAGAAGATGGAGTGTGCTAAAGAATTATTTTTTATAAAACTAGGCAAGGACCTACAAAGTAGTATTTTCTGAGATACTACCAGTGCCACGTGCTAGCTGAGGGAGACAGAAGGAGCTTAGGGAGGTTAATGCGTTGCTAAAAATGTGGTGCACTAAGGAAGGTTGTTTTTTTTTAGAGCACTGGGCTGACTTCTCACTTGGGTGCAATGTCTATAGCAGTGAAATTAAGGACTCGTCCTTAATGAAGAAATAGCTTGTGTGCTAGGGGAGCATAGAGTAGAAAGGCTGGGGGAGTTTTTAATCTAGTAGGTAGGGGGAGGGACAAGATGGAAGTAATTGGGTAGAAAGTGTAGAGGAGGTAAGGGAAGAAATAACTACTTATAGGGGAGGTGTAGGGGGAGGTTAAGTATAGTCAATAGAGAGGTACTGCTAAGTAACTCAAATACAGTGGCAAGTTTAAAACTGCAGAGTAATAGCAACATAAAATGTATGCTTGCTAATGCAAGACGCTGGCCTAGGAAAGTGAGCGAGTTAGAATTATTAGCAGTACATGAGTTATGGGATTTGATAGACATCACTGAAACATGGTGGGATGAATCTTATGACTGGATGTTAATGTGGATTAGGCAGTGGTAGAAGAGGAGGAGATATGTATTTGTATGTTAAGCCTGATTTTAAGACAAGTGATAATGTGAATTCTTGTGGGTTGAGTTAAAAAGTGGAGGAACAAATCTTAAAAGACTATTGGTAGGAATATCCTAAAAAAAAAATATATAATTGAATGTGAGGAATTGAAATTATTCCTACAGATTGATAATGCAGCTAGGCATATTAAGTTCTAATAATGGGAGATTTTTACTGCCCTGAAAAACAACGAATGAATGAGAAAAAAATGAATGAGATCAGCAGATCAGCTAAGGGGAGAAGGTTCTTGAGTACACGCAGAGATCATTATCTTACCCAGGTTACACAAGAACCTGCTAGAAATTAGGCTATCTTGGATTTAGTCATCATGAATAATATTTATATAATATCAAATGTTGAAATGTGTTGGGAAACAGTGATCACAGCACAGTTTCATTTTAAATCAAATTTAAAAAAAAGGCATAGACTGGGACAAAGAACTGACAGGTAAAATATTGAAAAGAAATGGTCAACATTCAATTAAAAAACTGGAAACAAAAATAGCTAATTTTATTCTCTAGATCTTGTTTTATGCTCTATACTTGAACATAAAAATTACAGAAACTTATCAAAGATAGTATATGCATGGAAATCAGAAATAAAAAATAGCATTCAAATCATTATGACATAAAGATCAAGATATGGAGTAAAAACAGACAAAGAGGGAACAGAAGCCAATTTATGTGGCTTGCAAAAGATTAGAATGGCTAAAATAGAAAATTAAATGTTAGTTTCAAAAGAGAGCAAGACAAACCATATTTAAAAAATATATATTAATGGGAAGAAGGCAGAGAAAAAAGCTATAGGAACAATACAATGTGAAACTGGCCAACTGATAAATAGTGACCAGGAAAAGGCAGATAATCTGAATAAGTTATTCTCTTCTGTATACACAATGGAGGTACCACTGCAACAAAATGGGGCTACACTACATCCACCAAATAATTTGCTAAAAAAGGAAGAAATCCAAAAGAGGTTGGAAAAAATAAATGTTAATAAAGCACCAGGTCCTCATGGAATACACCCAAGGGTACTGAGGGAACTGGCTTATCTAATAGTCAAACCATTATATCTAATTTTCAAGAATCACATACCACAGGGTCATGGGGAAGCTTTTAGAAGGGTTTATAAGGAATAGTATACATAAATATGTCTATTTGAACAAGATTATAACTAGGCGTCAACACAGATTTATGAGGGATAGGTCATGTAAAACAAATTTAATTTGTTTCTATGAGGAGATAAGTAGGAACTTGTACCAAGGCAACTCAGTGGATGTAGTCTTTTTAGATTTTTATAAAGTGCCACATGCAAGAATATTTTGCAAACTAAGGGATACTGGAATTGAAGTAAAAAACTGCTCATGAATTGAGAGCTGGCTAAAAGACAGAAAACAAAGGGTTGCTGTAAATGGAACATACTCAGATTGGACTAATGAGGTATGTGGGGTTCCTCAGGGTTCAGAATTAGGTCCACTCCTTTTTATTAATTAATGACTTAGAAGTAGAACTGAAAAGATTTGTCTCCATTTTTACTGATGATGCTAATTTGTGCAAGGTAATTAAATCAGAAAAACAGAAATGATTGGGAGGAGCTGCAGGTGTAGAATCAGACTGGGTTCGGTCAGAGGGACCGTCCCCAGCCAAAAGGGCTTCTATTAGTATGCACTGCATACCCGAAGATCTAGTTCAGTAGGATCTGTGTGCTGAAAGGGGACTGCCATGAGAGAGCAGCAGGTTCCTACAAGCTCAGTTAAGTTAGTGTCTTTCTCATTATATTGCAATTAAATTTAATATATGGCTATGTAGTTATTATTTATATTATTGTTGTAATGTTTTTTTTTTAGCAGAACAAAAGGGGTAAATAACATATGTAAAACACAGCACACACTGAAAACCACAATACAAAATCTATGTACATGTTTTTTTACAAGGGGAAGAACATGCACACTAATAACACTGGGTAGTTGGGAGGAAAAAATAACCCCACGGACATACGTAGTTAAGGAGAGTGGGATTTTACTGGGATAGGAATAAGATGGGAAATGGAAGTACAAAGGTTAGGTTTAGGGGAGGTGCTGGAGGGGAGGGGTTATGCAAGCTCATCTTTCCCACCCACCATCCCTGTGTGTTAGTAATTACCTGGGTCAAGTGTTGTTGTCACAGCTGGTGGGTTATTGGGGGTGCTTTACCACAGTAGGTATGAGCATCAGTATTAGCTGTTTGTGGTTCCAGGACTCATGGGGTCCGGGTTCCCTTGAGTCATTTATCGGTGGGCAAGCACCTCTTGGTTTTTTTTTCTATGACATTTAAATAAAAGCTGTGGCCGTTTAAAATCCCAACTATGTGTAAGTGTATTTTCTTGTATGGTGTCCTTTATTGGAAATCTGTATTGACTATGCAACCAGCAAGTAAATTGAAAAATTAAGAAATGCAAGAAGCAGGAGGGGCTGGGTCTTCCCAGGCTGTTGGGGAACCCCAGGAAACTGCAAAAGATTAGAAAAGAGAGTCAGGAGGGACATGCAGCCCTTACCAAGATCAGATTTCTGAAGGTAGGTGAGAGTGGTGTAGCTAAAGGAATGGGTGGGGGGCACTGCGCCCTTGGCAGCGCCTCTCTGGGGGTGGCAATAGTACCCCCACCTGCCAATGGCCCTCCTTTCCTTTCCCCATGCCACCTTTTTGGTCAGTGCTCTCCCCTGTGCCTTTCCACTCCCCAGCTTCGAGAGAGAGAGAGAGAGAGAGAGAGAGAGAGAGAGAGAGAGATATTGAAGGAGAGAAATAGAGAAGGAAGGAGATAGAGAAGGAGGGAGAGAGAGGGATGAGTAGAGAGGGTGAGGGAGGGAGAGAAAGAAAGAAGAGAGACAGAAAGAGGGAGAGAGAGAAAGAGAAGGAACGTGTGAAGTAGAGAGAGAAAGAAGGTGACAGAGACAAAAGGAGTGAGAGATTGAAAGAGAAAGAGAGAAGGAGGGAGAGAGAAAAAGAAAAAGCATGAAAGAGGCAGAGAGTGTGAAGGGGAGAGAGAGAGTGAGAGAGGAGGAGAGACAGAAGAAAATAGAGAAGGAGGGAGAGAGAGGATATATAGATAATGAAAGTGTGAAAAAGAGAGAGAGGAGAGAGATAGAGAGATAGAAACAAAGAGAGTGAAGAAAGGAGAGCATGGAGAAAGAGAGAAAAGGAGAGAGAGAAGTAGAGAGAGTGAAGAAGAGAGAGTTAGAATGAGAGAGGAGGAGAGAGAGAAAGAAGGAGGTAGAGAAAAGGAGAGTGAATGAGGGAGAGAGAGAGAGAAGGGGAGAGAAAATGAGAGAAAGAGAGAAGGAGGGAGAGAGTGAGGAGAGAGAGGATGAGAGAGAGAGAAGGATAGAGGAGACAGAAGGAGAGAGAGAGAGAAGGAGGGAGAGAGAAGGAGAGGGGGAAAAAAGGGATAGAGGAGAGAGAAGCGGAGACTGAGAGAAGTGTAGAGAAAGGTGACAGATAGCGAAGGGAGAAAGAAAGGGGAATGTGAGAGAGAGGAGGTAGGAAAGGCAAGGAGAGATATGGGGAGGAGGAGAGATAAAGAGAAGATTCAGAAGGGTTGTGCTTACATTTAAATAAATATATATATCATGTCCGCACTGCAGGGGGGCAAACAGAGGGAGAGACTCGGGTGGCAAAAGCTCTAGCTACGCCACTGGGTGAGAGTAGTGTAATGAGTACTGGAAATATCCTAGGTACAGGACTGAGAGAGAGCTTGGCACTGACTGCCAGAGACATCCATGGGGCAGCACTCAGATAGAGCTTTGCACTGACTGCCAGAGAAATCCCTGGGGCAGCACTGGGAGAGAGCTTGGCACTGACTGTCAGAGACATCCCTAGGGCAGCACTGGGAGAGAACTTGGCACTGACTACTAGAGAAATCCCTGGGGCAGCACTGGGAGAGAGATTGGCACTGACTGCCAGAGACATCCCTGGGGCAGCACTGAGAGAGAGCTTTGCACTGACTGACAGAGACATCCCTGGGGCAGCAATGTCTGAAATAAGTGTTGATGTATGTGCAGAGCTTGTTATAATATTTATATGCTCCTCCCATAAATTTCTCCCAGATAATGCTGCATAACATAGCTCCGAGCTCTTTGCTTCAGTGCACAGCACATTCCCTTGTTACTGTAACAGCTACTGTCTCCTGCAATTTTATCAGTCAGCATGCACTCTTACCAGCAGACAGCCTGCACTCTTACCACCAGACAGCCTGCACCCTTACCTCCAGACAATAAGAACTTTTATCAGACAACCTGCACTCTTACCACCAGACAGCCTGCACTCTTACCACCAGACAGTAGGAGCTTTTATCAGACAGCCTGAACTCTTACCACCAGACAGCCTGCACTCTTACCACCAGACAGTAAGAACTTTTATCCGACAACCTGCACTCTTACCACCAGACAGTCTGCATTCTTACCACCAGACAGTAGGAGCTTTTATCAGACAGCCTGAACTCTTACCACCAGACAGCCTGCACTCTTACCACCAGACAGTAGGAGCTTTTATCAGACAGCCTGAACTCTTACCACCAGACAGCCTGCACTCTTACCACCAGACAGTAAGAACTTTTATCAGACAACCTGCACTCTTACCACCAGACAGCCTGCATTCTTACCACCAGACAGTAGGAGCTTTTATCAGACAGCCTGAACTCTTACCACCAGACAGCCTGCACTCTTACCACCAGACAGCCTGCACTCTTACCACCAGACAGTAAGAACTTTTATCAGACAACCTGCACTCTTACCACCAGACAGCCTAAATTCTTACCACCAGACAGTAGGAACTTTTATCAGACAGCCTCCACTCTTACCACCAGACAGCCTGCACTCTTACCACAAGAAAGTAGGAACTTTTATCAGACAGCATACAGCTTGCATTCTCACCACCAGATAGCCTGCAATCTTACCAACGGTATGCACTTTTATCAGACAGCCTGCACTCTTGCCACCAGACAGACTGCACTCTTACCACCAATATGCACTTTTATCAGTCAGCCTGCATTTTTACCAGCAGACAGCTTGCATTCTTAGCACCAGACAGTAAGCACTCTTATCAGACAGACAGTATGCACTCTTATCAGAAAGCTTGCACTCTTAACACCAGACAGCCTACACTCTTAACAGGATGCACCATCATCAAATTCACATAAACATCTGTCAGAGTCCTGAAATATAATAATATTATAAAGTAATCCACTTGCTATTTTAGGTACCAACACAATAGATTTGTTAAAAGCTGTTGATTTATTTGCCAAAACTGTTAGTAGGGATGTTTTGCTTATGGGGATGTTAAACTGCCACTTTTTATTACCTAAGACGTTATTATTAATAATATATTTCATAAATTACTAAAAAAAAGTTTGTTTGGAAATTAGGGGGTACTTCTTTATATATATATATATATATATATATATATATATATATATATATATATATATATATATATATATATATATATGTGTGTTTATAATCACATTATAACAGGAGCTGGGTCAATATAGTGTGGAGAGCCGTCTATACTATTAGGTGGAGTCCATGTACGTGTAGGGGCCAGGGCTCTGTCTTTCGCCCCACCAACTTGGAAGGTCACCAGCCGCCACTGGCCTTTTGTACAATGTAACTCACTACCCCAGCTGTAGAGTAATATAGCAGTGACAGGATCATTGCTTGCATGAATCACTGTTTACTTATAAGCCATTATCCAAAAATGCTGACATTCTGATTATTTTGTATCTGTGAAACATTCACCTCTGTTGCTTCACTTGAGTAAAAACCAGAAACAAAATAGTTTTAGCGAATATCCATCAAATTCTATTAGCCTAAGCCGTATTAGGGCTGCTCAGTGTTTGCTCTTGTGATTTACTGGAATATTTGTGCATGAAGCCTGTTAGTAAGGAATAAATATGAGCCCTGGCTTTAAATCCTCTAGAGAACCCATTAAAAGGTGCTGTTTCAAAGCATCATCTTTTATTTCTTATAATCTGGATCCTGTACTGATGAATCAACCAGCCATTTTATTGTAAGATAGAGAATCTATAAATAATCATATTTACCCACAGGCAGTTGTTATAAGATTGGTTATACCACTATGTTGTATGACAGTTCTGTTTTTAATGGTCTATTTGCTGTAAAAACCATGTATGTAGTTGTACTGCTAACTCTATTTACTAAGAAATTGAAAATATATATACTTTCACTGACACTAAAATAGTAATGTGATGACTTATACAGAGAACACAGGAACCAATGGACAAAAAATGCCATTGGCCCAGTCATTCAATTGGCCAATTCGCAATAATTTGAATAATAATGTAGCCCGTAAATGTAACTCATATTCAATTGGCTACATTCAGCAACTCGCATTCCAACTGCGAGTTACAGGCTCAAGATCACTTCTGTTGTCAAAAACGTAACTCTGTCCTATCTCCTCCATTGATTTTTCAAGCCCGTAAATGTCCATATCAGTGCTAAAGATGCAAAATCGATATTCAATTACAAAAAGTCAACAAGCGTGCAATTGCCTTCAAAAATTTAGATACTTGATAGGACCGGCAGATGGGTTTAACACCTGTTTGTATAAATGCAGAAGCAAATAAACACACACTACTGTACTTTAAAATACCGGAAAAGCAACAAAAGGCATTATAATTAGTTTCAAGCTCACACATCTGCAATACAAAAATAATTATTTGCAACTTTTATTTCCTTGTTATATTGATCCTGGAAATCAAGGGGTTAATACATATCAGGCCACCCACATGGACTTAAACAGATGCTTAATGTGTTTGAAAATTGCTTGAGTGCAACCTGCTCTGCAAACATTACTTATTTGTGTGTATTAATGCTTAGCCTACTGCCTTAATTGTAACCTCCATGTTTTACAGACGTCATGATGACTGTCTCATTTACTATTGGCTCTGTCTAAAAAGTAACTTACAGGCTTGCTTAATTATTGCCAGATGATATGATCATGCTCACTGAAATCCCACTTATGAGTTCATGGTTGGCGTTTGCCGGTTGTGAGCCTGTAATTACATGTTAGAGATAATTGAATACATCTAAATGTATAGAAAAATGCAACCCGCAGCTAAAATGTTCGGTAACAGGTAATTATGGGCTTGTAATTGAATGAGGCTCTGAATCCGGTAGTGGGAATGACCATTAACTAGCCTGTAACTCCAGCATGACAAACAACCAGGATACTAGTAACAAGTTCTTAGTGAGTTCCAGTAACAGGGCCCAAGACCAGAAGAACAGAGACCAGACCAGTGTCTTGAATCAAAACTAAGCATAATTTCTAAAACACATTTTTATTATATAGAAATGAGCAATGCTAATATATTGGTATATTACAGTCGGCTAAACAGAACAGTTTATCAAATATAGAGATTACAATTAGAAGCTAACAGAATATTGTTTAATCACAAAATGAAGGAATTAGCCTCTGCTCCTCTCATGCATGTATCCATTCCTTTGTTGTCTCTGACACCAGGTAAACAAATAAACCTAACTGATTAGCTATTACGAATAAATATTCTTTCACCCAGTAACAGAACCAATTATTAACCTTGGACCAGTGCCAGTCCCTGAACCCTTATCTGCTGGTCCTCACTTTATAAATATCATCACCACTAGTCACAGTTATAGATACATTATAGATAAACGTATACCTAGTTAAAATGTACTCTGTTCAAATTCAGAACAAAGATAGTTGAACATTCAGTAAATGACATGAAGTATCACCCTGTTTAAACATGTTCTGGATCTCACAGCCGGTCCCCATGAACTCTGGTGGTGACTAAATGGTCCCCATGAGTACTGGAAGTTGACCAGTCAGCCTACAAACCAAACGGTTTGGGAACCACTGCTATTTAATAAAATGTCCAGTTGGCTGAAAACTGGAAAAGGACTTCATTGGGTATGTTATAAGTAATACTTGACTTTACTGAAGGGTTATCAAATAACTTCTGAGGTAATCACCCATGATAACTCAAGAGAGCACTATGTGGCTTGTGTGCGGTGTGCTCGCTAGTGGGTACATTGTTTTAGTGTTGACTACCCATGGGGTTATTTCACTCAACCCTATTTAGTTTGTTGACAATAGCCTAGATAAAAGTAGAGCCAATTCATAAATTCAGCATTTCTGGATGTAACTCACACAGCATTGAGGAGATGCAGTCAGTAACATTTATTTATGATTTAAATAAATGTATTAAAACAAAGGAACTAGAGGGTTAAATTAACAAAAGTATAAAAATAGCAGCATGTGACAGGTAATTTGGCAATATCTGTTCTGCTATTATTATTAGTTTTAAAAATGGATCACATCCATTTCCCATTTTAATGGAAAATCCAATAGTGAATGAATAGAGAGAAATAAAGGTCATGGAGAGGTGGAATAACCTTTTGCTGTAATTATACATTAGGTAAAACCATAACTCACATACATCAATGCCCTTTTCAAACACAAGGTTTATTTAAGTTAATCTGGTATAAAATATGTGTAATGATATTTATTGTTTCTCCTGACCGCTGCATTCCTGCTGATCCAAAAATTTCCTGTATGAAATATTTTCTCCAGGCATAAGTTATTATAAATAGCTTATATATGTGAATATTTTCATTTTTAATATTAATTAAAAAAAAGAATATATATATGTCCTGCCAAAAAAATGTTTTTGAGATATAATAATTGGTCAAACATGAGATGATATCAAACATTGATATTCTGGGAATTAGTGAACTCAAATGGCCTGGAATGGGACATACCATATAAGTCAATATCCATATCATCTACTGTGGTCAAGAATCCTGTAGAAGAAGTGGAGTAACCCTTCCTGATGAAATACATCCAAGGGTACTGAGAGAACTGGGCTCTGTAATAGCCAAACCATTATATCTAAGTTTTCAAGATTCACTCAACACAGGGTCTCTACCAGATGACTGGAGAAAAGCAGAGGCGATACCTATATTTGAGAAGGGAGCAAGAACAAATCCAGGAAATTATAGACCTGTAAGTCTCACTTCTGTAGTGGGAAAGCTTTTAGAAGGGTTAATAAGGGATAGTATTCAAGATTATAAGTAGGAACCAACACAGATTTATTAGGGATAGGTCATGTCAAACAAACCAAATTAGTTTCTATGAAGAGGTTAGTAGGAACTTGGATCAAGGCAACTCAGTGGATGTAGTTTTTTGTATTTTGCAAATGCTTTTGATACAGTGCCACATAGGAGACTTTTGAGCAAACTAAGGGATACAGGAATTGCAGTAAATATCTGCTCATGGATTGAGACCTGGCTAAAAGACAGGAAGCAAAGGGTTGTTGTAAATGTAACATACTCAGGTTGGACTAATGTAGTAAGTGGGGTTCCTCAGGGTTCAGTATTAGGTCCTCTCCTTTTTAACATATTTATTAATGACTTGGAAGTGGGATTGGAAAATATTGTCTAAATTTTTGCTGATGACACTAAGTTGTGCAGGGTAAATAAATCAGATAATAATGTAATTTCCCTCCAAAGGGATTTGCATAAATTAGAGAAATGGGCGACTAAATGGCGGATGAGATTTAATACAAATAAATATAAAGATATGTATCTGGGAAGGAAAAATAGCCATGCAATTTATATTCTTAATGGAGCAAATCTAGGTGTATCAGATATTGAAAGGGATTTGGGAGTACTTGTAGACAACCGCCTAGGTAACAGTGCTCAAAGTGAAGCAGTTGCTGCAAAGGTAAATAAAATATTAGCATGTATTAAGAAGGGTATAGAAGCAAGGGAAGCAAATTAAATTGTGCCACTATACAAATCCCTAGTATGCCCTCATTTGGAATATGGAGTACAATTTTGGAGACCACTTCAAAAAATTACATTTTAGAGCTGAAAAAAGTACAGAGAAGGGCAACAAACTGAATAAGGGGAATGGAGGGCCTAAGTTATGAAAAAAGACTAACCAAATTAAACGTATTTTCTCTAGAAAAAAGGAGTCTAAGAGGGGATATGATTACCGTATATAAATATATCCAGGGTCAATGCAAGGCTTTGTCAAGTGAGCTTTTCGTGCCAAGAGGTTTTCAACTGACAAGAGGACATCCTTTGAGATTAGAATTAAAAATACATTCACCTCAAAGAAAGAAAAGAGTTCTTCACAGTAAAGGTGGTTAATCTGGGGATTTCTCTACCAAAGGAGGTGGTAACAGCAGATTCAATAGATAACTTTATAAAGGGACTGGTAATATATTTTTGAATAAAAAGGGAAATCAGGGTTATCCTGCATAATTAAAGAGGGAGTGTTGATCCAGGGAGGAGTCCGATCGCCAGAATCTGGGGTCAGGAAGGAATTTTATATATGTTTTTCCCTTTTGAGATAATTGGCAAAGATTCACTGTTTTTTTTTTTTCTGTTTGCCTTGACCTGGATCAATTAACAATTAATCTGCATATTGCAGATCAGAGGAGATCTAAAAAGGTTTAACTTGATGGACTAAAATTATGTTTTCAACCTCAATTACTATGTAATTATAATC
The DNA here is from genome assembly GCA_027410445.1 of Discoglossus pictus. NCBI lineage: Eukaryota > Metazoa > Chordata > Amphibia > Anura > Alytidae > Discoglossus > Discoglossus pictus. The sequence continues at coordinate 63,322,561 of CM050172.1, read as the reverse complement.
AATCAAGGGGTGACCAAATGAGTGCTTGGTTACAACCCAAATAAATGACAACATTATTTCAATTCAAATTCAAGGCAAGCCACTTGACATCACAGTGATCCAAGTCTATGCTCCAACCATGGATGCTTAGGCAGATAAAGTTCTCCCTTCTATAATATATTCAACACCTCCTCGAAATAACACCAAGGAAAGATGTTACTCTTATCACAAGAGTTTGGAATGCTCAAGTAGGAAACCAAAATATACCTGGAATAACTGTCAAGTTTGTCCTTAGAGTACAAAATGAAGCCGGTCAGAGATTAGTAGCATTCTGTCAAGATAATTCTCTAATTATAGCGAATACCCTCTTCCAACTGCCTCAGAGTAGTGATGTCGCAAACATAAAATTTTCGGTTCGCGAACCGCGAACGCGAACCGCCGCAAATGTTCGCGAACCGGCGAACATCGGCGAACCGCCATAGACTTCAATGGGCAGGCGAATTTTAAAACCCACAGGGACTCTTTCTGGCCACAATAGTGATGGGAAAGTTGTTTCAACGGGACTAACACCTGGACTGTGGCATGCCGGAGGGGGATCCATGGCAAAACTCCCATGGAAAATTACATAGTTGATGCAGAGTCTGGTTTTAAGCCATAAAGGGCATAAATTACCTAACATTCCTAAATTGTTTGGAATAACGTGCTTTAAAACATCAGGTATGATGTTGTATCAATCAGGTAGTGTAAGGGTTAGGCCTGCTTCACAGTGACAGACCAAACTCCCCGTTTAACGCACCGCAAACAACCACAAACAGTCCATTTGCACAACCGCAAACTCCCCATTTGCACAAGGTTGGATACCAAGCTAGCCATGTCCCGTTCCTTGTCCTCACTGATGTCATTGAAGGTCTCTTCCTCCACCCAGCCACGTACAACACCAAGGGTCCCCGAAAGGTGACAACAAGCCCCCTGGGACGCCTGCTGTGTTTGGTCTTCCACCTCCAAAAAGCCACCTTCCTCCTCTGACTCCTCTTCTTCAGACTCCTCTCACTGCATTGCCTCTCTCTGCATTATTATAAGGTGTGTTAAGTAGTACTACTCTTATCAGTTTAAAACCTGTTACAGCACATATCAGGGGGTGTGTATAAGGCCTGGATTTTTAGAACCGGGAGATGGAAAAAGATGCTTTGTTGGTCGTATCACTTCAATTTTGGGGCATGGCACGTGCAATCAAAGGTGCCACCAGATAGGAGTGGCGTGTTTGTAAGTACTACTCTTATCAGTTTAATACTTGTTACGTCACCTATCAGGGGGCGTGTATAAGGCCTGGATTTTTAGAACCAGGAGATGGAAAAAGATGCTTTGTTGGTCGTATCACTTCAATTTTGGGGCACGGCATGTGCAATCAAAGGTGCCACCAGATAGGAGTGGCGTGTTTGTAAGTACTACTCTTATCAGTTTAATACTTGTTACGTCACCTATCAGGGGGCGCGTATAAGGCCTGGATTTTTAGAACCAGGAGATGGAAAAAGATGCTTTGTTGGTCGTATCACTTCAATTTTGGGGCACAGCACGTTCAGTAAAAGGTGCCACCAGATAGGAATGGCGTGTTTGTAAGTACTACTCTTATCAGTTTAATACTTGTTACGTCACCTATCAGGGGGCGTGTATAAGGCCTGGATTTTTAGAACCAGGAGATGGAAAAATATGCTTTGTTGGTCGTATCACTTCAATTTTGGGGCACTTTGTGACATTAGCTTCTTACGCTCAAACATGTCCTTTTCAGGCACCTGACTATGGGCAGATGAGCAGGAACTGCTCAAGGCGAGAGACGGAGTGGCGGATGGTTGAGAGGGGGCAAGGAGGACAGCAGTGGTTGATGTGGCTTATGATGCTGCACCAGGAGGAGGATGGCGACTTTGAGTTTGTGTGCTGCTTGTACTCATGTGTTGGTCTGGAGTCACCCAAACATTAGGTCTCAACCTGTAGAGGATAAGGGAACCAGGCTACTCTAGACCTCATTCATCATTACAGGTTTTGACAGATTGGTACTATGCGTCCAAGCTACTGTGACAACAGATATGAGTGGCACTGTGCACTTGCAGAAGTTGGTAGAGTAGATGCTGTAGGTCTGACACACACGCTTGCAGACAACTAACTGCTATGCAATCTATTACAGTAGAATTATTTTTTTTGTTTTAAATGTACACTACTGTTACACCAGATATGAGTGGTGTGTTAAGTAGTACTACTCCTATCAGTTTAATCCCTGTTATGTGCCTTTTTTTGGGTTTGGTTGTTGAAGCCACAGTGCAGCACCAGAGGCCAGAAAAATTAGGCATGTACACATGCCTGAAAAATTAGGTTTTGTTGATCTTGCAGCGAGCAGAGAAGAAGGTAGGCCTGATTCAACGCCCCATCCCTGCATATCCACACTCAGAGATTGAGGGGTCGACCCTTACAAGGCCACGGGCCGGAGATATAAATGGGGGCCATCCCAAATAAGCACACAAGCGGGGACAAAGGTAGTGAAGGGGACATAGAGGCCCATGGACTGACGGTCGCCATCTTGGCAGGAAAAGGGCCCAGCAATTAAGCCAAACTGACCCAGCACAGGCAGCTACTTGAGTCAAACGCTGTACAATTACACCTTAATAAAGCTGAAACATGCAGCAGCAGGGATTCTAAACGGCCACACGGGGACAAGGAGGCTAACAGCCCCCACAGTCTCTGCACCACTCTTTTTAACAGATAACCCAAGGGGCTAACCAGGGACATTGCCCACAAAAAAAAATGCAGAATTTTATTGGAGGAATTATTAGTGTCTTTACCCCCCAAGAGAGGACATAATATACGGTATCTTTAGACTACCTGATGGCCAAACCTCCTTTAGCCCCAATGCTATCCAAGAAACATTTCAAAACTTCGATCAGACCATATATTCATCCCAATCCCGCTGCAGCGGATCTGACATAGAGTCCTTCGTACTACAGCAAGAAGTCCACAAAATACCTGTACCTTAATTGGAAAGCTTGAACCTAGACATATCCCAAGAGGAAGTTAAATCTACAATCCAAGATCTTAAATTTGGCAAGTCCCCAGGGCCAGACGGTTTTACTCATCTGTACTATAAGAAATTTGAGCCCTTGCTTACCCCCGCACCTAACATCTTTGTTTAACGCTATACTAAATGGAGAATCTATGCCGCCTTAATTGAATCAGGCCGACCTCATAGTCTTTCCAAAAGAGGGTAGGGACCCGAATCTCAAACTGTATTACAAGGCAGCACAGCTGGCTTTCATTCCTCTGGCGCATTCTCCAAAACACATCAGCCGCTCTGGGTATTTATGGAAAATGTAAGCATGTCACCTTATACATGGGATACAGTAATATGGATTCCAGGCCTGTATACTTTTTTGAGAAACTTGAAAAACCCATTGATTAAGCACTCATTAAAAATATGGACGGAGATGAACTGGACACAAAAACTGGACACTCGGGTATCAGATCTTACCCCTATCGTACCCAATCCCCACTTTAAGATACATCTTCCGGAAAGCTCTCTCAGTTGGTGGAAGTCTCAGAACCTACTAAGGGTTGGTCCATGGTGGCATGATGACAAAATAATGACCTTTGAGTGGGTGAGAGATAGACACAATTTACCCCTGGCTGAACACTATACTTTTTGCAGGATACATCATTTTATATATACGATAAGTGGTAGGGGAACCCCCCAAAGAAACACCTGGCTACTCAAAAAATGTAGGGATTCCCCCTTTCAGCCTGGTATTATTAGCCTCATGTATGAACTATTTAATGAAAACTCATGGGCAAACAAACCAGACTATACCAAAGCCTGGGAGAGGGATTTGGGCACCGAGTTGGCAGACAGCACATGTGATAAAAGTTGGCAAGGCTTAAGTAGGGGATCTTTAAATTATAGTCTGCTTGAGACTTCAATAAAGGTCCTACATAGGACATATATTACTCCTTTTAAGCTAATAAATGGGATCCAAAACGGAGCAGCTCATGTTTTAGGAACAGTGGTAATGAGGCTACATTTATTCATGTCTGGTGGGAGTGTTCGGCAGTCATAAGACTATGGGAAGAAACATGCTTACTAGCTTCTAAAATGTTTAAGATTGACCTAATAAAATATTTTTTGAAAGAAAAAATACACATAGCTAGTAGTTGGAAAACCCCAAATTAAAACTTTCAGGAATTAATAAAAAAAATCAACTATTTACTGCTCAACGAGAGATTTAACCATGTAGTCTTGGATAGAATCACCCAGTTCCAGACAATTTGGGATCCCTGGATAACATCCCCATTTAGTGCCCCCCTAATATAATAAAACATTTGTTAATGGTTGAAGCGACTCGGGGGGAAGGACCGGAGTGGGGGAGCCCTGGAGGAGACCCTTCAGAAGCAACCGGCGGCAAAATCATCCGAGGAAAGGAGAGGTCGCCTACTGAAGCCTGCCCTAGGGTAACCCAAGGGCGATTGAGCAGGTTAGATATTGTAAATAATAAGCTACTGCTGGAGTGATGATAGATAATAGGACTTTGGTGTTAACTGCTGATATACTCTTTACTATTGTCTGTTTTACCATGTCTTAGGTTTCTCTTAAAAATTGCAATCACAGTAAAAAAAAAGAAAATGTATTAACCAAAAAAGTAAAAAAAAGAAGGCCTAGCCACCTAATTTTAACAAAATGTCTTCATTGTAAATATGTATTTTTGCACAACTGTTGTGTTATGCAAGACTGTTCAATATGCTTTCTTTTTCATTACATGCCGTACGCCTTCTGACATAATAATTGAAATTCAAAAATTAGGTATTGTTGCAGCCGCTGCTGTTGCAGCGGCCAGAAAAATTGACCTTTGTTCCCCAGGCAGAAAGTGCCATAAAACATTGCCTCTTCTTGAACCCTAGTTGGTGGCGGATAATTCACGCAAGTCATCCGGCATTCACAGATAACATACAGCAGCGTGTGGACCATTTTTAGCCGAAGGCAGCTCATCTCATCAGGCCTTTTTCAGTCGAATGTATCACCCAGTGTCAGTCCCTTCTGGATCCATCCCTCATTCATCTTTATAAAGGTGAGGCAATCTAGACTTTTTTGCCCTAGGCGACTTCTCTTCTCGGTGACAAAACCTCCTGCTGCACTGAAGGTCCTTTCTGACAGGACACTTGAAGCGGGGCAGGCCAGAAGTTCAATTGCAAATTGGGATAGCTCAGGCCACAGGTCTAGCCTGCATACCCAGTAGTCAAGGGGTTCATCGCTCCTCAGAGTGTCGATATCTGCAGTTAAGGCGAGGTAGTCTGCTACCTGTCAGTCAAGTCATTCTCTGAGGGTGGATCCCGAAGGGCTGATGCGATGCGTAGGACTGAAAAAGGTCTGCATGTCCTCCATCAACAATACGTCTTTTAAACGTCCTGTCCTTGCCGGCGTGATCGTGGGAGGTAGATTACTTTCACCTCTTCCCCTGTTATATTGCCCTTGTGCTGTGACATCACCCTTATATGCTGTGTAAAGCATACTTGTTAATTTGTTTTGGACCTGCTGCATCCTTTCTGACTTGCGGTAATTTGGTAACAAATCAGGCACTTTCTGCTTATACCGGGGGTCTAGTAGCGTGCACACCCAGTACAGGTCGTTCCCCTTCAGCCTTTTTATACGAGGGTCCTGCGACAGGCACGACAGCATGAAAGACCCCATTTGCACAAGGTTGGATGCCGAGCTAGTCATGTCCCGTTCCTCGTCCTCAGTGATCTCGCTGAAGATATGTTCTTCCCCCCAGCCACGTACAACACCACGGGTACGAGATAGGTGACAACAAGCACCCTGGGATGCCTGTTGTGATTGGTCTTCCTCCTCCCCCTCAAAGCCACATTCCTCCTCTGACTCCTCTTCCTCACAATCCTCTTCCAGCGTTGCCGCAGGTCCAGCAAGCGATGCTGATAAGGCTGTTTCTGGTGGTGATGGTGACCACAACTCTTCCTCTTCCTCGTCACGCTCATCTACGGCCCGATCCAGCACTCTTCGCAGGGCACGCTTCAGGAATAAAACAATGGTATGATGTCGCTGATGGTGCCTTCGGTGCGACTGACAAGGTTTGTCACCTCCTCAAAAGGGCGCATGAGCCTACAGGCATTGCGCATGAGCGTCCAGTAACGTGGCAAAAAAATCCCCAGCTCCGCAGAGGCTGTCCTAGCACCCCGGTCATACAAATACTCGTTAATGGCTTTTTCTTGTTGGAGCAGGCGGTCGAACATTAGGAGTGTTGAATTCCAACGTGTGGGGCTGTCACAAATCAAGCGCCTCACTGGCATGTTGTTTTGCCGCTGGATATCTGAAATGTGCGCCATGGCCGTGTAGGAACGCCTGAAATGGCCTGGATACTTATGGACAAAGCGTTGTACGATCAGATTACACACATGTGCCATGCACGGCACATGCGTCAACTTGCCCAAATTCAATGCCGCCAACAAATTTCTTCCGTTGTCACAAACCACTTTGCCAATCTCTAGTTGGTGCGGAGTCAGCCATTGATCCACCTGTGCGTTCAGGGCGGACAGGAGTGCTGGCCCGGTGTGACTCTCTGCTTTGAGGCAAGTCAACCCCAAGACGGCATGACACTGCCGTATCCGGGATGTGGAATAGTATCTGGGGAGCTGGGGGGGTGCCGTTGATGTGGAGCAAGACTCAGCAGCAGAAGAGGACTCAGCTGAGGAGGTTATGGAAGAGGATGGAGTAGGAGGAGTAGAGGAGGTGGCAGCAGGCCTGCCTGCAAGTCGTGGCGGTGTCACCAACTCCTCTGCAGAGCCACATGCTTGGCAGGCGTCAGCAGGTTTGCCCAATGCGCAGTGTAGGTGATATACCTGCCCTGACCATGCTTTGCAGATTAGGTATCAGTGGTCAGATGGACCCTTGCCTCAACACTGTGTGCCAGAGATGCCATTACTTCCTTTTGCACAATTGAGTACAGGTTGGGGATTGCCTTTTGGGCAAAGAAATTTCGGCCGGGTACCTTCCACTGCGGTATCCCAATCGCTAAAAACCTTTTGAACGCCTCAGACTCCACCAGCTTGTATGGTAAAAGCTGGCAGGCCAAGAGTTCAGACAAGCCAGCTGTCAGACGCCTGGCAAGGGGGTGACTTTGTGGCATTGGCTTCTTACGCTCAAACATGCCCTTGACAGACACCTGACTGTGGGGAGATGAGCAGGAACAGCAAGAGGCGAGAGACGGAGTGGTGGAGAGTTGAGAGGGGGCAAGGAGGACAGCAGTGGTTGATGTGGATGAAGATGCTGGACCAGGAGGAGGATGGCGGCTTTGAGTTTGTGTGCTGCTTGTACTCATGTGTTGATCCCATTGGGGTTTGTGATGTGACATCATGTGCCTTTGCAAAGCAGTTGTACCTAGGTGGGTGTTGGACTTCCCACGACTCAGTTTCTTTTGGCACAGGTTGCAAATGGCATCGCTGTTGTCAGAGGCAGACACACAAAAAAAATGCCACACTGCTGAGCTCGGCGGTGACGGCATTCTGGTGGTGGCAACAGCATGCGTTGATTGGCGTGCTGTCTGGCTGACCCCGGGTGCTGATGCATGCTGTCTAACTGTGCCACTAGCTCATTGCGATGACCTCCCTCTACTTCCAACTCGTCTCCTCCTCCTCTCTGTCTCCCCATCTGAACTTTCCCCCTGTTCTTCTTCTCTTCTAGCGGGCACCCACGTGACATCCACGGACGCATCGTCATCATCATCACCCGCCTCACTTGTATATGACAACTGAACAAAGGAAGCAGCAGCGGGTACATCATCATCATCATCATCACATCGTACGTACATGTGTGTAATGCTGCCTGACTGAGACATATCCCTGTTATCAGCTTCTCTGGCAATAATGGTTGCGCATCACTCATTTCTTCAAACTGATGTGTAAATAACTCTTCTGACTGATCAATTGAATTGGCTGTGGTACTAGTGTTGGTGGTGGCGGCAGGCGGGTGAGTGGTAACTTGAGAGGTGCCCGAAGCTAAGCTGGAGGAGGATGGTGCGTCAATGTTCCAAGCGGAAGCTGTAGAAGATTGGGTGTCCTGTGTTAGCCAGTCAACTACGTCCTCTGAACTTTTCAAGTTCAGGGTAACTGGCCTCTGAACACTGGGCATTATTGTAGGGCCAAAGGGAATCACAGCACCACGACCACGACGGCCTCTGCGGGGTGTCCTGCCTCTGCCTGTCATTTTTTTTAAAATGTGGACTGTTGGTACCCCAAATAGATTGGATTGGTTGAACTTGGCACAGTACTTGTAAGCAAGACACACACTATGGGTAGCGGTCAAGCAAATGAACTTTGATTGACGGTCAGGCAAATGCACTTAGATTTAAGAAAATAAAAGTTTGGGTTTTTTAAAAGTAGACAACTAGTAAACAATATTATATTGTATGCATTGTGCACACACAGCATAAGCTGTGAGCCTGACACACACACTTGCAAGCAGGGGCTAGCAGGGAGACAGGCAAATGAAATTAGATTACACAGAAAAAAAACAAAGAAAAAAAAATGATGTTATAGCCCTAAAAAGGGCTTTTTGGGGTGCTGTGTTTACAGCAGAGATCTGATGAGTCCTTCAGCACTGCACTGGACACTGAATAAACTTGCCTAGCTACTGATTTTCCTATTCAATCAGCATCACCTACACTCTACCTCCTCTCTGTAAGACTGCAAGTTAGTTATGATTCCAAAATGGCTGCTGTCCATGAGGTAGATGGCTCTGGAAGGGAGTGTATGCTGCTGATTGGCTGGAATGTGTCTGCTGACTGTGACATGCAGGGTCAAAGTTTGCTCAATGGTAAAGTATTGGGGGCGGGTCGAATCTCGCATATGTTCGCTGTTCGCCGCGAACGCGAACATGCTATGTTCGCCGGGAACAATCCGCCGGCGAACTATTCGCGACATCTCTACCTCAGAGATAACTCTACACATGGACATCATCAGATGGACAAAATAGAAATCATATTGAGTATATACTTTGTAGCCAAAAATGGCGAAGCTCTATACAGCCAGCAGAAACAAGACCTGGAGCTGACTGTGGCTCAGACCATGAGCTTTTTATTGCAAAGTTCAGCATTAAACTGAAGAAATGAGGGACAATCATCAGACAATGCAGATCTGAAATAAATAATATCCCCTGTGAATATGCAGTGGAGATAAATAATAGGATTTAAGGCACTATACATGGAAGACAGAATTTTTTGACACTATCCATAAACAGCAACAAAGAATATCCCTAAAAGAAAGAAAACTAAAACGGCAAACTTATTGTCTGATGAGGCTTTGAAAGTAGCCCAGGGAAGAAGAAAATAAAAAAGTAATGGATATAGCAAAATATTTATCCAACTGAATGCAGAATTTCAGAGGATAGCAAGAAGAGATAAGAAAACATTTTATATTGAGTGATGTAAAGAGATAGAAGACGACAACAGAATGGGGAATTCAAGAGATCCCCTCAAAAAAAATTGGAAATCTCAAAGCAATCTTTTTGATATTAAAGAGGGCATGATAAAAGACAAACATGGTAGAGATTTAACAGAAGCAGATAAGATATAGAAGAGGTGTCAGGAATACACAGAGGATTTATATAGCAAGGATCTTACCAGCATTGGTAACCTCAATATTGTGTCCAATGACCAAGATGCAAGACATCTTGGAGAGTGAGATGGCCCCTAGGAACCCTTGCTGGTATATTGGCTGCAGGAGTTAATAGGATCCCAACTGAACTGTTCAAAATCCTTGAAGATGATGCTGTGAAAGTGTCACTTGCATTAAGCCAATACATTTGAAAAGCTCAACAATGGCCAATAGAATGAAAAAGGTCAGTCTATATCCCAATCCCAAAAAAGGCAGTGCCAAAGAGTGCTTAATTTATAGAACAAGTGCACTCATTTCACATGCCAGCAAGGTAATGCTTAAGATCTTACTAGCTCGGCTCCAACAATATATGGACCAAGAACTACCAGATGTGCAAGCAGTTTCACAGAGGCAGAGGCACAAGAGATCAAGTTTCCAATGTCTGCTGGATCATAGAGAAAGTAAGCGAGTTTCAGAAAAAAACATTTACCTCTGCTTCATAGATTATTCTAAAGCCTTTGACTGTGTGGATCACAACAAAATGTGACAAGTTGTTAAAGAGATGAGGTTACCAGACCATCTCATCTGCCTCCTGAGGAATCTATATGTGGACCAAGAAGCCACGGTTAGAACCAAACACAAAACAACAGAATGGTTCAAGATCTGGTAAGGAGTGCAACAAACGCACCTTATTTATTCAAATTATATGCACAATACATCATATGTCCGGCCGTACTGGAAGAATCCAAAGTTGAAAATAATATTGCTTAGAGAAATATCAACAGCCTCAGATACGTGAATGATACTACTCTGATGATTGAAAACAAGAAAGAACAAAAGTGCTTATTTGCTACTGGGGAGGAAAATAATGGCAAGTCTGGATAAGCTATTAAAAAGTAAAGATATACCACTATCAACAGAGATCTGCATAGTTAAAACCATGATATTCCCAGTAGTAAAATATGGATGTGAGAGCTGGAACATAAAGAAGGCTGAGCGCCATAGAATGGACGCCTTTGAACAGTGGTGTTTGAGAAAACGACTTAGAGTTGCTTTGACTGAAAGAAGATCCAATCAAACCATACTACAGGAAATCAAGCCAAGCTGTTCACTTGAAAATATGATCATGAGACTAAAGTTTAAATATTTTGCCTATGTCATGAGAAGACAGGATTCACTAGAGAAAACTCTGATGCTGGGAAAAATGTAAGGCACACAAATAAGGGGATGACAGAGCTAGAGAGGAATGGATGAAGTAATTGAAGCAATTAACATGAGCTTTATGGAGCTCAGAGGGGAGGTGGCTGACAGATGTGCCTGATGTGCCATAGATTCACTGAGAGTCAGACATGACTAAACCACTAAACAACAAGCTTACAAAATAATGTATTGTGCATGCTCAGTAGAGACTTACATTTAGAAGAGACTTATGCACATGATAAAGTGTCAAATTCCATGCAATGTGATTGGTCAGTTATGGTCAGGTGATGTTTGTACTGGTTTTATGGAGAGAAATATGGTCTTTGGCTATGTAGGATTGGTAGGAATGTATGAGCTCTGACACTACGCGCAGCACCTTTATACTACAACTTCAAATTGACAGTATAAGCTCTGCTAATCATGTAATGGCACTGCACACAGCATCTGGATACTGCACCTTCATACAGACAGTGTGAGCTTTTCTGTTCCTGTACTGGTACTACAACTTCATACAGGCAGTGATTTTTCACTGCAACCACACCTGAAAAACTTCTGTGCAACTAAGAAACCATTTTAAACGTCCTAGGTTTCTCGCAGCAACAAAACCTGAAAAGCATCTCTATTTTACAGAGGAAGTCATCATTCAGGAAGCATCTTTATCATCTTCATTTTGATCATTAATATTAGTTGCTCTGTTATGATAACTAAGCAGAAAGAGTTTTTCTCTGTTTCACTTGTGAACCCCCTATGCTCTGCTATGAATTCCTTTACCTCAACCCCCTGTTTTACAGTCTCTCACATTTTTCTTTTTTCACTCTCTGTAGCACCAAAGTCTTAGATTCTCACTGCTACAAAACCTGAAACAATCCCCTCCCTCCGTTCCTCATTCCTACCCATCCCTGTTTGGTCTTAATTAGTGATGTCACGAACATCAAAATTTGGGTTCGCGAGCAGCGAACGCGAACTTCCAGCAAATGTTTGTGAACTGGCGAACATCGGCAAACCCCATAGACTTCAATGGGGAGGTGAATTTCAAAACCCACAGGGCCGTCTTTCTGGCAACAATAGTGATGGGAAAGTTGTTTCAAGGGGACTAACACCTAGACTGTGGCATGCCGGAGGGGGATCCATGGCAAAACTCCCACGGAAAATTACATAGTTGATGCAGAGTCTGGTTTTAAGCCATAAATGGCATAAATCACCTAACATTCCTAAATTGTTTGGAATAACATGCTGTAAAACATCAGGTATGATGTTGTATTGTTTAGGTAGTGTAAGGGTTACACCCGCTTCACAGTAACAGACCAATCTCCCTGTTTACCGCAAACAGTCCCTTTGCACAACCGCAAACTCCCCATTTGCACAAGGTTGGATACCAAGCTAGCCATGTCCCGTTCCTTGTCCTCACTGATGTCATTCAAGGTCTCTTCCTCCACCCAGCCACCAAAGGTCTCTTCCTCCACCCAGCCACCAAGGGTCCCCGAAAGGTGACAACAAGCCCCCTGGGACGCCTGCTGTGTTTGGTCTTCCACCTCCTCAAAGCCACCTTCCTCCTCTGACTCCTCTTCTTCAGACTCCCAGAGTCTGGGGGCTTCAACTGCCCAGCATGGAAGATTATACACAGGTCAGAGTCTGGGGGCTTCCACTGCACAGCATGGAAGATTATACACAGGTCAGAGTCTGGGGGCTTCCACTGCCCAGCATGGAAGATTATACACAGGTCAGAGTCTGGGGGCTTCCACTGCACAGCATGGAAGATTATACGCGTTGTCTCTGTCTGTGTTATTATAAGGTGTGCACTGTTAAGTAGTACTATTCCTATCGGTTTAATCCCTATTAGGAGACGTGTATATGGCATTGATTTTTGGAACAGGGAGATGGAAAAAGATGCTTGGTCCGTCCTCCCACTTCAAATTTGGAGCACTACGCGTGCAATCTAAGGTGCCACCAGATATAAGTGTCACTGTGCACTGGCAAAAGTTGGCAGAGTAGGCACTGTAGGCCTCACACACACACCTGTAGGCAGGCAACTGATATTCAATCGATTACAGTCAAAAAAGTGTTGTTTTATGTCACTGTACACTACGGTTGCACCAGATATGACGTATCACTGTGCACTGGCAAAAGTTGTCAGAGTAGATGCAATAGGCTTCACACACACACCTGTAGACAGGCAATTGCTATTCAATCTATTACAGTCAAAAAAGTGTTGTTTTATGTCACTGAGCACAATATAAGCTGTGAGCCTGACACAGGCAGGCAACTGAAATTAGATTACAGGAAAAAAATGGTTGTTTTCAATGTATGTTACACCACCAGGTATGAGTAGTGAAAATAAGCACAATATAAGCTGTTAGGTGTTAGCCTGTCACACACACACGCTGGCAGGCAGGCATAGATTACACAAAAAAAAAATATAAAATAAAATAAATGATGTTCAAAGTTTCCTCAATGATAAAGTATAGGGGGCGAACTGAAAATCGCATGTGTTCTCCGTTCGCGGTGAACGTGAACATGCGAAAATCGCCACAAATAGTTCTCCGGCGAACTGTTCGGGACATCACTAGTCTTAATTTATTTAGTAATACAAATTACCTGCAGCTGATGAGCCAACAACACTTGCTAACAAATCCTAACTATTCCCTTTAGCTTACATACTGTGTCACAATGTTTCCTTGTACTTTCTTCTTCTTTCTAACCTCCTGCTCCTTCTCCTCAGTCTCACCATATCATGTCCCTAATAACTATATCACCTTCCCTGCTCTTCTCTTCTATGCTCCCATGAGCTCCTCTCCTTCCTACAGTCACTATCTTCTCCCTCTTTTAAAGCTCAAAAGCAGAAAAACATCTGCCATCTCCTCTTATTCTGCTGGCAGCTGAAGATATATCTCCTAACTCAGGCTCCTCAATGATTTTCACCTTTACCTTCTATGAGCCACACAGCCTCCAGGGCTACAGACACCTAAAAACACCAATGATTTAATACCCATCACCTATCACAAACCATCTACTTTGCCTTTCTCGTGTGCCCTATCAAATGCAAGGGCTATTTGCAATAAACTCACATTCACTCATGACCTATTTATTTTCAACTCCCTCAATCTACTGTCTATCATTGAAATTTAAATCACTCCATCGGACACTGCCCCATAGGAGGCACTCTCATATGGTGGCTTTTATTTCAGACACACACTTAGACCAGGGAATAAGCAAGGTGAAAGTGTGGATGTATTACTTTTCTCTTGCTGCACATTTCACTACTTACCCCTGGTTTCCTCCCTCCAATTCTCATCTTTCGAAGTTCACACTATGCCTCTTCTCACCCACCTCTCTGCTAGTTGCTGTGATCTATCGATCACTTGAACCACCCTATTGATTTCTGGATCATTTTGTCACCTGCCTCCCTTATTTGCTCTCCTCCAACATACTTTAACTCGTTCTTGACGATTTCAACATTACTCCTGACACTCCAAACTCTCTTACCCCCACAACCATCATACACTACACAAACAAATCTTACACCTAGGAGACTTACTCCATTACAAGTTTGTCTTACACTCCTATCTGTCTGTCCTCAATCTTGCCACACAGCACTACTTCTTATGATTAATACTGAATCTGTCCCCCAACCCCAAACATTTGTTCGCCACATTCCACACTCTCCTTTGCCCATCCCCACAACTCACCCCTTCCTGTCTCATGGCTGAAGACTTTGCCAGTCACTTTAAAAGTATAAACAAAACAACAAAATCAGAGGTGCTCAATCAGAGGATGAACTAACCTTAATAGGTTAGTTCTATTGACATGATAACCCACTCTGAGAGCAACCTCTTTTACCTCACGTGTGCCCTTCACAGGGAGAAATATCCTGTAGTATATCAGTCTGGTCCCACTCACTAGAGTGGTCCAGCCCTGAAATACCAAGCAATTCTACCATGAACAGGAGAAACAGCAAACACTATACGTATGTTTTGGCCTTCATTGGGCCTTGTCAGTGAGGTGTAGCCTCTGCAAAGGCAGGTGAAGCGGCTGCACCTGTCATGTAAGAGGGGGAAGGCACTACTTCCTGAGGCCAAGGGGAGTAACATGCAGCACTCTCCCATAATGGTACAAGGAAATACCTTTTTAGCACTTTTTGAGCCCCTGGCCAGGACCTTCTGTTTTGTGGGGAGTCCCTGATGATTTGCCAAGCTCTCATATTTTGGGTGGGGGCATCCCTTCCCAGGTGCACCCCAAAGCACTTATGCTGAAAAGAGGCCTGTGAGAGAGGTCTCCCTAAGGCACCAATTGCCTGGGAGGTTAGTGGCAGTGGCCTCACAGGCTGAAGGCACAGCACTTTTTGGCACATGACAATGATTTTAGTTTTTTTTTATTTGGGCACTTTTGTTTTTGGCCCTACCACATGTTGTAGAGGCTTGGGGGTTCTGTGGCCTTCAAGCCCAGGTGCCCATTGTATTGAACGAGTCCTAGGGCCTTGGGCTGATGACACTCGTTGAAAAGATCTCACTTTGGGGAGGGACTAAAGAGTACTCATACACTCGTCCCCTCAGAACTTTTGGTTGGGGCCTTGTGGAGGACAACCAAAGAGGTCCCTACACCCTCAAGGCAGTGGGATCCAAAGATTTTCCTGGTCTGATAACTAAGGATTGACATGATCACAATTAGCACACATATTCAGTAGGCACGGTTTCACTGAGAACAGCCCTTTGAAGAAAAATAAAAAAAAGTCTCTGCTCTTGTCTCCTCTCACTCCCACCTCAGGACTTTTCTCCAACTGCCCTACACTTGGAACGCCTTGCTTTACTCCACTAGACTATCCTCCTGCCTCAAAACCTCACTAAAACCTCATCTTCATCTCTGGTATCACACAGAAATGCTTTTGATTGTAAGTTTGCAAGCTATTAACATTACAAGGTGCTTTGGAAAAACACGTATGTACGGTAGATTCTAAGCTCAAAGACAAGGCCCTCCATTATTTTAAAATTCTCTTTGACTTATACTTAACCCCTGTATAGCACTATGAAATATATTGGAGCTCTTCAAATAAAGGATTATAATATTTTTTTATATTACAAATAAAGGGGATAATGCTAGCTAACTAAAATATTTTGAAAATAATAAAAATTAAGAAAAACACTGGAAATGTATTGGCAAAAGTTACATTGAAGTATAGTTAAGTTTGCAGAACAGGATGTGGCAACTTAAAATGCAGGATATTGGGATGTTAAGATAACATGCGACCTTAACCCATCCTCCTTAAAGATTTTTTTTGACGACATCTTCTACGACATTAGGTGGCATAATTCATGACATATAATATAAATAATGACATCAGCTATGTCATTACTTAGGGCATCACATATTTAATGAAAAATTACATAATCTATGATGTTACTGATGATACCACACTAGACCCCCTATGATGTCACTTTATGGTAACATTATTCTTACAAATTATTTTTAATTTATGAGGCACAAAATAATTAAAACACTGATGATAATGTACATAACTGAAAATACATTTTGAAAATAAATATAATAGTGTTCTGATAAGCCATGGAACAAAAGAAATCAGTTTGATGGAGTTGGTACATATGAATGTTTAATGGTCTCAGCAATTAAAAGGTACACTTCAATTTAAACTCTTTTTAATTAAAAAACACATAATGCTAAACTCATAAGTTGCCCATAACAAAAGATAAAAATAATTTTCAGTTGTATTTAATAAAATTTAGAAAAAAATAAAATAAATGTGCTGTCAATCTTCTTACTATAGAGCAGTAATTCATAGTCCTCTCCTCAAGGCCTATTAGACAAAACATGAGTTAGGTTTCAATATGGAGATACCAAGGCAGCCTTTGTCAATATGGAAAGAAAGTAGTATTGCAAGAGTTCAAGGGTCCTATGATTCATTAATGCTGCTCTACATCATTAGTTAGAGCACTGCGAATGAACTAAAACAATGCTTTGAAATGCTCCTTAGAAAAGTTAACCCTATGGTGTTTAAAACAGTGAAAATAGCTATAAATGAAAATATTTTTATACCTATTCTACTTGATTTAAACTGTTCTACATTATGGTGCAGAGCACTATGCAGGAGTTGTAGATTTATGCAATATAAATAGAGCAGACCATGCTCCCCAAAAGGTTTTAAAGTACATCATTACTCAACATAAACTAGTCTATTCAGTTATGCATCTATGATGTTAGCTTGTATAATAGCTTTCTCAGTGTTCCTATTTGTTTTCTTTTACAGTATTTAAATCATTGCATATAATTATCCTACTGTATATTTACTAAATATACTGGCACCTTAGAAATAAATAACAATGTAGTCATGTTCAGATGTTTTGGTTTCATATATCAAATCTCTAGACTCACTAATTATTTCTGGACTATAATAATTATTGTTCTTTTCCTGTTGCTTACATGTTATTGTCTCAGAAAGAGTAATTATTAGGCCCTGGAAAGTAGCAAAATACCTAGATACGGTAATTAATACAGTGTAATTCTTCACATTACTTTTAAAATACTCAATTATACAAGAGGTAAATAAGAAATTAGTTTAAACAAATATTTATTCTCACAGGACTTTAATTTATTCAATAGTTCATGCCATAGTCCATGTCACAACTCAGGGCAAGGCGGTCTGCTTTACTCAAAAACTTCTGCCTTCAGCTACAGGATTGTTAGTGAGGACAGCTTTCTGGTGCCCGCCGGTCATAACAGGATCATCAGCAGAAACATTGGGCACTCAGGATTACAGGTTTCTCTTCAGTTGGCTTGAAAACTCCAAGGAGACGAATCATACACACAGATCTCATCTAATTAATCTATCCCCTTCTTCTAGAATCGCAGCATGAGTTCAGGATACAAAGTGATTAAACTCCAGTAAAAATAATGAAAGACTTCCCTCTAAATGAAACACACCATGCATATGTGTCCCAAACAGAGCATAAACATATTTTTTTCCCTGTACATTACTTTATACAGGCTTTGCCCCAATCAGCAGTGTGCCACTCCCTTCACATTTTCTACCATTCTGAATTACCCCCAAGTGGCTAGTACTGTTTCCAAGGACCCAGGACCAGCCTGTCTATTTCCTCATCTAGGTGCAGATGAGCCCTTCAGCTATCAGCTATCTCCGGTCAGAATCTGGGCACAGCAGAAGTTGATAAGATAATGTGAGTCCTGGAGCCCAAATGTCTGAGTGGGGGGTTGGGGTCCAAACCTGAGTAGGGGAATAATTTTATAAGATTACTGCAATAGTTGCACTCTAAAACACACTCTATATACAAAATATGGCACAAAAAAATGGTAAATGGGCCTTAGCAAAAACATCACATAACAAATCAACAAGTAGTAAAGTCTTTCATAAGGTCCTTATGGCCATTATAATACTCCTTTGTTTCAACTGGCTGGGTGGCTAATGTCCATCAGGGTTCAGTGGCCGGATCCAAAAGGCCAAGTGTACTGGGGTTTATGACAAGGTCAGCTTAAATGATTATTAGAACAACCGTGGAAAACAAATAGTCTGGGACTGAAGAGAAGACCTCTGATCTTCACATAACCTGTTGGGCCCTGAAGGGCCAATGGTTGCAGAGGTCAGGGATGTCCCACCCTAGCCTTAAAAAGTGGTTGTGACAGTCTGATCTTCTGAATATCAAATAAATAGAAATACGATTTTCTCACAATCAGTGTCAAGTGTTCTTCATAGTCATTCTGGCAATTCTACATCAGACATTAATCTGAGTTTTTAATATAATGTCTGTAGGGCACCCGTCGTTAGTGGGCAGGACAAATGCGCTTTGTCAAAAGCATGCCAACAATCGGGCGCCATAAAAAGCATGCAAAGTTCCCCCAAAAGTTCCCCCAAAGTAACCCCAAGCCTAACCCTAAACCTAACGCCCCTAACCCTAACCCCCCTAACCCTAATCCTAACCCCCTAAGACTAAGCCTAACCTTAACCCCCCTAACCCTAAGCCTAACCCTAAATCTCCTAACACTCCAAACCCTAACACCTTACCTGAATCTGACGCGCATTTGTCAGACACGCAGTTGTCGGGGTGCTTTTGTAGGCGTGCATTTGTCCTAAGCTCTAAGAAAGGGTCACATGTCTGTAGTAAAAGAGCTTGTTGTATCCTAAATTCTTTATTTACCATTGTAAATATTGTCAACTTAACTGGGGGCTATGGGAGACATAGGTGCACCCTAGCTATTATACACATAATATAGGGAAGGGAAAATGACATTGAGAGGCACACCCTCAAATGTTAATAAATAGTCATGATTATTTTCATACCACTTACATATAAAGATTGTGAGTACTGTGAGCATAAAGGTGGAATAGTGGTTGATGGGAGATACATCAGACCTGATTTGCTAGACAGCAACCAGAGGATTTCTCAGTTAAATGCCCCAGGGAGAGATGTTACAGTTTGCAATAGGCATAGCTGATGCTCTGCAAAACATGGTATGGGTCCCTGGGGCGGAGTATTTGGAGAGCAGGGGGGGCCAATGCTCCAACAGCACTAGTTGCTGTATAACAGACCACAGCTTGGATCTGGTTTTTAAGAGTTAGCTAATTGGCACTCACCTGTAGCTACTCAATTAGCAGACAGGCCTTTAAAAGAAGAGAGCAGCCTGCTCCAAGGGGGAGAGGAAAAGACAGCTAGGAGAGGCTGCGCTTATTGCAAAGACATTGCTTTTGTTTGGGAAATTGGTAAGTGGGAAAGCCACCCAATTGCAGATAGCAAGTACTGTCTAGTAAGAGCTCAAGTAAGAGCAAGGGATTTTGTTTGTTTTGTTATTATTTAAAGTACCTGCTTTCAAACTGAATAAAAAAGGAAAACTGAGCTGAAGGTGTCCTGGACTTTGTATACCCTAGAAGGCTGTGGTTACTGCAAGATCGGTGACAATCCTACCTGTAAAAGAAGTGGTTTGTCACATATGGTGGAGAATGCGGGCACCCACGTAAGCCTGAGGGTAGAAGTCATTTAAAGCTCAACATGGAGGATGTTATCAAGGCTCTGATCCAATCCTCCTCTGTGCAACAGGAGACTAACAGGAGAGCTGCAGAAAACAGTGCAGCCCTGCAGCAACTGGTGCTGGCCCAGGCAGAGTGTGCTAAAGTCCTGGCCAAAACACAAATGGAGGGCACTGAGTCCTTGGTGAAACAGCTTGTTGTGACACAAGCGGAGATGTTTAAAGTAGCCCGTGAGGAGCAGCAAAAAGTCACCCAGGGACTACAACAGGTAATCCAAGCGATCTCTGGAAAACTGAATGGAGACCCTGATGGAAGATACCAGGGGCCAAAGGTGATTCGGGCGAGCCACTATCTTCAGAAAATGACCGCATCAGATGATGTTGAGGCGTACCTTCTGGCATTTGAGCGCACTGCTGAGAGGGACGGATGGCCGGCTGGTGAGTGGGCAAGCATACTGGCACCGTTCCTAAGTGGAGAGCCGCAGAAGGCATATTATGACCTAGAACCAGCCGATGCAAGTATCTACAGCAAATTGAAAGCTGAAATCTTGGCACGACTGGGTGTAACCTCTGCAGTACGTGCCCAAAGGTTCCACTCATGGTCATATTCTTCAGACAAAGCCGCACGTTCCCAAATGTTTGACCTCATACACCTTGCACGGAAATGGTTACAACCTGAAATCCATTCAGCTAGCCACATTGTGGAAACTTTAGTAATGGACCGGTTTTTGCGTGGTTTACCAGCTTCCCTGCGTCGCTGGATCAGCCAAAGTGACCCCCATACTGCTGACCAACTGATTGCCTTGGTGGAAAGATATGCGGCTGCAGGAGAACTGCTATGTCCTACTTCACAGGCAAACCCTCGCAATCCTAAGCCCCAAGATTCTGCAAGACCGGGTAAGACTGTTCAAGGTTTAAGGGGGGCATCCAGGTCTAATAGGCCTGGGAAAGGAACTAATTGGTGGTCAGACTGTACTGTCAAATGTTTCAAGTGCAAAGAGGATGGTCATATGGCCAAAGACTGTCCATTTAAGGATGAACCTATGGAATGCAATATGGGCAAAAATGAGGGAACACGTTCATTTTTGCTCAGTTGTTATGGTATTGTTAACAATGACTATGATAATAACGCTCATAAATGCTGTGTAACTGTGAATGGAAAAATGTCTAAAGCATTACTTGATTCAGGTAGTATGGTTACGTTGGTAGCAGAGTCTATAATACCTTGTGTAAAACCTGATCATGGACAGAAAATAGGCATTATCTGTGTTCATGGTGATAAAAAGGAATACCCCACTGCGGAAGTAAATATTGGAACCCAGTATGGGAATTTAAAGTACCGAGTGGGTGTAGTACCTAGATTAGCCCATGAGGTAGTGATCGGTAGAGACTTTCCTCATTTTCTAAAATTATGGGCAGCTTTACAAAAGACAGACCAAAATTTATCAGAAATGAGTCAGTCTGTCGAGGATAATGTGTTCCCTTTTTCCGATATTGACTTGGGTTTTGACCACTGTGACGGAAAAATAAGAAAAAAAAAAAATACTGCCCTAAACCAGTATTAATAGGAGATAACCCAGCTCAAACTAGTGAGGAGCCTACTAATAATGCAGACAAGGATAAGGACTTAATTGATATTGGAATTAGTCCAGATAACTTTAAAAGCGCTCAGTGGGAAGATCCCACTTTAGTGACAGCTAGAAATGATATTAAAGTTGTAAACGGGGTTGTTAATCAGCCAGGAGGAGCACTGCCGTTCCCCTATTTTGAAGTACAAAATGACCTAATTTACCGTGTAGAAAAAAAGGATTCAGACATCATTAGGCAGCTGTTGGTTCCTCAGACTTACCAGAATATAGTGCTAAAGTTGGCTCACAGCCATATATTAGGGGGACACTTGGGAGTCGGAAAAACTAGAGAGAGAGTCCTTAGACGGTTTTACTGGCCTGGAGTGTTTGCTGCTATTACAAACTATTGCTCCTCATGTCCTGAGTGCCAGTACAGGGCTCCTTTCAAGACTTTTCGTAGTCCACTTGTACCCTTACCCATAATTGACGTGCCTTTTGAAAGGATCGCTATGGACTTAGTGGGACACTGGTAAAGTCCGCTAGGGGACACCAATATATATTAGTCATCTTGGACTATGCAACTCGCTATCCTGAGGCCATTCCCTTGCGTAATACCTCTGCAAAGCTAATAGCTAAGGAACTTATGTTGATGTTCAGTAGGGTGGGTATCCCTAAAGAAATACTGACAGACCAGGGGACCCCGTTCATGTCCAGAGTCACAAAAGAGTTGTGCAGGCTCTTGCAGGTTAAACATCTTAAGACCTCAGTATATCACCCACAGACTGATGGTTTAGTAGAGAGGTTCAACAAAACCCTTAAGAGTATGCTACGCAAGGTAATTGATGCAGATGGAAGAAATTGGGATTTTTTATTGCCATATCTACTGTTTTCCATTAGGGAAGTTCCACAGGCCTCCACGGGCTTCTCTCCTTTTGAATTATTATATGGAAGACATCCCAGGGGAATATTGGATATTGCTAAGGAGACCTGGGAACAGGAGACTACTCCTCACAGGAGTGTAATTGAGCATATAGCTCAAATGCAGGATAGAATGGCCACCATCATGCCTATTGTCAGGGAACACATGCTGGAAGTCCAGCAGGCTCAGAAAAACAGCTATAACCGTAATGCTAGAGTCAGAGTGTTCCAACCGGGAGACAGGGTATTGGTTCTGGTCCCTACTGTGGAGAATAAGTTCCTTGCGACTTGGCATGGACCCTATGAAATAATAGAGAAAGTGAGTGATGTCAATTATAAAGTCAGACAACCAGGAAGAAGAAAGCCTGAACAGTTGTATCATATAAATCTGTTAAAGCCATGGAAGGACAGGGAGGTCCTGGTTGCTTTAAAACCTTCAGAACCTCCTATAGTAGAGCCAGATGTGAACGTATCTAAGACTCTGTCTGTCCATCAAAAGCAAGAGGTCAGAGATTTCATCAGAAGAAATAGGGATGTTTTCTCGATAGTTCCAGGAAAGACTAAAGTGATTAAACATGACATAATAACCGAACCAGGGAAAAGAGTTAACCTCAAACCCTATAGAATTCCTGAGGCCCGGAGGGAGGTTATAAACTTAGAGGTTGAGAGCATGTTAAAACTTGGAGTCATTGAAGAATCCCAGAGTAACTGGAGTAGTCCTATTGTATTGGTGCCAAAACCTGATGGCACATGGAGGTTCTGCAATGACTACCGCAAGTTAAACGCCCTCTCAAAATTTGATGCTTACCCAATGCCAAGAGTTGATGAGTTAATAGAAAGACTGGGCAAAGCTCGTTATCTAACAACCTTGGATTTAACAAAGGGTTACTGGCAGGTCCCGCTCACTGAAAGAGCCAAAGAAAAGACAGCCTTTTCAACACCCAGTGGCCTGTTTCAGTACACTGTATTGCCATTTGGGTTACATGGGGCACCTGCCACATTCCAACGAATGATGGACAGAATTCTTAAACCTCATGTTCGTTATGCTGCAGCATACTTGGATGATGTCGTCATCCACAGTGCAGACTGGGAATCCCACCTCCCTAAAGTTCAAGCGGTACTTGATGCTATCCGCTCAGCAGGCTTAACTGCCAATCCTTCCAAGTGTACGATTGGTTTAGAGGAAGCTAAGTACTTAGGTTATTCTATTGGGAGGGGTTTGGTTAAACCACAGGAAGCCAAAGTAGAAGCCATACAAAAATGGCCACAGCCCCTTACAAAGAAACAAGTAAAGGCATTTTTGGGTTTAATTGGATATTATAGGCGGTTCATTCCAGATTTTGCTACCATTGCTGCACCCCTGACAGACCTTATTAAAGCAAAATCCCCAGTCATAGTTAAATGGTGCCCTGAGGCAGAAAAGGCTTTTAAGAGTCTGAAGGAAGCTATCTGTAGCCATCCTGTCTTAGTGACCCCAGATTTTTCCAGGGATTTTATAGTTCAGACAGATGCTTCTGATGTGGGCTTGGGGGCTGTTCTTTCACAGGAATACCAGGGTGAAGAACACCCTGTTTTCTTTTTGAGCAGAAAGTTAAACCCACATGAGAAGAACTACTCTATTGTTGAAAAAGAGTGTCTTGCTATTAAGTGGGCATTAGACTCTCTTAAATACTACCTACTAGGCAGAAGGTTTCGATTGATAACGGACCATGCTCCTCTGACGTGGATGTATCAGAACAGGGAAAGTAACTCCAGAGTAACCAGATGGTTTTTGAGTTTGCAATCTTTTAATTTCACTGTGGAACACAGGGCTGGTCTGCAACAAGGTAATGCTGATGGGCTTTCGAGGGTACACTCCCTGATTTCCATGGTCGCTCAAACCCTTGGGTATGAGCTGGGGGGGAGGATATGTGAGCATAAAGGTGGAATAGTGGTTGATGGGAGATACATCAGACCTGATTTGCTAGACAGCAACCAGAGGATTTCTCAGTTAAATGCCCCAGGGAGAGATGTTACAGTTTGCAATAGGCATAGCTGATGCTCTGCAAAACATGGTATGGGTCCCTGGGGCGGAGTATTTGGAGAGCAGGGGGGGCCAATGCTCCAACAGCACTAGTTGCTGTATAACAGACCACAGCTTGGATCTGGTTTTTAAGAGTTAGCTAATTGGCACTCACCTGTAGCTACTCAATTAGCAGACAGGCCTTTAAAAGAAGAGAGCAGCCTGCTCCAAGGGGGAGAGGAAAAGACAGCTAGGAGAGGCTGCGCTTATTGCAAAGACATTGCTTTTGTTTGGGAAATTGGTAAGTTGGAAAGCCACCCAATTGCAGATAGCAAGTACTGTCTAGTAAGAGCTCAAGTAAGAGCAAGGGATTTTGTTTGTTTTGTTATTATTTAAAGTACCTGCTTTCAAACTGAATAAAAAAGGAAAACTGAGCTGAAGGTGTCCTGGACTTTGTATACCCTAGAAGGCTGTGGTTACTGCAAGATCGGTGACAATCCTACCTGTAAAAGAAGTGGTTTGTCACAGTACCCACATAAATAATAACCTTTTATGAGTAGTATGCATTCCTATCCAACCAGGGGTAAACACATTGATCCTGAATTATAAGCCAGACCCCAGAATTATAAGCCAAACATGCAGTTTCTCCTCTAATATAACAAGGGTTTATTATAAAATATGAACAATATGAAGTGCAACACATCACAAAAGTTACCAAATGTTTTGTACCATCAGTTAGAGAGCGGAAAGTCTGGTGGTAAATGTGTTTACATTTTTTTGAATTTGTCATTTTAGTTGAGCTCCGGAAGCCCTCCCACAAGAATCTGCATACACAACTGTTACACACTGTATTATAAATTTACACCATAATCAGGAGCAAAGTGTGGTGGAGAAGTGGTAAGTATTCTTTTTTTTTAAAGATTTATTCATTGGTAAGTCATAGGTTTGATTCCCCTTTCTTTCTAAAACACTTCTTTTGTACGTATTAATATATACTGTATATATTATTCACCACATTTGTTGTCTATGCCCATTTTTGTTGACTTGCTATAAAACTCTAATGTCACCTACACCTTCCCTCTCTCAATTTCTCTCACATTTCATTGCCAGTTTCAATCCTCTCCATAACGACCCCCCCACCCCTTGAAGTCTGAGAAACATGGGGAGCACCTCCCCATTAGACACACTGTTTGGCCTTTTGTAACAAGCAGCAACAAATTATACTCCACTACATTAATTGTTGATTGTTGAATGAATTGGAGGATGGCAAACAAAAAATAATCCCATAGAAACATTGCAATTATATGATAAGGGGAAATAATGACTCCCTATTGCCAATCGCAATACTGCCTGATTAATCATACTACTCCCTGGATCAATATCCCTTATTCTCTAGTTACCAATACAAACCTGTGTGTGCTTTTTATTCAAAAGCATATCAAACCCCTTTTTAAAGTTATCTATTGAATCTAAAGTTATCTATTGAATAAGCACCCTTACTTTGAAGTAACCTTTTCTTTCTTAAGTTAGATTATTTTTCCTTCTAACCTCAAGGAATGGTTAGAAGGAAAAAAAATGAAAACATCTTGGCACATAAAGTTCCCCTGACAAAGCCTTATATTGACCCTGAATGTATTTCTATAAGGCAGTCATATCCCCTCATGGGCATTTATTTCTATAGTAAATAAGCCTAATTTGTTTTTTCTTTATAGTTTAGTGCCTCCATTCTCCTTATGAATTTTGTTGCTCTTCTATGTACCTTTTCAAATGCTAGAATGTCCTTTCTTGAAGAGATGCCCAAAATTGCACTCCATTTTCCAAATGAGGGCATACTAGGAATTTATATATTGACAGAATTATATTTGCTTCCCTTGCTTCTATGCCCCTCTTAATACATGCTTATATTTTACTTACCTTTGCCGCTTGTTATTAAGCGCTGTTATGTAGGTAAACTCTGCTACCAAACTCAACGC
This sequence comes from Discoglossus pictus, assembly GCA_027410445.1. Lineage (NCBI taxonomy): Eukaryota > Metazoa > Chordata > Amphibia > Anura > Alytidae > Discoglossus > Discoglossus pictus. The sequence goes on along the minus strand of CM050172.1, from coordinate 63,296,300 downwards.
TCAATATCTATAGCACCTCTCGGTCAGTTACTCCACTGGTGATAGTATATGTTAGTGTGAGGGTATCTGAACATGCATCCATTAGTGAGTAGTGGCACTAATTCCTTGTTAGTTTTCCCCAAGAAGGAGGGAGAGAAGTGAGGAGGGGAAGGAGGGGAGAAGAGGAGGAAAGGGTTGATTGGGAGAGAGAAGCAGAAAGAGGGAGAGAAAGAGAGAGAGTGAGAAAAGGAGAGAGGAGGAAGGAAGGGAGAGGGGAAGAAGAATGGGAGAGGAAATGAGAGGGATGGAGAGGAGTGGAGGCAAGGAGAGGAGTAGCGAAGGGTTGAATTAAGGTTAAGGATAAGGGAAGGGGAGATGGAGATGGTCCAGGTGCCCTTGTGCAGGCAGACTAGAAAGGGGGTGAAGCCTCTGGGTTAGTTGGGCGAGGTAGTATTGAGCCTCAGGCCTTAGGGTCAGTCTAGGAAGATCTTGATCCACAGGTGCAGTCAGATAGTCATGAGGCTAACAGTAACACAAGGCCCCCAATTACTCCAATGAGGAAATTATGGTCTTCCTTAATGCCATCCACTACCGGTCCCACATTGTACATGGTAGGCCATAAGGTCAGAACAAGCCAGAATGCAAAAATGTTTAGAGAGGGGGCAGCAGAAATCTGTTTTGTGGCTATTCACGTATAGGATGTCAAAGGTTTTAAGCTGGGCTATTGTGAAGAAGAAGGCTAAGCAGCAGGTGACCAGACCAAAAGCCACAGATGGTGGTCCCCAACCATGGTGAAATATAAAGAGTGAGAGAACTTTCTGAGGGGGAGGATTTCCACTGTGGTAGTTATTGGGTTCCCTGGCCTATAGGACATGGACCAGCCTGAGACACCTGCAAGATGATTATGTTTTCCACCATTCATAAAACACAACCGTGTTCACCAAACATACACTTCTTCACACTGATATGCCCTACATCACAAGACAATGGCTCATTATATATGTGCCAAACACTGAAGCCCAAGAGTTAATAATCAGACCTAAAAACCACATAAAATGTATGATGTGATATTGATGCAAATTAAATAGATAAAAAAAGGCAATACTGGTTGTCAACCACCCAGAGAAGGGCCAGCCCTGAGCTGTTCTTACCACTCCTTAACAGACCCACACAAAAGAGCAAAATTACCTTCACTGTAAAATCATGATATGTTCCTTATGTTATGCTCCCAGTAGTTTGTGTTGCCATACGGGGAGAAAAACCCAGTAATGCACCATCCACCTTGGTAAAACATTGGGACATGGCTTTCAATTTATTAGGGGTATAAAGGGGATAATAAAAACTTGGGTTGATGTCCTGTATTAAATATACACTCTACCCACTATCACTAGTCCTGCGGGACTTGACCTTGTGGCCATGTTGATCAATGCTCCACAGACTGTGGTAGGTCTATCTAGCACACAGTTAATAAAGGATAGAACACTTCTTTTGAAATATTTTGTTTAAATTACAGGAGTAATTTGGAAGTACCTTGTGTAGTACGGGAGATTCACAGTGAACATTTTTAATATTAATTTTATATTTATGATATATTTTATATGCTCAATTAAAGTTATATTTTACTTTTATATCAATGGTGTGTGATTCTAATTCTCCTTTGTATGCATAACAAATTTGGATGTTCTTTGGGTGATGGTTGTCTTTGGAATTAAAGGTGTACTATTCTATCTCTTTAAAATGAATTACCGTATATGTCGGCGTATAAGACGACTTTTTTTCTTCTGAAAAACATGCCTTTAAGTGGGGGGGGGTCGTCTTATACGACGGGTGCACTTTATACGCCGGGTGCGCAGAGCTCGTGCCTCCCCCCTCCTCATCCTCAACCCCCCTCCTCATTATAATCCCCCCCTCCTCAATTTAAACTCCCCTCATCAACCTAAACCCTAGATACCTCCCCCTCTCCCTTTCCCCTCACTTACCTGCTTCTACTTCGGCCTCCGCTCCTTCTTGACCCGGCGCGCATGTGACGTCACATGCGCGACGGGTGCACCCGGTATATGCTAATGACGTGTCGCGCATGTGACGTCACATGCGAGCCGGGTTAAGAAGGAGCGGAGGCCGGAGCAGAAGCAGGTAAGTGAGGGGAAAGGGAGAGGGGGAGGTATTTAGAGGGGTAAAGTAGGGAGGGGGGTTCAGGATGAGGAGGGAGGTTGAGGATGAGGAGGGAGGATGAGGAGGGAGGATGAGGATGAGGAGGGGGGTTGAGGTTGAGGAGGGAGGTTGAGGAGGGGGTTGAGGATGAGGAGGGGATTGAGGAGGGAGAATAAGGATGGGGGGAGGTTGATGATGAGGAGGGGGGTTGAGGTTGTGGAGGGATTTTGAGTGGCAATGTTGGGTGGTCGTCTTATACGCCCAGTCGCTTTATACGCCGGCAAATACGGTAATTATTTACACTGCGTAAGACAATTATGTTGTTTATTTTTTTCTACTCATACTATATATGCTAGTCATATTTTTATTACTACTTACAACTTGTTATACCCTAGGCTTGACTTACTGGCTCCTCTAAAGTTTTTACAACTACTGAGGTTATCAATGCTGCTAGTATCGATAATGTGTAGATCTTCTATGTATTCCTGACACCTCTTCTTTATATGATAAACTTCTGTTAAATTAGTTTTTTTTTTTTTATCACACCCACTTTGGCATGAAAGGTTCCCTTTAAATCCTCAACTATTTTGAAGATGTCTCTGTTTTGTTATCTTCTTCAATCTCTTTACACCACTTGTTATAGACTGTCTCCCGGTCTCTTGTTTCTATCCTCTAGAATTCTGCTTTCAGGTGCATAAATAATCTCCTATCTTCACTACCTTTCACTTTGCTTCTTTTTTATGCTACTTTCCAAGCCTCATCAGGCCAGTTTGCCTTCATAGTTTTCTTTATTTTGGGTATATTTTTTATTGCTGTCTTCTGGACAATGTCACAAACTTTTGTCCAAAGTTATGCAGGCATTCTATCTGCTGTGTTATTCTCTACCTCCACTGCATATTCACATTGTATATTATTTATTTTGTATATGCTTGGTCTTCCTCACTTTAATTCTGAACTTTTCAATAAGACGCTCTGGATCTGAGCCGAAACTCCAGGTCTTGTTTTTGCTTACTGTGCAGAGCTTCTCCATCTTTGTCTACAAAGTATACAGTCAATCTGATTTCTACATTGTCCATCTGATGATGCTCATGTGTAGAGTAGTCTCTGAGGTTGTTGGAAGAAGTTGTTTACTAAGACCAGAGAATTATCTTGACAGAATTCTACTAATCTCAGACCTATCTTTTGGTTCACTACTTTAGCATGCTAATGTGTCAATCATATTTCAGCCAATCAAAATCATTAAATGTAAGAACTATTATTTGATACTTCGTAACCAATCAGAGAATGCAGGGATTTAAATTTGTGTATTCTGATTGGTTACGTTTTTAACCAAGCCTAGGACTCTATTTGCTCAATTCCGATTGGCTAAAATAGCAGCCATTCGGAATAGGGCTTAATTATAGTGTTACCTTTCTTTGGCCGAGAAAAGATTGTAAGCTTAGTGGTTAGTGTTGGGGACTGTAATGGTCCTTATCGAGCCCCTTGGGGGTTTATAGGTAGAGGCCCATTGGTGTTCATAGGGACCCCCTGGGATAGATAATAACTGCATGTTTAAGGGTCTCTAGAGATAGAATAATTCAGAGAAGGAGGTAACATCAAAAAGGACAGACAGACTGAGAAATATTAAAGAGTCTGAGAGAAAAAGTTTGAGTCTGAGACTAAACACCTAGATGCGAGTCAATGAATCTTACAGAAGTTTTTTTTTGTGGAAGTCATGTAATAATTCTGCTTGTACTAACTGCACTATTACATATCAACCTTAAGGGAGTTCCTACAAGAGGCATGTAATAGAGCTCTATAGCAGGAGATCTAAGAAAGTTTTAGGCGCAGTTCTAAACATTTACTTTCTGTATATGTTACTGTATATGGGAAAAGTGGCCATGTACAATACAATCTACACTGTGTATAATATTGTTATTTTCCAATTAATGATTGAAACTGTGAAACAAACTGACTTTGATTTTGTGCAGTGTATAAATATCCTTTCTAATCTGTCAGTCACCATTTCCCCTTTTCTGATAAACACAGATTAGCTTTGCCTACTGTTACATTTAAATGACAATTAATGTCACTGTATCCTGAAAATTTACATGGGGGATACAGAGCGTTAGGCCTATTTGTTAGCCAAGGATTAAGTGAAATCTTAAAGCTGAAAAATTCAATTAACAGGCAGGATTCCATCTCTCCAGTTCCCTGCTGTTTCATGCTTGTTTTGTTCTTCTTCCGTAGTTAAAGTATTAGCACTGTAAATATTTTTCCCCATTCTTAATATAATTAATAACTTCTATGTTGTGACTCACTGGGTTCTTAGCAACATGGGAGTAAAAGCCTTGTGTGTCTACAAACTTCATTCTTATTATTTTAAAAACCTTTCCTTTCTAGAGAGGCTTTTGGTTGTTTAACCTGTTATTTGCAACACATTTAATTATATCTTGCAGTCCAGCTGAGCTTTCTTTTGCTATTTTCTTGATGCAGTATCAAATATTTCCTGTTTGGCTAGTATGTCTGATCATTTTTAGAATGGAAATAAAATAAGTAATTTAAAAACTTTTGTAATGTTTTTATGTATGTATTAGTTTTACATATTATGGTACCCTAATCCTACAATATATGACACCTTAAATTAAGGACTAAGAATAGGTAAAGTCTTTGTAGGGAGGCTGACAACAACTAAATTGCTTTATTTTATTATTTTTTTCAGTTGAACTAGCTTGGATTCTACTAATAGAAAATAGGAAGGGTGGTTCTTATGCCCAGGAGGACTAATTGACTTTTGCACCTGTTAAAATGCTATGGTTAATACTGCATAATTCTTCCCCTTTCTAAAAGATGATGTCATTGCCACATGGAAGTTGGGACTTTTACAACCATGATGGCATGGAATGGTCAATTATTTTCAATTTTATATTATAGTACTATGTAATATTTAGTTCATGTGTGTATTAATTGGTGTAAGAGTAAGGTTTTCCCCAGGGGTTTTAATAAAATATGTGTTGTGACTCCCCTGGGTAAGGGGTTGCTAGGTTCCTGGTAATTGAAAATGGGGAATTTGTCCAGGATGGGGAAGGTCACATAGGCAGTCAAACATGGTCCCCCCCCCCCCCCCCCTACTGTTATGACTGGAATTGCCCCCCAGGGAGTGATCAGGGAGAATTACATAATTTGATAGATAGGTCTCCCATGTGAACCAGGGTGTGGACTTTGGGTGTAATATTTCTTGAAGATTTGTGCTTGGTATGATTGGATGATATTATGTATAAATTTGTTGTGAAAAATAAATCAGATTCTAGTTTGGACTTACATAATCTATGAGTGAGTGTTGTTCTGAGGGGAAAGATAATCATTGCTTGGGATTATTGTTGCTGATCCTGCCTGGGGAAATAGTTACAGTCAGTAACTACTACAACTTCTGCCTGCCTGCGGTATCGTTGGTGCTCCCGGTGGTCATTTTCCTGGTACTGATCCATATCCTGCTAACATGGATAAAATAGACCTCACGGTTCTACTGGGTAGGATTGATCTAGGATCTTTTGATGCAAAATCAAGCAGTAGATTGTGACAGTGGCCTATGAATTAAACAACATGCATTATTTTTTACGTGTTCAATGGTTAAAAAATTTGACTTCAGTCATCCAAACTCATAATTAGTATGGATCAGGCCACTGCACCATTTGAGTCATAGAGCTCTATGGAGAAATAATTTAATTTATCTGAAGAGGTGGTGGATTTGGAAGCCAAGCATGAATGCTAACCTCAAATACTTTTCAGGTTGCTCCACTCTGTTGTTGAAGAGGGACATATTTTCTCACTACAGACAATACAAACCAATTGTTACATAGTTACATAGTAATTGAGGTTGAAAAACTACTTTTAGTCCATCAAGTTCAACCTGTTTAGCTCTCATCTGATCTGCAATATGCAGATTCATTGTTAATTGTTAATGGATCCAGAGGGAGGAAAACCCCAGTGAAACTTTGGCAATTGTCTCAAAAGGGGAAAAAATATATAGAATTCCTTCCTAACCCAAGATACTGGCAATTGGATTCCTCCCTGAATCAATATTCCCTCTCTATTATCCAGGATAACCCTGAATGCCTTTTTATTTAAAAAATATATCCAATCCTTTTTTAAATGATCTATCAAATCTGCTGTCACCAACTCCTTTGGTAGAGAATTCCACAGATTAACTACCCTTACTGTGAAGAACCCTTTTCTTTAAGGTGGAATCTTTTTACTTCTAACCACAAAGGATGTCCTCTTGTCAGTTGAAAACCTCTTTACAAAAAAAGCTCACTTGACAAATCTTTATACTGACCCTGGATGTTATTATCTCCTCTTAGATGCCTTTTTTCTAGAGAAAATAATTTTAATTTGGTTAGTCTTTCTTCATCACTTAGCCCCTCTATTCCCCTTATAGTTTTGATGCCCTTCTCTGTACTTTTTCCAGTTCTAAAATGTCCGTTTTATGTAGTGGTGTCCAAAAGTGTACTCCATATTCCAAATGAGGGCATACTAGGGATTTGTATAATGGCAGAATTATATTTGCTTCCCTGGCTTCTATACCCTTCTTAATACATGTTAATATTTTACTTGCCTTTGCAGATGCTGTTTGGCATTGAGCACTGTTACCTAGGCGGTTGTCCACAAGTACTCCCAAATCCCTTTCAATATCCGATACCCCTAGATTTGCTTAATTAAGATTATAAATTGCATGGCTATTTTTCCTTCCGAGATGCATAACTTTACATTTATTTGTATTAAATCTCATCTGCCATTTAGATGCCCATTCCTCAATTTTATGTAAATCCCTTTGGAGGGAAAGCACATCATTATCTGATTTAATTACCTTGCACAACTTCGTGTCATCACCAAAAATGGAGACAATACTTTCCAATCCTACCTCTAAGTCATTAATATATTTGTTAAAAAGGAGAGGACCGAATACTGAACCCTGAGGAACCCCATTTACCACATTAGTCCAATCTGAGTATGTTCCATTTACAATATCCCTTTGCTACCTGTCTTTTAACCAGCTCTCAATCCATGAGCAGATATTTACTGCAATTCCTGTATCCCTTAGTTCGCTCAATAGTCTCCTATGTGGCACTGTATCAAAAGTTTTTGCAAAATCCAAAAAGAGCTCAGCCACTGAGTTGCCTTGATCCAACTTCTTATTAACCTCATAATAGAATCTAATTAGGTTTGTTTGACATGACCTATCCCTCATAAATCTGTGTTGATTCCTATTTATAATCTTGTATAATTATACCTATTATTGTATACTATGCCATATTAACTCTTCTAAAAGCTTTCCCACTACAGTAGTGAGGTTTACAGGTTTATCATTTCCTGGATATGCCCCTGCTCCCTTCTAAAAATATAGGTATCACCTCTGCTTTTCTCCAGCCATCTGGTAGAGCCCCTGTGTTGAGTAAATCTTAAAGGTTTGGCTATTACAGAGCTCAGTTCCCTCAGTACCCTTGGATGTATCCCATCAGGACCTGGGGCTTTATTAACATTTATTTTTTCCAACCACTTTTGGATTTCTTCCTGCATTAACCAATTATTTAGTGAAGGTAGTGTAGCCCATCATGTTGCGGTGTCTCCACCACTGGTACCTCCCTTGTATATACTGAAGAAAAATAATCTACTTAGCTCATCTGCCTTTTTCTAGTCACTAATTGTCAGACAGAGTGTTTCACATTGTAATGTTCCTATAGCTTCCTTCCTGGCCTTCTTCCCATTAATATATTCAAAAAATATTTCAGGGTTAGTCTTACTCACCTTTGCAACTGACTTTTCATTTTATATTTAGCTAGTCTAGAAACCCTTTTGCAAGCCTTGTTGACTCCCTTGTACTCACGTAAAGCAGCCTCTGTCCCCTCTTTTTTGTATAATTTAAATAGCTGTTTTTTACTCCTTATCTTTATCTTTAAGTCACTGTTAAGCCACATGGGTTGTGTTTTACTCGTTCTACTTTTATTTCCACTTGGTATATGGTAATAAGTATGCATATTTAGTAAGGATTTGAACGCTGTCTATTTATGTTTAGTATTTTTAACTGTCAGTTCTCTTTCCCAGTCGATACTTTGTATTGCTGCCCTTAGACAGTTAAAATCTGCCCTTTTTAAAATTGAGAGTTTTTGTTGGACTTTACAGTTTTGTTTATTTAATTTAATCTCAAATGAGACTGTGTTGTGATCACTGTTTCCCAAAGGTTGACCTATTTCAACATTTGATACCATATCAATATTATTTGTGATTACTAAATCCAAGATAGCCTCATGTCTAGTTCGCTCTTGTATAACCTGGGCCAGTTAATGATCCCTGAGTGTACTCAAGAACCTGCTCCCCTTAGCTGAACTGCTGGTCTCACTTACCCAGTTTATTTCAGGGTAATTAAAATCTCCCATTATTAGAACTTGCCCATGCTTAGCTGCATTTCCAATATGTAACAATAATTGCAGTTCCAAACTTTTAATTGTATTTGGTGGGTTATAGCATACTCCTACCAATATTAATTTAGAATTTGCTCCACAAATATTCAACAGTATCGCTAGTTCCACCATAAATATCTTCTCTACAGCTCTACAACAATTGTAACTCTCAACAACTAGGAAATCATTTGCACTCTAAATTATTATTATTATCCTTTATTTGTAACGCGCCAACATATTCCGTAGCGCTATACAGGGGTTAAGTACAAGTCAAGAACAATTTCAAACAGTGCAGAGTATGGAGGGCCCTGTTATTGAGCTTTCAATCAAACATACACAGTGCTTTCCCTAAAGCACCTAGCGAGATTGAGAACTTGCAAACTTATATCTCTAATAAATCCACCTCTGCCTCTCATACAGTGATTTTACAATTTTTACTATATATCTAAAACATTTTTTTACTAATGTGTAAATCTTGCTCTTTTATGTCTTTGTAAGGTCCATGTGTCATAAAATTTTAGGTGAACATATCTAAAGCCTGTTTTGTAGTATTTAAATTCAGCAAAAACATATAATTCAGTCACCAGGCACTTGATGTGATTTTTATCAGTGGTGCCCAAATTCTTCCTTAGGAACAACCTGCCAGATTAGTGGTTCAGTCATTTCTACTGAGACACCTGGGCTTAGGTGAGGATATCCTGAGATATCCTCAGAGACTTTTGGTGGTTCCTGAGAACAGGCTTTGGTACCACTGGATAGATCCTCATAAAAAAAAAAAACAGTGAATGGGCAAGGTTAGTCTCTGGACTGGATATACATTGAATGCCCACAAATATTGATTCTTCAAACAATACCTATCATAACCATATCTAGGTTATGAAAGTTTAGTCTTGGATAACTTATCATAATCCAGTATTGGTGTGTTTTTTATTTAAAAATAATATTACATGTAATAGAAAACGTTAGAATAGAAAAAGTTATATTTAATTATTCTGCCCACATTCAATGTTGGAGGCATCTCCAATTGTATCTTTTAATTTAATTTTTTTATACATTTGTTTATTCAGTATTTATTCAAATCATTAAATAACAGCAATATTTTAATATAGTAACTGACTAACTAATTATCCACATATTACATTTAGGGAATTATATAGTGGCAGAATTGTATTTGCGTTCCTTGCTTCTATACCGCTCTTAATGCAAGCTGTCACTATATATAATAATCATATATATAGTTGTCGTAATTGCGAGTTTATCGGTAGCGCTCACAAAGTTACAGGCTTGCACATGCGCAGAGCGCATCCCACAACCCGCAATGAGCGGCAAAGCCGCTCATTGTGGGGCCTGCGATGATCACCAAAGGCACTCATCACAAGATCCGAAAAATAGAGGAGGGGAGAGGCTCGCAATGAGCGCCAAAGGAGCTCATCGCAAGGCATGCAAGGTAGAGGGGGGGGGGGAGAGGCTCCGAAAGGCTTCCGAGTTATGGGTTTGACTGCAGTTAAGGGTTTAACTGTCTGCATGTTTTTTTCAAGCCCGTAACTCGGAAGCCGTTCGGAGGCTGCCAAAAGACACCAATTGAATAGCATATTAGCTTGCAACCTCACTTACGGGCTCCATGCCTCTCCCCCTGCACCCATTGTGGCCTCTCGCCAGTCCCCTTGGGCCTATTGCGGGCCTCGCAGGCCAACAAGTTTAGAGGGTTGGACAGGCGAGGGCCACAATGGGCGCAGTGGGGAGAAATATGTACCATCCCTGGATGTGCTGGTGACAGTTCTACTGAGACAACCCTGATGCATTTTCATATTGGATGTTCATTGGTATTTTAAACATTTTATTGTAAGTAGAATTTGAATGCATATTTAAATAAACATATTTGTAGATTCACACTATGTTTTTGTAGATTTCCCATTTTTACCAAGCGGATGTGAGACACCAGAGAATGCCTGAATGCAAAGATTAAGTAAACCTATAGCCCTATTAAATTGCAGCCCAGTAAGTGCAACATGAGCCCCACAACGGCTGCGGGGGGCTTGAATTTCGCCCGTGTTATGGTTCTATTTAATTATAAGGAGCTACGATCTACGGGCCGGAGACACAAGCCCATAAAACATTATTGCGCACACTGGATGTGCGGCCGTGAACATGATCAATTAGTCAAACCCGTAGTAATGAGTTTAGAAGTAGCCAATGGCAACAGAGATTGCCAGCATGATGGAGGAAAGCTTGCGGGAACCCCCGCAGGCTCCCAACATTACCCTTTGCTGCGCGGGCCCAATTAACCCTAACTACAGTGCCTTGCAAAAGTATTCACCCCCTTGGCATTTTTCGTATTTTGTTGCCTCACAACTTGGAATTAACATGGATTGTTTGATGATTTGCATCATTTAATTTACTGAACATGCCCACAACTGAAGATGTTTTTTTTCTTATTGTGAAGCAAACAACAAATAGGACAAAGTAACAGAAAAAGCCAATGTGCATAACTATTCAACCCTCTAAAATCAATACTTTGTAGAGCCAACTTTTGCGCAATCACAGCTCCAAGCCGCTTTGGATAAGTTTCTATGAGCTTGCCACATCTTAGCACTGGGATTTTTGTCCATTCCTCCTTGCAAAACTGCTCCAGCTCCTTCAAGTTGGATGGTTTGCTCTTGTGAACAGCAATCTTTAAGTCTGACCACAGATTTTCTATTGGATTGAGGCCTGGGCTTTGACTAGGCCATTCCAACACATTTACATGTTTCCCCTTTCTTCTGACCACTCTGCCATAAAGCCCAACTCTATGGAGTGTATGGCTTATTGTCGTCCTATGTACAGATACTCCAGTCTCTGCTGTGGAACCTCCTCCAGGGTTACCTTCGGTCTCTGTGCTGCCTCTCTGATTAATGCCCTCCTTGCCCAATCCGTGAGTTTTGGTGGGCGGCCGTCTCTTGGCAGGTTTGCTGTTGTGCCATGTTCTTTTGATTTGGTTATGATAGATTTGATGGTGCTCCTGGGGATCATCAAAGATTTGGATATTTTTTTATAACCTAACCCTGACTTGTACTTCTCAACAACAACTTACTTGTTTGGAGAGTTCCTTGGTCTTCATGGCAGTGTTTGGTTAGTGGTGACTCTTGTTTAGGTGTTGCAGCCTCTGGGGCCTTTCAAAAAAGGTGTGTATATGTAATGACAGATCATGTGACACTTAGATTGCACACCGGTGGACATCCTTTCACTTATTATGTGACTTCTGAAGGTAATTGGTTGCCCCAGAGCTTTTTATGGGCATCATAACAAAGGGGGTAAATACATACGCACATGCCAATTTTCTGTTTTCTATATCTAAAAAATAGTTTTATGTATATATTTTTCTCATTTCACTTCACCAACTTAGACTATTGTGTTATTTATTTTTTTTCAAATATTTTTTTTTACAAATTATAAACATATATAAAACATTTGTGTGGCATCAAGTCATTCAGTTTACAGTTAATACAATAAAAAACATTTGTCAGCACTTGCTAGATGTCATACACATATTAATGCACAGTACAGACAATTACACATATCCAACATTCATACACATTCATACCTACAGACAACTTATTTCAATAGATCGCTTTAGATGATCGCTAAAACAGATCTCTAATTAACTGATGAAATTGTTAAATTCTAGCATCCCAAATCAGCCATGTTTTACTATTTTTATTTAAAACTCCAATATTGTGGAGGTTTCTCTCGAGCTCCCGGCATTGGTCCATTTTAACTAAAATTTAATTCCAACTTGGAGAGATAACTTGTCTCCATTTAGAGACAACGCAATTTTAATTATTGTAAATAATTGTATCATGTAAGCTATTTCTTCATTTTTGTAGTTCTTTGAAAATATATGTATTAGACCGGTGCTGGCCGCCAGAGGGACAACCTCCTTAAGGTTAATCGAAATAGAGTCAAAACATTTTTCCCAGGTGGCATGATAAGGGGACAAGTCCACCAAATGTGAAGATAACTGCCTTGCAGTCCACAGCCTCTCCAACATAATTTGTCCTCGCTCTTATGAGAGAAATTATATAGCTTGATCGGCACTATGTGCCATCTATTTTTTACTTTAAAATAGACCTCTCTTTCGGCTGCATTTTTAATCGCCTTATTGGTATTTTTTAAAGCTTGATCCCATACTTTTGGGTCTGAGTTGATCTTCAATTCGTTTGTCCATAAATACATATTTTTAGTTATATTTTACTCTATCTGAGTACGTAAGAAGTTTAACATTTTAGAGGTCATGTGAGAAAATTCACCACCAAGGAGAAATACTTAAAATATATTCGATTTGGTGTTTAATTTGCAAACCTTACTTAATGATTCTAAGGAGATCTTTAATTGGTCATACGTCAGCCAGTTAAATGGTTTGACCCCATATTTTTTTTTCCAATTGCTGAATAGAAGCCATAAGTTACTCAGTTACTCAGATATTAAAAGCCATGATTTGTCCAGTGTTTTTTCCATACTATATTGTAAAATGTAGTCACTGTTACAATTGGAGTAGCCATATTTAAAGATGGAAGAAGGTTATTTATTTTTTTATTTTTTTTTCAAAAAGAAAATAGTTTCTTTACAACATATGCCTCTTTCTTAATAGATTTGGTCTCAAAGCTATTTATAAAAATGAAGGCTTTTAATTCCTTATTCAACACCATATTACTTTCTATTGGGAACCAGGCCACGTTATCACCAGCCTCTAACCATTTGAGAGCTTGAGCAAATAATGAAGCTTCTTGAGATATATATATATTTATATAATCTATATTTATATGGATTAATAATTACTAAATTACTATATATATATATATATATATATATATATATATATATATATATATATATAAATATATAAAAGTGGGTATGCAATTCCACCTTTGGAAAATTTCCTGGACATTTCAATCCTTTTTATTCTGAAAGGTTCATTGAGTGAATAAAGGTATCAATCCTGTTTTGTAGATTTGATATAAATTGTCTAGGAAGTTCCAATGGAATACATCTCATCAAATAACTGATGATCGGCAAAATCTTCATCTTGACACAAATTTTTTTATGTTCACAATTCACTTTAACCATATTTTTTATATTTTTATCGAAAGTAATACCCAGATGTTTAAATGAATTAGCCTCCCAATCAAAGGGAAACATTTTCTTCAATTTAAGTTTAAGTGAATTCATTACATTTATACTCAAGATCTCTGATTTCTGTGCATTTAATTTATAATTCAAAACTTTACTATATTGTTCTATTAAGTCCAATACGTGAGGCAGAGTTGTCAGTGGCTCTTCCAATGACAGCACCACATCATCTGCAAACATGGTGATTTTGTGTTCCCTCTCTCCCACCCCTATCCCCCTCACTGCTTCATCATTTTTAATAGCTAAAGCTAAAGGTTCCAATAATAGAATGAATAGGGTGGGGGAGAGGGGACAGCCTTGTCGAGTTCCGTTACCAATATAAAACTCTTGAGATCTAAAGCTTGATCCAATTACTTAAGCTGATGAATTAGAGTAAAGGGCTCCAATTGCGTGGGAACCAAACAAACCAAAACCCATCTCCAATAAAACCTGTCTCACATACCACCACCCTATTCTATCAAATGCTTTCTCAGCATCTAAAGATAAGAACAGGGTGGGGCATTACCAGCCTTTGCAACACACATCAAATCCATAAGCTTCCTAATATTATCTGGTCCCTGCCTACTGGTCATGAACCCTATCTGCTCTTTTGAAATCAATTTATTTAAATTATGTGTCAATCTAAATGACAATATCCTTGCATACAGTTTCAAGTCTGTATTCATCAAGGAGATTGGCCTATAATTGCCACAATGACAGGATTCTTGATTTTTTCTGGATCATTATAATATGGTCTTTTATCATGTCCTTTGGAATTTTACCCGAATCTTTAAACTCATTAAACAAAACATTTAAATTTTATGCAAGTACTGGACCAAATAGTAAAAAAAAAAGGTTTGTATATCCATCCGGACCAGCAGAAGTGTATGCTTTTAATTTACCTATAGTGAATTTAAATTTGCAAGTTCAGAATCTGAAATTTTAGGAAGTTTAATCTCACTAAGAAACTTTTGAATTTCAAGGACACTTGATTCCTTAAATAAAGTATCATTCTTCATAAACCTTCATAATATTTAGCAAAAATCCTAGCTATATATTTTGGTTTAGAAAAACGGTTTCCCTCATCCATTAAATATTCTATTCTAGAATTACGTATTTTATTTTTTAATTTATGCGCTAGCTCTTTACTTGTTTTATTGTCATAATAATGACATTTTTGCTGAAACTATTGTGCTCTGATTCATCACATAAAATTCAGATTAGCAAAACATTGAACTTAAGGCTGTAATGTAACAAAACAGGTAAAAAGTCAAGGGGGTGAATACTTTTGCAAGGCAATGTATACCTATACGCCCCTAACTGTACCCAATTAACCCTAACTGTACCCAATAACCCCCAGCCCTATTAACCACTCTCCCATTAAAATAACTCCCTCTAACCTACCCTATTAACCCACTAATAACCCCTCATTACCCTATCCTACCCTATTAACCCCATAACCCCCAACTAAATCCCTAATCACCCACTAAAAACAGAAAATTAAAAAAACACTAAGTATAGAAAATAATACAGTGCTAATTATATATATATATATATATATATATATATATATATATATATATATATATATATATATAAAAGTGGGTATGCAATTCCACCTTTGGAAAATTTCCTGGACATTTCAATCCTTTTTATTCTGAAAGGTTCATTGAGTGAATAAAGGTATCAATCCTGTTTTGTAGATTTGATATAAATTGTCTAGGAAGTTCCAATGGAATACATCTCATCAAATAACTGATGATCGGCAAAATCTTCATCTTGACACAATTTTTTTTATGTTCACAATTCACTTTAACCATATTTTTTATATTTTTATCGAAAGTAATACCCAGATGTTTAAATGAATTAGCCTCCCAATCAAAGGGAAACATTTTCTTCAATTTAAGTTTAAGTGAATTCATTACGTTTATACTCAAGATCTCTGATTTCTGTGCATTTAATTTATAATTCAAAACTTTACTATATTGTTCTATTAAGTCCAATACGTGAGGCAGAGTTGTCAGTGGCTCTTCCAATGACAGCACCACATCATCTGCAAACATGGTGATTTTGTGTTCCCTCTCTCCCACCCCTATCCCCCTCACTGCTTCATCATTTTTAATAGCTAAAGCTAAAGGTTCCAATAATAGAATGAATAGGATGGGGGAGAGGGGACAGCCTTGTCGAGTTCAGTTACCAATATAAAACTCTTGAGATCTAAAGCTTGCTCCAATTACTTAAGCTGATGAATTAGAGTAAAGGGCTCCAATTGCGTGGGAACCAAACAAACCAAAACCCATCTTCAATAAAACCTGTCTCACATACCACCACCCTATTCTATCAAATGCTTTCTCACCATCTAAAGATAAGAACAGGGTGGGGCATTACCAGCCTTTGCAACACACATCAAATCCATAAGCTTCCTAATATTATCTGGTCCCTGCCTACTGGTCATGAACCCTATCTGCTCTTTTGAAATCAATTTATTTAAATTATGTGTCAATCTAAATGACAATATCCTTGCATACAGTTTCAAGTCTGTATTCATCAAGGAGATTGGCCTATAATTGCCACAATGACAGGATTCTTGATTTTTTCTGGATCATTATAATATGGTCTTTTATCATGTCCTTTGGAATTTTACCCGAATCTTTAAACTCATTAAACAAAACATTTAAATTTTATGCAAGTACTGGACCAAATAGTAAAAAAAAAAGGTTTGTATATCCATCCGGACCAGCAGAAGTGTATGCTTTTAATTTACCTATAGTGAATTTAAATTTGCAAGTTCAGAATCTGAAATTTTAGGAAGTTTAATCTCACTAAGAAACTTTTGAATTTCAAGGACACTTGATTCCTTAAATAAAGTATCATTCTTCATAAACCTTCATAATATTTAGCAAAAATCCTAGCTATATATTTTGGTTTAGAAAAACGGTTTCCCTCATCCATTAAATATTCTATTCTAGAATTACGTATTTTATTTTTTAATTTATGCGCTAGCTCTTTACTTGTTTTATTGTCATAATAATGACATTTTTGCTGAAACTATTGTGCTCTGATTCATCACATAAAATTTAGATCAGCAAAACATTGAACTTAAGGCTGTAATGTAACAAAACAGGTAAAATGTCAAGGGGGTGAATACTTTTGCAAGGCAATGTATACCTATACGCCCCTAACTGTACCCAATTAACCCTAACTGTACCCAATAACCCCCAACCCTATTAACCACTCTCCCATTAAAATAACTCCCTCTAACCTACCCTATTAACCCACTAATAACCCCTCATTACCCTATCCTACCCTATTAACCCCATAACCCCCAACTAAATCCCTAATCACCCACTAAGTACAGAAAATAAAAAAAACACTAAGTACAGAAAATAATACAGTGCTAATTACATAAAAATAAAAAAGCACTACAGAAAATAATAAAAGACACACAGAAAATAATAAAACACTATTAAAATAAAAAAAGACTTAGAACCTATAAAAAAAAAGGGTTAATGAATCCACTGGCCTGGCCAAAATGCTCTTCCAGCGTTGTCCAGTGATCCTGTAACGCCTACAAAGGAAAAGAAACTTTACAGTCAATAAACCTATCCTGACAACCTGTAATAAAAAAAAGGGGTAATAGTCTACTCACCTGCCCGAAGTGCCCTTCCAACAAAGTCCCAATGTTCTGACACACCTAAAACAAAACATAACACTACAGTAAATCAACCTGGCCAAAATGCCCCTCCATCTGTGATCTTCGATGCCTTTGTCTTCAGCCTTCTGAGTCAGGAAAGGCTCCTCCAAAAAATCCTGACGTTCTATAAAAAAAAAACAACTACTAACGGAGCTCCTCCCTTGAGGAGCTCCCCGCTGCAAATGAAGGTTCCCGCGCATGCTCTGATCCAAAAATGTAAATCACTGTCAATCAGATTTCAGCCAATCAGAATGAAATGCAGGGGTGTATCATTGTGATTAGCTGAGAGCATTTGCACCTTCTGATTGGTTGCATGCATTTGTGCCTTCTGATTGTCAAAATCCAAAAAGACTGCATCTATTGAGCTTTCTTGATCCAAGTTCATACTTACCTTCTCATAGAAACTAATTCAATTTAATTGACATGAACTTTCACTCATAAATTTGTGGTGAGTCCTGCTTATTATTTTATTCAAACATAGTGGACATAGTCCTTTGTACTATCCTCTATTTACCCTTTTAAAAGTTTTTCCACTACAGAAGTGAAACTTACAGGTCTATAGTTCAGTGGATTTGTTATTGCCCCCTTCAAAAATAAAGGTATCACGTCTGCTTTTCTACAGTCTTTGGGTACCAACACTGTGGTGAGTGAGTTTTGAAAAGTTAGATATAATGATTTGCCTGTTACATAATCTCCCTTAGTACCCTTGGACGTGGTCCATCAAGACCTAGTACTTTATAAACATTTATTTTTCCCAGCCTTATTTGGATTTCTTCCCATGTAAACCAGTTATTTATTTAAGGTATTGTAGCCCCCAACCATTGGTGCCTCCTTTTTGTACACAGAAGCAAAGAACTTAGGGCTCCATTCCATGACCCCCTTTGTAATAAATTCATGTAAAGTTGCCTCGCAAATTACTACCTAGCAAGTACACTACAGCAAAAAATAAGCCTTACCATAAGTGCAAACTGAATATTGTAAAATCTTCAAAAATTGCAATCCATGTTCTATATTCTAAATCTGGGTGAAATTCTGAGGGCACATAAGCCCTTAGTGATTTGAATAAAATCTAGGTGTGCTCAAACCTACCCGTAGAGGTGTAAAAATGCCTCTGAAAATTAAACAAGAGTTAGATTGGATGCTACGATCAGTGTAACACATTGAGTCGGATATGAGGCTGGATTTCTCATATCCGATAGGAGGGGGGCTTAACACTTTAATTGTAACACCCACCATACCACCTAAAGTCGGGGATCACCTGGATCCCCTTTATACACATACCCCCTTGAATTTCCTAATTTAAATAATACTAAATGGGGAAATCCCAGAAATTCCCTCCTCCATTATACAGAGGGGAATCTGAGGATTCCCTCCTCCCACGTGCTGAATGAAGCCCTTGGGATTCCTTCCCCTACTAACCTCTGAGTACCACATAGACCTATAACCATGGGGGTCCATATAGACCACATGGCAACTGAATC
This sequence comes from Discoglossus pictus, assembly GCA_027410445.1. NCBI lineage: Eukaryota > Metazoa > Chordata > Amphibia > Anura > Alytidae > Discoglossus > Discoglossus pictus. The sequence goes on along the minus strand of CM050172.1, from coordinate 63,277,413 downwards.
TTAATCCCCTACCACGGAGGTCTTTTAAGGACCTCCATGACAGCTAAACATTTGTAAATCAAACTCCTTATGGGGCACAAAAGGACCTCCAAATAGCTCTACAGTTAAAGTAAAAAAAACACTACAATTTTTTTTTTTATAAATTGCATTAAAAAAAAAAATTACAGTAAAATACATTTCTAAAAAATAACAAACACATAAAATTAAATACAAATTAAACTATATACATAAATAAATAAAACATTAAAATATGAAAAATAGAAAATAAAATGAATCTTGTAAGTGACAAAACTTCATGCTTACCTACCCATTTATGCCCTCCAGTATAGATCATTTATAGCCATGTCTCGATTGAAGCCAGTGGTTCTCATCTTCTGGCTCATTGCAAAGGGCCCCCGCTTAAAAAAAACAATGTTTTATAAAAATTATTTTTTTAACTGAGTCTTTCCTAATTTCATCACAACATAGGGGTTATGAACCATACTGAACATCACGGTGGTAGGGGTTAATTTATATGTACCATGGGAATCTCTTGAGTACTTAATGGCAAAAGTTAATTTTAGGAATCACGCAGGTCCTTTAAGGACCTCTGTGGCATAAGGTTAACATTAGGAGCCACAGGGTCATGTAAGGACCACGTGTATGTGGGGTTAATTGTATATGACACTGATGTCCTAGGTGTTAACGATAGGTACCTTACAGAAGTTCTTTGGCCTAGGGGTTAATGCAGGATCTCCATGGCACATAGGTTTATTGCAGGTGCCATGTAGGTGCTTGAAGGTCCTCCATGGTCCAGTTCATACTTAGATGCCACGGGCATAGGGTTATTTTTGAGGGGTTACATTTTTAGTGGCCATGGAGGTCCTTTATGGTCATCCGTGGCAGGGATTAAGTGTTAGATGACATGGGGGTTTATACCACCTGTCATGATTATAGGTATATTTGGGGATCGGAGATTAATGGAGGAGGAAATCGCAGGGGTTCCCTGGTTAAGCAATCGGTTGATTGAGGGAATCCAGGGTGTCCCTGAGCTCATGGGGAGTGATAGGCAGAGGGGTCATAAGCCACTGCATATATTTTTTATTTATTAACCCCTTCCCTGCCATAGGGGCTAAGGGATGTGTTAGGACTATGTAGTGTTTTGCAGCACTCTTATGTGGAAACTATTGAACTTCAGAGTCTCTTGCGAGCAGGCTGAGTGCACACGTGAGGGCTAGAGATCAATGGGTGAGCAGTCTTGGTGCATGTTAGAAATGCTGAGGGGAAGTTGTGGGAGAGTAGCCATGTAATGGCTCCCTAGACAGCAATTAAGAGCAGTTCTCGCAACTATGAGCAGCCATGTAATGCATCTCTTATTTAGCTCATCTGTCTTTTTTGTCGGCTATGTCTGGCTATCTTGCTCCATTCTAGCTTTGCTTTTTTAAGCCGCACCCGCATATAAGCCGCACCCGTAAAGTTCATGGGGAAAAAATAGAAAATAGTACTCAAATATAAGCCGCACCCGTAAAATTGGAGAAAAAGACTCTTAAAGTAATCAGCCTTTGCAAGAAACAGGCTTTCTAATTAGCACTGTAGCTTTTTTTGCAGGTTACAGGCTTTACAGGACATTAGAATCACAAAAAACGTAAATCGCTATTCAATACCGCAGTCTAAAGCACGAAAAACGGCACCCTTAACTCGCAATCGCGCAAATAGGCAGTAATTTTGCATTCACGAATAGAAGCCGCACACGTAACAAGCAAAGTTCGCAAATCGGCAATGATTTTTTTACAGACGCGAATATAAGCCGCACCCTTAACTCGCAAGCTCAAAAATCGGAAAAAAGGTGCGGCTTATATTCGGACCAATACGGTAGATGTATATCTCTAAACATAAACTACAGTGTAGTTGTATTTTTTGGTTTCCTTCCTCCTATTCCTCTTTCTACATAAAAACCTCAGAGTGGTTTGTGTTTTTAGGGACTGCTTCTTTCATCCCCAATATTCTGTGCAGATAGCAGCCACACCAAGTGTGAAGAAAGTGTCAAAACACTCAGGCTTCAGTTTAAAGTTGTGAAGCATCTTTTTAGCCTGTAAAGTACATTGATTTTGTCCATTTAATGCTGCTTTGTGTATTTGCAAATTCACAGCTTGAAATATAATCCCTACATGTTGCTTTACAGAAAGTATCCTTTCCTGCCATGTCCCATTATCCCCTTCCTTGATTCCGCTCGGAGCAGAATAATTTGCTTTGTGTTGCACATTTCATTTGCAAATTAGCAGAACTGCTCCCAATGATTGGACTCGCTTTTATCTTCTGTCCGCTGTTTGAATCAATCTTTCCATACAGCATTTTTTTAATAGACTGACAGATTACATCATTGCAATGAAAGTCAATATAACCACTCATTATCTACCACATTTTGGACAGTACGCTGCACAGATGCTGCTTATGGATTCTGTATTATTTATTACCTTTAATAGGCTTGTATAATGTAAACTACTTTGTCATTATTTTTCATAGACAATGAAAAGTCTGTGGTATAGGCTAAGTGTTAGAGAGATGAATTTCATCAGATATAAGTCATGCATGATATTGTACTTAATTCAGTGAATCAAATTTTCTATTTAGAAGTATAATCTCTGGGGAGTCTTATACCTTTATGAGTAAGAGTATAGACATGGTGCCACATACTGTTCTCTATTATTGTTGTTTTAACCATTTGAATGCCACAACTGGATCAGTCCACATTGAGCAGGAAAGATAGAAGATATAGGGGGTGATATGACAGATACAGCAAAGGATTGCATCAAGTTTGGGAGGGATGTATCTTCCAGAAAAAGTAACACAAGGACAAGAGGTCATGATTTGAAGATGGGAATTGGAAACTTTACTTTTTAGAAATGGTAGTAGACAAGTGAAACGGCCATTCAATAGAAATGGAAGGGACAAACACAGTTGCAGGACCACTGCAGTTAAAAAAAATAGACGTTCTAATAATATTAGTAGCTGTGTAACCTATGGACATAAAACATTTTGGGGGAAATGAGCGCCGAAGGTCCTGAGGCTCACAATGAGCACCGAAAGGCGCTCATTGCGAGGCATGCGATGAGCGCCGAAGGTCCTCACAGTACAAAACGGTTTCAATTATGTCTCAAACAGCATTCCCATGTCTTCAAATTTTATTGACCGTCATTTTTTGATGGGCACGTCGCCAGTATATTTATATAAGGTAATCATATCCACTCTTCTCTTCTAGAGAAAATACGTTTAATTTGTCTTTCTTCATAACTTAGGAACTTCATTACCCTTTTTAGTTTTGTTGCCCTTCTCTGCACTTTTTCCAGCTCTAAAATGTCCTTTTTATCTAGTGGAGCCCAAAAATGTACTCCATATTCCAAATGAGGGCATACTAGGGATTTGTTTAGTGGCAGAATTATATTTGCTTCACTGGCTTCAGTGTATTAATTATCAAGTGACACAAAGTGTTGTGGACACCCTACTTGTTTCTTGACTGGCAACAACCCATGTATTTCCTTCAAAACCAAGTGACCAGAGAATCTTGTTGCTAGAACAGAGCCTTCTTCAGGGAGTTGCTGTTTTCATGTCATATTGTTCTCTTCAACCTAAAGGTCAACCTTTGAGTCAGTAATTCCAGTTATGATAGCACAACACAAAAACCGGCAAACAATATCAGCCTCATTCAATTGAGCTTTCGGAGATACAGGCTTCGTAAATGGAGCCAGCATGTTATTCTGCTATAAAATTGGCGTCCGATCGAGTTATGGGCTACGGCCTCCAATTCTTTTATTAAAAGGGAAAGTGATGTTATTTCATGTTTAAATTCTGTGTTATATCAATCACGGCAATCAATGTGTTAATACAAATAATAGAAATCGCATGTAATAGAATATCATCTTTACGGCTTTAGCAATATTGCATTATATCTGGAATGTGGGTCCGATCGTAACTTGTAATTCAAGCCTGTAGGTTTTTTTAAATCAGATCCCATGTTTCTAGGCCGTAATGATGACGATCTCTGTTTCTATGATGACAATGCCAGCTGTTTCCATTGGCTGTTTCTATCGCAGGAGTTACGGCCTTCATGTGCAAGCTCGCAAATGCTACATACGACGGCATGGTTTCCGAATTTCGCTATCGGCCCATAACTTGCGGCCTTGAACAATTGAATAGCAGCATAACTTGCGAACGCTCGAGGGCCCGCAGCAGGCCCTCGAACATACAGCCTACTACGATAGAGTTGCGGGCTTGCAATTGAATCAGGCTCTATATATTTACAATAAAGTGTTAGAACATCAGTAAACATCGCAACATCAAGACCCCTATTCAACTGCAAGCCCGCAGTTTAATTTATACAGGCAGTAAGTCTACAGACTTGAAATCTGCAACAGTTACAGAGTGATTCAATTGGAACAAGCCCGAAACTACCTGGCCGAAAGCTTAAACCATAAACCATGCACACATAAGTAACATTTCAGAGTATAATCATGATCACTTAAGAAAGGCTGTAAGTACCGATATAGAAACAGCCAATAGTAAATGAGACCGTCATCACGACATCAGTAAAACATGGAGGTTAAACGTCAATCAATTAGCTTTTAGAAGTCCATTATGTGATCAGACTCGCAATCCGGCAATGTGTAAAATAATAAAAAATAATGAAGAAAATGCTCTAGTACATGTGGGTGGCCTGATATGTATTAACTCCTTTATTCCCGAGATTGATATAACCCCAAAATGAAACATAAAAATAAAATGTATTTACTGCCGATTAGCAAGCTTGAGACTGTTGTGCAATTATTTCTAATGTCTTTCATCGCTTTCCCCGTCTTTTAAAGTGGAGTATTGATGTTGTATTTGCATTTACAGCGCTACGATCAGGTGTTTAACCCCTTGCAAGTCCTTTCTGGTACTCGTAGGATTTTATTCTATATTTTCCATATACGGTGTGAGAACATTTCCAGGCTTGAGGAAATGTAGCAATTGAGTAGCGATTTGTAACAATGTAACATTTACGGGCTTGAAAGATCAAAGGCTTTGCTGGGTTGGAGTTACGATTTTGGATTTTCAGACTGTAGTACGCAGATCCTTTGCGGGTAGCTAGAAGACACCAATTGAATAGCAAATTAGTTTACGGGCTACATTACTGGCTCCGGTGACCAACAATTACTCAATTGAATAGGGCCCCAAGTCTGTAAAGCTAAATGTTTCCTACTTAAATATTGACTATGCCATGTCAAATAAACTAATCCACGGGTCACAAGAGTGGAGGTTACATTTGTCTTCAGAGAGAGAGTGGGAGTTAGCTTTAGAGAGAGTAGAAGGTTTGTGTTTTTTATCTACAATTCATAGTAAATTCAGTGGTAACTTATTCACATGGGGCCTCATTCTATTATCGGCCGTATGAGATGCGGGGCCGCAAGGACCGTCCGCAGGCTATTTGCCTATTCTCTTCCCTTCCGGCCGGGCGCACGGCAGGCTTGTGGCCGGCGCCTTCTTATCCCTTGCGGCCGCACGCGCCGCAGGAAAGCCTTTGATCTTAAACGTCCGCAAGAGTTTCGGCCGCAAGAAAACCCCGCTTGCTATTCAATTGCTACGGGAACCCTCTCGGCAACGCTAAAACCGAGCCGAAGCTTACTTGCACCAAAAAGGTCCCGCAAGCACACAATTAAGCACATAATAAAGCCACCCTTCACTCTGATGAGACGATAAAGTGATTGGGGGTGTTAGCATTCATAGCACAACATTCCCCTACACTCAAATCCGAAAATTATTTTATTTTTAATTCATGTCAAATATCCGTGGACAAAGTCCCAAGGGCTTGGAGCACCTCAGACCCGCCCAGGCTGCGGGACGGAAAATAAACCGTTAATAAAATATCGGATTTGGGCTGATGTGCAAGCTTGAGAGGGGGTTGCTATTAATCCTCATGTCCCCCATTATGATCCCTTGCATTTACAGAGCTTTACAGTGCCATCTTGAATATATATTTCTTTCTTTAAGGTGGAATCTTTTTACTTCTAACCTCAAGGGATGTCCTCTTGTCAGTTGAAAACCTCTTGACACAAAAAGCTCCCTTGGCAAATCTTTTTTACTGACCCTGGATGTATTTATATAATGTAATCATATCTCCTCTTAGACGGCTTTTTTCTAGAGAAAATACGTTTACTTTGGTTAGTCTTTCTTCATAACTTAACCCCTCCATTCCCCTTATTAGTTTTGTTGCCCTCCTCTGTACCTTTTGCAGCTCTAAAATGGCCTTTTTATGAAATGGTGCCCAAAATTGTACTCCATATTCCAAATGAGGGCGTACTAGAGATTTGTATAGTGGCAGAATTATATTTGCTTCCCTTGCTTCTATACCCTTCTTAATACATGCTAATATTTTATTTGCCTTTGCAGCTGCTGCTTCGCTTTGAGCACTGTTACCTAGGTGGTTGTCCACAAGCACTGCCAAATCCATTTCAATATCTGATACACCTAGATTTGCTCCATTAAGATTATAAATTGCATGGCTATTTTTCCTTCCCAGATGCATAACTTTACATTTATTCATATTAAATCGCATCTGCCATTTAGATGCCCATTCCTCAATTTTATGTAAATCCCTTTGGAGGGAAAGCACATCATTATTTGATTTAATTACCTTGCATAACTTTGTGTCATCATCAAAAATGGACACACCACACTCCAATCCTACCTCTAAGTCATTAATAAATATGTTAAAAAGAAAAGGACCTAATACTGAACCCTGAGGAACCCCACTTACCACATTAGTCCAATCAGAGTATGTTCCATTTACAACAACCCTTTGCTTCCTGTCTTTTAGCCAGCTCTCAATCCATCAGCAGATATTTACTGCAATTCCTGTATCTCTTAGTTTGCACAATAGTCTCCCATTTGGCACTGTATCAAAATCCAAAAAGACTACATCCACTGAGTTGCCTTGATCCAGGTTCCTACTAACCTCCTCATAGAAACTAATTAGATTTGTTTGACATGACCTATCCCGCATAAATCAATGTTGACTCCTACTTATAATCCTGTTCAAATAGATATAGTCTTGTATATTATCCCTAATTAACCCTTCTAAAAGCTTCCCCACTACAGAAGTGAGGCTTACTGGTCTATAATTCCCCGGATTTGCTCTTGCTTCCTTTTTAAATATAGGTATCACATCTGCTTTTCTCCAGTCATCTGGTAGAGACCCTGTGTTGAGTGAATCTTGAAAAATTAAATATAATGGTTTGGCTATTAAAGAACCCAGCTCCCTCAGTACCCGTGGATGTATTCCATCAGGACCCTGGGCTTTATTAACATTTATTTTTTCCAACCTCTTTTGGATTACTTCCTGTGTTAACCAATTATGTGGCAAAGGTAGTGTAGCCCCATTATGTTGCAGTGATGGAAGGAAGGGAATCAAGCCCCAGGCCCCAGTTCAAGTGCAGGGAGGTTTAGGTCCCATGGCACAGTTGAAGTGCAACAAGAACGACAGAAAACACTGGACACCAAATTACTGCATGGTGGTATGTGTTGTCTCCACAACCAGTCTCATACCCTGCAAAAGGTTAGAGCTGGTCAGAGGGCAATAATACGGAGAGAGGTGGCAGCAGAGGTTAATGTTTTGGGAGTGTGAAGTCAGGGATGTCAAGATTGTGAAGTACTGCTATGGTGACTGCTGGGTGGTGGGTCACCAGCTGCAGTAGAGTGTAATGGGTGGAAGCAACTCTTGAGGGGCAGAACGTTCTCAGCCACCATTGGGATTGCAAGGTGCACAAATACCATCATCAATCATGTACACTCCTACTTACTGATATAGCCTACATCACACAGCAATTACTCTGTATACCAGCTTCATTACAAAGATCACATTTACAATGTAGATGATGACCTTCAGCGACTAATAGAGTTATGTTGCCCAGAAACACACACTCTAATGTGTAAGGGCATATTGATACTAATAATATACTAAAAACAGGTCATATCTGTTTAATGGATTATTTTTATTATAATAAACAGACCATTATGAGTCAAACCCATGCTTTCACATAACTCTAAAGCCAAACAATGGATATATCAGCAGGAAAAAAATTACATTATGCCAATCACCAAACCAGTGATATCATAATTAGCAAAGAATTCATGTAAATATGAGATTACGGTGGTGCTTTAGTGAGACATTGGATACTATGGCATCTTCCTTTTCTCCTCCAGACCAGTCTGTATTTTATATATTTTAGAGATCTGTTCTCAAGAGCAACACTGAGGTTGCATTCTAATGATTGATCCATAAAGGAATAGTTACATAGTTACATAGTAATTGAGGTTGAAAAAAAGACTTTCAGTCAATCAATTAGAGTTTAGAGGACCGATATGCGATCGGACTTGCATACCCACAAAATACAAAACAATAAAAAAGAATGCCAATGCTGTTCTAGTCCATGTGGGTGGCCTGATATGTATTAACTCATTGATTCCCAAGATCGATATTACCCCAAAACGGAAAAAAATGTCCTATTGCAGATTTGCCAGTGTGAGACTGTTGTGCAATTAACCCGTAATTTACAGTGCAGTATTGATTTTTTATTTGCATTTACAGTGCTTCGGACATGTCTTTAACCCCTTTGTGGGTCCTATCTAGGATTTTCTTCTACATTTGCCGTTTACAGGTGTGAAAAATGTGGGGCATTGTAGCAATTGAATAGCGTTTTGAGATTTTAGCGATCGTAACTCTTGCGGACGTGAAATATCAAAGGATTAGATGAGGCGTAAGTTACGGTTGTAACAACCACAGGGATTTTCAACCTGTAACATACAGGGAGTGCAGAATTATTAGGCAAGTTGTATTTTTGAGGATTAATTTTATTATTGAACAACAACCATGTTCTCAATGAACCCAAAAAACTCATTAATATCAAAGCTGAATATTTTTGGAAGTAGTTTTTAGTTTGTTTTTAGTTTTAGCTATTTTAGGGAGATATCTGTATGTGCAGGTGACTATTACTGTGCATAATTATTAGGCAACTTAACAAAAAACAAATATATACCCATTTCAATTATTTATTTTTACCAGTGAAACCAATATAACATCTCAACATTCACAAATATACATTTCTGACATTCAAAAACAAAACAAAAACAAATCAGTGACCAATATAGCCACCTTTCTTTGCAAGGACACTCAAAAGCCTGCCATCCATGGATTCTGTCAGTGTTTTGATCTGTTCACCATCAACATTGCGTGCAGCAGCAACCACAGCCTCCCAGACACTGTTCAGAGAGGTGTACTGTTTTCCCTCCTTGTAAATCTCACATTTGATGATGGACCACAGGTTCTCAATGGGGTTCAGATCAGGTGAACAAGGAGGCCATGTCATTAGATTTTCTTCTTTTATACCCTTTCTTGCCAGCCACGCTGTGGAGTACTTGGACGCGTGTGATGGAGCATTGTCCTGCATGAAAATCATGTTTTTCTTGAAGGATGCAGACTTCTTCCTGTACCACTGCTTGAAGAAGGTGTCTTCCAGGACCTGGCAGTAGGACTGGGAGTTGAGCTTGACTCCATCCTCAACCTGAAAAGGCCCCAAAAGCTCATCTTTGATGATAACAGGCCAAACCAGTACTCCACCTCCACCGTGCTGGCGTCTGAGTCGGACTGGAGCTCTCTGCCCTTTACCAATCCAGCCACGGGCCCATCCATCTGGCCCATCAAGATTCACTCTCATTTCATCAGTCCATAAAACCTTAGAAAAATCAGTCTTGAGATATTTCTTGGCCCAGTCTTGACGTTTCAGCTTGTGTGTCTTGTTCAGTGGTGGTCGTCTTTCAGCCTTTCTTACCTTGGCCATGTCTCTGAGTATTGCACACCTTGTGCTTTTGGGCACTCCAGTGATGTTGCAGCTCTGAAATATGGCCAAACTGGTGGCAAGTGGCATCGTGGCAGCTGCACGCTTGACTTTTCTCAGTTCATGGGCAGTTATTTTGCGCCTTTTTTTTTTCCACACGCTTCTTGCGACCCTGTTGACTATTTTGAATGAAACACTTGATTGTTCGATGATCACGCTTCAGAAGCTTTGCAATTTTAAGAGTGCTGCGTCCCTCTGCAAGATATCTCACTATTTTTGACTTTTCTGAGCCTGTCAAGTCCTTCTTTTGACCCATTTTGCCACAGGAAAGGAAGTTGCCTAATAATTATGCACACCTGATATAGGGTGTTGATGTCATTAGACCACACCCCTTCTCATTACAGAGATGCACATCACCTAATATGCTTAATTGGTAGTAGGCTTTCGAGCCTATACAGCTTGGAGTAAGACAACATGCATAAAGAGGATGATGTGGTCAAAATACTCATTTGCCTAATAATTCTGCACTCCCTGTAGTTTGTGGATAGCAAAAAGACGCCAATTGAATAGCAAATTAGTTTACGCGCTCCATTACGGGCTCCCGTAATCTACAGTTTCTCAACTGAATGAGGCTCTTACTGGGAATTCAATTTTAAAAATCAAATTCTTCGTAAATCCCTTCTCTTAATGTACAGTTATTCTTGTGTACTGACCAGATATGTAAGTGCTATGTATTTTTCTAGTGTCATGGGATAGATTTTGTTTATTTTTAGTAAGCCTCATGGCCCCCTGGAATCAGTGTGTAGCACCTTGTTTATACAGTGGGGGGGAAAGTATTTGATCCCCTGATGATTTTAAAAGTTTGTCCACTGACAAAGAAATGATCAGTCTATTATTTTAATGGTAGGTGTATTTTAACAGTGAGAGACAAAATAACAAAACAAAAAAAATAACAAAAAAAAGGCATGTCAAAAAAGTTATAAATTGATTTGCAGGTCAACAAGGGAAATAAGTATTTGACCCCTTTGACTTAGTACTTGGTGGCAAAACCCTTGTTGGCAATCACAGAGGTCAGATATTTCTTGTAGTTGGCCACCAGGTTTGCACACATCTCAGGAGGGATTTTGTCCCACTCCTCTTTGCGGATCCTCTCCAAGTCATTAAGGTTTTGAGGCTGATGTTTGGCAACTTGAACCATCATCTCCCTCCATAGATTTTCTATGGGATTAAGGTCTGGAGACTGGCTAGGCCACTCCAGGACCTTCGTGTGCTTCTTCTTGAGTCACTCCATTGTTGCCTTGGCTATGTGTTTTGGGTCATTGTCATGCTGGGATACCCATCCACGACCCATTTTCAATGCCTTGGCTGAGGGAAGGGGGTTCTCACCCAAGATTTGATGGTACATTGCCCCTTTGATACGGTGCAGTTGTCCTGTCCCCTTAGCAGAAAAACACTCCCAAAGCATAATGTTTCCACCTCCATGTTTGACGGTGGGGATGGTGTTCCTGGAGTCATAGGCAGCAATTCTCCTCCTCCAAATACGGCGAGTTGAGTTCATGCCAAACAGCTTGATTTTGGTCTCATCTGACCACAACACTTTCACCCAGTTCTCCTCTGAATTATTCATATGTTCATTGTCAAACTTCAAATGGGTCTGTACATGTGCATTCTTGAGCAGGGGGACCTTGTGGGCGCTGCAGGATTTCAGTCCTTCACGGCGTAGTGTGTTACCAATAGTTTTCTTGGTGACTATCTTCCCAGCTGCCTTGAGATCACTAACAAGATTCTCCAGTGTAGTTCTGGGCTAGTTACTCACTGTTCTCATGATCATTGAAACTCCACGAGGTGAGATCTTGCATGGAACATCAGACTGAGGGAAACTTGCAGATATTTGGTTTCTCTTCTATTTGCGAATAATAGCACCAACTGTTGTCAACCTTTTTACCAATCTGCTTGGCGATGGTCTTGTAGCCCATTCCAGCCTTGTGTATGTCTACAATCTTGTGCTTGACATCCTTGGACAGCTCTTGGCAATGGTGGAGAGTTTAGAATCTAATTGATTGATTGCTTTTGTGGACAGGTGTCTTTTATACAGGTAACAAGCTGAGATTAGGAGCACTCCCTCGTATGTTTCTGCCTGTATATTTAGGTTCTCTTTGTTCAAGGCCCAGTGCATAGCTGTATGATATTCATTGTAGTTAAGCACTTGGGCTCCACTTCACTGAATCTGAATAGATCAGTAGAATGCTAAAGCAAATGTGTTGTGTTGGTGGCATTGTACTGACTTTAATACCATTTTTTTCTGGCATGGTAAGGTCTAAATGATTACACACTGACTGATGGATGATGTTTTTTAATTATTGCAAATGAACATTGCATTTAACATACATCATATTATATATTACTTTAAAACATATAACATTTGTGATGCCATTTGAATAAGTTTTAAAAAATTATGTCCTGCTCAGGTTTCCCAGAAATACAGTCATAGCACAACACTGCAGTATTTCTAGGAAACCTGAGCAGGAAATAGTTTTTTAACTTATTTTTAGACATTCACATGGGATATTAAATGTACTATCCATTTTCTGTACTACTCTGTACGGTGGAGAACTTCTAGCAGTCTTCTGCTCACCATAAATGATTGTTGTGGTAAACTACCTCCCAATAAAATATCCTGCATAAACCAGCAACCAGCCCCATACCCATGAGATCCATTAAGATGGAAACAATGATTGTTTTATTGCACTGCAAGAGTCTCACATGCGGGTTGGGCTTGTGGCGAGACGGCAGAGGGGGAAAGCAGACACGAGGGAGGGATAGGAGGGGGAAAGGAGACACAAGGGAGGGAGAGGAGGGGAAAAGGAGACACAAGGGAGGAAGAGGAGGGGGAAATGAGACACAAGTGAGGGAGAGGGGAAATGAGACACAAGGGAGGGAGCGGAGAGGGGAAATGAGATACAAGGGAGTGAGAGGAGGGGGGAAAGGAGACACAAGGGAGTGAGAGGAGGGAAAGAGAGTTGGAGAGTGGGGAAAGAGACACAGGCGAGGGAGAGGGGAAAGACACAGGGGTTAGGGAGAGGGGGGAAGAGAAAGGAGGGAGGTGGAGAAACACAGGGGAGGGAGGGGGGAAGAGACACAGGGGAGGGGGGAAGAGACACAGGGGAGGGAGAAGGGGGTTTATACACAGGGGAGGGAGAAGGGGGCAAGAGACACAGGGGGAGAGGGGGGCAAGTGACAAAGGGGGGAGACAGGGGCAAGTGACAAAGGGGTGAGAGAGGGGGAAGTGACACAGGGGGGAGAGAGGGGGGAAGAGACGCAGGGGAGGGAGAGGGAGGGAGAGACACAATTTATCAAACTATATCATGCCGTCATTTTGGCAAGTTGCTAGTATATATATATTGTTTAGTTGTTCAGTCCTGTCAGACTGTCCATGACACCATGGACTGCAGCACACCAGGCACATCTTGTGTCTTGTTGTGCAACCCAACTTTAAGGCACCTGACGCATGCGTGCCAACTCATGCTCACGCACACAAAAACGCAGCTACCAATAGCATACCCTGACACGCTAAATTCAGGAGGAGTAACTAGGATATGAGCATCACCCTGCCCATCACCCCAAGCAGCACTGCCCCTGACACCACCAAAGATCATGTGGAAGATTATGTGTGTCCTTGCTTTGGGCAGCTTAGCCCTCCTGCACCCCAACCCATCCTCTCATCCCTTCTGCACCCCAACCCCTCACTCTGTCTCCTCACACCATCCCCTCTGTTCCCCTGTTTGCGTGTGTCTGTCACCTGTATCCCCTGTCCTCCTGTGTGTGTCTCTCAACTGTTTTCCCTGTCCGTGTGTGTGTGTGTGTGTGTGTCTCACCTGTGTCCCCTGTGTCCCTGTGTTAGTGTGTCTCTCACCTGTATCCCCTGTACCTCTGTGTGTATGTGTCTCCCACCCCCTAAACCAACCCTAAGACCCTAAAACCCCTAACCCTAAGACCCCCAAAGCCTAAAACCTGTAACCCTAACACCACCTTACCTGTAGTCCGGCGCAGCAGTCCCGCGTGCAACTGGCGAGCGTGCTAATGGCGGGAACGCTTTTGTGTGTGCGCGCATGAATCGGGGTGCATGCATTGGCACACATGCAAATTCATGCTACCATCTTGTTGTGCTTATCCATAATGCTTGTGGCAAAGATACTGGAGTGGGTTTCCTGTTCCTTCTCCAGTAGACTGCAATTTTTCTGAACTCTCTGCTATGACTTGCCCATCTTGGGTGACCCTACATGGTATAGTTCACAGCTTCATTGAGGTACACAAGCCTCTTCACCCTGACAAGGTAGCGATTCAGAAGGGTATATACAGTTCCCTGCAAAAGTATTCACCCCTTGTCTTTTTGATTATTTTGTTACATTACAGCCTTAAGTTCAATGTTTTGTTAATCTGAATTTTATGTGATGGATCAGAACACAATAGTCTAAGTTGGTGAAGTGAAATGAGAAACATATATACATAAATCTATTTTTTAGAAATAGAAAACATAAAATTGTCATGTGCGTATGTATTCACCCCCTTTGTTATGAAGCCCATAAAGAGCTCTGGTGCAACCAATTACCTTCAGAAGTCACATAATTAGTGAAACAATGTCCACCTACATGCAATCTAAGTGTCACATGATCTGTCATTACATATACACACCTTTTTTGAAAGGCCCCAGAGGCTGCAACACCTAAGCAAGAGGCACCATTAACTAAACTTCCATGAAGACCAAGGAACTATCCAAACACCAAAGGGACAATGTTGTTGAGAAGTACAAGTCATGGTTAGTTTATAAAAAAACATATCCAAATCTGTGATGATTCCCAGGAGCACTGTCAAATCTATCATAACCAAATGGAAAGAACATGGCACAACAGCAAAACTGCCAAGAGACGGCCGCCCACCAAAACTCACGGACCGGGCAAGGAGGGCATTAATCAGTGGCAGCACAGAGCCCTAAGGTAACCCTGGAGGAGCTGCAGAGTTCCACCGCATAGACTGGAGTATCTGTACATAGGATGACAATAAGCCGCGACAATAAGCCATACGCTCCATAGAGATGGGCTTTATGGCAGAGTGGCCAGAAGAAAGCCATTACTTTCAGCAAAAAACAAAATGGCACATTTTGAGTTTGCGAAAAGGCATGCGGGAGACTCCCAAAATGTATGGAGAAAGGGGCACTGGTCTGATGAAACTAAAATTTTACTTTTTGGCCATCAAAGAAAACCCTATGTCTGGCGCAAACCCAACACATCACATCACCCAAAGAACACCATCAATGACCCCAAACACACTGCTAATGCAACACTTGAGTGGTTTAAGAGGAAACATGTAAATGTGTTGGAATGGCCTAGTCAAAGCCCAGACCTCAATCCAATAGAAAATCTGTGGTCAGACTTAAAGATTGCTGTTCACAAGCGCAAACCATCCAACTTGAAGGAGTTGGAGCAGTTTTGCAAGGAGGAATGGGCAAAAATCCCAGTGGTAAGATGCGGCAAGCTCATAGAGACTTATCCAAAGCGACTTGGAGCTGTGATTGCCGCAAAAGGTGGCTCTACAAACTATTGACTTTAGCGGGGTGAATAGTTATGCACATTGACTTTTTCTGTTATTTTGTCCTATTTGTTGTTTGCTTCACAATAATAAAAAAACATATTTTTTCTGTAAATTAAATGATGCAAATCCTCAAACAATCCATGTTAATTCCAGATTGTGAGGCAACAAAAGATGAAAAATGCCAAGTGTGTGTGTGGGGGGGGAGGGTGAATAATTTTGCAAGGCACTGTATATATATCTATATATATATATAGATATATATACATACATATATATATATACTGTACATGCTTAACAAAGACTCATAATTTTTCTTAAATCCAGTGATCCTTTAAGTTGTTTCTCACTGAGCCCAAACAGCTACCCCCCCCCCCCCCTCCCCCAGTTGGCAGTCATGATAGTACATTAGTATTATTTGTACAATTAGAAGAGACAAAGACTCTAGGATACTTCTTTAGTGCCTTGGAGGTTGTATTCAATAGGGTTATGGGAATTTTTCTGCTGTTCAGTTGCACAGGGATTTTAAGCCTTGTAAAACTGTGTAGCATTTCATCTTACCTGGAGCAGAAAATGTACCAAGTTTTAAAAAGAATTAAATAATATAAAACACAATTAGTTTAGAAGCATGAAGGAATGTTTTTTAATTGTTGATGCGAAAAGAAAACCAGGATACTTCAAGCATCCTCCATTTCATGCATAATTTATGCAAATCAAATATTAATTTATGTAGATTAAAATGACATTCTTCCCCATACTGTTTAGCTCCAGCGTTCCCATATTGAATGATCACATTATGACTTTGAATAGCAAAAATGTTCACTCTTTTTAAAGCTCATGGAGTGAATTTGTCTTCCCTAGTCTGTCTGTGCAATTAAATTATCAAATCCCAAGGCTAGGATACCATATCAAGCTATTAAACCGACTTGTATCGCAGTTAACTAATGTGATTACATTTCATTTTGACTCCAGTTCCAATTTGCTTGTAACAGAATAACACAACATAGCGGAAATTTGCTTCTAAACTAATGGGTTTCTAAAACGTTTTTTTTTTGTCTATGACTTAAGTGTAATCAGAAGCATTAACTGCTTCCTTGCCCTGGGGATGCTCAATGCAAAGTGTTTAACAATCTTCATAACAGCATTGCTTATAGATGTATACAATGCCCTAGACAAGTGCTTCACAAAACAATATTAAATGCTTTCACATATTTCTGGTAATTTGAATATTGTACCAAATACAGAAAACAAAAAATAGGGTATTTAGATTTACAAAATTATGGCATACTTTTTAGAAACAATGTATTTTGTTTCAGAAATGTTTTTAATTCTGAGTTGGGCAGTCAAGTGGAGGGGAATGATAGTCAAAAGATTTGGTTGCCCTAGAATTTCAAAATAAATGTTAAGATTTAACCCACTAGCAGCCACATTAAATTCCCCTAAATGTGTAAAATTGTAGCTCGTAACGTAGTTCGCAAGACTTACGGCTATTAAATTGGCCTCTTAAACCAGCCCGCCGACGACTTGTGGGGTAGGAGCGAGAAAACCCTACGGGACGTGAGAATTCTACTTGAGAGCTCGCAAATCCTTTGAACAGTCAAGCCTGTAATCGCTACATTCCAATTGCGCTATTAAATTGCATCAAAATCACTGGCGTTCAAATGGAGCGAAGAAGCCAACGAGTACTAGAGAGGACTCGCAAGGGGGCTAAAGTCCAATCAGTAGCATTTTAAATGCACATATACACACACTACTGTACTTTTATGAACAGGGAAGGTTAGGTCTTGGAATTAACAGCACAACATTCTCAAGCTCGCAAATCAGCCCAATACATTTCTGTGCTATATCGATACCGGCAATATGTTAATACATACTGTATAATGGAATTTGCATTATATTTACGGCTTTATCAATATTGCATTATATCTAGAATGTGGGTCCAATCGTAACTTGTAATTGTACCCTGTAAGACTTTGAAATCCCACCTCCATTCTTCAGTGACGTAATTTTTACGTTCTCTGTTTCCATTGGCTCAACTCGTTTCTCCGAGTTTGACTAATTGATCACATTCACGGCCGCACATCCAACGAGCAAAGAATGGTTTACGGGTTTGCCAAGATTACAATTTTTTTTGTCATGGAGGATATGCAGATACTTTACAACTACCTTGTCTCAATCTACACTATGTTCATAAGTGTAAGAGTCAAAAGATTTAGTGGGGATAAAACATTAATAGGTACATACTGAGAAATTCTGAAAGGACCTTAGTCTCACTGTTACCTGTACAAATGACTATGTACTATTAGAACTTACTCACAGGGGTAAGTAAAAAAGTGATTCAATAAAATAAGTGATTATAGCATTGCCTTAATACAATGTCCCTTAAAGCAGATAGAGTAATTACATCTCTGTTTTCAAATATTAAAATATAATATTGTTTTACTGACCACAAGAACATATTGTATGATATTTATATTTATCCGTAAACAAAAACAACAATAAAAAAATGATTGTCTATTAGAGAACAATATTTATATGTTTACATATATATATATATATCGCTGTTATTAAAACCATTTTACTAAACTGAAAAAAGTACAACTGATTATAGTACAATTGAAAAAAAGTCATATTACCAAACTACAAAAGCAGTACAAAATTATAAAATCAGTATAGTTATAGAACTGGTGGCTTAAGGTAGGGAAGTTGTCATACATTGTTTCAGAGTTTATGCAATGGGCCAAAGTTTTATAATGGTTATAGGGGTGCAGGTTCAACACAAGATAGAGGTAGTGGGAAAGTATGAAAGATCAGGTGCCTATAAACAAAATAAACCATTATATCTAATTTTTTAAGATCCACTCAACACAGGGTCGCTACCACATGACTGGCAAAAAGCTAGAGGTGACCTATATTTGAGAAAGGAGCAAGAGCAAATCCGGGGAATTATAGACCAGTGAGCCTCACTTCTGTAGTAGGAAAACATTTAAAAGGGTTAATAAGGGATAATATACAAGAATATGTCTATTTGAACAGGATTATAAGTCAACATGGATTTATGAGGGATAGGTCATGTAAAACAAGTAGGAACCTGGATCAAGGCAACTCAGTGGATGTAGTATTTTTGGATTTTGAAAAGGCTTTTGATACAGTGCCACATGGAAGACTATTGTGCAAACTAAGGGATACAGGAATTGCACTAGATATCTGCTCATGGATTGAAGCAGGCTAAAAGACAGGAAGCAAAGGGTTTTGGTAAGTGGATCATACTCAGATGTGGTAAGTGGGGTTCTTCAGGGTTCAATATTACGTCCTCTCCTTTTATTTATTAATGACTTAGAAGTAGGACTGGAAACTAGTGTCTCCATTTTTTGCTGATGACACAAAGTTGTGCAAGGTAATTAAATCAGATAAAGTTGTACTTTCCCTCCAAAGGGATTTGCATAAATTAGAAGAATGGGCATCTAAATGGCAGATGAGATTTAAGAAGAAGAAATGTGAAGTTATGCATCTGGGAAGGAAAAATAGCCATGCAATTTATAATCTTAATGGAGCAAATCTAGAGCTATCTGATATTGAACGGGATTTGGGAGTACGTATGGACAACCACCTAGGTAACAATGCACAATGCCAAGCAGCAGCTACAAGGGCAAATAAAATATTAGCATGTATTAGGAAGGGTATAGAAGCAAGGGAAGCAAATATAATTCTGCCACTCTACAAATCCCTAGTACGCCCTCATTTGGAATACGGAGTACAATTTTGGGTGCCACTGCTTAAAAAGCACATTGTAGAGCTGGAAAAAGTACAGAGGAGGGCATCAAAACTAATAAGGGGAATGGAGGGGCTAAGTTGAGAAGAAAGACTAACCAAATTTGGCGTCTAAAAAGGATATGGTTACCTTATATAAATACATCCAGGGTCAGTATAAAGCTTTGTAAAGTGAGCTTTTTGTGCCAAGAGGTTTTCAACTAACAAGAGGACATCCTTTGAGGTTAGAAGTAAAAAGATTCCACCTTAAAGAAAGAAAAGGGTTCTTCACAGTAAGAGTGGTTAATCTGTGGAATTCAATACCAAAGGAGGTGGTGACAGTGGATTCGATAGATAACTTTAAAAATGGACTGGACATATTTTTAAATAAAAAGGGCATTCAGGTTCATCCTGGTTAATTAGAGAGGGGTTATTGCACTTCGGAGGAATCCCATCGCCAGTATCTGGGGTCAGGAAGGAATTTTCCCTTTTGAGATGGTTGGCAAAGTATCACAGTTTTTTTTTTCTGTTTGCCTTCCTCTGGATCAATTAACAATTACAAACTAATCCGCATATTGCAGACCAGAAGAGAGCTTAAAAGGTTTAACTTTATGGACTAAAGTCCTTTTTCATCCTCAAATACTATAACTATTTATAACTTACAAAAAAAACAGAACCTTAATTCTTTAAACGCTGAAAAAAAATTCACAGATGTAATGGTTAGAATAAATATTGAACAGAAATGTCTAAATCCTGAGCTACTATCCATGTCCAAGAAAAAGAACCTCCACATGTATTCAACCCCCACATGCAACATTCATGTTTCCAGTAGCTTTGGTTCTATTTACGGCACTATTATTAACTTGGCTTACTTGAATTACAAATGATAAAATTATATAATTACCATATTGTTGATAAATATTGTTTATAAAGGTGGTGCTACTCTGTTTTTTTCCTCCATAACTGTATTACTGGTTATGCCTACAGGTAGAATTTAATTTGTTTTTGTTTTTTTAATTGGGAAAGTTATAGACAGTTTTTGCCTTTGTAAGACTTTCTGACTGTGGCTAACCGCTCTTCCAACATGAGTTGACTGTTTCCACTTTTCAAGTGTCAAGTGTATAATGACATTGCCTTTTCATTTATTAGATGAGAATCAATGGGAATACCTTTTTTATAGCAGTCCTGCACCCACAAAAAACTGCAGCTTCTGGCGGGAGACAT
Source organism: Discoglossus pictus (assembly GCA_027410445.1). Taxonomy (NCBI): domain Eukaryota; kingdom Metazoa; phylum Chordata; class Amphibia; order Anura; family Alytidae; genus Discoglossus; species Discoglossus pictus. The sequence goes on along the minus strand of CM050172.1, from coordinate 63,257,008 downwards.
GTGGATCTTGCGCTTGATGTAAAATGTGTGCTCCCACTGGTGTAGCAACAGTTGAACACATTTGGTTTTCCTTTTCTTCATATATCTGATAGCAGATTAATTGATGCCATAATGACAGGCAATATCTCAGCAACTGACTTTGCTTTACTAAGCATATACAACTTTTCTTCTTTCTCTTGAAAAGTTTTCACCCTGTAATATCTTTTGGTATCACTTTGAGAAGTGCTAGGACAACATTTTTGGACCCATCTTTCAAAGTTCTCTATGCAATTCTCCATGCAAATCTTGCATGAAAATGCCCCCCCCCCCCCCCCCACGTAAATCATTGAATGTAAAAACGGCGAAGAACTAGTTTTTTATTTTGTCTTATGTGAAAACTGATCACTAGAAAGGATCTGTGTGTTGATTTGTGTGTAGCTTATTTATCCTTAGAATGTATTTTTTTATTTTGCTAATTTTTCTATCTAACCCTCCTGTACACATTATATTAAAAAAATATACTTATAATTTTTTAACTATACTTATTGAATTGTTTTTACAATTTTGTAAGGGGCTCTATGTAAATATAAGTAAAAATATAAATAGAATAATCTTGATGGAGTAGCATAAGCAGTTGTCTCATAGTTAATATTAATAAATATGTTGAAGACTAACAGTGATCATACATTATATTAAGAAAAATTGAAGACATTTGTGAAATAATGGTTCCAACCATATGGATCTACATATGTCACAATATACATAATGCATTCACATGTTCAGTGAATGGATGAAATCACCACATGTGTTAAACACCACACTGTAATCCCGGTTTCTGAAACAATATGTACTGAATGAGATGGATTTCCTTGGGGACTGAGAAGCTCCAGACGTTTTCTATTCAATGGCTAGCAAGCACAGAATACATCCGTTTCCTTCTTCCCACCGGGCCCTCGACTGATTAATATTACAGTAATTACTCTGCCATTTCTTACAAGTAATGAAGAAACAGGTTCTACTACAATTATCAACACTTCAGTAGATCTGTCTTCCCATTTATTCAAGCCCAGATGACACCTTTGAAAAGCAGATAGAAATTCAGCTACGGTCAATGATTAACTGTGTTATCAGTAGTGTGGCAGATGTATCTAGTAAATGTATATATGTGTTTTAATGTCATCCACATGATGTATCCAGCCTAAGGGTGTGTGACTGACAATCAATATGTGTAACCAAACATAATGGATCGCCAAAAATTACAAGGGGATATTCACTTAAATTAGATAATGCTACTGTATGGTGGGAAATAAAAAAAAATGTGATCTTTGTTGCTGCTGCTACTGATATCATTATGCTTCAGTAATGTGATAACTTCATCTTCTGTCATTTGCTTATATTTAAGTAGATGGTTGTAATGACCATTATATGAGCATGCTTAAAGTCCAAAAATTAATAATATGCATTAAAAAAACATTATGTATCTTGTAAAGTAGTTTATTCAAGAGACTGTACACTTTTCTTACCAAAAAATATTTTTTAGTGTTTAAAACATGATCTTTTAAATCTTTTAAATTCATAATCTAAAATTTAGGAATACACTGTCCCCATACATCAATTCGTTTAAATTAGTTTTCCTGTTGTAATATATGCCGAATATATCCTGATTTATTGGGAACAGTGAATGTGCCCTCGGGTATTTAACAATTACATTACACCCTTAACCTGCATATGCTCAGAAGCTAGGATCTTGCAAGGATAACTGTAGAAATGTAAATGCCCCACTCATGCAGTTATGAATCCCTTCAGGGACCAGGGGGCAGGTTCTTGAGTACACTTAGAGATCATTATCTGGTCCAAGTTGTACAACAATCTTCTAGAAATGAGGCTTTCTTGGATTTAGTTATCATAAATAATATATTAATACATAATCGTCCTAAGCCTTTGATGTTTCAATCTTGCTGGAGGTATGATCGCTAAAATCGCAAATCGCTATTCAATTGCTCCAATTAACCAAGCCCGCAAATAGTTTCACACCTGTAAATGGCAAATGAAGGAGAAAATCCTACATGTGCACGAGAGGACTCGCAAGTGGGTTAAACACCTGATCGTAGCACTGTAAATGCAAATAAGAAATCATTACTGCACTGTAAATAATGGGGAAAGCGCTGATAGACATTAGAATTAATTGCACAACAGTTTCAAGCCCGCAAATCGGCAGTAAATACATTTTATTTTTATGTTTTATTTCGGGGTTATATTGATCTCGGGAATCAATGAGTTAATACATATCAGGCCACCCACATGGACTAGAACAGCTAATTATTCATTTTCATAATTATGTATTTTGCAGTTTTGCGAGTCTGATCGCATATCGGACCTAATTGATTGACATGTAACCTCCATGATTTACTGCCGTAATAATGACAGTCTTATTTTCTATTGGCTGATTCTAAATGGGCGGTTAAGGTCTTGCTTAATTGATCAGGTTCTCGCCCTGAACTGCTGCGAACCAGTGCATGGTTTACGGGGGCCACCTTTGGGCCAGTAACTTGCGTCCTTGATCAATTAAATAGCTGCGGAATTGAAGACAAACGGGAGCCCGCAGCACACTTGCAGATCCTGTAAGATTCAGGCTTGCAACTAAATCGGGCCCGAAGTTTGTGAGTTTTTAATCATATAGGATGCTTGAAAAAGTATATGCAAGATTATAAGCTTAAAGATAGGGCTCTTTATTTATTTAATTTGTATTGATATTGTTTTTACCTTGTGTTCGGCCTATGTATGGTGCTGCGGAATATGTTGGCGCATTATAAATTTAAAATAATAATAATAAAGACCAACATAGAATCTTAATTTTAAAAGGGCAGATTTTAATAGTTTAAGGGCAGCAATACAACATATAAACTGGGACAGTTAACTGACAGGTAAAAAAACTGAAGGTAAATGGACAAAATGTAAAGCTTGACTAAATATACGTACAAATCAGTATATACCACATGGAAGTAAAATAAAAGTAGAAGAAGTAAATCACATCTCATTTGGCTTAACAATGATTTAAAGCAGTCATTTAAATTATACTAAAAAGAAAGAGCAGAGGCAGCTTTTCTAGTGTATAAGGAATATAACAAATTTTGCAAAAGAAGCTATTGGATTGGCTAAAAATAGAAAATGAAATGTTAATTGTAAAGGAGAGTAAGACTAACCAGAAATAGACGGTAGGACAGGAAGGTGAGACGTGGGCTTCCACTGTGCTACAGAAAAAAAAAGGTAATATGCATATTGTGTATATACAGTATATACATATATATATATATATATATATATATATATATATATAGTGACAATCATATACGGACTGACATTAGGTACACCCTCCCTGCACCTGTACAGCTTGCCTGCCACATTGGGATAAACATAGCCTGAATAAAATGCAGTCATTGATCTAGTAGGAATCTTTATCTTGTGATTCCCTTCTCTCTGATTGTAGCATTCTCAGCGGGTGGAGCCCTGGATTCACTGCAAATGCTCCACCCCAGGGACTCTTACAGACCTATTAAATTCCCTCAGTGTGTAAAACCATAGCCCGTTTTTGTCCCCTGCGGGCTACAGGCCTAAAAACCCTACGGGACATCGAAATTTGAACTCTGCGGCCGTTCAAACTCGTAACCCGCAAATGGTGCCAAAAAGCCAACGGGTACTAGAGAGGGGGTTAAAGTCCTATGCGTAGCACTGTAAATGCAAATATACACACAATTCTGTTTTTTCAATTAAAGGGAAAGTGATGTTAGGTATAAAAATTAATAGCACAACATTCTCAAGCTCGCAAATCTGCAATATAAAATACTTTATTTGTGTTTAATTTCCGTGTTATATCGATCCCAGCAATCAATGTGTTAATACATAAAATGGAACTCGCATGGACTAGAATATCAAATTTACTGATTTATTAAAATTGCATTACTGAAATGCGTAATGATGACGATCTCATTTGCCAGTGGCTCCATCTAAACCAGTCTAAACTACGGGCTTGACTAATTGATCATTTTCATGGCCACACATCCAATGTGCGCAAGAATGGTTTACGGGTTTGCGTCTATGGCCCGCAGCATGGTTCAATGTAATAGCTCTGTAATGCAGCTGTATTTCAAGCCTGTGCGGGTGTGCCGATGCCGCTACCGGCTTCGGATTTAATGTGTTTTTTGTTTACTACACAATTCAGTCCAAACATTCAGGTACCCTGTACTTACAGCACCTTTGTCAGTCTTTGTGTTTTTTTTTTTTTGTTTTTTTTATTACACATGGGTGTGTATGTTTATCTGCATACATTTTAAATGTTGAAATAAAAGCTGATTTTAATGGGCTATATGGTTGGAAGTATGTTAAATTGTGGATTATGCTTCTCGATTTTAGTGTATTTTAGTCCCTTAAAGCAACTCAACCCATGATTTATGCTTATATCTCCATAGAGGGATTTGGTAGTGGGAACGTTTTTAGACGGAGTTATAAGAGATATTATACAAGAATATATTTATTTGAACAGGATTATAAGTAGGAGATGACATGTATTTATGAGGGGTAGGTCATGTCAGACAAATCTAATAAGTTTCTATGAGGATGTTAGTAGGAACTTGGATCAAGGCAACTCAGCGGATGTAGTCGTTTGGGATTTTGCAATGGCTTACTATGGAAGACTACTGTACAAACAAAGGGATGCAGGAATTACAGTACATATCTGCTCATGGATTGCAAGATGGCTAAAAGACAGGAAGCAAATGTTTGTTGTAAATGGAATATACTCCGATTGGACTAACGTGGTAAGTGAGGTTCCTCAGGGTTCAATATTAGGTCCTCTCCTTTTTACCATATTTATTAATGACTTACAAGTTGGACTGGAAAGTATTGTCTCCATTTTTGCTGATGACACAAATATGTGCAAGGTAATTAAATTAGAAAAAGATGTGTTTTAGTTACATTCTAATATTAGTTACATTCTCATATTTGCAGCAGTATGTCTTTCAACTTTATCCCCCAGATTTTTTGGGTTTCTACACCCATGCCAAGTGATAATAATGTCCCAATTTGAGGTCCTGAGAGTGCATGTTGCTAGTTATCCCTGCTAAACAGTGGCGTAGCAAGGGTGGGGCGGGGGTGTACAGCACCCAAGGCACTCATGTGCCTTCCCCTGGCTCCCTCCTACCACCTTGCCTTTCCAATTCTTCCAAGTCTCTCTCCACCTAGTCTCTCTCCCACCTCGTTTTTCTCCCCCTCTCCGCTGTCTATTATCTCTGTGTAACGGGACTTGGGTGATGACTCCTCCCTCTGCTGGCCCCTGCTCTCATCTGACCCGGACGAGGAACCGGGGAGGAGCCATTACCCAAGCTCATACACTGAGGTTAGAGACAGGGGAGCGGGGGAGAACAACAAGGGAGAGAAACAAGGGAGAGAGAGACAATAGGGGGAGGAGGAGGGGAGAGAGACAAGAGGGGGGGGAGAGACAAGATGGGGAAGAGAGACACGAGGGGAGAGACAAGGTGAAGGAGGTTGAGAGAAGTAAGTGGAGGGGGAGAGAGACAAGAGGGTGGAGAGAAAAGACGGAAGGGGAGAGACAAGGGGGAGAGAGAGAAGAGTTGGAGGGAAAAGGGGAGAGACAAGGTAGAAGGAGATACAAGGGTGTGGGGGAGAGACAAGGGGGAGATGAGAGACAAGAGGAGAGAGAGAAGGGTTGGAGAGATAAGAGTGAAGGGGAGAGACAGGGATAATAGGAGAATAGGAGAGACAAGGGTGGGGGGATAAGGGGAAAGACAAACGAGAAGCGGAGAAACAAGGATTAGGAAGAGTCAAGGGGGAAGGGGAGAGACAAGGGTAAAGAGAGAGACAAGGGTGAAGGGGAAAGAAGAAGGGAGAGGCAGAAGGCAGAGGTAGAGAAGGGAGAAGGCAGAGGAGGAGAAGGAAGAGGCAGATGGGAGAGAGGGAGAATACAGAGAAGGGAGAGGGAGAGAAGGGAAGGAGGGATGGTAAGGAGAGAGAGAAGGGGAGAGAAGGAAGAGAGATAAGGGGGAGAGAGAGAAGGGAAAGGTAAAGAGAGAAGGGGGAGAGGGAGAGAGCGAAGGGAGAGGCTACACATTGGCTCTTACAAGCACAGGCTTCACTTTGGTTCTCAGGCAAAGGCTGCACCTTGATCCTTTCAGGAAAAGACTGCTCTTCATTTTCTGGAGAGACAGGATGTGATGTGTCGCGAGTGCCAAGCAAATTTTTCAAAACAAAGTAAGGCCTGTTGAGTACCTAAAATGCAGAATACCCGAGCTGACGTGTACAGAGTTGCCACTGAATATATAAATAAATATATATATATATATATATATATATGCACATACGTAAATTAATGAATAATTTTCGCACCTGGAGGGGGGGTGACAAACTCGGATACAGCCCCGGGCGACAAAAGCTCTAGCTATGCCACTGCTGTTAAATATTAACTAAAGCAGTGCATTGCATAGATCAATTAGTGGGAATTTGGGGATTACTATCCAAGACTGACCTGCCATGAGTATCATCATCACAGTTTGCAGGTGACTGTTTAGGAGTGAAATCAACAGTGGTGTGCTGAGGATCTGGGTGACTACTATATAGGCTGTATACCAGGCTTTTCATGGTCTTCTTGGTGTAATAATTGAAAACCATTTTATTTCTACCCAATGCGTTTGTGAGTGCAATTTTAAATTGGGTTTTAATCTTAGGTAATTTATCATATGGATTTCACCAATGGGTCCTAATGCGTCTTTTTCTCCTACCCTTTTGCTTTTTCAACATATAAAAAAAATGGCACAACTGGTCCTTTTAATAGGCTTATTTTTTTTAATTGTTAGTTGTCTCTTGAACACTCATTGAAATGAAAACCTTTCTTAATTATCAAACCTTACTACACCACTCCTTTAGTTTTAAGATTAAAGCTGTGTATAATTAAGAAGGATTTTTAAGTTACATGTTGTAGACTTACAGCCTTGTTACATTGCAATTCGGCAAATTCTAAAGGGCTCTATATAAGCACATAGCATATTTTTTTACAGAAGTTTTTAATCAGTGAACTTCTATACAAAAGCAAGTTCTTCGCTAACTAAAAACTTCTGTAAAAAAAAAATGCTCTGTGCTTATAAATAGCCCTTTAGAATTTGCTGAATTGCAATTTAATAAGGCTGTTATTCTATAATATTGTACTACCATGTTTTATAACATACTAATAATATGTGTTACTAAAATGTACGTCTATATCTCTCCCAGACATTACATAATTGCCATGATTGTTGTGTTCAATGTCTAGTAAAACCATTTTATGACATGCACAGCATACTTGGATAGAGAAAGACAGATGGTATTTAGTACTCTAAGGACGTGTGGTCCTTTTTAGAAGACTTTGTACTTTCTAGCCTTTAAATTATGCTAAAACATCCATCCTAGGTATACTTAGACTAAAAGCTATGCAAAGAAAATAAATAAAACATAATATTCATATTCTTAAAAGCTTTGAGGGCATCAATGTCTGACACTTGAACATTACTTCATGTGTCGTCTGTATATACAATTCCCAAATTCATTGTAACAGGTGCTTTTTTCCCCAAATGGATTTATTTATATTTTACAGCAAACTCAAAAAGCCTGACTGGCAACAGTGATGTATAATGAATACAATGAAAAGCAAATTATGCATGTAATGCAATATTAAGTACGGCTCTAGCTCCAGCGTTATCCAGGTAAGAGAGTTATTGAAAGCCCCAGTGTTCAATCTACAATTTCCAGCTTAATGTGATAATGCAAACCAAACAATCAAGTCATTTACTATGTATGGGGAAGTTCAGGCCTCACAGAAGGTATATTTCTGTTGTGGCCAGGCATTATCCTTTAATGGACGATTAAGACTCTAGTTCTCATCTAACAACTTATCTTGCATAACTATTCAAGCTCTCCCTATACACATTATCTTAAACATGGCCTAATTACCCATTCTTAAGAAACCTTCATCTTAATCAGCTTCTTGCTCTATCGCTCTACTTTCTTGGCTTCTGTGTGAGCCACTCGTCTACAAATGCCAAACCAAATTCCTTTCCTCCAACTCCGTTCTTGACTCCTTCCAAACTGGCCTCAAGCCCGAACAGTCTACAGAGATAGCTCTCATAAAAGTCACTTGCTCAAAACCTAATCCAAGAGTCACTTCTCCACTGTAATTCTCAGTTTTGAGTGTGTTCATCTTTCCGTTTTGACGACTTCCCTGCACATGCTCAGAAACAGGCAGTTTCCCTATAAAGTATTTTCCCTACTCTGTACCTGCACGTACATGCAACAAACAGGATGGATTGCCACTATAGACAAAGTGTCATCAAAAGTTAGGTTTTCTCTAAAACACTTTCTCATGGCTCATGTTATTTTGTTTTAATTTAAACATATGTTTTGATTTTGGATACCTATACTAATTCTTAGTATTGTAGCAACTTGTGATTTGTATCTATTCAATACTAAAAACATCCTATGGGGTGATGCATAGCCACACTTAAAGTATGTTACAATAATTGTATTAATCATTATATATTGTTCATGCATATGGTTCATGCCATACCAACTGCAGCCCAAAGCTCACTTAAGATCTGGATCACCTGTCTCCAGATCAGCCCTGGCCTATACGAATCAACAAAACATACAAATCAGCAAACTCAACCTCAGCCAATATTATCTAATTAATTCTCCTAAGACTTGCATGGAGCAATTAGAATACATCCGGATATTTACCAACTAATAATTACTTTCAGGAAAAACACTTCAATGCAAACTTCCCTATTGCTTCCCATAAATGATTCCTTGAGAAAACCATATTACATTTATGTTTATTTTCTTTCCACTTACAAAAATGTATTGACTTTTTTTTTTTTTTCAAGGGCAATTAATATTTGTTTAGGGAATATTCTTCAAAATTGTTTTTATTCATCAATAACTTGTAAAACGCATTTTATCAATACATGAAAATAAATTTCTATCATACCACATGAATTTTATGTAAATTAATCAATAGCGTGTCTGCCAGAAAGGTTAAATGATATTTCTGGGAGTCACAGGCAAGCAATTATTCAAACAAATTACTTCCAAAAACTGCCAGGAACATTACCCGGGAAGAAAGAGAATGCTAATTACCTGTTTCCTCTTCCTTCAAATATGTCCGTTTTCTGACAATTTTCAAAGTCTTTAATTTTTTTCCATCTTAGCCTGTGGCGCCACATCTATGAAATATGATATATTGTGGTAAGTTTTATACTCCCTTGCATCAGACTTGGGATGTGGTTAGAAAGAACATGAGATTGAGATCTTAATGCAGAGAGATATTGACTCAGAAGCTTTCACAGTGATTAGCAAATATTTCTCTTTTTCTAATAGCTTCAGGCAATATATTGTCTGTTAGACTTTTATCTAAAATCAAAGAAGCAATTTATTCTAAGGAAACTGCATATTAGTGTCAAACGAAACTTATTTTCAACAAGTGCCTTTAAATTAAAGGGTAATCCAATATGTGTGTCAGGTGTCCAGATGTCCTGTAACATCGACATGAGAATATCGTCATCAGCCTTGAGTGAGAAGGGAAGTAACAGCAGAGTCCCGTTTACTTGTGAATCAGTAACTAACACATTGTGCAAGGGTGATAATGAGATTCCTCATTCGGTGAATGCATTTGCATTAGTAACGAGTCACGTACGATAGGTCACAAAAATCACATGAGCAGGTGCATTAATGAAAACTGGTTGATTAGACAAATAAAACATAAACTGCACTTTGGAAATCTTTAACCCATTTTACAGGTTCACTACCACCTTCAGTTTAGTAGACAATAAATGGACACAAAAGTTCCAAATGTTAAAAAGTGCTTTTAAAGAATAACTTTACAATAAAAAAGTATGTGTTTGAAAACTTTGACTTTGACTAAGAGCATAATTAATCAGGGAAATGTCATTAAAGGGCTGTTTACCTTACTATAAGTGTTCTTCATTGTGTGAAAGAGCACAAGATTCTATGTTAACTAATTACAATAATAACACCTGAAAAACTATGATTTGTTTACAGACTCCTGACTATTCCATGATTAACAACATTTGCCGCACTGGCTTCCAGTGAAGCTCAGTGTGAAGACAGAGATTTATAGTTTTAACTGAACTTCAGGAATGCAGCAGGACAAGTTAACCCCTAACTGTAATTTTTAGTAGATTCCAGCAGTCATTTCCCTGCACAGATGAATTTGTGAATGGTTAACACTCTGTGATTGTGTCTGGGGCATCTTAGAGTTTCCATGTAAACAATTATTTGATTTATAATTTTCTCTGTAAAAAAACATATTTACAATTGTTTTTAAGTATTTCAACATGTTTTTAAGAGATCTTTTCTTTAATGTGTTCCATACTTTGCTGAATTAAGTGGCCTTTAAACTAGTTTTTAATGCAAAGAAAATACATATTTTTCTGCTAGCCCCTGAAGGCACCCATGATACATTCGTGTACATTGTGGGCCCTATTAAATTCGAGCTGCGTATGAATTCGTATCTCGCAAAGGCCCATCGTAAGTCGATTTACGATATCCGAGTCGACTTGCGATTGACTTGCGATTGACTTGCGTAATTTCGGACTACTTTGCCGAGATTTGCCTCCGATAAGCGCTACGTAGTAAGTAGCGGACAAGAATTCCTTGCGTAGACGCTCGTATCTCGCAAATTCGCTAAGTGCACAAAAACCCCACGTAAAATGGTTTACGCATTACGTACAGACAACTTAAAAATCTAAAAGTGAGTTTAACAGAGGAAAAGCATGGAAGGCCATTACAATTGATTTAACCATCCCCTCCCCCCACCAAAGCCAAGGCATTATACAACCAATTAGTTGTTACATTTTGAATGAAAAGCCATGCTGCAGCTTACATAAACCAAAATTAAAGACACACTACCTGATTACATAAAAACACTAAAACATCAAGAAAATGCAATATTAACCCTGTTATTTTGTATACATGTTGCTCATCACATCTACATTTGGGAACACAAATATGGGGCACATGGAGAATGTGAATATGTCCTGTTTAGTCTTTCGGTCGGGTCCGACTCTGACCCTCTGTCACTGCTTTCTTACAAGGTTCCTATGCCGGTGAGACCGGAGTGGGTTGTCAGTTCCTTCCCCAGTGGTTTGGGATTTGGCCCTGCATTCAGCTTTCCCTCTCACCCCCACAATGACCCTTAATAAGATAGCTCACAGCTTCATTGAAATACACAATACCTCTTGTTTGGTCTTTCGGTCGGGTCCCACTCTGACCCTCTGGCACTGCTTTCTTACAAGGTTCCTATGCCGGTGAGACCGGAGTGGGTTGTCAGTTCCTTCCCCAGTGGTTTGGGATTTGGCCCTGCATTCAGCTTTCCCTCTCACCCCCACAATGACCCTTAATAAGATAGCTCACAGCTTCATTGAAATACACAATACCTCTTGTTTGGTCTTTCGGTCGGGTCCCACTCTGACCCTCTGGCACTGCTTTCTTACAAGGTTCCTATGCCGGTGAGACCGGAGTGGGTTGTCAGTTCCTTCCCCAGTGGTTTGGGATTTGGCCCTGCATTCAGCTTTCCCTCTCACCCCCACAATGACCCTTAATAAGATAGCTCACAGCTTCATTGAAATACACAATACCTCTTGTTTGGTCTTTCGGTCGGGTCCCACTCTGACCCTCTGGCACTGCTTTCTTACAAGGTTCCTATGCCGGTGAGACCGGAGTGGGTTGTCAGTTCCTTCCCCAGTGGTTTGGGATTTGGCCCTGCATTCAGCTTTCCCTCTCACCCCCACAATGACCCTTAATAAGATAGCTCACAGCTTCATTGAAATACACAATACCTCTTGTTTGGTCTTTCGGTCGGGTCCCACTCTGACCCTCTGGCACTGCTTTCTTACAAGGTTCCTATGCCGGTGAGACCGGAGTGGGTTGTCAGTTCCTTCCCCAGTGGTTTGGGATTTGGCCCTGCATTCAGCTTTCCCTCTCACCCCCACAATGACCCTTAATAAGATAGCTCACAGCTTCATTGAAATACACAATACCTCTTGTTTGGTCTTTCGGTCGGGTCCCACTCTGACCCTCTGGCACTGCTTTCTTACAAGGTTCCTATGCCGGTGAGACCGGAGTGGGTTGTCAGTTCCTTCCCCAGTGGTTTGGGATTTGGCCCTGCATTCAGCTTTCCCTCTCACCCCCACAATGACCCTTAATAAGATAGCTCACAGCTTCATTGAAATACACAATACCTCTTGTTTGGTCTTTCGGTCGGGTCCCACTCTGACCCTCTGGCACTGCTTTCTTACAAGGTTCCTATGCCGGTGAGACCGGAGTGGGTTGTCAGTTCCTTCCCCAGTGGTTTGGGATTTGGCCCTGCATTCAGCTTTCCCTCTCACCCCCACAATGACCCTTAATAAGATAGCTCACAGCTTCATTGAAATACACAATACCTCTTGTTTGGTCTTTCGGTCGGGTCCCACTCTGACCCTCTGGCACTGCTTTCTTACAAGGTTCCTATGCCGGTGAGACCGGAGTGGGTTGTCAGTTCCTTCCCCAGTGGTTTGGGATTTGGCCCTGCATTCAGCTTTCCCTCTCACCCCCACAATGACCCTTAATAAGATAGCTCACAGCTTCATTGAAATACACAATACCTCTTGTTTGGTCTTTCGGTCGGGTCCCACTCTGACCCTCTGTCACTGCTTTCTTACAAGGTTCCTATGCCGGTGAGACCGGAGTGGGTTGTCAGTTCCTTCCCCAGTGGTTTGGGATTTGGCCCTGCATTCAGCTTTCCCTCTCACCCCCACAATGACCCTTAATAAGATAGCTCACAGCTTCATTGAAATACACAATACCTCTTGTTTGGTCTTTCGGTCGGGTCCCACTCTGACCCTCTGGCACTGCTTTCTTACAAGGTTCCTATGCCGGTGAGACCGGAGTGGGTTGTCAGTTCCTTCCCCAGTGGTTTGGGATTTGGCCCTGCATTCAGCTTTCCCTCTCACCCCCACAATGACCCTTAATAAGATAGCTCACAGCTTCATTGAAATACACAATACCTCTTGTTTGGTCTTTCGGTCGGGTCCCACTCTGACCCTCTGGCACTGCTTTCTTACAAGGTTCCTATGCCGGTGAGACCGGAGTGGATTGTCAGTTCTGCTGTCACTCTCCCACCCACAAGCGCAGCAAACACACACAGAAGGTTTGCAGAGGCACAATGAGCACCAGCCAACTCACCTCCATCAGGGGTAATTGCCACTTCTCTTATCCAAGGAAGTCCCACGACATTGCTGGTGGCCATGTGCCAAGATGACCATTCATTCCCATTTGGTGACCTCCCATTATGTTCTGCTATTCATCAATTTACATTAGTTTCGATTGCTAAGTGATGTTGGGGAAGTGCGTGTGAGAGCAGAATTGACAGACAAATCAATAATCACTGGAGAAGGAACTGACAACCCACTGCAGTATCACCTATCATCACCCTTTTAGGCCCACAGGGGAATGTTCCTACTCCCCATTCCCGCAAATTGTACTTGGCCTGTGCATTAACCCTTTATTATGCATAGATTGTAGATCACTTAGATGCATTATATGATATCTAATGCTATTAGGACTATTATTCCTCTTAGTATGTATGGATCTATTGCAGGTTAACTAGTGCTCATTAGTTTACAGCTATAGTAATGTGACACTAATGTGATGCATGTGGATGTCCCCTAACCCCAACCATTGAAAACACACCGACATGGGAAGAACAGAATAACACAGCTTTATTTTTGGACACAGACCACAATCAGCAGTGGTCAAGACTGTGCATTCACAGAACGGTATAACAAAACTTTATTTGTGGACACAGACCACAATCAGCAGTGGTCAAGACTGTGCATTCACAGAACGGTATAACAAAACTTTATTTGTGGACACAGACCACAATCAGCAGTGGTCAAGACTGTGCATTCACAGAACGGTATAACAAAACTTTATTTGTGGACACAGACCACAATCAGCAGTGGTCAAGACTGTGCATTAATATCATGGGTGTGGTGTGGGCGGGTCCCGAGAGAGCAAGGGGCTAAATTAAAAAAAGGGGATACCTACAGGGGTCAATCTAATAGTCTAGAATAAGCATGATGCATAGCACCTACCAGGGTCACATGCTGCAACCGGAACCAGAAATCTCTCCATTTAACTGAAGAAACCATTAGAGTGCACGGCACTTACAACTTGTCTGGATCTGTTCAATTGAACAAATGATTCAACCTCTGGACTGTGTAATCCAATCCAGTTTCACACATACAGTATGGTGTGTGAAATTGCCCACAAAAATGAATGGTCCACAAAATACAAAAAAGGCGGAGGAGGCTAAAAAAAAATAATGACAATGCATGTACAGTAAAGTGCTAAATTCTGTACCAATATACCAACTCACCTGATTCCCATCTGCAAGCATTACTAACTATTAGCTAGGTCTATGGATAATGAGTAATATGGGCAAATACCCATTAATATGGACAGGACACAAAGGTCAGCAGCCACATTGACTGTTTCTTACATCAGACCCAAGGATCTGTTCTCAGACCGATATTGAGGTCAGGATCACATGCTTTATTAGTGCATATATTAATGCTGGCTGTCATTAACATGCCATTGTGAGACTTTGCAAGTCCACCGCCATAGCTGTATTAGTCTACATTTCAGCTAACAACAATCATGTCTGAGATATCTGGCAATATGATAGCTTTAAGATTGTGGGAGCTACATGTTAAGGAGGGGGCTGTCATTGGAGTAATGTCTACCTGAGAGGCACTTGTAAAACCTTACGCCTCATATAATTCCTCCACTATGCTTGCAGATGCAGGAGATGCCTTCATGGGCCTGAATTGTACCTAAAACAAATGGAAAGAAAAACATAAAGAGAAAACATAAAATCTAAGGGCCTAAAAAAAAAGGGGACTGCAGCATCCCTTTCCAACAGCATTCCCAAGTGACCATCAATTGGTGGCATGCTCAACCGAACCCTACGTGTCCACAGAGAAGAGGATCATGGACCATGTGATGGGAGGTAGCCATCTGCATACAAAATGTCACCATCACATAGGCAAAGATCCAAAACTCTGTAGCCAGGCTAGATGAGGTCAGCATTGTGACCAATAGATTGTCACTGAGGAGTGCTGTTGAGAAGGCACAATTATGTCCACAGCCCCTAGGTCCTCCTCCGCCTGGGCACAGGACCTGCATCGTCCGCGGCCGGACGCCGTCTCCTTGGTGGTGGGGGAGCAGGAGGAGGTAGTGGCACCACGGGTGGTGGTGGCGGCGGAGGCATGGTGGAAGGAGAGGAGGGGCCAGGCTGCTGTTGGCTGGTGACCTGCCCCGTTCCCAGCAGCCTGACCAAATGCTGCTCCAGCCTCCGATGATGCCTCCTCTCCTCCCTAAAGCGCCTGTCCAGGCTGCGCCTCATGCCAGAGATGTTGGCCTCAATCCTATTCACGGCGGCCAACAACTCCAGCAGCGCAGCCTCGGTCGTTGGTGGTGGGGGCTCGGGTCCTGCTGGCAGGGCCGGGTGGGAAGATGGCGGGGACAGAGTGGGGAGGATCTGGGACCCGGCTGGAGACAGGGGCTCTGATGTTGTTGTCCCCGGTGGCTCAGAGTGTGGGGAAGGAGGAGCTGTGGCATATTCCACTCCTTCTGAGGGCCCCGGCGAGATGGCAAGTCTTTGGAGGAGGGGGACAGTCGGGCTCTGGACAGGGGGGCTGTCAACGACCACGACCTCCCCCTCCGAAGAGCCAGGGCCCTCGGATGAGCCTGTAGCCTCCTCCCCCTGAGCGGTCTCCTGCGGGGCGGGGGCTGACGGCCCCGCTCGTGGCTCATCACTGGACCCAGACCTCCTACTGGATGCTGAAATAGAGAAAAGAAAGGTACATGTCATTAGTATGCTGATCAATACATTGATATGTTTTCACTCCTAACTATCTGACATCTAGGCCTGAACATGGATGATTCTCCTAATTGCAACTCCCATTAGCTCTCATTTGCTAGATTGGATCTATTCTTTGGTTTCTTGTCTTGACCTCTCCTGGCTCCTAACACTGTCTGGATTTTGCCTGCGGTTTCACTCCTAACTATCTGACATCTAGGCCTGAACATGGATGATTCTCCTAATTGCAACTCCCATTAGCTCTCATTTGCTAGATTGGATCTATTCTTTGGTTTCTTGTCTTGACCTCTCCTGGCTCCTAACACTGTCTGGATTTTGCCTGCGGTTTCACTCCTAACTATCTGACATCTAGGCCTGAACATGGATGATTCTCCTAATTGCAACTCCCATTAGCTCTCATTTGCTAGATTGGATCTATTCTTTGGTTTCTTGTCTTGACCTCTCCTGGCTCCTAACACTGTCTGGATTTTGCCTGCGGTCTGTAACTGCATAGGCTGCATTGGGCGCACCAGTACATGGACTCTATTGCTTAATTACTCTTGGGGTGGCCAGGAATGACAGTGATTTGTCAGCTTCATGGATTTAATGATACATCCATCCATCCCTTGTTAATTCCATGGAGCTGACATGTCGGTGTCCTTGTTGGTCACCATGTGTAGTGTGTGTGATGCACATGTGGTGGCATGTTGGTGTATGTGATATTCACCTGAACTGGAGGCTGGGTCGTGCTGGGCCACCGGGGATGAAGCTCCAGCTGTGGGCGATGGTCCTAGAAAGTCCCTTGCGATCCTCTCCCACTCCTTATAGGCGACACTGTGTCCCTCCGCTTCTCTGGCCATCTTCCTTTTCACCGTGGCCCTGATATCCACATATCTGTGCTTCAAGGACCTCAAGCCCCTAGGAACCGTGGACACCTCCTTCATCACTTCCACTACCTCCTTCCAAGCCTGAGCCTTAGGCCCAGGCTTCGCTTCCCTTGCCACAAGGATGACGGGCCGGTCACGGATCGCACCCAGGAGGACCATATTCTCCTGGGGCGTATAATTACGGGCCCTGCGCCTGCCCTTGCCAATAGCCCCTTGCTCTCTCGACTGTGCTGGGGGACCCTGGCCTCCCTGCACTCTTCCTGAGGCCTGTCCCTTCCCCAAACTACCCCGCCCCCTGGGAACAGGCCCCTTCCCCTCTGTCCCTCCTCTACAAGTGCCTCTGTCTCCCTCCTCCTCCTCCTCCTCCTCCTCCCCCCCCCCCTCTGGGGACCACTCCTCCTCCTCCAGGGACACCTCCTCCTCTGGGGACACCTCCTCCTCTGGGGACACCTCCTCCACCCCCTCCAGGGACACCTCCTCCTCTGGGGACACCTCCTCCTCCGGGGACACCTCCTCCACCTCTCCTCCACCCTCCACTACACTCTCCTCACTCTCCTCACTCTCCGCTCCTCTCCTCTCCTCCTCTCTCCACCTATCTCCTCCCTCCATGCTCAAATAATACAAAAATAAGGATAACTCAAAATAAGTGTAACTGTTATATATGTGAAGGAAACAAAAGTGTATGTTCTATGTGTTTTTACTAACTGTTGGGGGATGCGGTGCAAAGGTTGGGGGGGTGGGAGGTGTGTGTTGTGTGTCCTAACGCTATGTATGTCTCTATGTGTCTTTAATCTATGTGTCAGGCAAATATGTGTTATGTGTAAATATGTGTAACTCTTACGTGTAAATATGCTAGTAATAAAATACAAAGAAATCAAAAAGAGTGCGCCTACAAATCAAAAGAACGATAAAGAAATAAAAGTATTACTGGAATGTCTGTTGGAAAGAAAAGATGTGTGTGCTATGTGTATTTAATAAGTGGTGGGGGATGGGGTGTGTTGGGGGATGGGGTGTGGTGGGGGGAATGGGTGTGTGGGGTGTGTGTCCTAACTATATATATGTCTCTATGTGTGTTATTTAATCTATGTGTCTTGCAAATATGTGAAATCTGTAAATATGTGTAATGCTTAAATGGAAGGACTTATGAAATAGACAATGCAAAAAGAAAAAAATAACTACAGTAATCTCCCTCTCTCCAAAGTACTAATCAAACTCTCTCCCACCTGCTCCTGAAACTGCGTGCTAACTCCAATGGCTCTTACAACACAGTCAGCGCATGGGTTTGTATCACTCACATTTATAAGCTCATACTGTCAATCTAATTCTTAGCTCGTACGTGATTGGCTGAGAGGCGTGTCTCGCTAGGACGTCCCCTTATCAGCTTGCGAGCGCGCCAACAGACTCAGCCAATTACATACGCACGTATAGTGTCAGGCCGCCAAGTGCGTATGTAATTGGCTGAGAGTCCCAATACATACGCACTTGGCGTCCCGCGTTGGGCTTCTCAGCCAATTACATACGCACTTGGCGTCCCGCGTTGGGCTTCTCAGCCAATTACATACGCACTTGGCGTCCCGCGTTGGGCTTCTCAGCCAATTACATACGCACTTGGCGTCCCGCGTTGGGCTTCTCAGCCAATTACATACGCACTTGGCGTCCCGCGTTGGGCTTCTCAGCCAATTACATACGCACTTGGCGTCCCGCGTTGGGCTTCTCAGCCAATTACATACGCACTTGGCGTCCCGCGTTGGGACAGCCAATTACATGCGGCCAAGTGCGTATGTAATAGGTTGAGAGGCTTCTTGACCTAAAATCATCAGCTGGAATGCCATGTAAAGATCCACAGGTGACCAATGGCAAAGCAGAAATTAACGTGCCTAATACCAGATCATGCAATCAACAAGCTATATAACCCCATCCCCAACAAGTCATCAGCATGTCTGAAACAGCATGGATGATCATGAGAGAGGGATGAGGGCTAGGATGAGTGGGCGTATGAGGTTGAGACGCTTTTGTGCAGCTCAACTAGCACAGTATGAAGACCAGGAAGCAAGGTGTGTGATTGAGGGGGTGATGGGGAGTGGCAGAGAGGAATGTCTGGGAGTGAATGAGGGTGTGAGTGGTGATGTGATCCATGCTGGGGCAGAACCAAGCCAGGCAAGGGAATTACCACAGGCCATGCCTAGTATCGTGGGGGTGGATCAGGGAGGAGAGAGAGCTCCAGTAGCACAGGGACAGATGGATATAGGGCCACCTGCACCCAGGGAAGCTGACAATGTTGTCGGTGATCAGCTGCTGGGGGGAGTACAGGATGTGTTGGCTCAGGCAGAAGGGGGGGAGCCTGACCAGGAGCCTGACCAGGAGCCTGACCAGGAGCCTGACCAGGAGCCTGTGAGGAGGCGGGCACCCAATGTGTACAGGGAGAGACTCACATTAGAGGGGTTAACTGATGGGGAGGTGTATGAGCGTTTTCGGCTGACCCGTGCCAGTCTTGGGGAGCTCTATGAGGTTCTCAGAGCGGACCTTGAGCCTCGCTCACGGGCAAATAGAGCCATCCCAGGAATGACACGGATGTTAGTTGCAATACACCTCCTTGCTTCTGGGAGCTTTCAGACCACCCTGAGCATAGCCGGAGGAATGTCTCAGCCAAGCCTCTCGAATTGTCTGAGTGCATTCCTCCGTGCTATTGGTCGGAGAGCTGCCAGATACATCAGTTACCCTAACACTGCTGAAGAGATCTCGAAGGTGAAGTTCGATTTCTTCCAATTAGGAGGTATCCCCAATGTGCTTGGTGCTATTGACTGTACACACGTGGCACTGATACCTCCTAGAGAGCAAGAAGCGCTGTACAGAAATCGTAAGCATTATCATTCAATCAATGTACAGGTTGTTTGCGATGCGAACATGCGCATACAAGGTGTGTTTGCAGGCTTCCCGGGAAGTGCTCACGACGCCTATATCCTGCGAGCATCCGGAATATATCACATCTTTGAGTCCGGCAGATTTCCATCCGGATGGCTACTGGGTGAGTACACATTAGTAATGGCAGTCAACCATATCTTACTATGACTGGATACAATAACACATACGGTACATCATGTTTCCCTCTATTGATCTGATGTTCACATGTGCATTACGGAGTAATACGACCAAAGCCAGAACATAATAGCTCATTGCTGGCCAGAACCCTGTGTTAGCTTGGCCAAACAGTATGCAGTTCACAACAACATATGACAAAAACCACAATTGATTAATCATTAGGTATATGTTCTGATGCATTCCATTGTATCCTGTGACATGGACATCTCTAGTCTACATAACGTGTTGTGTGTTCTTGTACGGCCTATGTAAGTGAGATGTCTTCAGAATTCATCTGATAGAGGAGAATTAATATTGTTTGGCCAACTTTTTCTTGCCTGAATATATCCCGGAATAAACATGAATTAGCTTACCTTGAAGTTATCAAAATCTCCAAGGTCTTTTGGCATTTGCGTTTGATCGTGTACGCCCCTGGGAAATTCCACCTGAATTAGCATCACATTTACGTTCACAAGAATACACGATCACTCTTCACCTCAGACCTCTGGCATGTGCTCGTTACAAGAACTGCAACAGTGACTTCCTGCTCTCTACCAGAAGGGTCGCAATATGTACCCTGTTGTATTTCCCTTGTATCTCCGCCTCATGTAAGTGTCCTGTGGGTGTGAACATCTGGATTTTCCATTTGTTGAAATTACATTATAATTGATCTGAAGCTTCAGATAGAATCCATGTGTTAATACCCTAGTAATTATCCTATCAGATGCATCCATGATCCATCTCTCTTACATATATCTGTAACTGTGTATTAGCCACAGGGATGTGTTGATAGGTCATGATGACGATATTTGGCCATATGCTTTGTCAAACATCACAACATCCTATTCATATCAACATCATATTTTATTTACACCAGGTGATGCAGGATATGGGTGTTTGCCGTGGTTGTTGACCCCTGTGAGCAATCCCCAGACTCGGGCAGAGGCGCGGTATAATGCTGCGCATAAAACCTGCCGGAATGTAATTGAGCGTACCTTTGGTGTACTAAAGATGCGCTTCAGATGTTTACATTCCACTGGGGGGGCTCTACAATACAAGCCCCAGAAAGTTTGTCGCATCATCGTTGCCTGCTGCTGTCTGCACAATATAGCACTACAGGCCAACTGTCTGGGGGACATTGATGCGGCTCCGCTACCTGTGGAGGAAGAGCCTTTATTTCACCCTGAAGTGGATAATCTGCAGGGGTCACAACAACGTGCCCGCCTAATTCGTGAGTACTTCACATGTAAGTACATACCCAATATGCATGGAACACAGTCTAATGTATCTGGATTATGCCTAACTCCCAAATCCACCTTTATCCATCGCCCTTGTCATACAGAATTCCAACCAGTCCACAGTAGAGGAGAGTTCCCTGACGTTGTCAATGTTTGTACACTGGAACAAGCCACATGATCAGTTACAGGTAAGTAAGCACACATTCCCATACACATCTTAAGTACTGACGGTTAGAAACATCAATGGCATAGATAATTTGAGTGGATTATATATCCCACTATGTCAATGTATATATGCCCCACGTTACATTGTTATCTAGTAATTTATATTGAAAAAAGACTTTAGTCCATCAGGTTCAACCTCTATAGATCTATGATCTGCAATACGCAGAATTATTGTTAATTGATCCAGAGGAAGTCACCGAAAAACAAAAAGTGAAGCTTTGCCAATTGTCTACACAGGGACGAAAAATATAACATTCCTTCCTGACCCCAGATACTGGTGATCATATTCATCCCTGGATCAATACTCCCTATCTCTTTATCCAGGATAGCCCCTAATGCCTGTTTGGTTTTGTAATGTAAAAAGATACCCAATCCCTTTTTAAAGTCACCTACAACCTCTACGGACCAGTATTGCTCACATTGTCTGATCCTGCAAAACCACATGAAATGGGATCCAAATGTGGTTGAAAAATACCATACACACATACTTTAGTCTAATTTGTGACTGTAATCCTAACATCATATTAACCTTACAGAGCTGCTGTCGTGTGTCAACTCTTCTTTAAACAACCTAGACATGGAAAAACATGACCAGCAACAGAACTGCTACATCAATGTAAGCTACATAGTGAGTATTTGTGTAATAATATGGCCACGTATGCTGAAGGACACAAATAACACATCAATCACTTTATTAATATCAGCCTATCTCTTTCCAGGATACAGCAGATAGGTAAGCGGTGATAACTAATTACGATCCACAGCGCACGTGTCCTGGTGGAACAAATCACCTCGTGGATGAGCTTGGGACTGCGTCCAAGGTAAAACACCACATTTGGCTCTCCACAGATGCATTAATGTGTAATCTATGTGATATTCCTACATCATTAGCCAGATGAGTAGCTCGTTTCCTTTGTAGGGAAAGAACAGTGAAGACGTTTGTATGAAATGAGCAACATATATCGGTACAGTGGATCGAAAAGGTCTAAAGTCTACACACCCCTGTTAAAATGTCATGTTTCTGTGCTGTCAAAAAATGAGACCAAGATAAATCATTTCAGAACTTTCTCCACCTTTAATGTGACCTATAAACTGGACAACTCATTTGAAAAACAAACTATAATCAGTTAAGTAGAGTGAATAAAAAATCAAAAAAGAAAATCACAAGGTTGCATAAGTATGCACACCCCTAAACTAATACTTTGTTGAAGCACCTTGTGATTTTATTACAGCACTCAGTCTTTTTGGGTATGAGTCTATCCGCATCGCACATTGTGACTTTGCAAGATTTGCCCACTCTTCTTTGCAAAAACACTTCAGATCTGTCAGATTGCGAATCCATCTCCTGTGCACAGCCCTCTTCAGATCACCCCACAGGGATTTTGGTCTGGGCTCTGGCTGTGCCATTCCCAAACTTTAATCTACTTCTGGTGAAGCTATTCCTTTGTTAATTTGGATGTATGCTTTGGGTCGTTGTCAAGCTGAAAGATGAAGTTCCTCTTCATGTTCAGCTTTCTAGCAGAAGCCTAAAGGTTTTGTGCCAATATTGACTGGTATTTGGAACTGGTCCTAATTCCCTCTATCTTAACTAAGGTTCCAGCTGCAGAAAAACAGCCCCAAAGCATGATGCTGCCACCACCATGCGTCACTGTGGGTATGGTGTTCTTTTGGTGATGTGCAGTGTTGTTTTTGCGCCAAACATATCTTTTGGAATTATGGGCAAAATGTTCAACCTTGGTTTCATCAGACCAGAACACCTTTTCCCACATGCTTTTGGGAGACTTCAGATGTTTTTTTGTTTTGGAAAAATGCAGCCTGGCTTTGATGTTTTGCTTTGTAAGAAAAGGCTTTCATCTTGCCACTCTACCCCATACGCCAGACATATGAAGAATACGGGAGATTGTTGTCACATGTACCACACAGCCAGTACTTGCCAGATATTCCTGCAGTTCCTTTAATGTTGCTGTCGGCCCTCTTGGTAGCCTCCCAGACCAGTTTTCTTTAGGTCTTTTCCTCCATTTTGGAGGGAGCTCCAGTTCTTGGTAATGTCACTGTTGTGCCATATTTTTTACGCTGTCTTCCATGGTATATCTAATGCCTTGGAAATTCTTTTGTACCCTTCTCCTAACTGATACCTTTTAACAATGAGATCCCTCTGATGCTTTGGAAGCTCTCTGTGAACCATGGCTTTTGCTGTGGGATGCGACTAAGAACATTTCAGGAAAGACCAACTAGAGCAGCTTAACTTAATTTTGGGTTAATCAGAGGCACTTTAAATGATGGCAGGTGTATGCTGACTCCTATTTAACATGATTTGGAATGTGATTGCTTCATTCTGAACACAGCTACATCCCCAGTTATAAGAGGGTGTGCAGACTTATGCAACCACATTAGTTTTCTTTCATATTTTCTTCCCTCCACCTTACAGATTTCAGTTTGTTTGACAATTGAGTTGTCCAGTTTTTGTCACATTAAAGGTGGATATAGTTCTGAAATGATTTTTCATTGGCTAATTTGTTTACAGGAGTGTGTAGACTTTTTATAACCACTGTAAGTGACGAAGTAAGCGCTCTGGGAGCATGTGCAATGTAAATCTTGACATGTTCCTTTTATGTTTCAGATCGCAAAGATTAGTCCCTTTCCACGGTCAGAACAAGGAATGATGAGCATTCCCACGTTCCAGGACTATGCTATTGTCACATTGCATCATGTATGTTCAGATGTCAGTCATCATGTGTTGCATCGGGTGTGATATCACATCCTCTACATCGCTTTAGATGTACCTATTGCTTTAGATCTGCCATTCTCTCCTCTACTTGGACTATTGTGAAGCCTGTATCATACTTCCTTCCAGATCTCTTCCTCAGTGCTGATGTGATCCTCCCTGTACATATGGGGAACAGTAACTCTAGCCTTGGAACATAACTGTTAATGAGGTTCCATTTACCTTCAGTTATGAATATGCAACAGCAGATAATAGAGATGCTCATTCACAGAACAGAATACACCTCGAACTGGCCAGTTGGTTGGTAGTTCTGCTAACACCTGAAATTATTTGGAACACACTGATATGGTCCTGGTCATGTTCCCATCTGAGTGTCCAAACTTATGTATGTAGAGTCTTCTCTCATAGTGCCATTTCCAGTGACATGACCTACGGGGGTTCTAACATTGACTGATTGAGCACTTCTACCTCTGCAGTTGCATAGGAGTGTGTGTTGCGCGCACACACAAGACTACAGATTACTTCTCCCCATGAGCATATCTCCTTCTGTATTGTTGGTTTTGAATATTGAATGTTAGCCTGATATATTTAAGAATATAACTGATATTGCCTC
This sequence comes from Discoglossus pictus, assembly GCA_027410445.1. Classification (NCBI taxonomy): domain Eukaryota; kingdom Metazoa; phylum Chordata; class Amphibia; order Anura; family Alytidae; genus Discoglossus; species Discoglossus pictus. The sequence continues at coordinate 63,232,302 of CM050172.1, read as the reverse complement.
ACGTTGGCTGATGCACTGTATCTCCCCCCCTCAACTGATCATCTATACCAATGTCACCCCCCCCGCGTGCATTCTGGCCCCATGTCCCTATTTCCGTGTGTTACTGGAACTCTGTATCCTACCCACCTCCACCATGATACTGAGCATGCCTGTGGTAATTTGTCACTGTGTGGCTTTGTGAACAATTAAACCGTTTTTTTTTCACTCAATGTTTGTGTAATCCTGTATATTTACCATGTAACAATTCAATTCCCCTGAAAGTCAGATGTGCTCATCACCATCAGTTAGTGGTGTAGCTATTCGGGGCAATCTGCGTTGACATTACTACATAATCATGAATGTCGATTCATATCATTCAAGTTGAGCCCTTCAAGTCACTATATACAACCCTGCAGGTCTCTAGACCTGATTTCAGAATTCCCACCCCTCCAACTTGCACCTACATGTATATTGGCAAGGGCCAGATTAATGTAGCATATGTATCTATGTAAACACACACAGATATATGTATTTAACAATGACACTTCATTCTCTCTGTATTGTCGCAACTAGAAAGCATGATATGGTACAAACACACAGAAACAGTGATAACAGTATAACAATCATACTTTATTGCATACACAGAGTACAAACAGAAATAGACAGGAATGTGCATTAATATCATGTGTGTGTTGTGAAGAGATCCTAGTATGGCAAGGGGCTGTGGCAAATCTGAGGACATCTGAAGAGGAAACAGACAACATCATCAGGGTAATGCATAGCATCTCCTAGGGTCACATGTGGTCAGGACCCCACAGTAACCAACAGCATATAACACGACATCTAATCAACATAACCATTAATGCGCATACAACAACCATATGGTTGCCAGAATAAACAGACACTATAAAACAGGGATCATGTCATACTAAGCGATTTCACACACAGTGTGAATTGGTCAATAGATGATATGAATCTGGAAAACAGAGGTAGGAGGTGTTAGAACAATCATAAGCTGTTATTAGAGTACATTGTTTTTGCTTTTGACACTACTCTAAACCAACTAACATGAACATCATCTCCGAGCAGTAAGAACCATATGTATTCTATCCTGTTCAGTCAGCCTTCCAGGAAGATGCTTAGGATGTGGAATACGACAAGGCATGCTTCACTGTGAACACAATCCTTCAGCAAAATGTACTATCACTATCTATGTGGAATAGTTGTGCCATGCTGATATCACATCTCACTTCTAAATGGGTGGTACCAAGGCCAGACAGATTACACTGTTCACATTACCCCTAAACACATGCACATTGATCATGAAGTCAAACCCTTGAAATTGCCACTTTGGTTTGGATGACATGAAAAAACTGAAGCCAATTTCATAATGTTAACGCGATGGAATGCTATAAACTTATGTGGAATTGCTGGTTTGGATTAGCAGATAGTAATGGGACTGTGCAACTCGATAGCCTGGACACTGATCATTATAATGGAAGATCACACAGTCATGTTTCTTAGTGAAAAGATATGGAGTAATATATTTAATTTCAGAGCCATCTGCAGTGGGGAATAATCCTGATAGAATGCCCGTTGGGAACTGGGTTGAGCGTTTACTCACATGATGGTATTGTACTGCTCGAAGATGAAGAAAATGTCTTCATAGTTGTGTGATTTGGCTATTAACACCTACAAAGACAAAAACAATGTCTCATTCCGAACAATATTATGATTAAATACAGCATTTCAGCTCAAGGTCAATCCACATTGAACATCAATTGTTAAAATGTTCAACATAACCAGACATGTACACACTCTGTAGCCAATATTATGTCAACATGTATAACAATCTGTATTCTGTGAGGAGTGGTCAGGAGGCCCTCTCGGATGGTCCTAACACCTCCTACTCCGAGTTAGCGGCCCCCCACCGTCTGTGCCCGCGGCCCGTCTCCCTCTTCCACGCCTTGGTGTGGGATCAGGGGGTGCCACTACAGCAGGTGGCTGGGGTTCATGGGTGGGCGATGTCTGAGATGAGGAGGCAGACATTTCAGGTTGAGATTGGACCACCGAAGGCTGGAGAGGTATGGGCTGCCGACGGAGATTACGCAATAATGCGCGTCTCTCCCGGCTTGCGCGTTCCTCATATCTCTCCATCCTTCGGTTGTGCCTCCTCATCTCAGCATATATGGCCCGTGTGGTGGCTGAGATGATCCGATTTCCAGCCAGGATGGCCCTGCTAACTGCCAATTGATTAGCACTGATGGCCAGCATTTGACTTGAGAGCTGGCTTTGGGCCTGGTCCTCTTCATCAATGTGGGACATTATGTTCCGTAATTGGGCAGGGAGATGTGGCAGAGGACCTGGAGGTCTGGCGGCTGGCGGCTGGGCGGCCGGCGACTCCGCGGCCGGCGACTCCGCGGCCGGCGACTCCGCGGCCGGCGACTCCGCGGCCGGCGACTCCGCGGCCGGCGACTCCGCGGCACTTCCTCCCGGGGCACTTGGGGCCGGTGCACTTGTGGCCGGTGCACCTCCTCCCGGGGCACTTGGGGCCGGTGCACTTGTGGCCGGGGCACTTCCTCCCGGGGCACTTGGGGCCGGTGCACTTGTGGCCGGTGCACCTCCTCCCGGGGCACTTGGGGCCGGTGCACTTGTGGCCGGGGCACTTCCTCCCGGGGCACTTCCTCCCGGGGCACTTCCTCCCGGGGCACCTCCTCCCGGGGCACCTCCTCCCGGGGTACCTCCTCCCGGGGCACCTCCTCCCGGGGTACCTCCTCCCGGGGCACTTGGGGCCGGTGCACTTCCTCCCGGGGCACTTGGGGCCGGTGCACTTGTGGCCGGTGCACCTCCTCCCGGGGCACTTGGGGCCGGTGCACTTGTGGCCGGTGCACTTGTGGCCGGTGCACTTGTGGCCGGTGCACCTCCTCCCGGGGCACTTGGGGCCGGTGCACTTGTGGCCGGTGCACTTGTGGCCGGTGCACCTCCTCCCGGGGCACTTCCTCCCGGGGCACTTCCTCCCGGGGCACCTCCTGCCGGGGCACCTCCTCCTGGGGCCCATGGTGGAGCCCAGGCTGAGTGCGGTGCCCCGTATGTCGGGGGAGCACAGTATGAGGGCTGTGCCCAGGGTGAGGGCTGTGCCCAGGGTGAGGGCTGTGCCCAGGGTGAGGGCTGTGCCCAGGGTGAGGGCTGTGCCCAGGGTGAGGGTGGAGCACCAGATGAGGGAGGAGCCCAGGATGAGGGAGGAGCCCAGGATGAGGGAGGAGCCCAGGATGAGGGAGGAGCCCAGGATGAGGGAGGAGCCGCTGAGGGTGGAGCCGCTGAGGGTGGAGCCGCTGAGGGTGGAGCCGCTGAGAGAGGCACAGGATGGTGTGGCTGGTGCAGGCCCTGAGGTGGCCACGCCGAAGAGGGCCCGGGCATCACTTCCCGCTCCGTATGAGCAAGTGATGTGGATGGTCCCGGGCCCTCCTGAATGTCCTGGGCCACTTCAGCCCTTCCTGCCTCCTCCTCTTCTGAATCTGTGGATACTGCAAAGGAATAAACATATATTTCAGTTGGTTGCCATACACAATTGCCAGCTATGCATTTACATATCATTGACATCATGGTCACCTGTGAGCGACTGTGGTGCTTGTGTTACACAGATGAGCCACGGGCTGCATAATGAGCATTGTGGATCATGGCTCATATGAATGTGTACTGCATGTGCCTCAGACACGTGCTCTGCTGCATCTGCTGTGCAGTGTGTGAGACTGACCAATCTGACCAGTTTCCAGCAATGGTTGTTAATATGCAGCTGAGACATGGGCCAGGTTAGGACAGTATATGACACACATGCAGTGCTACAGAGTCTGTATCCACATATGCCACACAGGCAAATTTTTATTCTCGATCGCAGTGGAGGCCAAAGTCAGGCCTGCAGTTGTGGATAGCCATGCTGCACCCAGCTGAGAATATCATTCTCCAAGTCATTAAGTCTAATTGACTCATCTGTTCACATAAAGGAAATCCACATATACAGGCCTGTGCGCAGCACAGCAAGTTTGACTTTGGACACCCTGCTCTATTGCAATTAATCTGGATATAATTAGAAATTGACATATCAGGGAGACAAATTATGAACATGATAGGTTTGCTACCAGGTCTGAAATGGTTATTGTCGCCCCATAAATTTTTAGTCAACCATAGGGCTTACAGTGCTATTGGATGTGAATTATCCCAGTGTGTGGGCAGGGGTGTAGGAGGCCATATAATTCTTGAGCAAGGGTGGGCAGGTTCGGGCCTGGAGGGCCACACAGGTGAGCCAATCGCCTTTTCAGTCAGCCTGATTGTCTCACCTGTGCCCAAAAAGGATATCCTGAAAGTCCGGCATGTATGTGGCCCTCCTTACCCACCCCTGTTCTAGAGGGATACAGCTCATTATATACAACAGCCAGAACACAAGCCTATTTATACATACATACATACATACAGCATGATATCCTGAAAGTCCGGCATGTATGTGGCCCTCCTTACCCACCCCTGTTCTAGAGGGATACAGCTCATTATATACAACAGCCAGAACACAAGCCTATTTATACATACATACATACATACAGCATGATATCCTGAAAGTCCGGCATGTATGTGGCCCTCCTTACCCACCCCTGTTCTAGAGGGATACAGCTCATTATATACAACAGCCAGAACACAAGCCTATTTATACATACATACATACATACAGCATGATATCCTGAAAGTCCGGCATGTATGTGGCCCTCCTTACCCACCCCTGTTCTAGAGGGATACAGCTCATTATATACAACAGCCAGAACACAAGCCTATTTATACATACATACATACATACAGCATGATATCCTGAAAGTCCGGCATGTATGTGGCCCTCCTTACCCACCCCTGTTCTAGAGGGATACAGCTCATTATATACAACAGCCAGAACACAAGCCTATTTATACATACATACATACATACAGCATGATATCCTGAAAGTCCGGCATGTATGTGGCCCTCCTTACCCACCCCTGTTCTAGAGGGATACAGCTCATTATATACAACAGCCAGAACACAAGCCTATTTATACATACATACATACATACAGCATGTTATCTGCAGGCTTTTAGACAGCCCATCCCCCCACAATCTCAGCCAACCATGTGTGTGATATGATACTCACGTTGCAGGGTGTTAGCACAATCTGTGTCCATCTGCCCTGGTATTCCCACCACAGATTCAGAAGGGATGAAGCGCGTCACTGTCCTCTCCCATTCCTTGTAAACAAAAGGGACCGCGGGCCCACCACCAGTCTGACGTGCTGCTGCTGACTCATCGGACATCCTTCTTTTCACCGCCATCTTTAAATCATCAAATTTGTGCCGCACTAACCTCCAGTCCCTATTAGTAACCCCTACTGCCGACACAGCTCTGGCAATTTGGGACCAGGCCTGCTGCCTCTGGCTGGCATTAATGTCTCTGCCACCACATATAATTCCCTGGCGGGCACAGATTTCCCTGAGGAGAACCTGGATCTCCTCTGGGCTGTAATTGGGGGCCCTGGGCCTTGCCACAACCCGTTGCCTTACAGACGGTGCCTGGTCTTCCTCTTCTATCCCTGGGGCCGCTCCCTCATCCCCACTACTTCCCACCAAGGGATCAGGCCCCTGACCCTCTGCCCCTTCCACTAGAATTCCTAGCTCTGGGGGCACTTCCCTCCCCCCCTGCTCTCCTCCTTGCTCTCCTCCTCCTCTCCCTCGACCTCCTCCTCCTCTCCCTCCTCTCCCTCCTCCTCCTCTCCCTCCTCCTCCTCTCCCTCCTCCTCCTCCTCCTCTCCTCCTCATCCTCCTCCTCTCCTCAGATGTTCTCCTCACTCTCCTCCGCGCCTCTCTTGCCTTACCACCTCCTCTCCTCTAAACTCCTCCAAAACAAAATTAACAATAAAGCAAGATGATCTTTGTGTTGGTTTAGGAGGTAAAAAAAGATGCAAGTATTATGTGTAGTATTATGTGTGGGGGGAGGGGGGGGGGGGGGGGGGGGGGGGGGGGGGTGTAGGTGTGCAGTGGCCTACCACTAGGTGTTGCTATGTGTACGTATTAATCTATGTGTGTGAATTATGTGATATCAGTAATTATGTGTATTGTAAACAAAGGGTTAAATTATCTGCTAGTTCAAAATTGAAATTCTCTCCTCTCTCCTCTCTCTTCTCTCTCTCCTTGCTCTCCAAAAACCCACCAACGCCTAGACCTGTGTGTCTACTTGCAAAAGCTCCAGCACAGTCAATTATGTTCTGTTTTTGGCTCCCTTTTAAAGGCATACTGCCGTCAGGTTAAGTGGTACGTATCACGTATTTCGCGCTCTTTTCCTACGCAAAGGGATCCGAGATATCGTAACTCATGCGCAAATCCTAACGTTTACGCATTCGCATCCATCGCTCGTATCTCGCAGCACTTGGAATTTAATAGCGTCGGAAATGGTTTCAATTTTCAACTACGTAGGCCTTGCGTTTTCACCTTTTATTTACGCAGCTCGAATTTAATAGGGCCCTGTGTTTGCAAGAGTGGCGTTTACATTTCTGGAGACCAATGCTTGTCTCTACTGATGGATGCTGCCTGATTCGGGCCTGGGAAGGGGATAATGGTGTGATATCAGTTTCAGCTACATAAATGAATCTAAAAAAGCTTCAGACTTCTCACATTTCTCTCCTTCCTTACCCTCTGATAAATAAGAAGCATACCCCCTTAACCAAGTATTGAGGAGCTGATGCAACAAAAACAAAATGTATTCCTGTACTTCTAGACAGCCTTTAAATATTCTGATTTTACCCCAAAATATTTTTTATGTCCATGTTTTACACAACTGCTAATGCTGTTAGTTTGTTACATTCTTCACAAACAAGATTTTCTCTTGAACTACATTGGTCCTCTGAACGAGCTTGTTATAAACACTCTACAACAACTTTCTGTACGTGATCTGAAAATACAATTGTATTCTCTGCTCAAAAGCGGCTCTTGAAATTTTCAGGACCTACAATTCTGATATAACAAAAATGTGTACAAAAGGATGTGGGCTGTGCATATAATCACAGACATACAAAATACAGGTTTGCACAAAGCAATAAAATGAACATGTTTATTGCTCATATAACTTGTGGGAACAGTGGATTAAGAAGACCATAGTCCTGTCATTTCTGCAATGTCTAAATACTTTATTTTAATGATTTAGGTGAAACACTGTGTGAATAAAAAGGTGAAGCAATTTGAGGCTCCACCACCTATTGAATACTAGTTTCTTCACACACAGTATTTCACCTAAATCATGGCCTGTCTGGTGGGTCTTGGGAGCCACTTATCTAAATGAAACAAATCAATGGGTACCGGAGATAAAAAGGCATCTGCAAATGCAAGTAAAATAGTAGCATACATTAAAGGGACATGGAATTTTTCTGGATTTCACTAGGGATATAATATACCTATGTCCCCAAACCCCTTTTATTAAAGGCAATGCAAAAATGACTAATTGACTTATCGGTCCAGTTTCGTCAGCCACTACTCTTGGTGTTCAGTTTCCAGACTTGGTCAAGAATTCTTCTACATATATTTTCTTAATTAAACATTTTGCATCCATGGTAAAAGAGAGGGATATGTCATTAGAGACTGCATCTACTTTTTACCACCCCTGTTGAGTTTACAAGCAAACAGAGGGTAGTGGGGAGGGAAGGATTCCAGCAATAAACTATATTATGTCCTGCTTAATAATTATGGGTCCCACCTAAGTCTTGCATAGCAGATGAGACTATGGACCATTATATAAAGATCCAGGTTTGGGTCATATGAGAGAAAAGATTCCATGTGAAGAACACTAGTTCCACTAGAATACATGTTTAATAAGACTGAATTTTAGCAAGTTAATTTAAAACTATTGATCTGGTAATTTAATGTTGACAGATGACAAAAGAGAATTGGTAGTCTCATGATTTGATAGTAAGCAAATATTGTAGCAAACCTGCAGCTAGGATTCATGGTTGTATGGGAAATAATTATTAACAGAATTGGTAAAAAAAAAAAAAAAAGGTACCAATGCCACCTTAAAGAACCTTAGCCAGACCTCAATTAAAATACGGTGAGCAGTTCTGGAGGCTGTGCCTAAAAAAAGTATGCTAACAAATTAGAAACAATTCACAAGAGGGCTATTAACATGGTCTGTAGACAAAATACTTCATAAGCTCCATCCTACCTGTAAAGCCCAGGCAGAATAGAACTTAATAGGAGGCAAGTCCAAAATGTCAAAATTAGGAAAAGGCCTGAGGCAATGAGTAGTTCAAAGAAGGTCCAAATTGTTAGGGTTGGCAGCAAGGTTCAGAAATGGACACAAGCAGGTGAACAGAGCAACAAGCAAGCAATGGAGGTCCAAAAACAGTCAAATATCAGAAAACAATATAACAGCCACACTATGCAAAATAATGGTCAAGAAAAAAGTCTAGAAATGTGGACTTAGGCTATACATTTTTAAGTTAAAAATCATCATCAAACAATATACACATACACACTGCCATTTGTGTTTCTGGTATTATATGGACTTTGTCTTTTTTACATTGGGTCCATTGTTTTTTGCATGTTTTGAATATGAACTACCTAGTTGTTGGACTTATTTAAGGCTTTAATTGTAAAGTAATTTTAGCACAAGTACTTGTGGGCAACCACTTAGGTAACAGTGATCAATGCCAAGCAGCAGCTGCAAAGGCAAGTAAAATATTAGCATGTATTAAGCAGGGTATAGAAGCAAAGGTTGCAAAAATAATTCTGCCACTATAATAATCCCTAGTATGCCCTCATAAAAAGACCATTTTAGAGTTGGAATAATTACACAGAAGGGCAACAAAACAAATAAGGGGAGTGGAGGGACTAAGATATGAAGAAAGACTAACTAAACGTATTTTCTCTAGAAAAGAAACGCCAAAGAGGAGATATGATTACCTTATATAAATACATCAGGGTCAATATAGGGATTTGTCTAAGAGGTTTTCAACTGACAAGAGGACATCCCTTGAGGTTAGAAGAAAAAAGATTCCACCTACTAGCTTTGCCATATACTGTAGCTACCATCATGCAAGCTGTGCTATAGTGGCAAACACTAATTGCATAGTTTCTTCCTTAGATTTCCCTTACTGCAAACTCTAATTTTGGGTACAATTTGATCCTTCGCTTGCAGTGTGCAATGCAATTTTATAACAACATTGCATGTTTGATAAGAGGCCACTACCATCAAAAATATATATTTATATAATACCTACAGGCTAAAATGTCCCCAGGTGTCTTATTATGAAAACAATTCTCTGCATCTTTATTTTCTGTACTCTTTATCAATTCCTCTCATAAATTCTGTGCAACTTGAATGCCTGAAATTGTTTTCTTTTTAGATCCACTAAAATATATGCAAGTCAAGATGTACTTTTATTTAAAATGTCCCCAACTGTCGGAAAATTAAATCAAGGAACCTCGAAAAAAACAAGTAAAGATGGTCTCAATCTAAACCTTATAATAACACAATTTTTAAATCTTAGTAAAATAGGCACCCAGATATGATTAATAACTTCAGCAACTGATTATTTACATGAAGCCTTTAAAAACACAATGTTGTTATGTGATGACAGTGTTTCTTTAAGTCTTCAAAGCTATGTCTTTCCTGGAAACATATGCAGACAGACAATATCTCTCCAGCCACAGATAACAATGGAATTTGTAAGCATCTGAAGACAGTAACACTTCAAGACCAGCTCCAGATTAGAGAAATATAGGCAGGGGCCATCATGAAAGGGCTCTTATAGTACCATTGTTTTTTCTTGTCCATTAAACTCTTGAAGTATTCATGTACCGTTGAATGACTCAAAGCTGCAAATGGAAAATAGTTTAGTGATATGAGCATGTCGGGACTTTGAGATGTCTTTGTTTGTTTTTTCTTATCTATTCCGGAACCATAGCAATGAAAAACCTCTCTTCACCAGGAGAAAAATGTACAGATAAATGGACTGCAAGAACAGAGAATGGATAATCTCCTCTTCCTCTACCACAGTCTGCATCATTTCATAGAGTTTATTTAATGTTTTTTTGTCATTTTACCTATGAGATGTCATAAAGATAAATGTGTTTATGAAAGGTTACTAAAAATTAGCAATTGAGCAAATTGAAATAAAGAGGTCCTGCTTATCGAACAAACAAATCTATGCAGAGACAGACGTAACTCTTGTGTAATGTGAATAATAAGAAAACTTTTTGAAAAATTCAGCAGTAGCCATATGGGAACTTCTTCACGCACAAGTGAAATTGGTTAATGTACACAGAGCTACACATGGGCATTTCATTGACCTAAATGTATGAAATTAAAACATTCAACAGTTAAAAGGTAGGTAAAAATCAGAGTGAAGTTCACCACTGACCTATCATATCACAAACATATATCTAAATTCCCCCAAAAAACATCCCAGTGCTCCAAATATCCCTAACATTGTAAGCCCCGAGTACCAGTGCCATACCTGTTTTACATATACATATCATATGCCTTCCGTAACAATATTTCATCTCACTGAGGTTACTTGAATGCCTCAGAGAAGCATGGATGCTTCAGATTTGACACTATCACCTTAATTGTCTTCTTTGAGGCTTGCTTATAAAATGAAACACAGATAAGAGTTTAATGCCACTACCACAATGAGCCTGAGGATCCCCTGGGATTACCCCTTCCTACCCAATATGAGCAAGGGGATCCTTTGGGATTCTCACTTCCTACCCACTAGCCCCTACGAGCCAGGGGATCCCCATGTAAAGGATAATCATGGGGGTCCCAATGAATGGATCCCCATGGCACCTAACATTAAACCCTAAACCATTACAGTGGGGTTTGGAGGGACAGAGATTTTGATTTGTGAAAAATAAGCTCCCACAATTGTGAGAAGCTTTTTCTTCCCTTCAATTACATAAACTATTTAAATAGGGCCCTATGTTCTGTCTCTAATTATGATACCTTTTTCAAAATGAACTGTGTGCTGATTTCAGAATATAACTAGTTTGTTTTAATGACATTAAATTTAGCTTGTGATGAAACATGCCATTGCATAAGCAAGTCTAGTTCTTAGTACCTGGTGTTTACACAAAAAGGTCCTTAACCATAATAGATTGATCAATAAAGTCAGCAGTTGTTGTTCTAGACAGGGTAGTTATTTTAATAGCTGATGATACTGGACTGGTGCCTAGAGGAGGCAGGGAAAGTAGAGTTGAGGAATAAAAAGGAGTGAACACTGAGCAGATGCATGGATTAGAAACCAAAAGAGGAGAAGGAGGAAATACCAAAATTACAAGTGTAAAAAACAAAAGAGAAAGGCATGGAGTAAATGGTAGTGGAAGAGATGAGGGAGCAATGGAAGAGCAACATGCTCCATCTGTACTGTACAGAATGGCTTAAGAAGAATGTAAACCCATAAGTAAGAACCAGAGTAATAAGCTGGGGGAGAGTGGAGACAGATGGAGAGATCTCTTGCCCCCTCTTCTCATCTTTATCCACTGTGTGGGTGATAGGTGAGGCACTGGCATAATAAATACATTATGTGTTATATCATATCATATTTAAGAAGGATGTTTGCTAGGTGCATAAATGTTAGTCTATGTCAAAGTAAATTCACTGCACCTACATCAAAAAAACGATGGCTTCAGTATTAAACCCAGAACACAGAGAGACACTTATTTAATATAAACATATATTTGATACTTTCTATTTATGATAGTTTACAAAACATGGGTGGATTTGTGCTCACATCTTCTGGTACCTATTTTAAAGCCGTTTCACTTATTTTGCTTTGGTATATTTGGCTGATTTACTAATTGAAATGGCTGTTGAGAGTTATGTATGTGACAGTTTGTTGAGTAATTATTTTGGGTGCATAAAATGGAAAGAGGCTGTATGGATTCTTACCCAGTCTTATCTGTCACCAATTACAGAAACATTCATATGCAGTGAGTGTTCAATTCAAGAAACTTCCTTGTATGGTGACACAGAGAGGACCAAGGTCACTACTTTTGTTGTTTAGTCATTCAGTCGCGTCCGATTCATGACTCTATGGACCACAGTATGCCAGGTGCATCTCTCACAGTCACTGCCCCTCTGAGCGCCATCAAGTTCATGTTCATTGCTTCAGTGACCTCATCTATCCATCTCCAACTCTGTCGTCTCCTTCATCATGTGCCTTCAATCTTTCCCAGCATCAAAGTCTTTTCTAAAGAGTCCTGTCTTCTCATGATATGGCCAAAATATTTGAGCTTCAGCCTCATGATCATACCTTCTGGTGAACAGTTTGTCTTGATTTCCTAAAGTATAGATTTATTGGATCTTCTTGCAGTTCAAGCAGTGTTCTCCAACACCACAATTCAAAGGTGTCAATTCAACAGCACTCAGACTTCTTTATGGTCCAGCTCTCACATCCATGTGTTACTATTGGGAATACCTTAGTTCGAACTATGCAGACCTTTGTTAATAGTTTAATATCCTTACTTTTTACCAGCTTGTCCAAGCTTTCCATACCTTTCCTCCCCAGAACCAAATGTTTTTTTATTTCATGACTACAGTCACCATCTGCAGAGACCATGGATCCAAATAAAATAAAATCTGTCACTGCCTCCACTTCTTCCCTGTCTATTTGCCATGAAGTGAGATTGCTGTTTGCCATGATCTTTATCTTTTTAACGTTGAGCAGCAGACCAGCTTTTGCACTCTCATCTTTTACCCTCATCAATAGGTCCTTTAGTTCCTTTTTACTTTCAGCCATCAGAGTAGTATCATTGGCGTATCTGAGGTTGCTGATATTCCTTCCAGCAATATTAATTCCAGTTTTGGATCCATCCAGTCCAGCCTTACGTATGATCTACCCTGCATATAAGTTGAATAAATAAGGTGACAATATACAACCTTGTTGCACTCCTTTTTTTAACCATTCTGTTGTCCCATGTTCGGTTCTGACCGTGGCTTCTTGGTCTACATGCAGATTCTTTAGGAGGAGGATGACATGATCTGGTATTCCCATCTCTTTAAGGACATGCCACATTTTCTTGTGATCCACAGTCAAAGGCTTTCGAATAGTCTATGAAGCAGAAGTAAATGTTTTTTTTAAACGCTCTTGCTTTCACTATTATCCAGCGGATATTGGCAATTTGATCTCTTGTGCCTCTTCCTCTGTGGAACCCAGCTTGCACATCTGGTAGTTCCTAGTATAGCATATATTGTTGGAGTCAAGCTTGTAGAATCTTAAGCATGACCTTGCTGCCATATGAAATGGATGCAATTGTTTGATAATTGGAGCACTCTTTGGCACTGCCTTTTTTGGGATTGGGATGTAGACTGAACTTTTCCAGTCTATTGGCCATTGTTGAGTTTTCCAAATGTGTTGGCATAGTGCAAGCAACACTTTCACAGCATCATCCTGTAGAATTTGGAATAGTTCAGTTGGGATTCCATCACCTCCTGCAGCCTTATTATCAGCAAGACAATCTTTTGGCCCATCTCACTTCGCTCTCCAAGATGTCTGGCTCCAGTTCATTGGAGAAATTATTGAGGTCATCACTACTGAGATCCTTGCTGTATAGATCTTCAATGTTTTCCTGCCACCTCTTCTTTATCTGATCTTCTTCTGCTAAGTCCCTACCATTTTTGCCTTTTATTACACCCACTTTGGCATGAAAGGTGCCTTTTTATGCTCCCAATTTCCTTGAAGAGAACTCTTGATTTACCCATTCGGTTATCTTCTTCAATCTCCTTACATCGCTCATTGTAGAATGTCTCCTTGACTCTGCATTCAGTTGGACAAATTGTTTCTTATCTCCACTACCTTTTCGCTTTCCTTCTTTTCTGGGCTACTTTCAAGAAAGCCAGTTTGACTTCTTGCTTTTCTTTCTTTTAGGGATATTATATGTTGCTGTTTCATGGATTATGTTGCAAACTTTGATCCAAAGTTCTTCAGGCATTTTATTTTCCATGTCTAGTCCCTTAAATCTATTCTTTACTTCCACTGCATATTCACAAGGAATATTATTTATTTTGAATCTACTTTCTGATGGGTTTCCCTCTTTTCTTCAGTTTAATTTTCAACTTTGCAATAAGACGCTTATGGTCTGAGCCTCAGTCAGGTCCAGGCCTTGTTTTTGCTGACTCTATGGAGCTTCTCCATCTTTGGCTGCAAAGTATATAGTCAGTATGATTTCTTTGTTGTCCATCTATTGATATCCATGTGTAGAATTGTCTCGGAGGCTGTTGGAAGAGGGTGTTTGCTTACCTACAGAGAATTATCTTGCCAGAATTCTACTAATCTATGACCTGCTTCATTTTGTACTCCTAGCCCAAATTTGCCAGTTATTCCAGGTGTCTTTTGGTTCCCTACTTTAGCATTCCAATCTCCCATGATGATAGTCCTATGATGATAGTCTATCTTTTCTTGGTGTTATATCTATGACATGTTGAATGTCTTTGTAGAACTGGACAACTTCAACCTCTTCAGCATCCATGGTTGGAGCATAGACTTGGATCACTGTGATATTAAATGGCTTGCCTTGAATTCAAATTGAAATAATTCTGTCATTTATTTGGTTGTAACCAAGCACTGATTTGGCTACTCTTTGATTGACCATGATGGCTACTTCCTTTCTACAGGATTCTTGACCTCAGTAGATGATCTGGTCGTTATCTGATGTGAAATGTCCCATTCCAGTCGATTTAAGTTCACCAATTCCCAGGATATCAATGTTTCACCTTGTTGTTTCATTCTTGACCACATCCAGTTTGCCTTGGTTCATAGTTCTTACATGCCAGGTTCCTATTCTAAATTGATCTCTGCAGCAGTGGACTTTCCTTTCCCCTTCAGACACATCCACAACTGGATGTCCTTTCGGCTTTGGCCCAACCACTTCATTAGATTTGGTGTTACTTGTACTTGCCCTCAGCTCTTTCTCAGTAATGTGGTCGTCACCTTCTGACCTGAGGGGCTCATCTTCCGGTGCCATATCATTATGTCTCTGGATGTGTCTGTACATAAAGTTTTCTTAGGAAAGATACGGTGGTCCACAATTTGTCTGACCTCTCTGCCATGACTTGTCCTTCTTGGCTGACCCTACATGATACAGCTCACAGCTTCATCGAATTACACAACCCCCTTCACTTTGACAAGGTAGCGATTCAGAAGAAGTCACTACTAGCAACTGACATTAGGGACTGCATGACTTTTTCATTTTTCAGAGGTAGCAGCTACAGCACAGACACGTTATTGGTTTGGTAGATACAAGCATATATCTAAGAAAATGATAATTTTTGTAAATAGACTAGACATTATATACACTTGCAATAGTCTATACTATTGCAAACTTGAGGATATTTCAGGTCTAAGGAACACTAGAAAGAAGTATTCATATACATGTCTCCTATAGAACAGATATTTTCAAACAACATTATCTTTTTTCATTACTATTAAGATTTCTAGTGTTTAAGATCAATAAAACAGCATTTAAATATATATGAAACTATGAAAACTATCTCATCTCTTTGTGTTTCTCTTCCATTTTAACACT
Organism: Discoglossus pictus; assembly: GCA_027410445.1. NCBI lineage: Eukaryota > Metazoa > Chordata > Amphibia > Anura > Alytidae > Discoglossus > Discoglossus pictus. Next base: position 63,216,736 of record CM050172.1, on the reverse strand, counting down.
TGCATCTTTTTTCCTTCACTCTATCATCTTTTGGGGCCTCATTCAATTGCACATAGCAATATTATTTTACAGAAGTTTTAGTGAGTGAACTTCTATCCAAAAGCAAGGTCTTCACTAACTAAAAACTTCTGTAAAAAAATGCTATGTGCTTATATAGAGCCCTATTCAATTGGCCAAATCACAATTGAATGAGGCCCTAGGATATTTAGATATTTCCATTTTAATTCCTGCATCTCTCCACCTCTCATCCACTAAAATCTTTCATTCATATGTTACCAATATATCTCTCTGACCTCCTCTTTGTAACCCTGCTTTATCCACCCTCTTCTACACACCTTTAGCTTATGACATTTACCAACTTGCATAGCACATATCCAAAAGCCATGTATAATATTGCAGTAGTTTATATTTCTTCTCTCTGCCCAGCTGCCTCTTAAACACTAAGGGCCTCACTCAAATGCGATCTGGCAGATTGAATAAGGTGCTATATAAGTACATAGCATATTTGTTCACATAAGTTTTTAGTTAGTGAAGACCTTGCTTTAGGATAGATGTTCATTAACTTAAAACTTCTGTAAAAAATATGCTATGTGCTTATATAGAGCCCTATTCAATTAGCTAAATCGCATTTGAATGAGGCCCAAATGATCTAATGGTCGATTGGGATTGTATGCATAATTTCACTTGAACAAGAGAACTAGAAAAAAAATACTATATATTGTAACAGAGTCAAGCAAAGAGTGTCCCCAGAGGTGGGTTTAATTAAACAGGCTGGAAGATTTCTCTGGGGAAAGAAAGTTAACTCAGGTCAGTGATCAAAGGCTAATTGAAGCCCAGCTGTGGATTGCCTTTAAGACAACAGCAGAGAGATGGGTGGAGCTCTCACTTAGGCTTGGGCCTAATCAGTGTGAGCAGTGTGTGAAATCTGCTGAAAGAGGTCCTGCTCGTGAGCTGCTGTTAGCAGCTAAAAGCCAAGTTAGTCTGCAGAGCAGAGCCAAGTTGGATCGCAGAGCAGAGCAGAGCCAAGTCGGATTGCAGAGCAGAGCCAGGCTGGTCTGCAGAGGTAAAGCAAAGACGGTTTGCTGAGGAAAGTGGTTTCCAAGTTTAAAGACTGTGTAAAATAACCCCAGGGAGAAGGTGGCAGTATAGCTGAGGATTTGTCAGCTCTGTTGCTAAAAAGGCATATTAAGGGTCCTTGGAGTTCGGAGCATTTTGGAGAGACGGGCAGGCCGAATACTCCCCTTTCTACTGATGAAGATATTTACAAGAGAACTGTGTGTTTTTGTGATACCTTTGGCTGATGTAAGCCATTATGTGGTGTAATTTTGGGACTTTTAATAAAAAGATTAAAATAATACATGATCTTCTTGCTGTTAATCTAGAAGGTAGCAGGTCAATTTACAACAATATGTTTATTCCAAAATATCAATAGCAATAAATATTTACTTAAAATAAACTACAATAAATGCTCAGTTTCAATGACACAAAGGAAATTTTCTCTTACATGGATCATCTGCTTTGGCAACAAGAAAATTAAATGAACCTCTTTACCACCTGAGAACTTTGCTATATTGAATTTCTAGACCTGAATGTTACCAGTGTGGTAAAAGGACATTGTCACCTCAACAGGAAGTTGGTTGCGTCTTAAAGTGCATGAGAAACTGTCTGTCCATTGTTTTAGCCTTTTTCTCTACAATACATTATTCCTGAGTTATTCTAAATTATTTTCTGCAGCTCCTATTGTCATGAATCACCCAGGGGCCATATTGGATTTGGCGTGAACTATGCTGGGGCCATCTTGAGACTGGCAGCAGTGGCCTATATTGGGACTGGACTGTTATATACCAATCGCCACCATCTGTATATTGTGTTATGGGGGATAATATGTTAGTGTTATATTGTATATTGTATTGGGGAGTGATAGTTATGTTTTAATTAGTCAACCCTCCCCCATTGTGTAAACACTGAGGCAGGAGCTGAGCCAAATGGGTTTATCCTAAACAAGATAAACCTCACAGGGTGTCGCCAGAACCTAAACAAAGAGATTTGCCAGACAGCCAGGCACCTAGATAACAATGGGGGGGCCTAGGAGCAAACAGGAAGTTTCCCCTGGGACCGCCTGGGTCAGAATGAGCTTGGTTGCCACGCCTGGGGTTGGCCCAGGGGAGGGGTCTGGTGGTTCCCATAGCCTCCCTCTACTACATTGGACAGAGGTAATTAGGTTACTGTAGAGGTTATCCTATTGGCCAGAGAGAGGGGGATGAGGGTTTGACTAAAGGTAGCCACTCCCTATAATGTGTTGTGCAAGGTTTTAAATATGCTGTTCTAAAATAAAACTTGGTTCATAATTTTCATCAAGACGTGGTGTGTAGATGTATTATTTACCCGGGGACATATGCTTGCAGTAAGATTCGTCAGACTTACTGTCAATATTGCTCAGTCTAAACCAAGGCCTGAGACATGATGCTCCTGTAATCAAAAAGGCTCCAAGGTCCAGAGTAACCCAAATCAAGTCAGCAGACCCCAGCCAGAGAGTGGGTCGTGATAATTGGTGGCACAGTGGTGGGGTACTCTGAGAAGGACCAGAAAATGGAGCAGATGGAAGCAGAGGACTACAGACTACTCCTGCTAAATCAATGGATGGCATTCATGCAATTATGGCATGGCCATGAGCTGGCAAGCTGGTTGGAGGAACTGGTAGAGAAAGAGATGGACTTGGAGGAACGGTAAATTGCCAGGATAGAGTCCTTGGGTGGCCGGAGAGAGGATCTCTATTTTCGTTTGGATCTAGAATATGGGGTCGGTGAGATTCTGAATGGTGATCCGGAATGTGGCATGGGAACTGCAAGGAGGCATAATAACTTGTTTGTTGAACGCTGCTGGGGTCTGGGACTGGAAGCATGGTTCCCGGAGGCTCCTTTGCTGGAACCCCTGATTCAGCAAGAGCTGCAACTGGAGGCTGAGTATGTGGAATTGTGGGATGCGATACCCAAGAAGTATTTTTTTAACTCAGACGGTATGTACCAGAGGGAGTATGCTCACTGGAACTGGGGAGAGGCATTTCTAGACTGTAAACAAAGTGAGGAGTGGGAAGGGGTAAACACTGTTCCTTTGCCAACTCCTGGGGATGGAGAATGTTTGCCCCTAGAACATGCAGTAACTGTGTCAGGGCCTAGTCACCAGCCCCAAGAGCCAGAGACCCAGTGGAATGTTCCCTGGGTGGGGTCAGAAAATCCATGTCTGCCCCCTGATACCCCAAGAGATTTAATCCCAGAGGAAGTGGGAAATGTTCACAAGCTAGGGCCAGATAAGTTAAGTCTGCCCTCAGAAGTTCTAGGCAAAGTGTGTTGGCCAGAACTGTTAATGGAGCCAGAGGCTCGGGATGATTGTGTGATGGACGGTGGGAAGGGAGCCTTAGAGGCCAGGCTGGAAGGGAATGATGAGATTCCCCAGCCTGCATCAGATAACCACTGTCTGTACCCTGACAGTCCAGGGGAGTTGTCCCCAGAGGTGCTAGTGAAGCACAGAGCCCAGGAGGGTTGTTTAAGAGACTGTGGGGAGGGAAAATAATTGGTTTCTGGCTACAGGGAACCTGACCTCCCACAGCAAGAGAGTGCCAGGGGCACAAAGAGCCAGGCCAGGGCAGCAAGCATGCCAGCTTTGGCAAAAGCATTATGGGTGCAGAGTGGCACCATGACAGAGGGTGTACCAAGTGGGGAGATACCTTGGATAACCATTGTCCAGGGGCCCACTGGAACAGACACCACTCCAAAGACCCAGTTCAACAGAAAGGACTGGGATAAAGTTGCTCAACCCCGGGCAATGGAGGAGTGTAAGCACAGCTTGGGTGGGAGCAGCGTAGCTTCCCAAGCAGCAACGGAAACAGCTGGACCAGAGGAAGGAAGCCAAGAGGAGCTGTCCCTTTGCGATCCCATAGGCCCAGAGACTGTATTAGAGATCCCAGCCCATCGGTGGGGACTGGCTGGGGGGAACAGAGTTGCTATTGGACAGAAACTGTGGCCCACCTGTTGTACTCTGGGATACCAGATTATTGGGGAGGTACCCTGGACTATTTGGGTGGGTGTGAATGGGAAGAGCAATTTGCTCTATACAGTGGGAGCAAGGCCAAGGGCTGGGGGAGGTTTTTACTCTGCACCTTGGGACAGACAAGAACTGGCATAGCATACAGAGGGCCAAACCAGCACATTCATGACTGATCAGCGTAGCTGGAAAAATCAGGGATGTTTCCTGCCACGCTTGGGGAGGTGTTGTCATGAATCACCCAGGGGCCATATTGGATTTGGCGTGAACTATGCTGGGGCCATCTTGAGACTGGCAGCAGTGGCCTATATTGGGACTGGACTGTTATATACCAATCGCCACCATCTGTATATTGTGTTATGGGGGATAATATGTTAGTGTTATATTGTATATTGTATTGGGGAGTGATAGTTATGTTTTAATTAGTCAACCCTCCCCCATTGTGTAAACACTGAGGCAGGAGCTGAGCCAAATGGATTTATCCTAAACAAGATAAACCTCACAGGGTGTCGCCAGAACCTAAACAAAGAGATTTGCCAGACAGCCAGGCACCTAGATAACAATGGGGGGGCCTAGGAGCAAACAGGAAGTTTCCCCTGGGACCGCCTGGGTCAGAATGAGCTTGGTTGCCACGCCTGGGGTTGGCCCAGGGGAGGGGTCTGGTGGTTCCCATAGCCTCCCTCTACTACATTGGACAGAGGTAATTAGGTTACTGTAGAGGTTATCCTATTGGCCAGAGAGAGGGGGATGAGGGTTTGACTAAAGGTAGCCACTCCCTATAATGTGTTGTGCAAGGTTTTAAATATGCTGTTCTAAAATAAAACTTGGTTCATAATTTTCATCAAGACGTGGTGTGTAGATGTATTATTTACCCGGGGACATATGCTTGCAGTAAGATTCGTCAGACTTACTGTCAATATTGCTCAGTCTAAACCAAGGCCTGAGACATGATGCTCCTGTAATCAAAAAGGCTCCAAGGTCCAGAGTAACCCAAATCAAGTCAGCAGACCCCAGCCAGAGAGTGGGTCGTGATAATTGGTGGCACAGTGGTGGGGTACTCTGAGAAGGACCAGAAAATGGAGCAGATGGAAGCAGAGGACTACAGACTACTCCTGCTAAATCAATGGATGGCATTCATGCAATTATGGCATGGCCATGAGCTGGCAAGCTGGTTGGAGGAACTGGTAGAGAAAGAGATGGACTTGGAGGAACGGTACATTGCCAGGATAGAGTCCTTGGGTGGCCGGAGAGAGGATCTCTATTTTCGTTTGGATCTAGAATATGGGGTCGGTGAGATTCTGAATGGTGATCCGGAATGTGGCATGGGAACTGCAAGGAGGCATAATAACTTGTTTGTTGAACGCTGCCGGGGTCTGGGACTGGAAGCATGGTTCCCGGAGGCTCCTTTGCTGGAACCCCTGATTCAGCAAGAGCTGCAACTGGAGGCTGAGTATGTGGAATTGTGGGATGCGATACCCAAGAAGTATTTTTTCAACTCAGACGGTATGTACCAGAGGGAGTATGCTCACTGGAACTGGGGAGAGGCATTTCTAGACTGTAAACAAAGTGAGGAGTGGGAAGGGGTAAACACTGTTCCTTTGCCAACTCCTGGGGATGGAGAATGTTTGCCCCTAGAACATGCAGTAACTGTGTCAGGGCCTAGTCACCAGCCCCAAGAGCCAGAGACCCAGTGGAATGTTCCCTGGGTGGGGTCAGAAAATCCATGTCTGCCCCCTGATACCCCAAGAGATTTAATCCCAGAGGAAGTGGGAAATGTTCACAAGCTAGGGCCAGATAAGTTAAGTCTGCCCTCAGAAGTTCTAGGCAAAGTGTGTTGGCCAGAACTGTTAATGGAGCCAGAGGCTCGGGATGATTGTGTGATGGACGGTGGGAAGGGAGCCTTAGAGGCCAGGCTGGAAGGGAATGATGAGATTCCCCAGCCTGCATCAGATAACCACTGTCTGTACCCTGACAGTCCAGGGGAGTTGTCCCCAGAGGTGCTAGTGAAGCACAGAGCCCAGGAGGGTTGTTTAAGAGACTGTGGGGAGGGAAAATAATTGGTTTCTGGCTACAGGGAACCTGACCTCCCACAGCAAGAGAGTGCCAGGGGCACAAAGAGCCAGGCCAGGGCAGCAAGCATGCCAGCTTTGGCAAAAGCATTATGGGTGCAGAGTGGCACCATGACAGAGGGTGTACCAAGTGGGGAGATACCCTGGATAACCATTGTCCAGGGGCCCACTGGAACAGACACCACTCCAAAGACCCAGTTCAACAGAAAGGACTGGGATAAAGTTGCTCAACCCCGGGCAATGGAGGAGTGTAAGCACAGCTTGGGTGGGAGCAGCGTAGCTTCCCAAGCAGCAACGGAAACAGCTGGACCAGAGGAAGGAAGCCAAGAGGAGCTGTCCCTTTGCGATCCCATAGGCCCAGAGACTGTATTAGAGATCCCAGCCCATCGGTGGGGACTGGCTGGGGGGAACAGAGTTGCTATGGGACAGAAACTGTGGCCCACCTGTTGTACTCTGGGATACCAGATTATTGGGGAGGTACCCTGGACTATTTGGGTGGGTGTGAATGGGAAGAGCAATTTGCTCTATACAGTGGGAGCAAGGCCAAGGGCTGGGGGAGGTTTTTACTCTGCACCTTGGGACAGACAAGAACTGGCATAGCATATAGAGGGCCAAACCAGCACATTCATGACTGATCAGCGTAGCTGGAAAAATCAGGGATGTTTCCTGCCACGCTTGGGGAGGTGTTGTCATGAATCACCCAGGGGCCATATTGGATTTGGCGTGAACTATGCTGGGGCCATCTTGAGACTGGCAGCAGTGGCCTATATTGGGACTGGACTGTTATATACCAATCGCCACCATCTGTATATTGTGTTATGGGGGATAATATGTTAGTGTTATATTGTATATTGTATTGGGGAGTGATAGTTATGTTTTAATTAGTCAACCCTCCCCCATTGTGTAAACACTGAGGCAGGAGCTGAGCCAAATGGGTTTATCCTAAACAAGATAAACCTCACAGGGTGTCGCCAGAACCTAAACAAAGAGATTTGCCAGACAGCCAGGCACCTAGATAACAATGGGGGGGCCTAGGAGCAAACAGGAAGTTTCCCCTGGGACCGCCTGGGTCAGAATGAGCTTGGTTGCCACGCCTGGGGTTGGCCCAGGGGAGGGGTCTGGTGGTTCCCATAGCCTCCCTCTACTACATTGGACAGAGGTAATTAGGTTACTGTAGAGGTTATCCTATTGGCCAGAGAGAGGGGGATGAGGGTTTGACTAAAGGTAGCCACTCCCTATAATGTGTTGTGCAAGGTTTTAAATATGCTGTTCTAAAATAAAACTTGGTTCATAATTTTCATCAAGACGTGGTGTGTAGATGTATTATTTACCCGGGGACATATGCTTGCAGTAAGATTCGTCAGACTTACTGTCAATATTGCTCAGTCTAAACCAAGGCCTGAGACATGATGCTCCTGTAATCAAAAAGGCTCCAAGGTCCAGAGTAACCCAAATCAAGTCAGCAGACCCCAGCCAGAGAGTGGGTCGTGATACCTATGTTTTATTGCACAGCTCCAAAAGTTAATGTGCACCTCTAAGTGCTTCATAACGGTGGGGAAGGGGATCTAACTCCATAACATTGGGGGGTATTGCTTTGGCCACCACTAAGACAGACAAGCAGACTGTGATACTGATTAGCACATGAAAGCAATTAATTAATATTGGTGAGCTGATCATTTGCATGTTAATACAGGTCAAACACATCATAAATAATTCAGGAATGATTTGCTTTAGGAAGAATGGCTAATACAATGTATAGCTAGGTTTTCATGTTCTTTAAGAATTACTTTTAAAATGCCTGGTTTTGAGGTGACAGAATTAGATTAATCATAAAACTGACCACAAAACTTACAGAACAAGAAGGATTTCCCAGTAAGCATCACAGAATCGCAGCCCCTCCTATGCATTTTTAATATATGACTTCAGAAAGAATCTTACAGTATACAGTTCTGATCCTCTCTTGATGTGTTAGCTCAAATGCTAGTATTTGAATAGGATAATGGGCTTATTTTAACAATTGATTTAAATCCCATTCCTGCAGAATTACTTAAAGGAATACTATCACTATAGAGTGCCCGTCCCTGTGCTTATGCTGCTAGAGAAGGTCACTGCTAGGGTAAATTGGTACAAGGAAACAATAGACTGGTTCAAGTGACTTTCCCTGAATTCATCTGTGTTAATACTACAGGTTACTTAAACAACAAAGGTATAGTTAGATTGGTAGTGTGAGGGGATAATAATGATGTATTCATGCTTGGGATGGGAAACAAGAAGACATCTGTAAGCCAAATCTCGGACAGAACACTTTGCCCGGTGTTCAGGCAGTCACATGATCCAGATCTCTCCTTAGTGGTAGGGGGCAGACTCACTGTAAATGCTTGTATCTCACAACAGTGCTCAGAAACAAGTAACTGATGCTGATTACTTCATTATTAACCCCCCACACTACCAATCTAACTATACTTTTGTTGCCTATACAGTGATCCTTTAAGTAGCATAATGCTGTATAGCATAGCCAGCTTTCACACATGTCTAGACAGTGTTACAGAGAAGGGGAAAACTGTTTTGAAATGTGCCTTGGCTGAGGTATAACTATTTAAATGCCTCCTAATGGATCAGGTCTAAGATTCTCGAATGATGCTGTTGTTTAGTCATTCAGTTGTGTCCAACCCTCAGTGACCCAATAGACATCTTGTGCCTGGTTGGGCTTATCCATAAGATTTTCTTGGCAAAATACTGGAGTGGATTGCCAGTTCCTTCTCCAGTGGACTGCAGTTGGTCTGACATCTCTGTTATGACCTGCCCATCTTGGATGAACCTACATGATATATCACACAGCTTCATTGAAGCACACAAGCCCCTTCACCACAACAAGGTTGTGATCCAGAAGCGACGCTCTAATGACTGCTTGGTTAATACTTTCAGCCTCATAAAGGCCCAGCAAATTCCTTACTGATATCAAAGAAAGAACAGGTGGCTCTCAAAGATTATATTTCTTTGTAATGTAATTTTTACCTGGGGTTAAGGTCAAATGGATATAGATTTGTATTAAATTAATGTTTTGTTTTGTTTTATTTTGTTCTGACATTTGCTTTTTATTTCTTCCCAAAACTGCACTATTTGCATGATATACCCCTGCATGTGACATTGGAGGTTCAGATCCTTAAGCATTAATGAGTAGTTGAAGGCATCACCATGAACACATAATCACCTAATAAAAATACACTGTTGGCTTTGACAGCATGTGAACGCTACTATACTCTTGTGGCTCAAACATTATTGTTTACCGAGAAATAATTTGTCATGTTTCCAGTAACCTCTTTTGAAAAAGTCTTACTGTCTGCTCAGTCCAGAAAATAGTTTGTCTGAAAAATAATATGTTTTTTTAAGTTGCAATGTACTTGTTCTGTCTTGCCTGAGTTATAAAATGTTTTTAAAGGTTTATATACTTTTCCCTGTTTTTACCTTTTTGTAATCTAACACATGCTAATTATATCAGACACACATTATATTGAGTCATTCTGTACACATACAGATTTATATTGTTTAAAAATAAAACTTGTTTTTCACACCCCCAGAACTGCTTACATGGGCACAGTGTACCTACCAATAGACACACTGCATTTGTGCATGCATTTTAAGCCTTTATTGACATTCACTACAACAGCAGCACAATGCAGAGATCTACAGAGCAATGTCTGGTCTCCTCCATGCTTCCTTGTGCAGGGTACTACACATCCCATGATGCCTTCCTGCACAAACTACCATCAAAGATTGATACAATGTATTTTGAATTGTATGCTAATTCTATGCTAATTTAAGCAGGGATTCCAGGAGTGTTAACTCTGAAAAACAAATCCTTGCAAACTCAAGAGATTTAGTCAACTGTATGGTAAGATTAATAATGTTTATTTTGGGATTCTTTTTCATGCAAAACATGTTTTCATACACTACTGATTCTCATCTATCAGATGCATTAATAATCCATGAAATTTAAATATGCCTTTAAATAAAATAGTTTAAAAAAAACAGTTTGTGTCATTGGCACAGTAAACTAACACAATGCAAGAGTAAATGTTTCAATGTGAGAAATTTTGCTCTATATATTGTGTATACTAAACTGTGTCAGACTGACATTTTTTTAGAAAGAAAAACATAGTTTGAAAAAAAGGAAAGAAAAGACTTACAGTAGTGAGCACTTCCTTTTATATTGATCAACTGGGCAATAAATAAGAAGGAACTTGGACTTATCTTGTTAGCTTACCTCCAGCAGTGGCAGCCATCGGCCACTAGATAGCACAGCTGAGATTTTGGTAATTTTAGGGATTGGGTTAGTTTAGGGTTAGGGTTTAGGGTTAGGTGTTAGGGGTTAGAAGTAGGGGTTATGTTTTAGGGTTAAGGGTTACGTTTAGGGGTTACAGTTTGGGTTGAGGGTTAGGGGTTAGGGCTAGAGTTCGCATTTAGGGTTAGGGTTTAGGGTTAAGGTTTAGGGTTTCAGGTTAGGGTACTGGCAGATAATAAGCCTTACACTAAGAAGAAATTCACTAAAATCTCAGCCGCCCCACATAACAGGAAAGATCCACTTGATTTAAAATAATAAAACCTTATGATGTCTACTGAATAGTAGCTAACTAATAGAAAACAAACATAAATCCCAAATAGCTAGGAATATAGTGCAATTCCAAGTTGAATAGAAAGTGTAAGTGATACATCCCATACAATTTTAAATAATGGATGTTATCTGAATAGTGATATTTTTATATACAGCATTGGTTTAGAAAATAAAGCTTCAAAGTATAGAAGGTATTGTAATATAGCCAGTCCAAAATTGATCGCCCTCCTATCACATATATACCAGTAGTTGTCAGTAGGCGGGCTTGGCAAAACCTGTTGCTAACGCTGGGGCCCTCGCGAGCCGCGAGCCGCGGGACTGACAAAAAAAATGTGTATTTACAGAAAAATAAATATGAGCCGCGGGACTTAACGCGACCTTAACGGACAACCCGCGCACAGCCGAAAACATTAAACATACACTAAATTCACACAAATAACAAAACAAAATAATACCCACAGCAAGGGGGGGCACCCAGGACGTCTGTAAGACAGGTTACACATTGATTTCAGTAGAATTAAAAAAGTTTAGACACTCCAAAATCACCTAAGCGCGGGACAAAATGGGCACCGGAAAAACGAAAACGAGGCTACACGACCCCTAAAGCCGCAAAACACCGCCAGGCACATACGGCTTTTACTAAAACCCGTACGACCTACAACATACACCATTAGCAAGGACGCTAAATCATCCAAACCCGCGTACCACATACAAATTCGCCGCCATTTTACAACACTACAGAGAGCTACACTAACTCTTTCCCCTCGCGCACGCAGCCTATTTACACTACACAATTCACACATTGCTGACACTTACACCTCAGCTCAACAACACTGCAAATCTACATTGGATGCTGCAGGAATATCAAAACAGATTGTTAGCTCTTCAGCACATTGCTTGCAGCATATATTAATTACAAATAGGTATGGTATCATTTAATTTATTTAGTAATTAATTATCATTAAAACATACACATATACAACACTTAAAAAACACCACAATACACAATCAACGGAGAAGGCGCTCATTGCCAGCCACAAGCTCGCAATGAGCACCGAAGGATCTCAGACGAACAAAACACTTACTGTCTGGGGCAAACAGCATAACCTGCCTTACAATTTTATAGCCCCGACATTTTTGACAGGCAAGTCGCTAGTAATTATATACTTCTGATGAAAGGAGCATTAAACTTATATAATGAAGTACTGAACTTGTGTATAGGATTGCCTTCTATATCTCAACGAGTGAATTGAGCTAATGGATAAAACTAAAGCTTATATTAGAAATCCTTTGGTGAATAACTTGATATTCTACCTAACATTGACAGAACGACCTACCTTATGAGATGTACCCCCAGAGCAAGAACTGATTTAATCTAAAAAAACGCCTAATGCATTTATCCCTTTGGTTCCTTCAGAGGCAACTGGTACTGGTCTTGTGTGATCTATTAATAATTTACAATTGGAATAGTCCTCCTCTTGTCATGACATCAGAATTCCAGTAACCTCTGTGAATATGTTTTTCTATATTTGACCATCTTGGCATTTCTTGGTGGAAAGTGCAAATATAATTATACATTTTGCAAATATATGCTCTCACTTTGTTAAATCTACATACTATTTGTATCTGTTAATATCAGTGGATTTTAAAATCTCATGTTGCAAATAGCAAACCCCAAATGTATGTTTTGGCCTTCATAGGGCCTTGTCAGTGAGGTGTAGCTGAACTCCCTAAAGCACAGTGAGCAAGGAGTTCTCTGATTGAGCACCTCTAACTTTGTTGTTTTATTGTTACCAACATCTTATCTATAGTGTGTACACTAGTAGTACTATTGCTTGGATCAATTTCCAGATGCACACATTACACTGTGCCAGTTTATATAGAATATTCTATTTGTATGTTCAGATGAGTGCAGGAGCTTGTGCGTGAGTATGAGTGCATGAGTGTGTGCCTGTGACTGTGTGTGTGAGTGTGACTGACTGAGTGTGTGAGTGTAACTTTGTGACTGTGAGTGAGTGTGATTGAGTGAGTGTGACTGAGTGTCTGAATTTGAGTGAGTCAGTGAGTGTGTGTGACTGAGTGTGACTATGAGTGAGTGTGTAAGTGTGAGTGTGTCTGAGTGAGTGTGAGTGAGTATGGCAGAGTGTGACTGAGTGAGTGTCACTGAGTGAGTGTGAATGACTGAGTGTGACTGAGTGTAGTGTGTGAGTGGGACTGAGTGTGTGAGTGTGACTGATTGTGTAAGCGTGAGTGTTACTAGGTGAGTGTGAGTGTGTGAGTGTGACTGAGTGAGTGTGTGAGTGGAGTGTGTGTGAGTGAGTGTGACTGTGTGATTGTGACGGATTGCATGTGTGACTGGGTGAGTGTGTGAGTGTGACTGAATGAGTGTGACTGAGTGAGTGAGTGTGACTGCGTGATTGTGATTGAGTGAGTGTGTGTGACTGAGTGAGTGTGTGACTGAGTCTGTGAGTGTGTGTGTGTGAGTGTGAGGGTGACTGAGTGAGTGTTAGTGTGTCTGGGTGAGCAAGTGTGACTGGGTGAGTGTGACTGAGTTAGTGCGACTGTGATTGTATAAGTGTGACTGTGTGAGTCTGTGTGACTAAGTGTGTGTGAGTGTGACTGAGTGAATGTAACTGGGTGAGTGTGTCTGAGTGAGTGTGGCTGAGTGAGTGTGACTGAATGAGTGTGAGTGGGACTGAGAGAGTGTGTGAGTGTGACTGGGTGAGTGTGTGAGTGTGACGGAGTGAGTGAGCGTGACTGACTGAGTGGGACTGGGTGAGTGTGACTGTGTGTGTGAGTGTGACTTGGTGAGTGTGACTAAGTGAGTGTGGCTGTGATTGTGAAAGTCTGACTGTGTGTGTGTGACTGAGTGAGTGTGACTGGGTGAGTGTGTGAGTGTGACTGAGTGAGTGTAACTGTGTGACTGAGTGAGACTGAGTGTGAGTGTGACTGAGTGAGTGTGACTGACTGAATGAGTGTGAGTGCCACTGGGTGAGTGTGTGGTGTGAGTAGGACTGAGTGAGTGAGTGTGACTGAGTGAGTGTGAGTGTGACTGGGTTTGTGTGTGAGTGAGACTAAGTGAGTGTGACTGGGTGAATGTGTGTGTGACTGAGTGTGACTGAATTAGTGTGTGTTTGACTGAGTGTGTGTGTGTGACTGGATGAGTGTGTGTGTGTGTGACTGAGTGTGACTGAATTAGTTTGTGTGTGACTGACTGAGTGAGTGTGACTGAGTGAATGTGTGTGACTGAGTGAGTTAGTGTGACTGTGTGAGTATGAGTGTGACTGAGTTGTGTGAGTGTGACTGAGTGAGTGTGAGTGTGACTGACTAACTGGGTGAGCGAGTATGAGTGTCTGAGTGTGTGAGTGTGTGTGTGCAAGTGTGACTGAAGAATGAATAATTTTGGTCTCATACACAAGCAAATAATTTCAGATGGCCGAGAAGGCCTTGAGAAAGAACACAAAACAGTCTCATAAAGATAAAATATATGCATGATGTTTCTACTTTCTCCTATTTCTCATCATTTTAACCACACAGTATCAACAGGTGCAAGATAACACACAATGGGCAATTCAGTAACCATATATATGTGACCAAAATATCTAGACCAAAAGGTCATATAAATATAGCGTATTATTTCATTTAAAAACATGTTACGAGTCTGCTCTTTTTGGGCAGAAGGCCAAACACCATTCCACCATATAATACGTTATAATTATGCATGTACATACAAATATGTCGGGAGGGTATTGCAGTTGGTTGAAATGAGCCCTGCGATGGGAAGTGGGTGAAAAATAACGAGTTTATCTATTAGGACAAAGGGAGGCTCGGGGCTTTTCTGTTTGACACTCTTTGGCTTAAACTTCTGTCCTTTTGTATTTTCTCTGTGATAATCATCTAAATCTATTTTTAGCACTAATTCTTCCTAAAAAGAAGACCAAAAAGGATTATTTCTACCCAATTTAAGTAGTAGTCCAATCTAGACAAGGGTGTCCTTACAAACTTCATATTGGCTAAAGTGTGTTTCTATTATTACATTTTATAATATAATTGAAATAGTCCTTATACAATCTTTCTGCTACAATTGATAGACTTTGGTACAACCTGAAATAAGGTTTTGGGGGTCATGGTCCGGACAGTAGTCCTGATCCGTAAGTGGTTTCTCCTTTGATCCATCCTATCAAAAAATGACTGATTGCTTTGATAAATTAAGTTTAATCAATTCTGTTATAAAAACCTTTATGGTATAATCCAATACCTATATAAGAATTTTATTTAGCTACATTATAACCTAAGTAGATTTATACTACTTCTGTACATTCCTATATTCTGGCTGCCATATAGGTTTTTATGCCTGATTTTACTATTTTCTGCTTTCATAGAGTAAAATGCCATATCACTGAATACGGAATAGACATCTAACAGATTATGAATGTTTTAAAATTGATTGTTATCCAATTATGTAAAAGGATTTTGAGAAATGACTCATTGGTTTTATATTGTGATCTATCTAAAAATCAAAGCTTATAATTTTAGATACATCCAATTGTTTATTCTTGGTTTTGATATTGTTTCAGTAAATGCTGTTCTGTATAAGGCATAAACTTGTCTATAAATTGATAAATGAACTCAATAAAACATACTATTGTATGCACTGTAATATTTTTGTCATATCCTAATTACATGACAGGTAGCCTTGCGAGGAAGCAAATACAGGTACAGTCACTGCTGGTTTATTAATGGATGTCAGGATGTTGTGCCAGAATAAGGTGTCAGGAATCTCTTCAACCTACATATTGCCTTAGCAGTGAGGAAGATAATCACAATCAAGCATCACAATTGTCAAAGTGGAGTAGCCAAGACTATGGGTTGTATAGAAAGCTACAACCAATCAGTCATAAGTAGACTGAATTCTAAGTGCCTGTGGCTTGACAGCCTAAACAACATAAAGAGAACACAAACAAATAAAGGGAAATATATACCAACTGTACTTGATTACAAAAACTAAAAATGAAGGAGACTAATATTGTACAGTATAAGTCTCATGAAGGCTCAGCTAATTCCTTATTGTTAGGAAATCAAAAACAGGATACTCTGTGATATTGGTGGCAATCAAAGATTACATTTTTTCATAGATAATGTAGTTCTTGATCCATTATACATAGTTATGATGGCATTACAAAGATTGCGTCTACGTCTCACAATACAGGGGGAAGAGAATAAGCTACTGAATTTAAATGTTTTCAGAAAAAGATAAAGATTCAAGTTAGTAAATTACCAGATACAATAGCATCTTCAATATATACCTACTGTAGGAAAATGCTATATATTTTATAACATTTAATCAGTTAAGTACTTGTTATTACATTGAATTTTAAATGATACTATATTTGGACCACCTTAAACATAAAATATATTTTTTTACATATATTATTAGAAAGCCTTCTCTGCAGATAATTCACTAATAAGGTGTTGGTGAGTAGATTTTCTACATTGGATATAATGAATACAAAAAGAGGTTTCAACTACAGGGTCTCATGTATGCAATGTCAGAATTAATGGCCAGATATTTGCTTTATAATAAGAGAACAGTAGCTAACTGACAATGTCTTGAAATATTTATTAAGTGTGAGGCTGTATCTCATATTGATGGTGGGCAAGCAGATGTGGAGACTGACCTGAGACAAGCTAAACTAGAACCAGACTGAACAAACTGGATATAGCAGTGGTTTCAAAACTTTTTCAGTTAATGTTTTAAGATTTTTCCAAGGCTTCCGAGTCAAACCATACTTAGTGTTAGTGGCTTGGTTTCAGTGTTACTGCCTTGTGTTAAATGTTAGTGGCTTGGATTAAGTGTTACTGGATTTCGGTAAGTGTTACTTCTTAGGGCTATTTTTTACGTCCTTCAGGTTAGTTTCACGTCCTTGGGCCTCGTTTTCATCATTTTGCGTTTTTTTGGCAGCCATTTTTTTCCCTGATTTTCGATTGTGAAAAAACGTGTGGTCGACTGTGGTCGAATACTTTACCTTTTTGTAAGTAATATATGCAGTAAGCATTGTGCTGAAGAGCTGACAATCTGTTTTCATGTTCCTGCAGCATACAATGTAGGTTAGCACTGTTGTGGAGCTGAGGTGTAAGTGTCAGCAATGTGTGCAGTGTGTAGTGTAAATAGGCTGCGTGCGCGAGGGGAAGCCGCTAGTGTAGCTGTGTACTTCCGCATTCTGTAAGTTAGTGTTGTAAAATGTCGACGAATGTGTATGTGGTACGCTGGTGTGAATGATTTAGCGTCCTTGCTAAAAATGTATCTTGTACTCCGTACGGCTTTTTGGAAAAGCGTATGTGCTTGTTGGTGTTTTGCGGCTTTAGGGTCGTGTAGGTCGTATTTGTTTTTTTCAGCGGCCATTTTTTATCTCGCTTAGGGGATTTTCGTGTGTCTAAACTTGGTAAATTGGACTTAAATTGAGGTGTAACTTCACTAGCAGAGGTCCTGGGTGCCCCCCCCCCCCCCTTGCTGCGGGTAAGCTTTTTATGTGTATTTATTGTTTTTTTAATGTTTTCAGCTGTGCACGGTTCGGCCGTTAAGGTCGTATATTTGCAAGTTCGTAATGTTTTTTTTTCTAGGTCCCGCGGCTCATATTTTTTTAATGTAAGTCCGTAATTTTTTCGTTCTAAGTTCCGCGGCTCGTATGTTTTTGTGTAAGTCCGTATTTAGTCATTGAGTGTTAGGTCTATTTTTTCAAAGTCCCGCTTCTGTGGGTGTTTGTAACCGCTTGTGAGGCGGCGTAGAGCCTCCACCTCCGCAAATAAGGCCTCTCGCTTGGCGAGGGACGCAGTTCTTGCAAGCTCGCTTTGCGAGCTTGCAATGCGTGCCGACGATTTGTAGTTTGTATATACATATAATGTGAGGCAGCATGAGGTACGGAAGTATTATAGAAGGCAGATATCTCAGTACCAGGCTGAACAGATCAGTTTGTCCAGTCCTGAGAGAGTTAAACAAACCAAAGGCAATTAGCTGCACCTGAAGCGGCAGTTAGGCTATTTAAACCTCAGGATTACCAACCCAGAGAAGAGCCTCAGTTTGAGAGAGAGCGTGGACACAGGAAGTGTTGGAGCTGAGGAGACTCCAGTACAGAGAAAAGGCTGCATTTGGATAATATACCAGCATCCTAGGATCAAGAAAATACACTTACAGAGTGCCTTTTGAAGTCTGCATTTCCCACCAGGCCAGAGGGACACACTCAGTGCAACCTGAAACAACCACAGAGATTAACAGCCTGCTTAAAATAAGGTATCAAAAGCCATTTCTATGATTTATCCTGAAGGAAGGGACTGTTTGAGTGAAGAGATACTTTTCTTACTAGAGTACCTGCAGTGCTCTTAAAGGGTCCCCTAGAGAGGGCACTAGGAGAGACGGGCCGTCTGGTGCCCTAAACCAGCTTATTCTGGGCAAATACACTTTGGCATATCGATTTGCCTCAGTTCACCTCAATACACCACTAGCGTTCAGAATTGAAGCCCACGGGTTTAGCAAATTGCATATTTGAATTAATCAATAGTAAACAGATTTTTATTTAAGTGGTGTATTCTTGTTGTAATGAATGGTGCATATGATAGAATTGCAGTACCAGTTTTGATAGGCCTTGGGGTAGGCCAAGGAAGGACCCACTGGTTGTTCCTGTCAGTGTTCGGGCCTGTTGGCCATGAGAAAGATCTAGGAAATATTAGTCTATCCCTGTGGATCAAAACTCCACCCACTAGTCACCGATTGGTGATGGGCCTCAGCCAATCTGCATCTAGTGAGTCCTTTAAGATCCAGCTAAAATCTCTTCAAAGTACCAGTTATAAAACTCTGGAAAGAGTTCTGCCTGTGTCCAGCACAGCTGATTTTGTTCCTGTTGGGGAAGAGTTCTACCTCAGCTCTGTTTCAGCTACTGTGCCTTGCAAAAGTATTCACCCCCTTGGAATTTTTCGTGTTTTGTTACCTCACAACCTGGAATTAACATCGATTGTTTGAGGATTTGCATCATTTAATATACAGAACATACCCATAACTTTAAAGATGTTTTTTTTTATTGTGAAGCACACAACAAATAGGATAAAAATAACAGACAAAAGTCAATGTGCACAACTATTACCCCCTTAAAGTCAATTCTTTGTAGAGCCACCTTTTGCGGCAATCACAGCTCCAAGTCACTTTGGATAAGTCTCTATGAGCTTGCCACATCTTACCACTGGGCTTTTTGGCCATTCCTCCTTGCAAAACTGCACCAGCTCCTTCAAGTTGGATGGTTTGCGCTTGTGAACAGCAATCTTTTAGTCTGACCACATATTTTCTATTGGATTGAGGTCTGGGCTTTGACTAGGTCATTCCAACACATTTACATGTTTCCCCTTAAAACACTTAAGTGTTGCTTTAGCAGTGTGTTTGGGGTCATTGTCCTGCTGGAAGGTGAACCTCCATCCTAGCCTCAAATCAAGCACAGAGTGGTACAGATTTTGCTCAAGAATATCCTTGTATTTAGCCCCATCCATCTTTACCTCAACTCTAACAAGTTTCCCAGTCCCAGCTGCTGAAAAAACATCCCTACAGCATGATGCTGCCACCACCATGTTTCACTGTGGGGATGGTGTTCTTTGGATGATGTGATGTGTTGGGTTTGCGCCAGACATAGGGTTTTCTTTGATGGCCGAATAGTTCAATTTTAGTCTCATCAGACCAGAGCACCTACCTCCATACATTTTGGGAGTCTCCCACATGCCTTTTCGCAAACTCAAAATGTGCCATTTCGTTTTTTTGCTGAAAGTAATGGCTTTCTTCTGGCCACTCTGCCATAAGGCCCAACTCTATGGAGCATACGGCTTATTGTCGTCCTATGTACAGATACTCCAGTAACTGCTGTGGAACTCTGCAGCTCCTCCAGGGTTACCTTAGGTCTCTGTGCTGCCTCTCTGATTAATTGCCTCCTTGCCAGGTCCGTGAGTTTTGGTGGGGGGCCGTCTCTTGGCAAGTTTGCTGTTGTGCCATGTTCTTTCCATTTGGTTATGATATTTTTATAACCTAACCCTGACTTGTACTTCTCAACAACATTGTCCATTACTTGTTTGGAGAGTTCCTTGGTCTTCATGTCAGTGTTTGGTTAGTGGTGCCTCTTGCTTAGGTGTTGCAGCCTCTGGGGGCTTTCAAAAAAGGTGTGTATATGTAATGACAAATCATGTGACACTTAGATTGCACGCAGGTGGACATCATTTCACTAATCATGTGACTTCTGATGGTAATTGTTTGCACCAGTGCTTTTTATGGGCTTCATAACAAAAGGGATGAATGCCAATTTTCTGTGTTCTATTTCTAAAAAAATAGTTTTATCTATATATTTTTCTCATTTCACTTCACCAACTTAGACTATTGTGTTCTGATCCATCCCATACAATTTAGATTAACAAAACATTGAACTAAAGGCTGTAATGCAACAAAAAAGGTAAAAAGTCAAGGGGGGTGAATACTTTTGCAAGGCACTGTATGACCTCCGCCTTTGTGCTTATATCTGCCTTCAGCTCCAGTTTCTGCTGCTGTGACTTTGCTATTGTTTCTGCAGTACTCATAAAAGCATTCGACTGCTGATTTAAAGGGATACTTGGCAAGCTTTGTATATACTGTTCATTAAATTTGTTTTGTAATGTCATCCCTAAATGGTCTGAACTGCTGGTACCTAGTTCCTGAGAACATTTTCTTTATGTTTTTATATATTAAACATATTTTCTTTGGAGGAACATGCCCAAATTTGTCACAAATGTATTACACTTTTTGGCATTTATTATTTTTGAAAGACTGAAACTCTCTTCATTTAGTCAACCTAGGTATATAATAAAAAAGTGGGACTAAGACTTTATTTACATGAAATTATCCAGTACAGCAGAGACTTATGCAGATTTTGGTATCAGTCTCCAGAACAGTAATTACAAGGATGACAAGTAAATAAAGAGCTATTTAATGAGCAGATTCTGTGACAAGTTTCTCAAACTCTGATGTTACCATATTGTACATACAGCTTACTTTCATTAATTAAACTTTAAACAATTTTGTAGAACAAGTGCACATGTTTATGCTTGCTTCAATTTCATTTTATATGTTCCTGGACCTATTTGACCACCTTCCCCAGACTCTTTGAGCTACATTTCTTAATTTCTATTCTAAAATTCTCTGTATAATGCCTCTCTTCTCCTTGACACATTATATTATACTAGCGACTTGCCCGTCAAAAATGACGGCAATAAAAACTGAAGCCTGGCAATGCTGTTTGCCACACAATGTAAGCCTCTCCCCCTCTACTTTACTGGCCTTGTGATGAGCGCTTGTGGCGCTCATCACAGGCCTTGCAATGAGCCCCTTTGGAGCTCATTGCGAGTCTCTCCCTCTGTCTACTTCCTCGCCTCGTCTACCTCACTTGTATCTCCTGCCCCCCTGTGTTTTTACCTCCCTCTCCCTCCCGTGTCTCTAAACCCCTCCCCTGTGTCTCTTTCCCCCTTCTCCCTCCCATGCATCTCTTTCCCCCCCTGTGTCTCCCCCAACCCTCCCCTGTGTCTGTTCCCCCCTGGCCTGTGTCTCTTTCCCCCTCCCCCTGTGTCTGTTCCGGCCTTCCTCGTGTCTCCATTTCCCTCCCTTGTGTATCTTCCCCCCTGCACTCTCTCCCCTGTGTCTCTTCCCCCTCCTCTCACTCCCCTGTGTCTCTTCCCCCTCCTCTTTCTGTGCCTCTTCCTCCCTGTCTCTTCCCGATCACCCTCTGTGTCTCTCCCCACTCTGTGTCTTCCACCCCTCTCCCTCTGTGCCTCTTCCCCCGCCTCTCTCTGTGTGTCTCGTCACTGTGTCTTCCCCTTCCTACCTACCCCTACCCCTTCCTCTGTTTCTCCCCCCTCTGTGCCTCTATCCCCCCTCTCTCTGTACCTCTTCCCCCCTTTCCCTATGTGTCTCTTCCTCCCTCACCCTCTGTATCTCTCCCCCTGTGTCTCTTCCCCCTCTCCCTCTGTGCCTCTTCCCCCCTCTCCCTCTGTGCCTGTTCCCCCCTGGCCTGTGTCTCTTTCGCCCTTCCCCCTGTGTCTGTTCCCCTCTTCCCCCCCCCATTTCCCTCCCATGTGTATCTTCCCCCTTCTCTCACTCCCGTGTGTCTTTTCCCTCTCCTCTACCTCCCCTGTGTCTCTTTCCCACCTATCCCTCTGTGTCTCTCCCCCCTCCCTCTGTGTCTCTTCCCCACTCTCCCTCTGTGCCTCTTCCTCACTCTCCCTCTGTGCCTCTTTCCCACTCTCCCTCTGTGCCTCTCCTCCCCCTCTTCCCCACTCTCCCTCTGTGCCTCTCCCCCCCCCCCTTCTTCCCCACTCTCCCATCTGCTCGCGGCTCGGGCCGCTCTGCGCTAATGCGCGGCTCGTGCCGCGCTCTGCGCAAGCGCAGCTACTGCTGCGCAATGCGCAGTTTATCATTGTCAAACTGCGATTCGTTGCAAGCGTGACGACGAATCGCAGTTAGACAATTATATTATGTGATTCTGAAAACCACACAGGTTGCAAGAGGTAGAGCCCTGAAGGTTATTTTAATACACAAACTTAATTAATTCACCACTTATTGTATGCTGCCCCTCAAGAGTTCCATCCTAAACATGGCATTTGTTAGGCCAATGTTTAAAGTTCTATTTACTTGTTATTATTGTGCATTTTATGTCCCTGTATAGTATGGTGACCATGATCTGAGTTGAAGGTACCTTTCTTTTATGCAGATACAATTACTCAATAGTGGGATATTGCTCAATTCCTGTTTTCATTGGGAAACACAGCTCTGTTGCATGTGTGCAATCACCTACACTAGCACCAACTACAATCACAGATACCTCTGATGGGCCTGTGTAATATACAAGGTAGGTAAAACACATAAATTGGAGTATCCATGTTAGTCTCATTGTGTTGATACAAAGTAATTACTATGTTATGTTGCCTTTAGTTTGAATTAATGTTAACACTAACATTCATTATCTTGTCACCATCTGGAATTGGAAGCAAGACAACAGCGACCAAATGCTCACCCACATGGAATACCATAAGAAGCACCAATAATGCACAAAACAAGTTCCTGCTTTGTTTTGTTACCCTCGTGTTGTAATTTGTATGTGTCTGTAAAAATCCCAGTGAATTCTTCTCACTACATCGCTATCTTTCTTCTCTTTGCCACAAAGCTAACAAGAATTATTCTCATTTTACATTCTGTATTGTTTTTCCAAACCAAGCTAAAACAAGCCAACACAACAACACATATATCATTATTCTGCCAGTGTAATAAAATATAATCGTTTTTATTAATGGTAATAAAAGTTATTACAGAGCAAGATGTACAGTACAAGAACAATACGTATATATAGTATTCAAATGACACCGGAAACAACTTGTATCTACTTTTCCAAAATTTTTAGAGGTTTGTTGCATACATTACAATGAAATTGGTCATATTATGCCAGTACAAATTAAAATAAAATAAAAAAAAAGATAGAAAAGAGCAGCAGAGGAACAGAGCTTGGGCGGAGAGGGAAGTGGGGAAGGGGGTAAAGCTCAGTATTATATTGTCCCTAAGGTCTATATATGTATTACCACTTTTTTTATGCTATCATCCAATTCATAGTTCCCAAATGTCCCAACAGGAGGCCCACTTTTTATAGTTGTCATTTAGTTTGGCAGAGTTCAATCTCATTGAGTCTATGTGTTTAAGTTTTTTCAGTTCCTCCCTAAACACTAGGATGAATGTCTTCCAATTTTTAGCAATAGTGTTCCTGACTGCTAAAAAAAATTGGTTTGAGAGAAGTTGAGCCTCTTTAGTAAGGTCGGTGATAGGGAGACCTCTGGTGTTTTAGGTATCCTGTGCTTCTCTAGAGTGTCATAGGTTTCTGACCAGATCTGGGCTAGTTTAGGACAGCCACATAGTATGTGTCTAAGTGTTACAGTGCAATTGCAACCTCTAAAACTGTTGCCATCTAGAGATGGATTTGAGAGCTTTAGTCATGTCACCTCATGATGATTATGTTGGAATTCACTCTCAAGATTATGTTGAAGAAGGATTTTTTTGCATTTTTATGTATTTTATTCCATTGTTAGTTGTCTAAGGTGATGTTAAGTTCTGGTTCCCATGAGGACTGGTGGTGAAGCTTAGATGGTGTGGCTTAGACAAACAGGTAATTGTAGATGGTGGATATATTTTTATTACCATTTGACTTATATATGCAGCATTGTTCAAAAGAAATGTTGCTGGCTGGTTTATTCATTTTTAGTATGCTGCATATATTTGAATTGATTTGTGTTAGGTTGAGCCATTCTCTAAATGGGAGGTGGTTCTGTTTGCTAAACGTCGAGGGGGACCAATGCTGATTTTCACTTAGTATGTCAGTGGCGATAGTCAATTTTTTATCTATCCACCATGTCAGTTGGCAAATTGTTAATTGAAATGTTTATATGGGGTAGCCATAAAGGAGTGAGCCATGATCCGGTCTCTACTAAAGGCGCCCTCTTATTCATTTGAATCCATAGGGACAGAGAATGAGCCACACTGCTGGGAAATATGGAACGGTTGATTTTATAGTGTGGGCTTAGCCAAAGCACCTTATTATTCCTCTCTTATTAACCCATCCAGCTCTTTCTACTTTTGACCCTCTCCAAAAATTTCCTCCAACTAACTTCCCTTCTTCTTTAGCATGCCTGCAATATTTTTCCAGACAAAGTTTTGGTATCATTTACATAGTTACTATTACCCTTTAAATAATTTCTTTTTCATTGTGTTACAGAGAATGATGTGTCTGCCTTTTATTATCGTTTATTTATAACGCACCAACATATTCCGTAGAGCTATTCATGGGTTACGGCAAGAAACAATAGCAGTATTAACACGTTGCAAAGGACGGAGGCCCCTGTCTTTGAGCTTAGAATCCAGTGTCCTAAGTGCTTTACCCAAAGCACCTTGCAATATTGAAAACTCGCAAACGTACAATCTAAAAGAAGACCATTTGAGTTAGATTTCTTCACTTCCATTCTAAACATTTTCTCTATACTATGCCTTACTTTACTCCTCTCCATACACTTGACATTATATATATATTTCCCTCACAATTATTCACACCTTTTTAAGCTCCTTACTCTAATGTTCCCTCTTGCTTCAAACATGACATTATCTTAGGCATTCCCTGAAAAAAGGCTATTTCTGACTCTTTTTGTGTTACTCAATATCACTTCATATTGCTTCCAGGCCTCTGACACTAAGTGAAATGGTGGTGACAAATAAAAAAAAATTGTCTTTTCTTGGGAGAACATATTTTAATTTATAGGGCAGTTGGAATAATTGTAAGTGCAGGCAATAGATGGTGATGAAGTGGGCTATCCACATACTCTTTGCTTAATTATTTCTCCAAGGGGGCTTCAACTAAATGAGTGCAGATTGAGACATTCATATCAATTAAAAACTAAAAAAATGCTTGGTGTATGAAAACCCTCAATAGAAATAGACATAAATTGGTGAAATGTTATTGGTGTACAGTCACTTCATCTTATTATACATTCTGAAGAGATTCTCGAGAAGTAGATGGCAGGATTTGGAGAGATGTGGGGATGAAGGAGAGGTCCAAGACTAGTCTGACATTGAGACAATGGACTTACAATTTTGGGGTGATTATTATCATTTATTTGTAACACGCCAACATATTCCATAGCGCTTTTGTGGATTTGTCTACAGAAAGGGAAACTTAAGATGCAGAGGTGGAGGAGAATGATGGAATAAAATAATTGTCTTGGAAATGTTAATTTTTAGTTGGTTAGGAAAATGTGTTAGAAAGACATTTTCTGTCATGAATATATATCTGGAGAAGAGGTATATATTTGGTCATCATATGCATAAAGATGATATTGAAACTTAAAGTAGCTGATTATTTTGTCAAGAGATGAAGTATAGATTGAGAAAAGCAAGTGGCCAAGGAGAGAGACTTTAGCTACCCCTACTTACAGTGGCAATGGAGGAGAGGAGATGTTACTGTAGGTTACACTGAAGGAACTGGTAAACAGATATGATAGTTAGACTGTGCCACAGAGGATTAATGAGTGGAGAGAGGATTACTGCATAGTTCCTTGGAATCACTGCAACTCGATTTACTATGGGCTGTGAATTTGAAAGGACTTCAAGTAGGGTGGGCATATTCAGAGATCAGTCGCATCTGCCCCACTTTAAAAAAACTTCAATTTAATTTACAAAGTTTGGCTAGCTTATATTAAAGGATCTGCATCTTCAATTTTAAATTCAAATCTAGCATTTATTTAATTTACTTTTAAGGTAACACAGTATGGGATCAAATTATGGTAGGATAGTAATGTACCAACAAAAATCGGAATGTTGGCAACTGGAAGTTACTAAAAAATAGCTATGAATTTACCAAATTTTAGCTGTCACTCAGCTAATTAGAGTAGATAATGAAAACAAAACCACCCTAGTGGGAACATCACTTGAGCTGTGTGACAGTATAAAATGAAGTAAATTCAAAATCCAGTTACAAATATTCATATTTTTATCAGTACTTTACTATCCTACCATATTTGGGACCTTTGCCGTTGCCTTTTAAGAGAGCTGTTTTCTAAAAGTTTGTGAACTGCTAAACAAACATTAAAGCTCTTACAGGCTTGAACATCCCTATGTAGTATACTTCCCAAGGAAATCTTTTTTCTTTCAGTGAAGAAAACAATACTGCATTGGCTCTGAAAGCATTAAAACGTTGTTGTCAAGAAGCTAACCACAATAAGTACTATTACAGAAAACGTAAGATTTAAACTGTTCCAGGTATTGAAATAATAATGAATATTTAATGGCTAAGGTAAGTATTTGTATCAACTTTTATGCCCTTAATAGGAAAGCTGTTTGTAACTTAAAATCGTCATCAGTAAAATAGGTATTTGTGCTATTTACTGCATGTTTAATAATAATCAAGAAACTGCATGCATAATCCTTTTCAGGGCCACTTTAGCAGATAAGATCATACACAATTTCTATAAGCATGGAGATGCAATGCACATGATCTGCCTTAGAGGGTGCAAGAGAATCAGCAGTGAAAATACTTGATCTTGTGCCAGGGATGCATTACACGGCAGCTCTCTAGCCGAGCACTGGTACCACAATTTTTGTTTGTCCCTTCAAATCTTGTTAATGGAAGTGATATAATTTCAGACTCCTCGGATACAAGCTTGTTTAGCATTGTGGGCGTAAAACCAAAAATATTCCTCTCTTAGTGGTTTTCATTACAAATGAGTGTAATAACTATAAATGGTTTTAAGCCATTTCTTGTCAGAAATGCCTATTTTTAATATTACATGTTATGCATTTTTATGAAGCTGAGATTTTTCCCTTTCTGTGGAAGGTGAAAACACCCTGAGATTGAAAACACAAAGGAACATGGGAATAACATCCAGAGACTAGCTTTTGTCTTAAAATCTCATGCCTCTATACAATTATCTAAAACACAATTACATGGAATGGAGCCCGTAAATGTTACTGATATTCAATTGTCTGCTTTTAGCTAATCGCATTCCAATTGCGAGTTACAGGCTCAAAAGCACTGGAGGTTGTCAAAAACGTAACTCCGTCCTATCTCCTCCTTTGATGTTTCAAGCCCGCAAATGTTACCAGGACTAAAGACATATTCAGTTACAACAATTCAACAAGCCCGCAATTGCCTTCAAGCCGGTAAATGGAAAATGTATTAAAAAAAATATATGAGTATTAGCACTTACAAGTGGGTTAAACACCTGTTCTTAACACTGCAAAAGCAAATAAACACACAATACTGTACTTAAAAATACTGGGAAAGCAATGAGAGGCATTAGACTTAATTGCACAACAGTGTCAAGCTCTCAAATCTGCCCCCCCCCCAAAAAAAAATCAAGGAGTTAATACATATTATGGAACCTACATGGGCTAGAACAGTTGATTTATTTATTTATATTGATTTCTACATTTTTGGATTGCGAGTCTGATTGCACATCGGACTTCTAAACACTAATTGATTGTAGATTACGGGCTTGCTTAATTGATCATGATCATGCCCTGAAATGCTACATATGGGTTCATGGTTTGCATGTTGGGGCTGTGAGCATGTAATTGCGGACTTGAGACAATTGAATACATCTATATATGTAAAACAAATTGTAACCCACAACCAAAAGTTCAGTTTGAAGGTAAGTACGGGCTTGCAATTGAATAGGACCCTAAGTCTACATATAGATAAGAATTAATGGATTGGAGATGTAATAGTGCATTTATGTAGGTAGATTGATGAGAGTAGAACAGTTATACTGTCTGTGCATTTTATTATACACAAAAGCTGGGGTTATTGGTCAATGTTAGTTTCAATATCATCCACTAATTGAAAATAATACTGTGATGGAGAGACTATAGGTTGAAAGGGTTAACTACAACAGCCATATTTACCAGTTTATGTGCTACCACAACTAAAACAAACTAACATCTAACTAGCTATGGGGACATGTACTAAAGGCACTCAAAACCCATTTGGATCATAAAGGAAATCATAACACTTTACATTCAGTAATAAACCTATTTGTTAATATGAAGTCTTTAAGAGCATGTAATCTGAGCAAGTATTCAAAGTATGTAAAATAATTATACAAGGATAGATGATAACATAATGTATTATTAAACTAAAACAATGATAAAAACACACAATCCTTCACATTAATTACAATTCTAGAACATGTATAGCTCAGAAGACAGATAAGAGAAGGGTGATATGATATAAACCTTCAAGTACAACAAACCATTTAATAAAGTTCAAGAAGAAAAGAGGAATGCAAGATGATTTCAAGATGCAAAGTGGAAGATCTAGGAGTAATGTGGAAAGTACAGTAGATAAATTGAACAGTGTCAAAGGAGGGACCAGCTGGACCAGCCAAAGAACAGATTAAACCACTTAGGTCTTCTCTTCTGTGGGTTTTTGTGTATTGTTGTTAAGGATTCCCCTGGAAGGAGGCTTGCATTAGGATCTGTGGAGATCAGGAATGCAGCTATGAATTGTAGATACATGATTTCTTGGTAGCTGGATTGGAGCAAAGTAATTATAAAGCTCTTCCCCATCCTTCAAAAATGCATGCTGGCACGATTGTAACTTGCAAGAGTTAATACCCCTTATTGAAATACGCAGGGACTTATATACATGGGAGAACAGAAAGCTGCAGGTAATTCAGTTAGTTTTGATGCAGAGTAACAAAAAGTAACATAATTTAGAGAGGAAGGCCAGTTAACCTAATCACTAAACAGGAAGTCTTTAATGCCCCCCTTGTGTAAGCTTCATAATGGGCCTCCCACCGTTGTCTCATGCATGCGCAACATGTATATAATTAGCATAACTAGCAGTTAGCCACCCAATGTTACACACACACACAGACACAAGGGATATCCACTGTGGATGAGGGTCAGATTCTGAAAAAATAATTTAAAAAATTGCACTGCACTCTGGGAAAATGGGCAGGGACATGCAAATGAGTCTACAATCTTCAATACACTACCAGTTTATACATGCCCTCTTAAATATACCTGGCACCCCTATACTTTCAAAGGGGGTAATATACTTTATTGAAATACACAAGGACTTGTATACACAGTAAACCAAAAAGGTCCCAGTAGTTCAATTAGTCTGGGTACAGAGTAATAAAAGGCAACATTATTAAAGCAGAAAGGCCAGCTCATCTAATCACTCAGGAGGAGGTCTGAACTCCCCATTGTGTTAGTTTCCCAATGGGCCTCTTACACCTGTCCTTGCAAACAACAACTGGACCAACGCATATAAATCACAAAACTACATATAAAAACATATACACATATCAGGCCTGTTCAACACAATCAGTTTAACAATGTCCAAAACACACAGATACAAGGGGTATTCACTGGTGTTGAGGGTCTCCAGACCCTAGACAGTCCAAACAGGAAGATCGTTCCCTTGAGGAAGACTGGACTAAGCTCATTTGGTGAAGAAAGAGAAGCATGTACCACAGTACTTTATTAAATGGTTTATTCCCCATCAGGGCTCTCATTACAATTAGCCTTCCAGTGGAAGTGGTAGCCATATACATTCTGAGGCTTAATTTAGCCAAACCTTTGGGTTCATAGAATGGGAAGCTCAGATTGCCCTTTTCGGTTTGTATCTGCAGTCAAATCTAGCTTATGACACTGATGGATTGTCATGGACATAAAATGATTGGGCAAGCGGATCATCTCATACATTCCTGCTGATCCCTAAAACAAGAAAAAGAAATGTTGCTTTTTTTCCTTTAATTTTAAACATTTTTTCTCTGTGGGCAGAACAACTATTTATTTTCTGACATCATGTTCTTTCTCATTGTCTCTTTGTGAGTTGGACTTGTTGGGTGACCACAAACCATATCAAGGTTCCAATAAGTCTAAATATTTTAGAGTATGAAACACCTATTGATTACACCCATACATTCTTTGCTCACAGAAAAGCAGACAGTGGGCAAGAATATGTAACTCTTTAATTAACCTCTTCACAACTTACTTGTGACAGACTACATCACTGATTATAATATTTTAAACCATTGATTCCACTATTTAAACATTTTCTTCACTAATAACTTTTGTGCTCAAGAACCAATATAACTGGTATTGCCAATATTCATTATGCTTCATTATTTCCCAAAGTAAACAGCATTTGTAATCTTGAGCAAATTACTTTATAACATGCAAAACAAAGTGAATTTTGGATATTGAAGTTTACTCATACTGTACATTATAAATCCCCTTTAAAACTTATGTAGGTGCCAAAACACACAAATACCATGGAATTCTTCATTACTTCTTGCATGTTTATCATATATGGTTGTGTATATTGTTATTACCTAATAGTGTATAACATTCTACATCATTACAAAAGTTTTTGGATAAGACTGCTTTAAATGTATAATTGTAAAATGATGTACTTGTAGTGTTATGTGAAGTATGTAACCAATCAACAATATTAGAGACTGTAAACCAAGACTATACTATTTTAAATGAAAATCTTAATTTTTGCAGATATTTGTATATAGAATGTTCCATTATGCAGACATGTAAATACCCCTCTCACATATGCAACCTTTATCAAAGTATAACATATGCCTCGAGGGATCTATGGAGGAATATATTTTTTTATTGTAATTAATAACAACTTTATGGCATTTTATTATATTAGTATGCTATTAGTCAGACTAATATTTTTCAAACATATTTTTTTCACCATGCAGTGGCCCTCTAAAGAGGAGTATTTGGAAAATGACTCCCTCTAGATGTACAGAGCATTCCATTCCAAAGTAGCAATGCGGTGTACTATATAGGACCGTTATATAATGCAATGACAAATGGCACAATGTGAAAATAATTAACACAAGAACATTTGAAATGTAAGTCACTGCTGCATGTGTCCCATTATATAATTTAACAGGGTTCTATAGTCCTTTGATGTACATTTAAAGGACCACTGTGGTCAAAGATTTTCTAAATTTTTTTAATAGATTACATGGCCCCCGTACAAACTCTGATAAGGTTTCCTCGGAAATTTAGGAGCTCTCACGAGGGAATTTACTGAGCTATTGCATTGTTCACATAGGAAGACGTGTTAAACGGACATGGATGGTTTATGGATTTCACTAGGAATATAATATACCTATGTATTTCATTACTATACTTTATTTTATTACGAAGTGCTCAAAACCTCATTTTTTTTATTTATTTTTTAAATCACACACTTTTTACCTGTTTGCATCTACCCTCTGTAGCTCAAGCAGTTCCTCAATACACAGAGCGTGAAGTGCAGGGCTTCAAATTAACCTGTCAGTGACCCCTCAAGAAGCAGGTTGCAAAATGTTTGCACTGATTGTTTGCTTGGCAACTCCTGTAGTTAGACGTACACTGTCTTCATGATCTGCAGAGGGGAAACCAGTAATAAAATAAAGTACATAAATAGATAAATAGGTACAGTGCCTTGCAAAAGTATTCACCCCCTTGACTTTTTACCTTTTTTGTTGCATTACAGCCTTTAGTTCAATGTTTTGTTAATCTGAATTGTATGTGATGGATCAGAACACAATAGTCTGAGTTGGGGAAGTGAAATGAGAAAAATATATACATAAAACTATTTCAGAAGTCACATAATTAGTGAAATGATGTCCACTTGTGTGCAATCTAAGTGTCACATGATCTGTCATTACATATACACACCTTTTTTGAAAGGCCCCAGAGGCTGCAACGCATAAGCAAGAGGCACCACTAACCAAACACTGCCATGAAGACCAAGGAACTCTCCAAACAAGTAAGGGACAGTGTTGTTGACAAGTGATCACCAGGAGCACCATCAAATCTATCCTAACCAAATGCAAAGAACATGGCACAACAGCAAACCTGCCAGGAGATGGCCGCCCACCAAAAACTCACGGACTGCCAAGGAGGGCATTAATCAGAGAGGCAGCACAGAGACCTAAGGTAACCCTGGAGGAGCTGCAGAGTTCCACAGCAAAGACTGGAGTATCTGTTCATAGGACGACAATAATCCAATAGTAAATCTGTGGTCAGACTTAAAGATTGCTGTTCACAAGAGCAAACCATCCAACTTGAAGGAGCTGGAGCCGTTTTGCAAGCAGGAAAGGCCAAAAATCCCAAAGTAATTTGGAGCTGTGATTGCCACAAAAGGTGGCTCTACAAAGTATTGACTTTAGGGGGGTGAATAGTCATGCACATTGACTTTTTCTGTTATTTTGTCCTATTTGTTGCTTGCTTCACAATAATAAAAATAAAAAGAACATCTTCAAAGTTGTGGGCATGTTCTGTAAATTAAATGATGCAAATCCACAAACAATCCATGTTAATTCCAGGTTGTGAGGCAACAAAACACGAAAAATGCCAAGGGGGTGAATACTTTTGCAAGGCACTGTATATTATATTACTAGATAGTGGGATAGACATCCACAACAACTACAGCTGACATAGTAGGCTTACTGTACACGGACAGTCTGAGACCCTGCAGGGTGGATACACGCACCACCAATCATACAATACGGTCATCAATCCTGTTCGCCGAACATACAGCCCCATTAAAGGCTGTGGGCTTGAAATATTACAAATTTACAGCCACATTAAATTCAAAGCTCATATGTGCAATGTTAGACCCGCAACGGCTCCGAGCTTGAAGAGTTGCAGATTTATGGTGCTGTTAAATTGGATCATGCTGTGAGTAACGGGCTTGAGAGGCAAAGCTCTTTGGATGTGCGGCCGTGATCAATTAGTCTAACTCGTAGTTACGAGTTGGGATGGAGCCAATGGCAACAGAGATCGTCAGAATTACGTCACTGAAAAATTGAAAATCTTACCGGGTTCAAATATGAGTTTGATTGGACTCACATTCCAGATGTAATGCAATATTCATAAAGCCATAAATATGATATTCTATCACATGCGAGTTACAGTATATGTATTAACACATTGATTGCTGGGATCAATATAACACAAAAATTAAACATGAAATAAAGTATTTTTTGGGGCTGATTTGCAAGCTTGAGAATTTTGTGCTATTAATTCTATGCCCTAACATCACTTTCCCTGTTCATAAAGTACAGTAGTGTGTATATATGTGCATTTAAAGTGCTACAGATTGGACTTTCCCCCCCCCCCCCTTGCGGGTCCTCTCTAGCACTTGTTGGCTTTTTGGCTCCATTTGCGAGTTACAGGGTTGAACGCCAGTGACTTCATTGCATTTTAATAGAGCAATTGGAACGTAACAGTTACGGGCTTGAATGAACAAAGGATTTGCGGGTGTGAAGTTCCACGTTCTGCGTCCCCTAAGCTTTATCCAGCCTTGCTACGTCTTAATATGAAAGTTGTCTTGTGGCTATTTTAATAGCAGTAAGTCTTACGGGCTACGTTACGAACTACGGTTTTACACGTAGCCCGAATTTAATGGGGCTGATAATGTAGCTGATACCAAAATGTGTGATTTAATATTGATTCTAAATACTAAACAGGCCCTACTATAGGATAAACAGGCCCTATGAGGCCAAACCATGGATACATCAGCAAGATGACAACCTAGAGTTTATAAATCCCCAGACCTATGACATCATAATTAATTGATATTGATGTTATGAAGATGTCTCACAGTATTTGCCTATGCAACCCATAGTGGAAACATGTACACAGAAACACTAAATGAAGATATGCCAGTGAGAAATAGAATATAAATATCAGTTCTTCTATGGCACTACAGAAGTGTCCACCATAGGAGAATGAGGACACTGGCCTGGAGGAAGGGGAGGAATTCCTGTGGGCCATGGAAGATATAGAGGGGCCACAGCCACCAAGGCCCACTTTAACTCCACAGTATCCCCCCCCCTTCTCCCACAGGACAACCCTCATCCCAACTGCTCCCAATGGGTGGCGCCAAGCTATACAGCAATGGACCAGCAGCCTCAGGTAATTGCCCCTCCACCACCGCCAATAGCTCCTACACCACCACCAGAACTTCAAAGTCCCCAGCATTAAAACACTCCCCAACAGTCTCCTTCTACTACATCAGAGGTAGATGAGAAAGAAGTACACACAGCTTCAGCAGCAAAAATAGGACCTGGGGAGAAATTTGCAGGACTTGGGTGGTGTAACGGAACCCATCACTGTTTTACCCTGTTTTATGATTATTATGGTTAAAATATGATCCTACTATTATACTGCATGTATGTTGGTTTATGCTCTGCAGAATATTGTCCCAGACATTTGCAGCTACTTGGCATGGGAGATAATCCTGTTACAGAGACTCCGCATAAGATAAAGGAAGTCAATTGTATACAGTGTTTTCATTCTCAGATAAGAACAAAGAAGTGTAATTGAATCAATGTCTGATTGTATCAAAGTTGCCAGGGAGCCTCGGGGAGGTGTGACCCACCTATTGTTCTCTTTATGTGTATTGTGCGGCCAAATATGGGCATGTGTATTGCCTGTGGGAAGAGATGGGTATAAATATTTCTGCACATAACAAAATAAAGTCAGTATTCATTTGACTCCCAAATTGTGTGTCGTCCAATATGGGAGGTCGGGAATGGTGAGACTGTAGTGCTTCTTGGGTATTTTACCGTATACCAGCGGAGATATTGGACTGCGTGTTCCAGCTCCGTTACATTTGGTGGCAAGTGGCTGGATTGTTCCCACGGTCAGAAGGACAGCTACAGGAGACACCATTCCGTGGAGTACAAATTGAGGGCAACGCTAGTATCCGTACAGTGCCCCTGGCTACAGCAGGATGGAACCGGCTAGTTTTCAGACAGCGTTCCATCATGAGGAGGAGGAGGCGGCCGCGGACTACAGGGATGCAGACAGAATGGAACTCATGGTTACAGTACCTCTTATTACCCCACAGACTGAGTTTGAAAGAGAACTCCAAAGCAGACTGGCCTTTTTCCCAGGTACGCTTCCCATAAAAACCTTGGAATGGTTAATGACAGATGTCCACAAATTCATAATGGAAAAGCAGCGGGCACGGGAGCGGTCATCTTGGGAGCTGCTAACCCACCTCCCACCATTACCCCCCCCCCCAGCACTGCGTCCGGGTGGTGGGAACTACCAAACCCCTCCACGGTACATCAGGTGCCACACGTGTAACCAGCAGGGCCACATGCAGAGAGACTGTCCCAGAAACAGAAACCGCTCCACGTGGAATACTCCAACTAATTCCCCTCCCCAGCGACAGTGTGTACCCCAGGGGGCCGAAGGTGTCGTCCTTCCCCCCCAGCGGCAGTGTGAACCACAGGGAGCTGAAGGTGTCGTCCTTCCTCCCCAGCGGCAGTGTGTTCCCCAGGGAGCTGAAGGTGTCATCCTTCCTCCCCAGCGGCAGTGTGTACCCCAGGGAGTAGAAGGTGACGTCCTTTCTCCCCAGCGGCAGTGTGTACCCCAGGGGGCCGAAGGTGTCGTCCTTCCCCCCCAGCGGCAGTGTGTAACCCAGGGAGCTGAAGGTGTCGTCCTTCCTCCCCAGCAGCAGTGTGTACCCCAGGGAGCAGAAGGTGCCGTCCTTTCTCCCCAGCGGCAGTGTGTACCCCAGGGAGCAGAAGGTGCCGTCCTTTCTCCCCAGCGGCAGTGTGTACCCCAGGGAGCAGAAGGTGTCGTCCTTCCTCCCCAGCGGCAGTGTGTACCACAGGGGGCAGAAGGTGTCGTCCTTCCCACCCAGCGGCAGTGTGAATCCCAGGGAGCTGAAGGTGTCGCCCTCTCCCCCCAGCGACAGCTTACCCTAACAAGGGGAGACACCAATCCCCCAGATGGCGCAGATGGGACCAGGGTCTCTGTGCCTGACCTACCAGGATGCTGGACAGCCTGTCCAGATCCCCAACTACTCTCACTGGGACAACCGGAGGAGGGGGTAAGTACAAATTCCCCTCCCCAGCTAA
This sequence comes from Discoglossus pictus, assembly GCA_027410445.1. NCBI lineage: Eukaryota > Metazoa > Chordata > Amphibia > Anura > Alytidae > Discoglossus > Discoglossus pictus. The sequence continues at coordinate 63,180,529 of CM050172.1, read as the reverse complement.
CTCCTAATGTGGCTCCAGGGTTAACAGAGGAAATTTTAACCCCCACTGACCCCCACCTTTCCCTGGCTACTGAGCTGACAGTGGGGCAGAGTGCAGTCGGCCTCTGCCCTCCCTTTGTCCCTTGTACAGAGCAGGATGTCCTGCAGGATATACCAGCAGAAGAGCTGGCATCAGGGCAGAGTGCCGCTGGCCTCTGCCCCTCAAGTCCCCTCAGCGTGTTGCCCCATCACCACAGCAAAATATCCAGTTGCCTGGTTAGACTTCCCCCCAAAGGGGAGATGTGTGACGAAGTGCCCTTCGCCACTTTGGCTTGGAGAGGACTGTTTGCCAGCCTCCTGCCCTGGGACTATGGCCCTGGGACATATTGCCCTTTGGAACCAGTGTTCGGCCATACCAGAGTGTATGTCACTCATTCTGGCCCTTTACATACAGGGGGGTCATTCTGTACTTGCCCTGTATGAACCATGATACCTCAGATAGCTATGCCATGGAGCCCATTCATATAATGAAAGACTATGGGAAAGACTTTAGCTACATGGCAATTGAACTGTGTGAAGAGGATCTGAGCGCTATTCGGTAGTTTTGTGCGCTCAGATCCCAGCTACCAGGGGATATGTGAAATGTGAGTAAATGTGAATTGCAGTAATGCTGATGGGTTGTCAAACTAGAGAATTGACCAACAAATACTTTTGTCCGGACATCCCCAGGCCGATCCGTTGGGATCAGACCGTGTATGCCGGCTTATGGTCACGGGGGAGGTGTGTAACGGAACCCATCACTGTTTTACCCTGTTTTATGATTATTATGGTTAAAATATGATCCTACTATTATACTGCATGTATGTTGGTTTATGCTCTGCAGAATATTGTCCCAGACATTTGCAGCTACTTGGCATGGGAGATAATCCTGTTACAGAGACTCCGCATAAGATAAAGGAAGTCTATTGTATACAGTGTTTTCATTCTCAGATAAGAACAAAGAAGTGTAATGGAATCAATGTCTGATTGTATCAAAGTTGCCAGGGAGCCTCGGGGAGGTGTGACCCCCCTTTTGTTCTCTTATGTGTATTGTGCGGCCAAATAGGGGCATGTGTATTGCCTGTGGGAAGAGATGGGTATAAATATTTTTGCACATAACAAAATAAAGTCAGTATTCATTTGACTCCCAAATTGTGTGTCGTCCAATATGGGAGGTCGGGAATGGTGAGACTGTAGTGCTTCTTGGGTATTTTACCGTATACCAGCGGAGATATTGGACTGCGTGTTCCAGCTCTGTTACAGGTGGTTTACAGAGAGCGCTGCACCCTGAAATTCAGGGGATTAGACATTACAACTGGAGGCACCATTGGCAGCTGCAAATCTAGAGACATTACCTCCACAAACAGGAGATAGCCCGGCCTGTGAAGATACAGCTCACTGTTCTATTGAGGAAATTGGCCAGAATGAGGGACCTTTGAACAGCCACACTGAACCACATGCATAGATAGTTGGCTTCACAATCAACCACACAAGAGAAGAGGTGCCCCCAATATGGCCCTCCATCACACCAACAAGACCCACGTTTTTCTGGAGACCTCCACCACTAGGCCCTGCCATAATCTGCTCCAGCACATGGAGACTGCATGGTGGTGCAGGAATGGGAGTCCCGGAGGGGGAGGAAAGTACCTTCTTTAGGTCCATTTTTGATTTTTTTTTTTGCTAGCTCTGAAATAAAATATTGCAGCATGTTGAGTTTCAAGCAGTAGTACTGTAAGTGAACCAATATCGACAGTGCATGCCTACAAAATATAACCACATCTAATCTGTGAATACATCTCATATGGGTTTAGATTTTCACACACAGTGGATGATGCAATTAATCTATGTGTTCAAGAATTTGTTCAGTCATTCAGTTGTGTCTTACTCTCTGTGACCCTATGGACCACAGCACAGCAGGCACATCTGTCAGCCACTGTCCCTCTGAGCTCCTTCAAGCTCATGTTAATTGCTTCAACAACCTAATCTATCCATTTCTCTCTTCTTCATGTGCCTTCAACCTGTCCCAGTCTTTTCATGATATGGCCACAATCTTTGAGATCTAGCCTCATCATCATTATCAGCAAGGCTTCTCAGGGCCTATCTCACGTCACTCACCCAAGATGTCTGACTGCACTATTGCGTAATTGATAAACTATTGGGTTTATCAATGCTGTTAGGATACTTCCTGCATAGATGTTCTATTCTTGCCCCCTGTAATTGATCTGCTTCTGTTAAGTCCAATCTATTTTTGTCTTTTATCACACCCACTTTGGCATGAAAGGTTCCAATGAATTCACTGTTTTCTTGAAGAGGTCTCTTGACTTTCCCATTCTGTTATCTTTACATTTCTCATTACAGAATGTCTTCTTTTCTCTTCTTGTTATCCTCTTGAACTCTGCATTCAGTTGGACAACGTATCTCCTATCTCCACTACGTTTTGCTTTCTTTCTTTCCTGGGCTACTTTCAAAGCCTCATCAAACATTTACAGCCTTATTAAATTGCGATTCGGCAATTTGAAAAGGGCTCTATATAAGAACAGAGCATATTTTTTACAGAAGTTTTTAGTTAGTGAAATTCTATCCAAAAGCAAGGTCTTCACTAACTAAAAACTTCTGTAAAAAAATATGCTGTGTGCTTATATAGAGCCCTATTCAATTGGCCAAATCACAATTTAATAAGGCTGTAAAAGTCTGCCTTTTTATTTTTCTTCCATTTTGGTATATTCTTTAATGTTGTTTTCTGGACAATGTCACAAACTTCTTTCCAAAAGTTCTTTGGACATTCCTTCTACCATGTCTAGTCCATTAAATCTATTATATATCTCCACTGCATATTCATAGCGGGGATTATTTATTTTGTATCTGCATGGTCTGATGATTTTCCTTCTTTTCCTTCTTTTAGTTAATTAATTTTAATATTTTGTTTAATTCTGAGCTTTGCAGTAATTAATTGGGTGTTAATGTTAATTTTTATAGTCTGAGCAAGTATTTGTGATTGACATTGTATTTTATTTGATTGTTCTTTAGTAATTCTTGTTGTAGAGGACTGTATTGAGTATTAGAAAAGCTTTTTGTGGCAATTTTTTTTTTTTTTTTGAGTCATTTTATAGACACTTGTAACTTCTTAAAGGGACTCTTTTCACCCCAAAAGTTGATTTCATTTTAAAAAGTACGTGATAAGGGTGGGAGAAGGGTCTAACTACCAGATCAAATTCCAGCTTTTTATTTTGGCCACTACAGAGTCAGGTAAGCAGACTGTAATCCTAACTAATACAAAGCAGCAAATAACATGACATTTCCCAGGATTTAGTCACTAGAAAACAATGGATAACATAACATAGCCAGTTTTTCATGCTTGTTAAGAATAATCTAAAAATAAAAAAACAACTACGGTAGATTTTGGGGTGACTTACTCCATTTAAGTGTTTTGTAAGTGTTCTCGTAAGAGGTTTACTTTATACATAAGGTTGACTGAACACATAGGATTTAGTCTCACTATGCACAAAGCATTTGGCTATATTTCTTAAGTGAGCCATGTAATTGTACTTCAGCTCAAAGCACAAATAGAGAAGGGAACAGCTGACACAAAGTAACCACTTGTAGGGGGTTGTTATGGGAATTATTGTCATGAATGGACTTTTGGATCTGGAACTCTGATTTTGATGGACACTAGCTAGCCAGGTGGTTAGCGGACCCAACAGCTATTATAATATCCACAAGAACCTTTTGAAAGACTATATCACTTGGTGACTTTTTATGCTGTACAATGTTTTCCCCAAGCATGCCCTGGACTCCTAAGATCCCTTTCCACCATTTAGGCCTAGAGGGCTCTGGTTCCAATTTCCATTTTTAGAACCATTATTTTGTCTGTAGGTGGTGGTTTGGGGTGTAACTATTGTATTGAGCTAATAAAAAATATTTTGAGGGTGGTATAACTTTCAGGGCAACCAGTAGTCACTTCCAGTAGTCAACCGCGATACCAAGTTTTCTCCCAGTTTCAGGGCCAGGTTAAGTTCCCTGCTTCGAAAAGTAGGATCCATGAAACTGATTGAGCCATCAAGTATAGTTAATTAGGCTGTCAAAGAGCAACTGAAATACTTGTTTCCACAGACAAAGGTTAAGTGGTGGCAAGTGCATTGCAAGTGACCCTTTGATCCTTTGTCTAGTATTTAACCACAGATTAGGAAATACTTTACCTCAGCCATTATTCCTGATCCCCATTCAATCTAATCGGAGCCCGAATTGCTAGAAAAACTTTGAAAATCCTGGTCAGCCAATAAAAGTGAACATATCCAAGAGTCTATCAACCACACTAAGCCAACTCTCCTCCAACTCAATAAATGTAGGTTGACTAGGGAGCTGGTATATGCAACCATCATGCCTTAAGAAAATCTGTTCCCACTTACAGGGCATCCATGGCTGGAGAGCTAGTCTACCACCCTCAGCCCCAAAGCTATCTGCCCCAGATTCATGGTTCCCACTAGGGTTATACCCCAAGCCCTCAACCCAGACACTCTGGCTCCAGGTCTCACAGTACCTATTCCACCTCTGTTGTGCCCAGATATAGAGGTAGCATATATCTGAGACCATAGGTTAATTGGCACTTAGCTGGGGAACTAGACAGGCTGGCGCAAGGCCATGGATGAAAGTCATAGCTCACGATTGGGCAATTAAAGTAGTTGGAGGTGTGAAACTCTGACTGTCACCGGTGCAACTGAATTTTGATGTTGGCATGTAAAAATTGTATAATAAGCGTGAACCAACTAATAAAATGTACTTTCTATTGTGACACAAATGCATGATGTGTTTCATTTAGAGGAAACACAGCTATTATTTTTATTTTACTTTAAAATTAATTTCTGCAACTTGTCCTGAGACTCTGCAACTTGACCTAGAAACTGCAACTTGGTCTGAGAATCTGCAACTTGTCCTAGTATCCAGTTAAGCTGTCTTGTGTGTGGGGATATGGAACCTGTGGGTATATTGGTCTCTTTGGCCTTTTCAAGCCCAAGAAAAAGCAGGTTGTGACAACGGGTGGCAGTGGTGGGATCCCTGAGACAGATTGCAGATTACAAGGACATGTAAGCCACTGAAGAGGATCCATCCAGAGTAGATCTTTCCTCCGGTGGTACCACCTCAGCATATAGTCCACCTAATGTCAAGCCATTTGGGGAGGACGAGGTGATGAAGAATTTCTGGGCATGGAGAGCCACATTACCTGGGGACCTGACAGCTGATCAGACAATCACTATCATGGAGAAACTAACTAGCCCAAAGCCTAAACCGTAAACCACCGTAATTAGCATTTCAGGGCATGATCACGAGCAATTAAGCAAGGCATTAACTACCAATTTAGAAACAGCCAAAAGTAAATGAAACCGTCATCATGAAATCAGTTAAACATCAATCAATTAGCGTTTAGAAGTCCGATATGCGATCATACTCGCAATTCGGCAATGTACAAAATAATAAAAACGAATTAAGGAAATGTTCTAGTCCATGTCTGTGGCCTGATATGTATTAACTCATTGATTCCCAAGATTGATATAATATTGAAATGAAACTTGAAAACAAATTTTGGGGATTGCAGATTTGCGAGCTTGAGACTGTTGTGCAATTAATTATAATGTATTTCATCCCTTTCACCATCTTTTAAAGGGCTGTATTGATTATTTTTTGCATATACATTGCTATGATCAGGTGTTTAACCCCCTTGCGAGTCCTATCTGGTACTCTGAGGATTTTCTTCTATATTTGCCATTAACGGGTGTGAGAACATTTGCTGGCTTGAGGAATTGTAGCAATTGAATAGCGATTTGCGATTGTAACATGTACGGGCTTAAACGATCAAAGGTTTAGCTAGGTCGGAGTTACAATTTTGACAACCACAAGGATTTTCAGCCTGTATCCCGCAGATCGTTTGCAGCTAGCTAAAAGACGCCAATTGAATAGCAAATTAGTTTACGGTCAGCATTTGGGGCTCCAATAACCAACAATTGCTCAATTGAATAAGGCCCATAGTCATTTAGCCCTATTAAATTCCCTCAACATTTAAAACAGTAGCCTGTAATGTAGTCCGCAAGCCTTGCGGCTATTAAATTGTCCCCGTAAAGCAACCCATCAACGACTTACGGGGTAAGGGAGAGAAAGGCTACAGAACGAGGAAATTTGAACTGCGCACCCGCAAATGCTTTGATCTGTCAAGCCTGTAATTGTTACGTTTCCATACACGCTATTAAATTGCAACAAATTCACTGGCGTTCAATCCTGTAACCCACAAATGGAGCCAAAAGGCCAACGGATGCCAGAGAGGACCAGCTAGTGGGTTAGAGTCCTATCCGTAGCACTGTAAATGCAAATATACACACACTACTTTACTTATATGTGAAGGGAACGTCATGTTAGGTATTAAAATAAATAGAACAACATTCTGAAGCTCGCAAATCGTCAATACAAAAAAAAATGTATGTTTAACTTCGGTGTTATATCGATCGCGGCAATCAATGTGTTAATACATATACTGGAACTTGCATGGACTAGAATATCATATGGCTTTATGAATAGCATTATTTCTGGAATGTGGGTCCGATCGAAACTCGTAATTGAAGCTGTAAGACTTTGAAATCCTACCTCCATTTTTCAGAGACGTAATGCTTTTGATCTCTGTGCTCCATCTAAACCCGTAACTACGGGTTTGACTAACTGATTGTATTCACGGCAGTGCATCCAACTTTCACAAATGGTTTAACTTGCGGCTTATTCTAATTTAATAGCTATGTAACGCAGCCGAATTTCAAGCCCAAAGCCCTTGCGGGCTTGCAGATGCCGCTACGGGCTTCTAATTTAATAGGGTTGTATATATTTTGCAAATTTTAAATGCAACTATTCTTTACTGTGTAGCTTCATTTTGCTTTCTTCCCTGCTACTACCTGTTACTTTTTCAGGGGATGTGTTCCTGTATACTAATTAACTTTTGTTTACTCCCATTGTGCAGCCACATACTTCCTGTGTATTGCAGATAAAAAATAAATTAGAGACTGTGATATTTTGTTTTACATTCTAAAAAGAAGTTGCATATTTTTAAAGTAAAGTTCTTAAAAACATGAAATTCTAAAAATTATGACACAGTGGTGTTTTAAGTAAGCTGCAGCACACACTCTTTTTGTACATCCAGGCACTGGATACAGCTCAGCAGCCAGAGTATCTGACCCATATAAACTACTCAGGCAAATAGAAAGATTTATATAGGCATCTCTGATCTCCTGCTACTGACAGCAACACATTAAATACACGCTTTGGGAGAGGAGATTCCCTCACCACTAGCTAAATGAATCTCCCAGGAGCTCCCTGGCTGCAGAATGGGAAAGGGGATCAGAAAACTCTGTTACTTTAAGGTTAACATACATAGCCTGGCACTGTAAATCAGGAGAGGCAGCCCAAAGAGAGATAAAGTGCTGTAATTGCATGTTTAATATGCGTAACCGGGAAAGGGATTACACATTCTTTAACTCCTTCATTCCTAGGGAAAATAAAGTTAATTGTTAAACTACAACTTGGAAATCAACTATTACATTTTATAAAATCAAATGAGGGAAACAAAATTAAATATAAATGGTAAGACAAGAGGTTATGCCTTAAAAGTAATGGCCTGTAGCTAATACTTACTCAATTATGAAAAGTAATCCTACAGAAATTTGCATTCATTGAGGTTATTTATAAGCATTTAAAGCTCATCTTACAGCAACCCTGATTTACTGTGCACTATTTCCTATGGGAAAAAACAGCCCTTCTAAACTCATAGCACTTGAGCAAATGTTTAGCAAATTCCCTCCATTGCTTTGACTTCTTTTCAAATTTGATGATAATCTCAATGTATTGCTGTATTGCACTTTGCTAACTTGGAGCCTCATTCAATTGAGCCATTGTCAGTTACTGTAGCCCGTAAGTTAATTTACTATTCAATTGGCGTTTTTTTGTGAGCTGTAAACAGCCTATGTGTTATGGGCTTCAAATCCTTGTGGTTGTTAAAACAGGAATTTACAGGCCATCAAAGCCTTTGATCTTTTACGTCCGCAAGAGTTCCGATCACTAAAATCGCAAATCAATTGCTAAAATCTCTCAAGCCCGCAAATGTTTTCACACTGTCAACAGCAAATGTAGAATAAAATCCTATGGGTACCAGATAGGACCCGCAAAGGAGATAAAGACATGTCTGTAGCACTGTAAATGCAAATAATAAATAAATACTGCACTGTAAATGATGTGGAAAGCTATGAAAGACATTAGAACGAATTGCACTACAGCCTCAAGCTCGCAAATCGCCAATCAAAAATAATTTTTAAATTTGGGGTTATATTGATCTCGTGAATCAGTGAGTTAATACATATTAGACCACCCACATAGACTAGAACAGTATGAGCATTCATTTTTATTATTTTGTATGTTGCGGTTTTGCAAGTCCGATCACATATCAGACTTCTAAACGCTAATTGATTGACATGTAACCTCCATGTTTTACTGACGTAACATTGAAGGTCTCTTTTCTGTTGACTGTCTCTAAATGGGTAGTTGAGGCCTTGCTAAATTGATCATGTTCCCGCCCTAAACTGCTACATACGAGTGCATGGTTTACGATTTCGGCATTCGGTCCGTAACTTGTGGGCTTGATCAATTGAATAGCACCAGATTTGTAGCAGACTGTGAGTCTGCAGCAGGCCCGCAGACATTCGGCCTATATACCGTGAGATGCAGCCTTCGAATTGAATGAGGCTCATTGTGTCTGAATGTGTACCTACATTGGTTAAAAATGTCCAAAAGCAGAATAGAGGAAGATTTTTAACAGCAGTGATGACCTCAATAGTTTGTACAATGAGCAGGAGACAGACATCTTGGAGAGCGAAGTGAGATGGACCCTAGGATGTCTTGCTGATAATAAGGCTGCAGGAGGTGATGGAATCCCAATGGAACTATTCAAAATCCTACAAGATGATGCTGTGACAGTGTTTTCTTGCCTTATTCCAGAACATTTGGAAAAACCAACAATGGCCAATAGACTGGACAAGGTCAGTCTACATCCCAATCCCCAAAAAAGGCAGCTCCAAAGAGTGCTCAAATTATCAAACAATTGCACTCATTTCACATACAAGCAAGATAATGCTTAATATTCTACATGTTCAACTCCAACAATATATGGACTGGGAACTACCAGATGTGCAAGCCGGGTTCCACAGAAGACGAGGCACAAGATATCAAATTGCCAATGTCCGATGGATAATAGAGAAAGCGAAAGCTCCACAAAAACATTTACTTCTGCTTCCTAGACTATTCTAAAGCCTTTGACTGTGTGCATCACAGCAGAATGTGTCAAGTTCTTAACGATATGGTACCAGATCATTTCATCCGTCCAGAGGAAACTGTATTTGGACCATGAAGCCACGGTCAGAACCGAACATGGGAAAACAGAATGGTTCAAGATTGGAAAAGGAGTACGACAAGGTTGTATATTGTAACCTTATTTATTCAACTTACATGCAGAGTACATCATGCGTAAAGCTGGACTGGATGAATCCAAAGACGGAATCAATATTGCTGGAAGAAATATCAACAATCTCAGATACGCCGATAATAATTACTCTGATGGCTGAAAGTGAGGAGGAACTAAAGGACCTATTAATTAAAATAAAAGAAGAAAGTGCAAAAGTTGGCCTGCTGCTCAATGTTAAAAAGACGATCATGGCAAAAGGCAATCTCAGTTTCAGGCAAATAGGCGAAGAAAAAGTAGAGGCAGTGACAGATTTGATTTTCCTGGTAACCAAGATTTCTGCACATGGTGACTGTAGTCATGAAATTAAAAGATGATTGCTTCTGGGGAGGAACGCTATGGCAAGCTTGGACAAGCTAGTAAAAAGTAAATATATTAAACGATCAACAAAGGTCTGTATAGTCAGAAATATGGTATTCCCAGTAGTAACATAGGGATGTGAAAGCTGGACCATAAAGAAGTCTGAGCACCGTAGAATTGTTGTCTTTGAATTGTGTTGTTGGGAAAACTACTTGGAGTCCCTTGAACTGCACAAAGATCCAATAAATCAGTACTTCAGGAAATCAAGATGAACTGTTTACTAGATGGTATGATCATGAAGCTATAGCGCAGATATTTCTGCCATATCATGGCACAAGAAGAAAGGGACAACAGAGATGGATAGATGAGGTAACTGAACCTGCAACTTTTGGGTCTCACGCTGAATGCCTTCAGCTCTCATTGCAAACCTCCCCCCACACTCTTTGACCTCTGTGTCTGTTTCCCCCCTCCATTCCATGTGTCTGTTTCCCCCTCTCTCCCTCCCGCTGTCTATTTGCCCCCTCTCCCTTTTTTTCTCCTTATTTCCCTCCCCTGTGTCTCTTTCCCCCCTCTCTCACCCCTGTGTCTCTTTCAACCCTTTCCCCCCTCCCCTTTTGGCGCTCATCACAAGACCTGCAATGAGCACCTTCGGCGTTCATTGAGCCTGCGCAAGCCCATATTTTTTAACATTGCGTGACGACAATTCGCAATTACGACAATTATATGTGATAGAACTTGTTTTTCACACCCCCAGAGCTTCTTAAATAGCATACCTACCAATAAAAACACTGCATTTGGGTAAAGTTTTTAACCCTTTACCAACAGCAGCACAGTGCAGAGATCTACAGAGCAATGTCTGACTACCCCTTGCTTCCTTGTACAGGGAATTACACATCCCATGAAGCCTTCCTGCACAAACCGCCATCACTGATTGATACAATTATTAGCTGCCTGTATTTGGCCAAAACAGATTATGAATTTTATACTAAATTTAGCAGGGATTTCTAGGGGTGAAAATCAACTGCTTGCAAACTCAAGAGATTTAGCAAACTTTAGGGTAAGTATAATAATGTTTATTTTGGTATTTTTGAAAGCAATGGAAGGCATTATAATTACATGCACAACAACTGACAAATATCAAATATAGCAACACAATTTTATTTTTTTCCTCATAGGTTGTAATGGTCATGCTGAAAGCTATTAAAAACACACTATCTCATTACATTGCAACACAAATACATACAAATGGCTGACATATTAACCCTTTCTCACTCCCAGAGGCTCTAATGTGGACCCTAAAAATACAAAGATCATCTTATATACATTTCACTCATCACGTCTACATTGGGACAACAAATAGTGGCCAAATTACACCGCCCCATAGCATATATCAAGTACCAGAGGAACATTTCACATATGGTTGTTCAGCGCCTCAGTTGTGTCTGACTCTCTGTGATCATATGGACTGCAGCACACCTACTAATGTCTCTATCTGTCCGTATCCACAAGGTTTGCATGCCAAAGATACTGGAGTGCGTTGCCAGGTCCTTCTCCAGTGGACTGTGATTTGTCTGACCTCTCACAAGCCCCTTCACCACCACCACATTGCAAACCACAAGGGGACCAGGGGAACATACACACACTAATCTACTCTAACAAATCAAGAAGGGCCTCAAAAACACATGGAGGCTGTGCAGAGGCATGTGGAGCGACAGCCAACTCACCTCAATCTCCGCTACACTCCTCCTGGAAAGTCCCACGCCATTGCTGGTGGCCAAGATGTATACCCATTCCCATTTGGTGACCTCCCATTAAGTTTTGCTATCAATAAATTCATAAAATCACCTGTCATATTGCTATCAGGCCTTCAGGGGAATTTAGATACTCCACAGTATTACTAATTGGACTTTCCATGTGTATTAACCATTTATTATTATTATATCTGATATATATTATGATATGAAATCTAATGCTATTATTACTATTTTAAGTATTATTGTTATGTCATGTAATAATCTATTGCACAGTAACTCAGGCTCATTAGTTTACAAATATAGGAATGTGGCACAAATGGGATGTATGTGGATGTCCCAAAACCCCAACCATTGACAACACACTGACACGGTGTGAACGGTATAACAAAGCTTTATTTCATACATAGAGCACAGTCAGGAATGGACAAGACTGTGATTTGGGTGGATACCAGAGGGCATGAGGTTGTGCTTGTGAACAATGGGATATTTAAAGCGGGTAATGTCATAGTCTAGAATAAGCATGAAGCATAGCACGGTCACATGTGGTCACTACATCACTGCAACCGGAATCTGGTGAGAAAAAGGATCATCAGAAATCACTAAATGTAATTGGAGAAACCTGTCATGTGCATAGCGCTTACAACTTGTCTATATCTGCTCAAATAAACAGTTGAACCTCATTGTGGATAATGTCATACAGATCTAATCCATGCACAGTGTGTTGTCAGATATTAAGGAATAATGAGAAATTGATTAGCAGAATATGTGACACAGAAAGAGGAGGTTGAGGAACATGTCTTCATGGTCGTGAAATTTGGCTATTAAGACCTACAGAGACAAGAACAAGATATCAATCCGAACACTATTTGGATTCACTTCAACATCTAATTTCAACAGCAATCCACAATGAACATCAATTGCAGAAATATTTAATAAAACCATACGTGCACACACTCTATAGCCAGCCATTAGTATGTCAACATTAATACAAAATTATATTCATTGTGGAGTGTGGATGAGGAGGATTTAGGGCAGTGGTTCTCAATCCTCTCCTGAGGAGTCATTATACAGGACATGATTTATGGAAAACAATAAATTAGACCAAATCATGGTCTGTGTGTTGGGTCCTGTGGAGAGGTGTGACAAACACTGACTTGGAAGACGTTCTCACCTACTTCCTCTTTCTGAGTACTGGGCCCACATCTACTGTAAACACGTGCTTCCTCCCTCTACCACGGCCAGGAGGTGTTGGATTGAGGGGTGCATCCAACTGGGGTGGCTGTGTACCAGCTGTCGTTGGCGGTAAGGGTGAGATGAGGAGGCTGTAGGCTCTGGCTGCGGGGTGGTAGTGAAGCCTGTGGAACCGAAGGCTGGAGTGTAGGCACGTGGGCTTCAGTCAACTGCACCAGCTGTGACAAGTGATGTGTCAGGGCTTGTCTGCCCCTATGAGCCATTTGCTCATACCTCTCCATCCTAACATTATGCCTCCTCACCTCACCATATATTGCTTGGATGCTTTCCACCTGCCCGGTTGCAATATCATTCTGACGTGCCAGCTGAGCTGTCAGCTGTTGGGCTGCCCCGATCTCTTGTTCATCAGCCAATCGGATGTGATGATATATGTCACTCAAAATGCCTGGTGCAGGGACGTAAGTTCCGTCTCTGGACAATGTTGACCTCTGGATGTGCTGTGGTGAGGCCAGGGGTGTTGCCTGTTGTGATGGTGTACCCTGTAGGGATAGTGATGGTGTTGCCAATGTGGATTCTGTTGCCAATGGAGATGGTGCTTGTAACGGAACCTGTAACGGAACCCATCACTGTTTTACCCTGTTTTATGGTTATTATGGTTAAAATATGATCCTACTATTATACTGTATGTATGTTGGTTTATGCTCTGCAGAATATTGGCCCAGACTATTGCAGACCTTGGCATGGGAGATAATCCTGTTACAGAGACTCCTCATAAGATAAGGAAGTCTATTGTATAAAGTGTTTTCATTCTCAGACATAAGAACAAAGAAGGATGATCTAATCCATGTCTGATTGTATCAAAGTTGCCAGTTAGCCTCAGGGAGGTGTGACCCACCTATTGTCTCTATATGTGTATTGTGTGGCCAACTATGGGGGATATGTGAAATGTCTGTGTGTTATGTGTAAAAGATACTTTTACTAACTTTTGAACCCCTGGTCTGATTCATGCCATTTTTTAATATGTTGTTCCACAATTTATGTCGTTCATAAAAATGTAAGATTTATTTATGTACTATGTAAAATCATAAAGTTATAGAAATGGATAAAAATGTGTAAGTTTTAGCTGGGAGATAATTGAGTAGATACAGTAATAAACTCAATTATCTCCCAAGCAGGAGGGGAGGGAAACTGTGGGCGTTACTATTGTGTTATTGGTTGTTTATACCTTCCCCTGGGTGTGTTCTGTTTACCTGACTGTAATAAAAACCAGGCTGGGTGTGCCAGCAAGTGAGTTCTTAAATTGTAGCACTTTGGCAATGAGCGCCACTTTGGCAAATAATAAGCTTACGACACTTTAAAAAAAAAAAAAGGATGGTATGCTGTGAATTCAATCAAGAAGGAATGTCATTGAAGGAGTAATAATATAAAGATAGATATGTGCAGCTATTTCAGATTTCATATATGTCAATAAAATACTTTGAAAAATGGTTTCGTTTCTTTCAGACTAAAGTGCAACAATTGAAAATGTTGTATTAATTTATTCATCTACTTTAATCTAAAAGTACAAAAAGGAAAAAAAATGTATATAAAACAAAGAACAAACAATAATTACATCTCAATTTAAAATTACAGATTAAAATGGTGGACAATGGAGAAGACAAAATTGAACGCAAAAGAAGATTGGCAAGGGAAAGGAAGCAAAGGTGGAGAGATGCTCAGAAGCCGGAAACTTCACAACGCTTGCGAGAAGAAGATCGACAGAGACTTTTAAATAAAAGAAAGATGAGTAAGAAAGCCGCAAGTGAGTGTGTTGGGGCTTCCAAGAAACGTAAAAGTAAACAAAAACATCTCTGTGAACCATTGTCCAATGATTCTAATTTGCAGAATGATTTAAATGTAGACACACAAGAAAAAAATGTACATATAGAATGTGGGTCTGATATTTATGTTGAAGAAATGCATGATAATGTGTTTACTACTGCAGTACAAGTAGATACTCATTATTGTGGATTACTTAATGTGGTTTGTCAGTTTTGTGGGGCCTATCATTTTATAAAGGAAAGACCTACTGACGGAAATTTCATTAGTTGCTGTCAGAAAGGAAAGGTGAAACTTCCATTAAGACATCTATTTCCATATTATTTAGAATGTATTATGAGTGATCCAACATTTCCAAATTATAATAATTTCAAACAAAACATCAGGTCTTATAACAGTGCAATTTAATTTGCTTCAATGGGTGCAACATTAGCAGAAAATGTACCAGGAAATGGTCCTTATTGTTTCAGAGTTCAAGGTCAAATATACCACAGAACTTCACATTTACATCCACAAGAAGGACAGCAAAGGAAATTTGCACAGTTATATGTCTTAGATACGATGGAAGCTGTGGAACAAAGAATGACACTTCCAGAAAATAGACAGTGTTTGCGCATAGTCTTTGAACAGCTGGAAAAAATTATGGAAAAAACCCCATATAGTCAAGCATACAAACAATTAGCACAGCTTGAAAAGGAACAACAGGAACATGCTGAAAGACATCAATTGCCTACACCAAGAGTCAATATGGTGTTAAAAAGAGATCGCAACACTGATCAAAGAAGATATAATTTACCTACTGTAAATAAGGTTGCCATGGTGTTTAAAAATGAAGATGGTGAACCACCTTTTCAGCGGGATATTAGAATATATCCACGCAATGAAGAACAACCATTTATCAACATAAATATATTAAGTTGTAATTTAGATCCAATGACATATCCCATTTTCTTTCCAAATGGGGAACCAGGATGGGAACCAAAATTACAATTGGAAAGTTATCCCAATACTAAACTTCGTATTAGATCTAATATTTCCATGCTGGAATATAAAGTGGCACAAACTGCTATCCGTGATTGTTTTAATCCAATTTTACATGGAGGAAAACTCACTCAACAATGGATTATTGATTCATATTTACAAGTTGAAGCCAATAATCTAAATTTTATTAAATATCAACAAAATAAATTACGAGTAGAACAGTATTGTGGATTAATGGATTATGTGGCAGATTTAGCTTCCAACAGAGACATTCCAGCTGGAAGAGCAATTATTTTGCCATCCTCTTTCCAAGGATCTCCTCGCAATATGCGAGAAAGGTATAATGATGTCATGGCTATTGTTACAAAATTTGGAAAACCAGATTTATTTATTACATTCACGTGTAATCCACAATGGCCAGAGATCAAGGAAAATTTGAATCTGGGACAAACTACTTCTGACCGACCAGATTTAGTGGCAAGAGTATTTAAAATCAAACTCAATTAATTAATTCATGATATCACTAAAGCACACTTATTTGGACAATGTGTGGCTTTTGTTTACACCATTGAATTTCAAAAAAGAGGATTGCCACATGCTCACATACTTTTAATACTGAGGGAAAAAGACAAGTTGAACACTGCAGAGAGAGTGGATTCAGTAATTTCTGCACAATTGCCAGACCAAGAAAAATATACAAAACTTTGGGAGATTGTTACACATAGAATGATTCATGGCCCATGTGGAGAGATGAATCTGAATTCCCCATGTATGGAAAATAAAAAATGTACTAAAGAATTTCCAAAACAATTTCAAATGCAAACTTATGCAAATTGTGATGGATATCCTTTGTATAAAAGAACACAAGGACAAACAGCTATTATCCGGGGCCAAAAGGTTGATAATAGATTTGTCGTTCCATACAATAAACATTTGCTCATTAAGTACAATGCACACATCAATGTGGAAGCTTGCACTTCGATTAAATCAATTAAGTATGTGTATAAATATATATACAAAGGATATGATGCAGCTACTGTTGTTGTACAAGGTGCTGGAAATGAAAACGAAAATCCAATTTTACATGATGAACTATCAAATTATTTAGATGCTCGGTATGTGAGTGCTCCTGAAGCAATGTGGCGCCTTTTGAAATTTGAGATGCATGATCGGTCACATGCTATCTATCGTTTAGCTGTACATTTGCCTCAAAGTCAGTTGGTTTGTTTTACTCAAGGAAATGAAAGAACTGCATTATATCAAAGTGAAGACAGAGATACTACGCTTACTGCGTGGTTTAAATTAAACTGTCAGGATACGCAGGCCAGACAATTTTTATACATAGAGATACCATATCACTATGTATTTGTAAATGGTCTATGGCGACAACGAAGAAGAGATACACATAAAATCATTCCATGCATTTATACCGTCAGTCCAAGGGACATTGAACGTTTCAGCTTAAGATTACTTCTGCTACATGTTCCCGGTGCACAGAGTTTTGAGCATTTACGTACAGTGAATGACATAGTTTATGAGACATTCCTATTAGCTGCAAGACATCAAAATTTCATAGCTGATGATACAGAATGGGAGAGGTGTCTGGAAGAAGCAGCACTATGTCAAATGCCTAAGCAAATGAGACAACAATTTGCATTCATTTGTATATTTTACAATGTACCTGATGCTTTCACTTTGTGGGAAACATTTAAATTAAACATGTCAGAAGATTTCTTAAAACGTTACAGAGAACCAATAGCTCTGTTAAAAACATTGATGGAAATCCAAGAAATATTGTTGGCTCATGGATTAAATTGTGCAAGTTTTAATTTACCAGATCCAGGACTTATAGATGACATCAATTTTGATGATTATGACACTGAGCTTCAAAAACAAAAAACCCAAGAAAAACTGGCAACTTTAAATAATTTACAGTTAGTAGCATTTCATGCCATCACAAATGCTATAGATGATGAAATGGTTAAAGACCGGTATTTATATCTAGACGGACCAGGAAAAACGTATCTGTACAATTGTTTGTTGAGTTATATTCGATCACAGGGTCAGATAGCTATGCCATTTGCAACAACTGGAATTGCTGCACTTTTGTTAGATGGTGGTAGAACTGTGCATAGTGGATTTAAGCTGCCAGTTCCCATTTTGGAAACATCAGTGTCAGATATTCGACTCAATTCCATACAAGCAAAAAAATTCAAACTAACTAAACTAATTATCATAGACGAGGCAACAATGATGTCATGTCATGCACTGCAATGTATTGACAGATTCTTAAAAGAAGTGATGGATAATAAGTTGCCATTTGGTGGAAAGGTGATGCTGTTAGGAGGCAATTTTAGGCAAACATTACCTGTTGTGCCAAACGGAAATAGAACAGAGATCATTGAAACATGTATCGAGACCAGTAAACTGTGGCAAATATTTACACATCTCAAATTAGAATTAAATATGAGATCTGAAGGCCAAAATTAATTCAATGACTGGCTCATTAAAATCGGAGATGGAAAACATCCAGAAATACAGCATTTACCAAATGATACCATTGAAATTCCATCAGAAATGGTTTGCAATGAATCACTCATATCAGCCATATTTCTAAACACTCTTAATAATGAGGATTACACAGACATTGCAAACAAAGTAATATTAACATGAAAAAATATCAATGCCTTGAATGTAAATAACGAAATTTTAAAATAGATCAATGCACCACAAAAGAATTATTACAGTGCAGATTCTATTCTGTCAGATGATAAAGACAGTGAATCGAATTTTAGTATCGAATTTATTAATTCGTTAACACCATCTGGAATGCCCCCACATATTTTACAATTGAAAAAAGGTGCAATTGTTATCTTATTGCGAAATATGAATCCAAAAAAAGGACTTTGTAATGGAACCCGATTAATTGTGCATGAGTTAAAAGATCATTTTATACATGCAGAAATGATAACTGGTACCCATAAAGGTGAACGAGTTTTTATACCAAGAATTGATTTAGCTCCAAGTGAGAGTGGTTTTCCCTTTGTCCTTCAACGGAGACGATTTCCAGTTATCATGGCACTTGCTATGACCATCAATAAATCCCAAGGACAAACTTTTAAGTCAGTTGGGATTTTTTTAAAGGAACCAGTTTTTGCACATGGACAACTCTATGTGGCTTTTTCAAGGTGCACTAATCCAAAAGAAATGAAAGTGCATGTTGAAGAAAACGAAACTCAAGGTCATTTATTGGACGATGGATGTGTTTACACCAAAAACATTGTCTACTATGAGGTGTTGGAAAGATAGAGGACAATGGTTTCATTTTAATGCCAACATTTTATGGGACTCAATAGGATTGCACAAAAACAACATTTCACGTAAAATATCCAAAGAATGGACAAAAAAACAAAGAGAACAGTGGTTTGACTTCCAGTACAAAATGTAAGTACTCTGGGACTCTTTAAATATGGGAAAACTATTTCACTTATGAAAAATCTATGTGATATTTGCAGAATGGACAAACTGAAAAAAAAAAAAAAACAACAATAGAATATCCTTAAACAGATTGGAATGGGTTCAAAGTTTTATATTTACATGATTGGCCCCACAAAACAATTAACTGACCTTTTCAGGTTTACAAGAGTTAAATGTTAGAGTTTGATGTTAAAATTACAGATGTTAAATATGTGTTTTTGGAATTTTGCAAAAAGTTTGGTAAATATATATGTGGTATAGTCAAATATGTATTGTTATTATAAAGTTTAACTATTTTAAGAATAATTGGAAATGTATTATTTAAAGACAAAGTATTGATTCAGGGAGAAATCCGATCGCCAGTTAATGGGGTCAGGAAGGAATTAATTTTTTTCCCTCTTTGATACAATTGGACAAGTCTCAATAGAGGGTTTTTATTGTTTGCCTTCCTATGGATTCAATGCTAATTTAGTTTAACAAGAGTTTAAAAAATATGTTACAAATGAGAAAAAGCATGTTATTGTTAAAGATATTTACTTACTGTAAGTTAATATAGTCCGCAGTTACTTAGTGATAAATATGTATTGAAAAGTGTTAGTATTGTTAACAAAATGTTGAACGAATGTTTCATATACAAGTTGCATGTTACAAAGTTTAATGTTTGAGAAATATTAGTTGAAAGTTAAAAAAATAAAAAGTTAAAAAAAATAATGTGTTTTTATTTTTAGAAAAAAAAAAGGGACAAATGTAGGTGAATCATTTTGTGTTGCAAACAAATTTCACAACATTTAAATTTTATTGACCGTCATTTTTTGACGGGCAAGTCGCTAGTTTATATATAACTGGTGTGGTGTGCCATCTGCAGTTCATTAGGACACGCAAATGTAGTCCCTCAGAGTCTGTATCTGCATATGTTGCAGTGTGCACACCCATAAATGTACTCTCTATTGGATGTAAAATCATTGTGGATCTACAGCTGTACCTCGTTTAACACTGGGGATAGCTTCCAAGCAGTTGGAGTGTTAAGCGACACAGCTTTAAACACTGCAGTGGGAAAGATAGGTATAGGGGAACTCTTTACAAAATAAATACAATGACAATTGATATTTGTACTGTTTTGTTTTATATTAACTTTGAACAAACAGCAAACATAACACTAACACAAACTGCACTGGCAACTGCTATTCAGAATCCATTTTAACTACAGGTATGGTACTGACATTTCATTGATAACAGTTAGGATGAAAATATGATGATAACATAATATGTTATAATATTTACATGGTAATTAATGCCCCATATATCTGTAGTCAGAACCAGAAATCTTACAGTGTTATTGTATGTCAGTTATCTATGTGTGTGGGGTTCATGTGTGTGCATAGGAGGGTGTGATGGTGCATGTGATACTGACTTTGCAGGGTTTCCTAATAGCCAGTGTCCTACTATTCTGGATGGCCCACTACTGCTGCTGGCTCCAAAGACTCCTTGATAGTCCGCTCCCGTCCACAGTATTTGATGTTTAGTGGTGGGCCACCATCAGTCCCACTGCCATCATCTTCTACACCTTCATCCGGCAGTCATCATATCTGTGTTTAAACCGATCGAACATCATGGTTTGCAACCCCTAATGAAGCCACAGCTGCAGCCACCTCATTCCAGGTACTTGCCTTATCGCCAGATTTCACATCCCTAACACCATGGATGATGCTACGGCGGGCATGAACTTCCCTGAGGAGGGTTTATAATTGTGAGCCCTCTGCTTCGGCACAACCGCTTGCCCTGCCAACTGTGCCTGGGGTTCCTGGATTCCCTGTTCTCTCCCTGGGGCCTGCCCCTCATCCCCACTACCCCCCCCCCCCCCCCAGGATCAGGCCTCTAACCCTCTGCTCCTACACCTTATGTGCCTATATCTGGGGATACCCCCCCCCCCCATCTTCTGCTCTCCTCCACCTGTACCTCCCTGACCAGCTTCCTCCTCTCCCTCTCTCCATACCTCTATCTCTCCTCCTCCGGTGTTCCCCTCTCTCCCCCTCCTCCTCTCCTGACTCTCCTCCTCCGGTGTTTCTCTCTCTATCTCTCTCTCTAACACTTTCTATTTCTCTCTCTGGCACTCTCACTCACTCTCTCTAACATTCTCTATTTCTCTCTAACACTCTCCATCTTTCTCTCTAACACTCTCCATCTCTCTCTAACACTCTCCATCTCTCTCTCTAACACTCTCCATCTCTCTCTCAGTCTCTGTCAATCTCTCTCTCTCTCTCTCTAACACTCTCCATCTCTCTCTCAGTCTCTGTCAATCTCTCTCTCTCTAACACTCTCCATCTCTCTCTCAGTCTCTGTCAATCTCTCTCTCTCTAACACTCTCCATCTCTCTCTCAGTCTCTGTCAATCTCTCTCTCTCTAACACTCTCCATCTCTCTCTCTCAGTCTCTGTCAATCTCTCTCTCTCTCTATATATATATATATATATATATATATATATATCAAAAACCCACCAACGCCTAGACCTGTGTTTTGACTTCCTCAGCTACAGCACAGTCAAAGAATTACGGTTTTCTCAGTCTTCTAAACCGGTTCCTGCAGCGTTGATTGGCGTTTTCCACTTCCTATTGGTCATTGACCTGTGACGGGATCACAACTTACGGCTTTGACTGATTTTAGCGTGCTTCATCCGATTGGATACCCGGAAGCGTTACAGATGAAAATAGTTTTACGGGCTGGAGGCTTCGACCTGTAACTCGTGCCCTTGCTCAATTGAATAGCATCATAATCGGAAACGAAGGGGAGCCCGCAACACACCCGCAGACATATTTCCTACAGCGATCAAGTTGCAATTGATTGAGGCCCTGAGTTTTCAAACTTGCAACAAGCAGAAGTATGGATTTCTATTGAAATAATGTTCCAGGAGTTCAAATAGAAAACGATAGCCTCAGTTACATGGCCTGGTCAAAAAAACTACCACAACGACGACTGCTTTCTTCTTGCAGCCAATTTTGTAAGCCAACTTGTTGAGCTATTCTCACACTTAATAGACACACACTTAATAGCTAGTGACAATCATGGCAATGAAGGGAACACATATAGGGCCCTATTAAATTCCAGCCTCGTAAATAAGAGGCTTCTACTTAAATCCTACGTACTGCAACATTTCTCAAAGTTACAATGCTATTACAATCGCCCTGCTGCGAGCAACGTATGAGCTACGCAGCAGGGCCGTACATATCAACACTGCGAAAATGTACATGAGGAGTGACAGCTTGCGAGATGATCTCGCAAGCTCCCGCAACTCATCACTTGCCGCGGGTGTCCTGAATGGGACCTCCGGGGCAGTCCCCCACATAAGCCCTACCGTGGGGGGTACTGTACTCCAACTACCCCCCCGGCACCTAAAATAAACCCCCCTCTATGCAGGGGTCCCCATCGGGACCCCGAAGTGTCCTCACATTAACACTTTGCAGCGGGGGTCCCCGATCGGCACCGATCAGGCCCCCGCTGCATTTAAAAGTTTTAAATTCCCCACCGCGGCTCCTTAAAGGGCCCACGGCACACTATTAGCCAATCCTGGCCACGGCAAAAAAAATTAACCCCCCTCTATGCTGGGGGTCCCCATCGGGACCCCCGAAGTGTCCCCACATAAACCCCTTGCAATGGGGGGTCCCCGATCTGCATAGATCAGGCCCCCGCTGCATTTAAAAAATTTAAATTCGCCGCCGCGGCTCCTTAAAGGGCCCGCGGCACACTATTACTAATCCCGGCCACGGCACCTAAAATTAACCCCCCTCTATGCTGGGGGTCCCCATCGGGACCCCCGAAGTGTCCCCACATAAACCCCTTTCTGCAGGGGTCCATAGGGACCCCGGCAGCCCCTCCACATTAACCCCTTGCAGCGGGGGTCCCCGATCAGCACCGATCGTGACGTCGCTGCATTTCAATTTTTAAATTTCCCGCCTCGCGGGTCCTTAAAGGACCGTAAAGGTTCTTAAAAGGACTCACATTAAAAAATATTAACCCTGTCACTCATGGGGGTCAATACAGATCCCCATAAGCACATTAATTAACTCTATAATTCATGGGGGTCAATACAGACCCCCATAAGGCCTTAATTAATCCCATAACTCATGGGGGTCAATATAGACCCCCATAATGCCTTAATTAACCCCATAACTCATGGGGGTCAATACAGATCCCCATAAGCCAATAATTAACCCTATAACTCATGGAGGTCAATACAGATCCCCATAAGCCAATAATTAACCCTGTAACTCATGGAGGTCAATACAGACCCCCATAAATACTTAATTAACCACATAACACATGGGGGTCAATACAGATCTCCATAAGCCAATAATTAACCCTATAACTCATGGGGGTCAATACAGATCCCCATAAGCCAATAATTAACCCTATAACTTATGGGGGTCAATACAGATCCCCATAAGCCAATAATTAATCCTATAACCCATGGGGGTCAATACAGACCCCCATAAGCACTTAATTAACCCTATAACTCATGGGGGTCAATACAGACCCCCATAAGCACTTAATTAACCACATAACTCATGGGGGTCAATACAGATCCCCATAAGCCAATAATTAACCCTATAACTCATGGGGGTCAATACAGATCCCATAAGCCAATAATTAACCCTATAACTCATGGGGGTCAATAAAGATCCCCATAAGCCAATAATTAACCCTATAACTCATGGGGGTCAATACAGATCCCCATAAGCCAATAATTAACCCTATAACTCATGGGGGTCAATACAGACCCCCATAAGCCCTTAATTAAACACATACCTCATGGGGGTCAATACAGATCCCATAAGCCAATAATTAACCCTATAACTACAGACCCCATAAGGCCTTAATTAACCCTATAACTCATGGGGGTCAATACAGACCCCCATAAGGCCTTAATTAACCCTCAATTTTTAAATTTCCCGCCTCGCGGGTCCTTAAAGGACCGTAAAGGTTCTTAAAAGGACTCACATTAAAAAATATTAACCCTGTCACTCATGGGGGTCAATACAGATCCCAATAAGCACAATAATTAACCCTATAATTCATGGGGGTCAATACAGGTCAATACCTACCTATACTACCTACCCCCTAATAAACCTCCCCACCACTCTAATTACAAAAAATAAAAAACCTACCTTACAAAAAATAAAAAAACCTACATTACAAAAAATAAGAATATACATTACAACCCCCCGCCCCCCCACTACAGAAAAAAAAATTACACACCTGAAAAGGAAAGACAGACATGCACAATACAATACATACATACAATACATTACATACAATACATTACATTCAATACATTACATTCAATACATTACATTCAACACATTACATTCAATACATTACATTCATTACATTACATATAATACAAATCAAATACCCTCTATCTATCTAACATACAATCTATTTAATATAAAATAAATCCTAACTATATCAAAAACATCCCCCTATCTATCTAATATACAATAAATCCTAATTACATACACAGACCCTAAATCTAAGCTAAAATAAAATAATTAAAATCCTAACTACGTACACAGACCCTAATTCTAAGCTAAAATAAAATAATTAAAACAACTTACCTTTAAGATGTCCCTTCAGATCACTAACCTAGGGGTAAAACAGAACAAAAACATTAGTACAAAACATTAACATAAAATAAATAACCATTATATACATTCTAAATATTCTACTCACCTTTCCAGCATGTCCCGTCATTCTTCAGTTCTTCTCCGGCGCGGCCCTGTTAAAAAAACACAATACATTAATACAATATACAGACCCCAAATAAAATAAACATATAAACATATAAATATACATTCAACTTACCTCCCTGCGATGTCCCCGGCCTCCTCCCCTTCAGCCCCGCCTGGGCCCTGCAACCATCCGCGGTGTAAAAAAATAAAATAAAAAAAATAACAACGGAGGTCTTCACTTGCAGACCTCCCCTAATGAGCTTCCCAGAGCCTTTTCTGGCGGCTTGTGATTGGCTGAAAAAGCTGTCTATCAATTTCAGCCAATCAGAAGTCGTCAATGCGTGAGCCAATGAGAATGCTCAGATGTCTTCAACCAATCACTTCGTGGGGGTGTATCCCATAGTGATTGGCTGAAGGCATCTGTGCCTTGTAAGATTGACAGGTGCTTTAGCCAATCAGGGTGGGATTTTGGGGTGTATCCCATCCTGATTGGCTCACACATTGACAAAGCTGTCTATCAATTTCAGCCAATCACAAGCCGCCATTGCCAATTTCCTCCCGGAAAAAGCTCCGGGAGGCTCATTAGCGCAGGGGAAGTCTGCGAATGCAGACCTCCGTTAGTTTTTTTATTTTTATTGCAGGGCCCAGCCGGGGCTGAAGGGGAGGAGGCCGGGGACATCGCTGGGAGGTAAGTTGAATATATATTTATATGTTTATTTTATTTGGTGTCTGTATATTGTATTAATGTATTGTGTTTTTTTTAACAGGGCCGCGCCGGAGAAGATCTGAAGAATGACGGGTCATGCTGGAAAGGTGAGTAGAATATTTAGAGTGTATATAATGTTTATTTATTTTATGTTAATGTTTTGTACTAATTTTTTGTTTTGTTTTACCCCTAGGTTAGTGATCTGAAGGGACATCTTAAAGGTAAGTGGTCTTAATTATTTTATTTTAGCTTAGAATTAGGGTCTGTGTATGTAGTTAGGATTTTAATTATTTTATTTTAGCTTAGAATTAGGATCTGTGTATGTAGTTAGGATTTATTGTATATTAGATAGATAGGGGGATATTTTTTATATAGTTAGGATTTATTTTATATTAAATTGATTGTATGTTAGATAGATAGGGGGTATTTGATTTGTATTATATGTAATGTATTGTATGTAATTTATTGAATGTAATGTATTGTATGTAATGTATTGTATTGTGTATGTCTGTCTTTCCATTTCAGGTGTGTAATTTTTTTTTCTGTAGTGGGGGGGGGGGCGTTGTAATGTATATTCTTATTTTCTGTAATGTAGGTTTTTTTATTTTTTGTAAGGTAGGTTTTTTTATTTTTTGTAATTAGAGTGGTGGGGAGGTTTATTAGGGGGCAGGTAGTGTAGGTAGGTAGTGTAAGTGTTAATAGATTAGTGTAGAGGGGGGTTAGTTTAGATTTAATGGTTTATTGGGGGTTATAGTGTAGTGTTTGTAGTTAGTGTCATGATGGTCCTTGTGGACCGTCATGGCACTTATGTGGTTAATGTCAGGGTTTTAACAGCCCCATAAGTGTCATAATATACCCTTATGGGACTAATGGGGTTAAATAAAGGCTTATGGGCATCTCTATTGACCCCCATGAGTTATGGGGTTAATTAAGTGTTTATGGGGGTCTGTATTGACCCCCATGAGTTATAGGGTTAATTATTGGCTTATGGGGGTCTGTATTGACCCCCATGAGTGACAGGGTTAATTAAGTGTTGATGGGGGTCTGTATTGACCCCCATGAGTTATAGGGTTAATTATTGGCTTATGGGGGTCTGTATTGACCCCCATGAGTTATAGGGTTACTTATTGGCTTATGGGGGTCTGTATTGACCCCCATGAGTGACAGGGTTAATTAAGGCCTTATGGGGGTCTGTATTGACCCCCATGAGTGACAGGGTTAATTAAGTGCTTATGGTGGTCTGTATTGACCCCCATGAGTTATGGGGTTAATTATTGGCTTATGGGGGTCTGTATTGACCCCCATGAAATATAGGGTTAATTATTGGCTTATGGGGGTCTGTATTGACCCCCATGAATTATAGGGTTAATTATTGGCTTATGGGGGTCTGTATTGACCCCCATGAGTGACAGGGTTAATTAAGGGCTTATGGGGGTCTGTATTGACCCCCATGAATGACAGGATTAATTAAGGCCTTATGGGAGTCTGTATTGACCCCCATGAGTTATAGGGTTAATTTTAGTTGCCTGAGGTTAATATTTTTTAGTGCGAGTCCTTTCAGGACCTTTACAGTCCTTTAGGGACCCGCGAGGCGGTAAATAAAAAAATTGAAATGCGGCGGGGTCACGATCGGTGCCGATCGGGGACCCCCGCTGCAAGGGGTTAATGTGGAGGGGCTGCCAGGGTCCCTATGGACCTCTGCAGCAAGGGGTTTATGTGGGGACACTTCGGGGTTCCCGATGGGGACCCCCAGCATAGAGGAGGTTTAATTTTAGGTGCCGCGGCTGGGATTAGTAATAGTGTGCCGCGGGCCCTTTAAGGAGCCACGGAGGCGAATTTAACATTTTTAAATGCAGCGGCGGCCTGATCTATGCAGATTGGGTACCCCCCGCTGCAAGCGGTTTATGTGGGGACACTTCGGGGGTCCCAATGGGGACCCCCAGCATAGAGGGGGGTTAATTTTTTTTTTGCCGCAGCCAGGATTGGCTAATAGTGTGCCGTGGGCCCTTTAAGTAGCCGCGGCGGGGAATTTAAAACGTTTAAATGCAGCGGGGGTCTGATTGGTGCCGATCGGGGACCCCCCGCTGCAAGGGGTTAATGTGGGTGTGCTGCAGGGGATAGAGACCCCTAGAGACCCGATAGAGAACTCTGCAGCATGTGGATGTCTATAGGGAGCAGGGGGAGCCTTACACCGCTGTCTCGGGCTGCTCTGAGGCAGCATGTAGAGGTTTTAGGATCCCTTGCAGGCACTTTTTGCGCACATAGGGATTCTTTCGAGATGCGAGAATCGCTTGTAGATTTTTGGCTGTGTGTGAGTATGTATCTCTCTCTGAGCCTATTCTCTGCCATTTTTCGTAGTCATATCACAAAGCAGGCTGCGAGAGATTCGATCCTCGCAAACAGCAAAAAAAACTGCCTTTTGCGAGCACCGAGAGAACTACGAGGGAGATTTTAATGAGGCCCATAGTAAGGGGCTTTTATGTGTATTTGCATGTATGAGACGCACAGGTCAAGGTCGATCACCAACTGAGCTCAGCTGGGGTGTCATCCAAAGAGGATAATGTATTCATTAATCATTTATTTGCTTCCGCAGAGTTCATTAATGTTTTATTTACAATGCATCTTTATATTTAATTGTATTGTGTTTATTTGTAGTTTGTTTTATTATTTTCAGGAATTTATATTTTTGTTTTCTGCAAGATTTTTTGTTTAAACCTGCAGTGTTTTGTTTTAATTTTCGGACATTTTAGAGTGGGGTTTAGTGTTGGGGGATCCGTATGGACCCCATTTGATAGATCTACGGGGAACCATGTTGACCCACATAGTAATGGCTTAAACTAGGAGCTGGTTTTAGTGCCCATGGGTGTCACTAGGGACCCCCACACGGATAGGTAGAGGCCCAATGGTAGTTCCTAGGGATCCTTTGAGAGTAGATTGTTTAGGGGGTATGGGGCACTTATTGCTTATTTATTTTGTTTGGGTTAGGTAAGGGGTTCTAAAGGGTTAATGGGCCCCTCCACCTTAAGGCACCATTAAGTAATGTACAATGGCCTTCCCACTAAATTGTATACATTAGGGTGGAGTGGGGCATTGATGGAGGAGTCCTATTCCCCCCCCCCCCCCCACCTTCGAGTTCATGTTATTTTTTATCCCCTTATCTGCTGAGGCAAGGAAGGACACACATATAGTAAGTATGGCCTTTACATTACTTGCAAATGCTTTTTCAACCTTGGCAGATCTAAAAAATACATGTAGGTTTTGGGGCCCTAGCAGAAATAACGTACGTAGAGCAGGATGCATATAACACATAGCATTCACTTTAGGGATAGTTATGAGCAGCATGCAATAATTACGTGAGACTCTTACATGCAAATTTTCCTATGGGAGCCATGTGAAGAACCCTGGGGCACTGAAAGTAAAACAAAATATAGATATATCACATATATAGTTGTAAACATACGAGTTGTTGCTAACTGCGACCCTCGCAAACTTTACGTCGTAACGCAAACAACATAAGAGACACGTTACCACTCATTACGACCTCGCAAAAATCATCTGCAACCCGCGGACATGAAAAAATGAAAACCACAATAAATACACACAACACATACATAAAAAGCGTACCTACAGCAAGAGGGAGCATCCAGGACCTCAAAAAATGAAGTTACACCTTAATTTAACTCAAAATAAAAGAGTTTAGACACTAAAAAATTCTCTAAGCGAGAGAAAAAATGGCCGCCGAACAAAACAAAAATGAGGCTACAGCACTCTAAACACGCAAAACACCACAAGAAACACCACAAAACTCTACAGACGCATTAGCCGCCATTTTAGAACAATAACTTATACTATGCGGAAGTACACAGCTACGCTAACGGTTTGGTCTCGCGCACACACACTATTACACTGCACACATTCATCACGCTTACACAGCAGCTCCACACCACTAATGCTACAGCAACATCAAAACAGTTTGTCAGCTCTTCAACAGAATGCTTCCTGCATATATTACTTCAAAATAGGTAAAGTATATTAATTTATTAATTTATTAATGTATTATTATACACCAAACAGTATTAGCTCACTTACAATTTCATTGCCGTAATTTTTTGATGGGCAATTCGCTAGTATATATATATATTAATGTTTATAATGTAGGACTGCTGTTTAAAAATATGATATTAGCATAGGGGGGACATTATGGTGATATTTCTTTCTTATATATTTCATGTTTATCCTAAGTACTATGATATTTAAATAGTATAATAAATATTCAAGTCTAGATACCAATGATTATGTGTCTATGATTTATTTAAGGAATTTGTAGCAGGGTTAACAATAAGTACATTTAAATTCATGGTTAGAAATAAGGTTAAATTAGACCTGAGTCAAAGTCAATAATGGAAAAAAGAAAATAGGACCCAGGACTATCCTTTTAAGTTCATGTTAATTTGTAACAACCAATAGGACAAGTTTTATTGATCCATTGTGCGAGACATGTCCAAAATTCCAATATCTGTGATCATTCTGGCACTGAAGCAAGGATAAACCAGTTATACACTTACTTCATTTAAATATATAATTAAGTAATACATACAGGCCATAGGAGATTTAGATTTTCCAGATTAAAGTTGTCAGGCTTATTTGCACAATTAATTGATACTGGGCTATCTGCAGTTTATTTCTCTATTAATATCCACTGCTGTTTCTCAGATCAAATAACTGCAAAATGATTTGAGGGTTATATTTTATCAGTAGTTACTAACTTCATGTTTGCCAGAAAGGCTAACAATGAAAAGTTGATCATCTGAAGCTACAAAAATAAGGGGACTAATTACTCATGTTAAGATAAAAAAAAAATGGCAAGCCCAATTAAAGCATGAGCAATACTCAAAAATGAATAGCTGTATTAAAAAAACAAAAACATTTTTCCCCAAGACAAGTTCATCAAAAGAGCAAACTAAAAATATTACACTTCAATAGAATTCATATGGTGTAATAGTAAAATTCATATGGTGATTGAGCACCTACCATTAAAAACAGTATGCAGTTTAAAATTAATAAAAGTTGTCTAGCTCTGCCTCGGGCTAGACCATCATAGAGCTTCGAAGCAGACTCAGTGTTTGATGTCACTGACCCCACCCTGTGACAAAATTAGTCTCTCCCCACTCCTTGCACAAAGGTACTAGCTCTATTGTAACTCGTTTGCAGCTGCCTCTTCGGCCCGGCCTAGTTACAGTGCGTGAGCTATCACAGCCTTGCTACTCTTTACTGAACTTTCTCAGTCGGAACCAGGCATTTGAGTTATACTTACAAACCATGAAAAACTGGACTTCAGATGGAGCTATCTACCTTCCCTGATAGGTACAAATATGTTGTGAAAAGCATCTGCTCTGAGGGACACTGATAATTTTACTTATAAATGCACTACAGTGGTCTTTTAAGTTTCAAAAAGATCTGGTGCTTTTGTTCAACATGTAATATTAAAAACCATAACTGCTCCTTTACAATCACGGTCACACAATATATACTTACGATATATTAATAGATACTAGATACTACATAAAGGGCATTACTCCCTTCTAAAAATCAGCATTTTACATATACAGTGGTTCAGGTGTCACTCATGAGAAAACACTAGACCTGCAGCTCTATTAAATTGGACTTATTGGTCTTGCAAAGCAGCCCACAGCAGATACGGCTATTAAATTAGGCCCGTAAAGCTCCTTTTTGGGGACCGCAAAATATTTGCGAGCTCACATCTTAAATTTCCTGCGATCAATGAAACTACGCTCATAGGGAGGCCTGCATGGTAGAGAGGGGAGAGGCTCTTAACGGCTTCAGTGTTACGGGCTTGGAAATAAAATGGGCGTCATTTTTTTTCAAGCCCGTAACTTGGAAGCAGTTGGGTGGCCACCAAAAGACGCCAATTGATTAGCAAATTAGCTTTCAACCTCACTTATAGACTCCCTGTCTCCCCCTGATGCAGAGAGTCTATAAGTGAGATTGAAAGCTAATTTTCTATTTAATTGGTGTCTTTTGGCGGACTCTCATTACACAAAGTCTAAACAAGACAATATTAACCCTTTCCTACTTCCTCTAACTAATTAACCCCCCTCTATCCTGTTCTATTAACCTCCTCTACCCTATCCTATTAACCCCCCTCTACCCTACCAGATTAACCCCTAAACTACCTTCCTAACAGTCCACTATTAAAATCCCGAGCATGCCACTAATTACACAAAATAAAAAACTTACAGAAATTAAAAATCCCTACATCACATAAAATAAAAACATATTACATAAAATAAAAAATCCTACATTGCAGGAAAAAAAAACATCCTTACTAAAAATAGAATAGGGTAAATTAGACCACTTACCTTGTCAAAATGCCCCTCTTCAGTTCTTCGTCCCATACCGGGCCCTCCATAAATTTCCACAGGTCCGATCACACCTACAAAAAAAAAGAAACATTATAGTTAATACAAAAACACATACAACGTGTAATATAATAAATTGTAAAAATTCCACTTAGCTATCCCAAATGCCCCTCCAGCGATGCCCCGGTCTTCATCCAGTTGTCGCAGCTGGGACACTCCAAAAAATACAGTTACTTCAGCCAATCAGAATGGAATATAGGGGTGTATCCCATTTTGACTGGCTGAAATCGCTGTCAATCATATTTTAGCCAATCAGAAGGCGCCATTTCTATTTTTGAGCGGAACATGCACAGGAAAGGGTTTTCTATTTTATGTAATATGTTTTTATTTTATGTGATAATTTTTTTTATTTTCAGTAATTATTTTTTATATTTTGTGTACTGTAGTTTTTTTTTTATTTCTGTAAGTTTTGTTTTTTATTTTGTGTAATTAGTGGGGTGCTTGGGATTTTGTTAGGGGGTTAGGTAGTAAGCTTGGGGATAATAGGGTAGGGTAGAGGGGGGTTAATAGGGTAGGGTAGAGGGGAGGTTAATTGGACAGGGTAAAGGGGTTTAATTGGTTAGAGGGGGTTAATAGAATGGGATAGAGTAGGAAAGGGTTATTAGTGTAGTGCTTAGACTTTGTGTCATGAGGGTCCTGGAGGTTTATGAGGAGTCGCCATTCTGTTGTTTTATGTTCATGACCAAGAGCATCCATTACAGAGCAAATATTGCTACTTTAAACTACTAAGTGTTTTAAATTCATCTTGGCATTAAAAAAAAAATACTCTTTAGTGTCTAGTGACGTTTTTTGGGGGACAAATTCAACTTCCGAAACAGGTCATTTAAATCACATTGAGTTAATAGACTCAGTACTTGCTTCAAAAGTAGGGTCATGCTACTCCTCATGTTGAACTGTGCCAGCATCATCTTTTTCTGAGACTTCATCGGCCAGAGTTACATTTTTTGCAGACTGTGGTAAAGATAAGTCCTCACATTGAGGAACTGACCCCATTGCAGATGGCAAATGTGGGTATTTCACTCTGTGTTCAAATTAAGATGTTTTTCCTGCGATGTTTGTTCAGCGAAAATAACAATCTGATGAACGTTCTTTCGGTTCCCTCTTAACCTTGGGAATGGCAAAGGGCAAATGATGGGAATTATTTACCCATCTTGTTAGTAAGCCTAACATAAGTGACCCAGCAAATATGGGGGGGTCCACTTCTTATCGTGGTTACCTACTAAAATATATCTCATAACAATTTTTAATAAGACAAGTGACATTTTGTTGTTTTAAATGTCAATTCCCCACACACATAACAGTAGGTGTCTGGAGGATTTTAACACATTCTTGGCATAATGACATATTATCAGCTACAATACAGTTGCACAGTAATCTAATCACAAGACGAAAGAGAACCCAAGCTAGCACAATGCGTTCACAGTGAATGTTGTCTTTTAACTGACATAGGTTTCTCAGACTATTGAGGTGTTCACAACGTAACACAATACATCACGTGTCTGCTGGTCTGTCTGGATGCCTCCAGCCTTGGCCCTGCAACCAGTCAGTCTATTAACTGTCTGTAGATACATAAAATACGAAAAATATATATTTTCTCTTAATTATCATGAAGGAGTGATTTGGATGCATAGTTACACTGTCATACAATCATGTTGATTTTACATAGTTATAAAATATCATATAGTCATATAATATCATATTATACACACATCATATCATTTACCTTCCATAAATCTTTGCCTTTTTTTTTTAAAGTATAAAATCCCATAAAGGTGGAGGTATTGGAGAGAGGGGAAAGAAAGAGAGAAGAAGAAAAGGGTTAAAGGGTAGTTGAGAGGGGTGTCTCAGATCCGGGGGAGACTTGCAAAGGGCACATGTTACACAATATCATTATTTTGAATAATTTAACTAATTGTGACAAAATAAGTTGGATCTTTCTATATGCTTATTAATAAAAAGCGTCATCACAAAAAAAATTGTGCGTGATACCAAAATTCTGATTGCACATTTAAATTGAGCATGAGAAGTTATTGTAGAAACACCTTCATTTTTCCATGTGACAAAAATCGTGTTTATCATTGTTATATATTAGTAATAACCTACCAGAACTGTTGCTATGGTAAAATATAGGCCAAGTGCTAGACTGATTAATATATGTCATGTTTAAATCTATTGAAAAATTGATAGACAGTATGGGACAAAAAGTAAATATTGACAGTAAAATTCTATGGGACCCACTACTGTAGCGGTGACATTCCTGTCACTTCATTCATCTGTCTATAAATATGAACAGAGACTTCATTAAATAAATCTTCAGGAAATGATTTGAGATATGAAAGGCAGGGAAGGGTATAAAAAGGGAAATTTAGTTGAGTGTAATGAACAGATTGTATGTGTTTGATTGATCCAGGCATATTGAGAAGCAAATACTCACTTCCTCACCATTCTCTTCTTATGAGTCTGATCTCATATTGGACCCCTAAACGCTAATTGATTGACATGTAACCTCCATCTTATACTGCCGTAATGATAACGTTCTCATTTTCTATTGTCTATTTCTCAATGGGTAGTTACGGCCTTGCTTAATTGATCATGTTCACTCTCTGAAATGCTACATACAATTGCATGGTTTATGGTTTTGGCTTTCGGCCTGTAGCAAGCCCACAGACATACGGCCTATATACCACGAGATGCAGCCTTGCAATTGAATGTGGCTCTTTCAGCCTCATTAAATTAGAGGCCTGTAACTCCAACGTGAGGCCCGCAAAGGCTACGGGCTTGAAATTCCCCCATGTTACGGGGCTATTAAATTGGAAGGGGCTGAAAGCTATGGCCAGAGATGCATAATCGCAACTCAGTCTGTTGCACGTTGTATGTGCGGCCGTGAACAGGATCAATTAGTCTAACCCGTAGTAACGGGTTAGACGTAGCCAATGGCAAGAGAGATTGCCATCATGCCTGCTGAACCCACACAGGCTCCCAACACCAGCCCTTGCTGCAGGGGTCCCGATCGGGACCACCGCTGCAGTTAAACCCTGAACCCCTGCTGCAGGGGTTACTTCAAGTACCCCCCTGGCACCTAAAGTTATCCCCTCTATGCTTGGGGTCCCCATCGGAACCCCCGCAGTGTCCCCATGTTACCCCTTTAGTACCCCCACTGCATTAAAAATGCTTTGCCTTATAGGTCCTTAAAGGACGTGCGCAAAGTAATAAAATAAACCCCTGCCATGGGCGTTCTATAAGTACCCCCCCGGCACCTATAATTAACCACTCATGGGGCTCTTTATAGACCCTCATAAACCTCTAATTAACCCCCTCAGTCCAATAGGGTTCTATATAGACCCCTATAGGACACTATTAACCCTATTAACCCCTACTACTATTTTAACACTATATGTGCCATCAGGGTCCTCCAGGACCCTCATGACACAAAGTCTAAGCACTACACTATTAACCCTTTCCTAATCTATCCCATTCTATTAACCCCCTCTTACCAATTAAACCCTCTACCCTATCCGATTACCCCCCTCTTCCCTACCCTATTAAGCCCCCTCTACCCTATTATCCCCTAAGCTACCTACCTAACCCCCTAACAAAATCCCTAGCCCCCCACTAATTACACAAAATAAAAAACAAAACTTACAGAAATTAAAAAAAAAAATTACTGAAAATAAAAAAATACATCACATAAAATAAAAACAATGTGATTTAAATGACCTTATTTGGAAGTTGAATTTGTCCAACAAAACGTCACTAGACACTAAAGAGTATTTTATTTTTTAATGCCAAGATGAATTTAAAACACTTAGTTTACAGTAGCAATATTTGCTCTGTAATATATGCTCTTGGTCATGAACATAAAACAACAGAATGGCAACTCCTCAAAAACTAGTTTTAATGGCGTCCTTTTTTACAATGGAAATAAATGTCCTTCTGTTCTGTTAGCTTACACTGCTAATATAAAAGAATTGGATGGAAATATGAAATTCCTTTTGGAAAAAAATCAGTATGCTAAATGCAATTGTAACTTCTGTGGTTATTTGAAAGTCAATACACTGTTACGCGGCTATACTAAATATTGTTGTTTCTTGTGAGAGTGGGACAGTTTGAGACAGGAAAAGCCAAAACATCAAGAAGAACTGGCTAGAGCATCAGGAATTTACACACACACACTAAACAACCTTGAAAATTTTATTTTTACCTCCACTCCATGTAAAATTAGGGATTTGTAAAAACTTTGTTAAGGCCATGGATAAAAATGGTGCTGGGCTTTCTTATTTGTAGGAAAGGTTCCCTAGAATAAGTTATGCTAAAACTAAAGAAAGAATTTTCGCTGTTTGTCTTCATATACGAGATTTGATTTAAAATGTAGCATTTAAAGATCTGTTAAGAAAAAAGTCAAGTTGAAAAAACAGCATGAGATCATTCAAAAGTGCTACCAAAAATGTTTCGGGAAAGTTTAATGCACAGAACTGCCATGACATTGACATTCATTCAGAGTCTAGATTTAACCTGCATGTCACTTAAAATCATTGAGAGAAACTAGTAACATGTTTCAGCATAAAAAGTTCTATTAGGTTCACAGAGTTTTTCATTTGTGGCAAAAAAATACATTTTATTTTGTAAAAAAAGTGTAATTATCACATATATAGTTCTCAGCAACGCAGGCTTGACAAAAAGCTATGGTAATGCAACGTTAAAACTGCACGCTCAAATCTAGGGCCGCGGTTGCGGACTGACAAGGAGCGCCAGTGGCGCTCACTGCGCTGGTCGAGATGAGCGCAGTAGGCACTTATCCCTACTACCCCATACGACAAGCATCATACCTATGACCCGAGGGACTACAGATCAACAGAAAGCTCAATTATACAATTCACAGTGCTAGACCCGTAGAACTTTGAAAAAATCGCCTGCAAAAATTACGGCTCATAACACTTTGGAAAGGAAAGTGGGACTTAAAAAAAAATAAAAAATAAGACCTGCAAGACTTTAAAAAAAAAAAAATGAGGTCCAAAAAATAAGTCCCATAGTTAACGGCTGAAAACAAACATACAACAAACATCACACACAGCACTGGGGGGCAGCCAGGACATCTGGGAGTGAGGTTGCGCGCAAATTTAAGTTGAATTTGTAGACTTTCGACACCCGAAAAGTGAGAAAAAAATGGCAGACGAAAAAAATGAAAACGAGGCTACACGACCCATAACCACACAAAACACCTTCAGGCACATAAGACATTTACCCAGGAACGTACGAGGTACAAAATACACTATTACAAAGTATGCTAACACATGGACAATCACCGCCATTTTACAACACTAACTTAAAACTAATAACATTACCATTCTAAAATGCCGCTTTACATAACTAAACAAACGGTTTAGCCTTCCGCACGCAGCCTATTTATACTACACACTTGCCACATTGCTGACACTTTCTTCTCAGGTCAGCAACAGTCCAAATGTACATTGTATGCTTCAGGAAAATCAAAAGCGATTGTTAGCTCTTCAGGATATTGATTGCTGGATATATTACAAATAGGTAAAGTATATTAATTTATTAAGTAAATAATTAATAATTATAGAACAAAATTGACATATATATCTGTCTTTGTAATGAGAGACGAAGGCGCTCATAGGACCTAAAGTAAAAAAAAAAAAAAAAAATATATATATATATATATATATATATATATATATACAAATAATAAAAATACCACAGGAGAGGCTCGCAATGAGGGGCTCACAATGAACGCACAGGGTGCTCACAGAACCAAAAGTTCACCAGGGGAGAGCCTCGCATTGAGCGCCGAAGGCTCAGCGCCGGGCTTGCAATGAGCATTGAAGGAGCTCACAAGACCAAAACTTCACCAGGGGAGAGGCTTGCAATGAGCTAAAGGCGCTAAGTGCGAGCCCCGCAATGAACGCCAAAGGTACTCAGGGGACCAAAAGCCTTACATTGTGTGGAAAACAGCATTGCCTGGCTTACGATTGTATTGCCGTATTTTTTTGACAAGCAAGTCGCTAGTTCTATATATTCACCACCACATCTAAATATATTTCTTAACATCTAGTCTGTGAGTATAACCTCTTGTTCAGTCATCTGAATCAATCCTATACCATTATTTAGGTATGAATGTATGAATATATTGTATAATATGTGTACAAGTATTTTTATGCATAACGATCAACATCTCTAAATGATATGATTTCTAAAAGTATATAAATATATAAGCAAGTTTTCTTCCCATGCTCTGTACGCGGATCTTTCAAACAACATGATAAGTGTCTAGCTACATAAAAACAGAATTACATCCCTTTTTCTTATCTTTCCTTCAAGCATTTCATGGCTAAGCTTGAAAAGCAAAAATGTTTTTTTCTTAATACTTTTATTTTGTGCAATTTGCTCCACTTTTGTCAGTTGTTCTGCAGTTCTGATAAATGTCCCCTCTTCATGCAAAATGTCACCACCTCCTGTGAGCAATATACACCAATGGGAATTTTCTTTGTATTCAACTGCACAAATATGTTTAAATGCTGCAGAAGAAACCGTATCAAACAGTTTGCAAATACCAACAGCTCAATTATAGTAAAGATCCCTTCCTCCTCACAGGCATTAACATTTTAAATAGTACCCCAAGAGAAATGAGAAATCAGAGTTTTGTGCTACAGAGCTCTTCTGTTTGTGCCTTATCATATTGCTGCATTCATGCTTTGTCTCCTAAAATAGCTGTTTCGCATCACTTGTGTCATTTACTCAGCCTGTTTTATTTGCTACTCTTTATGCTGCATGTCGTCATGCCTTCAGGATAATTAATTTCACATTAATATAGTCATGATCAACTATCTAACTACCAAAATAGCTTACCAGCAATCATTAATATCATTTAAGTAACAAAAATAGCATATGTTGGTTAGTACTGTATAAAAAAAGAGCAATGCTCTATGATCAAAAAAGTAATTAGAATGTAAACTCCAACCTAGTGAAGACTACTACAACCTGTTACTCTGATCTTCCTACTTCTCACCTCTTTTCTCCGGATTCAATACTTAGTGCAGCTGTTCCTATAACCTCTCCTCTGCATTTCTTCTCCCATACTAAAACACATCTAAGGTCAGGAATGAAGTATAAACTCTACTATTCTGATTCAAGGCTATTCACTCCTCAGCTCCTCCTTATATCTTTAATTTTCTCTCTCCTAATAACCTAGCTCATTTTATTCGCTCTGCTCAGGAATCTCCTCTTACTGTTCCATACAGATCTAAAGCTCCTTCTAGGCTAAAATCTCATTCACAAGTAATCCCACATCTCTGGAAAACACTGACAACATCAGAAAAATCCCTAATCTCACTGCTTTTGAAGGTCGCCATAACAATAACTTCTTTAAGATGCTTTCCAAAAGCCTTCTTTCCTTCACAAGTGCACTTCTAACACACTGTAGAGTCTTCCCTTCCATATTCACCTATACTTTTCCTGCAACGATATCTGATCTTGTTGAAGTTTACTCAACCCCCGGTAATGGCAGGAAAATTCATCCGCAAAGCCTGGATGCCTCAGATCCGACACTATCAAGCAGTAAATGCCTTTATTGTGTTGAATTTTAGGCTTGCTTGCTCAATTCTGACATAATTAAGGAGCTACTACTACCTACTGCTATCCCCTAACAGCCAGGATATACCCCAGAATCGCCCCTCAATACCCGCTATTCCCATGGCTCCCTAACTTCTACCATAGGGGTCCTTAGGTAACCTATGGTGCTCATCCCTACGACCCGCAGGACTACAGATCAACAGAAATCTCAAGTAGAAAAGTCACAATGCGAGACCTGAAGCATTTTTAAAAAATCCAGTGGAAAAATGACAGCTCGTAACACTTTGCTAAAAGGAAAGCGGCACTTAGAAAAATAAAAATACAATGTTGAAAAAATACAAAGTTAACGGCCGAACTGCGCACATACAAAAACAACAAAAACACAAAGAAAATAAAAAAAAAACATTTAAAAAACATCACACACAGCACAGGGGGACAGCCAGGATATCTGGGAGTGAGGTTGCACGAGAATTTAAATACAATTTGCAGCGATTCGCACTTGAAAATCGCCTAAGCGATAAGAAAAATGGCGGCCGAAAACCCCCCAAAACAAGGCTACACGACCCCTAACCAAGCAAAACACTGCCAGGCACATAAGACTTTTACCCAGGAACGTACGAGGTACAAAATGCACTACTAGGAAGGATGGAAAATGCTCGACACTAACTTGCAAATAATAACATTACCATTCTAAAATGGCGCTTTACACAACTAAACAAACGGTTTGCCCTCATTCACGCACCTATTTATACTGCACACTTGCCACATTGCTGACACCTTCTCCTCAGGTCAGCAACAGTCCAAATGTACATTGTATGCTGCAGGAAAATCAAAACAGATTGTTAGCTCTTCAGGATATTGATTGATGGATATATTAATTAGAAATAGGTAAAGTATATTAGTTTATTATTTAATTAATTAGTATAAAAAAATGTATATATATATATAAAAAAAACAGCAGGGGAGATGCTCGCAATGAGGGCTAAAGCGCAGCGCGAGGCTCACAATGAGCACCGAGGGTGCTCAGAGGAGCAAAAGTCAAAGAGGGGAAAGGCTCACATTGAGCGCCGAAGATGCTCAGCGCGGGGCTTGCAATGAGAGCCGAAGGTGCTCAGACTACCAAAAGTACACCAGGGGAGATCCTCGCAATGAGCGCCTTCAGAGCTCAGCACGAGCCACGCAATGAGCGCCATCAGCGGTCAGTGCAAGGCTCGTAATGAGCGCCAAAGGTACTCAGAGGACTAAAAGCCTTACATTGTGTGGCAAACAGCATTACCTGCCTTACAATTTTATGACTGTCAATTTTTGACGGGCAATTCACTAGTATAAAAATAAAACAGAGATTAAAGAATAATGACTAAAATGACTATAAAAAAACCCAAAATAATTACATAAAAGGTAAATTAAAAATAAAATGAAAATAGAAAAAACAATATAAAAAAACACACCTGTAGGGGGGGATTATACTTGATGACCCTCCAGCAATTACACTCAACACCCTGGTCTTAGTGTTAGCGACTATGTATGTCCTTGTTGAATCCCATGGGAGAGAGAGTCCATGGAGGTCTATAAGGACCTCTATTGTAGTAGTTAGGGTGCCATGGGGATCTATAGTTACCCCCATGGGAATGGGAACCTTCATGTTTATAGTTTTATTTTACTGTACATTATTATCCCTGCTATGGGAACTGGGTTTATATAGATATATAGGGATATGGGAGGGTGTTAAGGGTAGTGTAGTTTGTTCACATTAGTTTGTGGGTACCATTCTGTAGTGTTGCTATAGTATACTTCCGGCAGGCTGCAATCACACATTAGAGAATGGAATATCTCTGCATATTTGCTTTTAAAAACTCCTGTAACTACAACTCGGTTTTACAGGAGTTCTTATGGGAGATATGGAATAGAGTCCAAAGTATGTGTTGAATATATCATAGTTGCAGTCAGAATTATAACATGACTACACCAATTACTAGAGAATATCTGCATTCATACAGCTGATCCTGCAAAAACCATGGCAGCATAACATAATGTATGCATGTTAAATATAATTACTATGAATCCTTAATGAACATTGTTACTGATATCGTCATTGATCCTGCATGACCACTAGAATTTCACACTGTATAAAACGCAATTGACACATTCAGTCTATCAAGGGAGTTGGGAGCAGCTAGCAAATGCTGCAGAGAGCAAGGAGAGAAGCGGAGGGACTGAGGGGATAGAGGCTGGAGAGAGCGGGGAGTGCAGCGGATGGAATGAGGGGATAGAGGGTGGAGAGAGCGGGGAGTGCAGCGGAGGGACTGAGAGGATAGAGCCTGGAGAGAGCGGGGAGTGCAGCTGAGGGACTGAGGGGA
This sequence comes from Discoglossus pictus, assembly GCA_027410445.1. Classification (NCBI taxonomy): domain Eukaryota; kingdom Metazoa; phylum Chordata; class Amphibia; order Anura; family Alytidae; genus Discoglossus; species Discoglossus pictus. Next base: position 63,138,634 of record CM050172.1, on the reverse strand, counting down.
TAGAGGCTGGAGAGAGCGGGGAGTGCAGCGGAGGGACTGAGAGGATAGAGGCTGGAGAGAGCGGGGAGTGCAGCGGAGGGACTGAGGGGATAGAGGCTGGAGAGAGCGGGGAGTGCAGCGGAGGGACTGAGGGGATAGAGGCTGGAGAGAGCGGGGAGTGCAGCGGAGGGACTGAGAGGATAGAGGCTGGAGAGAGCGGGGAGTGCAGCGGAGGGACTGAGGGGATAGAGGCTGGAGAGAGAGGGGAGTGCAGCGGAGGGACTGAGAGGATAGAGGCTGGAGAGAGCGGGGAGTGCAGCGGAGGGACTGAGAGGATAGAGGCTGGAGAGAGCGGGGAGTGCAGCGGAGGGACTGAGGGGATAGAGGCTGGAGAGAGCGGGGAGTGCAGCGGAGGGACTGAGGGGATAGAGGCTGGAGAGAGCGGGGAGTGCAGCGGAGGGACTGAGAGGATAGAGGCTGGAGAGAGCGGGGAGTGCAGCGGAGGGACTGAGGGGATAGAGGCTGGAGAGAGCGGGGAGTGCAGCGGAGGGACTGAGAGGATAGAGGCTGGAGAGAGCGGGGAGTGCAGCGGAGGGACTGAGAGGATAGAGGCTGGAGAGAGCGGGGAGTGCAGCGGAGGGAGTGAGGGGATAGAGGCTGGAGAGAGCGGGGAGTGCAGCGGAGGGAGTGAGGGGATAGAGGCTGGAGAGAGCGGGGAGTGCAGCGGAGGGACTGAGGGGATAGAGGTTGGAGAGCAGCAGAGGGAATGAGACAGCGCCACCTAGTGTCTCACTCCAGGCTGTATTCTGTGTATAAGATGCCCCCCCCCCCACCCCAATTTAAAGGTCCAAATTTAGTTTAAAAAAAAGTGTCCTATATACACAAAAATATGATATGTATATATATATGTGTGTGTAACTAAGGTTTGTGATGTTGGTAACGCACTGGCCCACAGGGGGCTGAGGGAGGCCGCAGAGCTCCGCAAGGGTCAGCAGAGGGCTAAGGGAGGCAGCAAAGGTCCGCGAGGGGCCACAAGTGGTATGTGGGGGCCATAAGCAGACGTGGGGGCTACAGGGCACAGTGGGGAGCCACAGTGGGCCATAAGGGGCTGCCGGTGACCCACAGGAGGTCCGCAGGTGCCATAAGGGGCTGTGGGGCCCCAGGGCCTCCAGGTGGCACAGGAGGCCCCTGGAGCCTGTGGGGGGGGGGGGCACAGTGAACAATAAGGGGCTGCAGGGGACACATGGGAGGTTTGCAGGGGCCATAAGGTGCTGTGGGTACTCAGGGCCTGATGTGGGCCCCTGGGGCCTGTGGGGGGCTACAGTGAGCCTTAAGGGGCAGCAGGGGATGCATAGGAGGTCAGCGGGGGCCAAAAATGGCTGTGGGGACCACAGGGGGGCCCTGGGCCATAAAGGGCTGCAGGGGACACAATGGAGGTATGCAGGGGCCATAAGGGGCTGTGGGGGTCACTTGGCCAGCCGGGGGCACAGTAGGCCTCTGGTGCCTGTGAAGGGCCACAGTGGGCCTGTAAAGTGCCACAGGGGCCACACTGGACCCACGAGGGAACCTGAGGATCCGCAGAGGCCACACGGGTTCTGCGGGGGCCACTGGGGACTCACAGGGACCACAGAGGATCCATGGGGAGCACAGCATGGCCGCAAGGACCACAGGGGGGCCACAGTAGCCACAAGAGGTCTGCAGAGGGCCCTCAGAGGTCAGGGGCCTTGGTGCCTTGCACCGTCTGCACCTGCAGTAGCTCCGCCTATGCACCCATACATAACCAAAGCTATTTTAAAGAGCCAAAGAGCTTTTTATATGGAATGCAAGTTAATTCATTAATTTCCCGTATGCTTAAAATGGTGCTTTTGCCTTCTTCATTTCTCAACTAGATAAGCTATTTCTTGAGAATAAAATAGTGTGTCAAAATGTAATATTGACTAGTTCCAGAATAAAGTAGTGTAGTATTTCTTTATCAAACTGATGGTGAATAAATATAATTTTTACAGAATCTGTAGTGGAGCTGTTATAAGCAGTTCTATTTTTAAAGGTGCAAATGTCTAAGTGCTGCACAATACATTTAACAATTTCATTTGATTCCTAGTAAAAATAGAAAAACAATTGTGGAAGAAAGAGGTACATTATACTATTGTGGTGTAACATATTGAATGTGAGATAATTATGAGTTACCTGTCACTTGTGAAGAGAGAAAGTGCATTGAGGGCAATGTAAGGAGGTTATGTCCCACTGAAGATAACTTAAAGGGGCCACTGTGATCATATATTTAAAGGACCACTGTAATTTAAGAAAATAGGCATTTTTAATTTAATGTTATTCTTATCACTACATTTACAGCTATGTAAACCATGAACAGAAAACGTTTTGGGAAAAATCTGGATTTTTGAAGATTATATTTATGAACAGAGGAATCTATTGTGTGTTTGTTACATCACTCCCTGAGATTACAAAGGTGTGTTTTTATCTATCAGTGTGAAAGGGGTTTTAGATGCCACAATGCAATTGTGCCGATTGAAGCTTCCCATGCATTTAGTGTAAAAGTAAAAAAAAAAGAAAGACTGTTTTTCATTTAATTCTAAAAACACGTTCTTACAGCATTCCAGCAACTATACAAATGGCAGAATGCACTATAGATGAAATTAACACAACTGAAGGACTGTGTTTCAGATTCGCATTGGGACTCAGTGGGATAGATTTTATTTTGTCTTATCAGAGAATAATGTTTGTTTTAATGTTTTACTGTTTGCCACTCTGCCCAAAGTATAATGATCTAAGTACAGTAAATACCCACCTTTAACACATTTTTTTTCCGCATTTGCTTTTTCCTGCTATTCAGAACTGCCTTGTAACAGTGGCTATTGGAGGCAACCTGGAACTCAGTTTATTTATAGATTTAATAAGCTGGTAGTCAGCCTTTGATCTGACCTCCCACGAGTATCTAGTTTTGTATCCGCCAGCACAGAGAAAAAAACAGAAATTGCTGAACATGATAATAGCAAAAGTGATAAAGAGAGAGTATACTCGGCGGAGAGTAGCAATGATAAGCGAACTGGGGGAAGGGAGGGGATATGGGGGATCTGCTAGATAAGACAGAACACTAGATAGAAAGACAAAAAGAGTATAAAAAACAGAGCCTGAGAAGACAGAACGGGAAAAGTAAAGCATGAACTTTATAAGGAGCAATATAATGATATTTTTCAGATTTTCAACATATATATATATATATCTACATATATGAATATATATGAAGAGTCGGTAGCTACCAATGTGCAGTATTCCAGATGAGTATCAACTACTGTATAATAGGTTTTGTAATTGCAAGTTTGTCTGTAACGCTATGTTAAAAGTTACAGGTTGCGCATTCATCGCAAGGCCCGAAAGTTACGGATTTGACACTATCGGCAATGAGCGCCAAACCCATGGAGCTGAGGTGTAAGTGTCAGCAATGTGTGCAGTGTGTAGTGTAAATAGGCTGCGTGCACGAGGGGAAGCCGTTAGTGTAGCTGGGTACTTCCGCATTCTGTAAGTTAGTGTTGTAAAACGGCGGCGAATGTGTATGTGGAGGGCGGGTTTGTATAATGAAGCTTCCTTGCTAATGGTGTATGTTGTAGGTCGTACAGGGTTTTTGTAAAAGCCGTATTTGCTTTGTGGAATTTAGCGGCTTTAGGGGTCATGTAGTCGCGTTTTCGTTTTTTTTTTCCGCATCCATTTTTTCTGTCGCTTAGGAGATTTGCAAGTGGCTAAACTTTGTAAATTTGACAATTCGAGGTTTAAGCTGTGTTGCAGAGGTCCTGGGTGTCCCCCCTTGGTGTGGGTAAGGTTTTTATTTTATTTTTGTGTGTATTTTTGTGGTTTTTAATGTTTGGCGCTATGCGCGGGTTGTCCGTTAAGGTCGTATTTTTGCAAGTCCGTAATGGATTTTTGCTAAGTGCTGCGGGTCGTAATTGTTTTTGTGTAAGTACGCAATTTATTTTTAAGACAGTCCCGCGGCTGGTGTATTTTTGTGTAAGTCCGTAGTTTGGCATTGCGTGTTTATGTTTTGGTTTTTTTAAGTCCTGCTTGTGTAGTGGTTTTTAACCGGTTGTGAGGCCTCCATCACCGCAAAACCGATTGTGAGGCCTCCACCTCCGCAAATGCGGCCCCTCGCTTTGCGAGGGTCCGCATTTGCGGTCCGAAAGTCGTAGGGGGTCGTAGGGATGACGCTCTATGGTGCTCATCTCCACCAGTGCAAGGAGCGCCTTTGGTGCTCCTTGCCAGCAACTGCGGCCCTCGCTTTTCTGGCTTATATAAGACCAGCAACACGAAGGGATAGAAGAGTCACTGCACAGTGAATAGAATAAGTCTCACTTCACAATGGGGATTTTATGTTAAGATTAATACCTGATACTAGCATTTGCAAAATTGTTAACCTGAGATATACAAGAAAAGGAATATGTTTCTAGAACTATTCTGATGCTAATACTTGCACTCGTTTGGTGAGTATTTAATCTATGTCAGGAAGACGGGTTAAACACAGTCGTATGCTCCCTTGCTTATTTATGCCAATTCTGCTCCCTCCTCAGAAAAACAGTAGCTTTTTATATAGCCAGGGTTTAGCAGATCAGGGCAATTTGTGCACTAGAAATTTGTATAAAATGAGGGAATCTATTGCTATATAAAAAATCTCTAAGGAGCAATTGTTATACAGTAGAGGAAAAAATCAAATTGTGTCTGCTGCTGCAGGCATTATGTTTGCTATACTCTTGTGAATAGGAGTGCTTCCAATTTGCTGCTATTACTATCTAATACCAAAAAACGAACCAACAATAGTGATGTACATTAGCAAAATTTGTATATATATTGCATGTATGATTTATTTCTCTTTGTTAATATTTAAGGTCAACAAACAGGACTGTCATTTGAAAAAAACAGGCCTTGTTGTCCATGAAACCTTCCCTCAGCCTTCTGGGAAATCAGGTCAGGTAGTATCAATGGGAGCTCAGTTTTGGTTGCTAAGCAACTGTCTCTGCAGGTTATGTTTTTTTACATTACATCCACAGGCATAAAGAGGGACCTTCACTTAACAAGCCTTTCGTTGCCCTCTTAACCCTGTTTTTGCTGGATAAAGGCAGCTGAGGTCAGTGTTGTCCTCGTGAGACAATAACACAGACCCTTCAACCCTCCCACACAGGACATTGCTGTACTACGTCATCAAAAAGAAAAATGTCACAGAAACACATAAAATTAAAATGTAATTCCTGGGCTGCTGGAGCCTGTAAAGTATTGTTTTGTAATTCTCAGTTGGTTTGTTTTAAATGCAGTAACTTGTCAGGAGAGCTCAATGCCAGTCAGCAGCACCAGAGATTGTAAAGATATTGCATATGCATAAAAAGGTTTGAAGACACCATAGGAGAAAACATTATAGTAGAGCATCTACTTAAAAGTTTGGCAAGTCTTCATCTTGAATGTGGAACGCAGTTTTGAATATCGTCTTCAAAAGGCCATCATGAAATAAGACCGTTCAGAGAAAAAAAATTCAATTACCGTACTTGAAAATTGCATAAAATATATGCCCACAATGCGGACAGCTTTATTAGAGCTCATTGGCTGACAGAGAAACTCAACAAGATAATTATATATTCAGTAGCGACTTGCCCGTAAAATTGCAAGGCAGGGCCAGACATAAATTTTTTGGGTGGTCCGAGATCCTTCGGCGCTCATTGCGAGCCTCACGCTAAGCGCCTTCCGCGCTCATTGCGAGGCAGTTGGTTGTTTTTTCCTGATAGGCGCTTTTACTATTATTGTTTTGTCAGCAGTGATCTGCATTTTGCACTTATTGCAAGGCTTTGTGTGCTATGAGCAGCGTTGGCGCTCGTTGTGAGTCGCGCGGTGAATGGGTTTTGTGTTTATTGTGAGAGTGTTTTTTTTGTTTTTGTGTATATTTGTTTTTGTATGGTAATGAAATAATTAAAACATTTATAAATTAATATACTTTACCTATTTGGAAGTAATATATGCAGGAAGCATTGTGCTGAAGAGCTGACAATCTGTTTTGATGTTCCTGCAGCATACATTGTAGGTTTGCACTGTTGTGGAGCTGAGGTGTAAGTGTCAGCAATGTGTGCAGTGTGTAGTGTAAATAGGCTGCGTGCGCGAAGGCAAGCCGTTAGTGTAGCTGTGTACTTCCGCATTGTGTAAGTTAGTGTTGTAAAATGGCGGCGAATGTGTATGTGGTACTCAGCTGTTTATGATGTAGTGTCCTTGGTAAGAGTGTATCTTGTACCTCGTATGGCTTTTTTGAAAAGCCATATGTGCTTGGTGGTGTTTTGCGTGTTTAGGGTCCTGTAGCCTCGTTTTCGTTTTTTTCGGCAGCCATTTTTTCTCTCGCTTAGAGGATTTTGGTGTGTCTAAACTCAGGAATTTGGACTTAAATTGAGGTGTAACTTCACTTACATAGTTACATAGTTACATAGTATTTAAGGTTGAAAAAAGAATTTCTGTCCATAGTTCAACCTTTTAAGATCTCCTCTGATCTGCAATATGTGGATTAATTATTAATCTATTATTTATTTTTATTTTATTTTTATTTAATTTTAATTATTAATTAATCCAGAGGAAGGCAAACTGAATTCCCTTTTTAATTAGAAATAAATCCAGTCCCCTTTTAAAGTTATCTATCGAATCCGCTGTCACCACCTCCTCTGGTAGAGAATTCCACAGATTAACCACCCTTGCTTTGAAGAACCCTTTTCTTTCTTTAAGGTGGAATCTTTTTACTTCTAACCTCAAGGAATGTCTTATTGTCAGTTGAAAACCTCTTGGCACAAAAAGCTCCCTTGACAAATCTTTATACTGACCCTGGATGTATTTATATAAAGTAATCATCTTAGACACCTTTTTTGTAGAGAAAATAAGTTTGATTTGGTTAGTCTTTCTTCATAACTTAGCCCCTCCATTCCCCTTATTAGTTTTGTTGCCTTCCTCTGTACCTTTTCCAGCTCTAAAATGTCCTTTTTATGAAGTGGTGCCCAAAATTGTACTCCATATTCCAAATGAGGGCGTACTAGAGATTTGTATAGTGGCAGAATTATATTTGCTTCCCTTGCTTCTACACCCTTCTTAATACATGCTAAGATTTTATTTGCCTTTGCTTGGCTTTGAGCACTGTTACCTAGGTGGTTGTCCACAAGCACTCCCAAATCCCTTTCAATATCTGATACGCTTAGATTTGCTCCATTAAGATTATAAATTGCATGGCTATTTTTCCTTCCCAGATGCATAATTTTAATTTTTTTTGTATTAAATCTCATCTGCCATTTAGATGCCCCTTCCTCAATTTTATGTAAATTTCTTTGGAGGGAAAGCACATCATTATCTGATTTAATTACCTTTCACAACTTCGTGTCATCAGCGAAAATGGAGACACCTCACTCCAATCCTACCTCTAAGTCATTAATAAATATGTTAAAAAGGAGAGGACCTAATACTGAACCCTGAAGAACCCCACTTACCACATTAGTCCAATCGGAGTATGTTCATTTACAACAACCCTTTGCTTCCTGTCTTTTAGCCAGCTCTCAATCCATGAGCAGATATTTACTGCAATTCCTGTATCTCTTAGTTTGCACAACAGTCTCCCATGTGGCACTGTATCAAAAGTCTTTGCAAAATCCAAAAAGATTACATCCACTGAGTTGCCTTGATCCAGGTTCCTACTAACCTCCTCATAGAAACTAATTAGTTTGACATGACCTATCCCTCATAAATCCATGTTGATTCCTACTTATAATACTGTACAAATAGATATATTCTTGTATATTATCCCTTATTAACCCTTCTAAAAGCTTCCCCACTACAGAATCGAGCCCCACTAGTCTATAAATCCCCAGATTTGCTCTTCCTCCCTTTTTAAATATAGGTATCACATCAGCTTTTCTCCAGTCATCTGGTAGAGACCCTGTGTTGAGTGAATCTTGAAAAGTTAAATATAATGATTTGCAGAGGTCCTGGATGTGCCCCCCCCCCCCCCCTTGCTGTGGGTAAGCATTTTATGTATTTTTTGTGTGTATTTAAAATAGCTCCGAATGTGTATGTGGTACCTGGCTGTGGATGATGTTGCGTCCTTGGTAAGAGTGTATCTTGTACCTCGTACGGCTTTTTTGGACTTAAATTGAGGTGTAACTTCACTTGCAGAGGTCATGGGTGCCTCCCCCCCCCCTTGCTGTGGGTAAGCTTTTTAAGTATTTTTTGTGTGTATTTATTGTAGTATTAATGTTTTCAGGTGCACGCGGTTCGGCCGTTAAGGTCGAATTATTGCTAGGTTGTAATGATTTTTTTTTCTAAGTCCCGCGTCTCGTATTTTTTTATGCTAAGTCCGTAAATTTTCCGTTCTAAGTCCCGCGGTTCATATATTTTTTTGTGTAAGTCCGTATATAGTGATTGCATGTTAGATCTATTTTGTAAAGTGCCGCTTGTATGGGTGTTTGTAACCACGTGTGAGGCGCTGTAGAGCCTCCACCTCCGCAAATGAGGCCCCTAATTAACTTAATTCTAAAGCATGTGAATAACGCCTATGCAAATTGATACTGGGTGTTTTGCAAGCTTTATCAGAGTGCCTTTGCTTTAAAAAGTTTAATGTAAAAAAACATATATTTTGACACTAATTGCCATGGTTCTTATGGTCCTCCTAACCACACTGTGGCTTGGCCCGAATCAACTTTTTTGGAGCCCCTGGGCAGTAAAGTGGAGGAGCCCCTGTGAGTGCGGACACAAGGTGTGCATGCACCGATTTTTTCCATTTTCTGTGCGGGTATATCGCTCTCTTGCTGTGTGAGCAAATCACAGGAATTTCCCCATAACATTTTGACAACACTCATACACACACCGAGATATTACTTTTTATTAAATGTATTTGATGGTGGACCATATTATTCATATTATTCTATGGCAGGGCAGTGAGCATATGTTACACAAACACAAATCATGATCACTTGTATAACACATAAAAATTGAGTATATATATATATATATATATATATATATATATATATATTTATATGTTTATATAAAATTCTAAAGTCTACCGCTTTCCCAGTTTAACATTTAATTTGTGGGTTCCATACATATATATGTAATTATATTCAGTCAGGATCACTTCTAATCATCTAATCTAAATATATTAGACCAGGGCCTCTTAATATTATGTCAGTATTCACTAAGGGCCTACTATATTTATAATACAAATATATACATAATCAGATAGGGTCCCCTACATCAAAATAAGTATACACATATTCAGCCATGGTCCTGTGCAATCAAATATATATGTTCATATTTACATATTTAGGTCCCCTCTAATACTATAAGTGCACGTATTCAGCCAGGGTCTCTTATCACATATATTATTGTCAGTTCAAGGACGTTGGTCGCGTTTGTGGGTTTGGCACGCTTTGTGAGCCTCGCATAGCGAGGCGAGCTGTCGACCATGCAGGATTGCAATGAGCGCCGAAGACTCCCATTGCAGCACTTAGCGAGGGACGCAAAATTACAGCCCATATGACTTAGAACCACAGGCACATATATGGACTGTGGGCCTCGCAAAAATACAACTATAACGGACTTATAACTGAACATTAAAAGCTCACAAAAAACAGCCCCAAACCCATAAGACACTTAAGGAAAACCAGTAACACTTCCTCCCCAACAGTAAAATTTACACCAACGCAGTAACACTTTACCAAAAGCAGTAACACTTAACCCAAGCCAGTAATACTTAACCCAAGCCAGTAACACTCATGGTGAGGCCCCTAAACTACACAGGGGGGGGGGAGAGGCTCGCAATGAGCAGCTAAAGCAATCATTGCGGTCCCTTTAAAGTACACAGGGGGAGAGGCTTGCAATGTGAGCTGTAGGCGATCAGCGCAGGGCTCACGATGAGCGCCGAAGGTGCTCAGAGGGCCGTTAGCCTCGCATTGTGTGGTAAACAGCATTGCTAGCCTTACAATTTTACTCCCGTAATTTTTGACCGGCAGTTTCCTAGTAATTATATAAATATATAAATATTCAGAAAGCCTGTGAACTGCAGCATTTTGGGGGTTTTAAGCAGGGAAAAGGGGAATTTTAAGCCCCGAAAAAGGGCACCCCTCATAGGGAAGGGCCCCTAGGCAGCTGCCTAGTTTGCGTAATGACTGTGGCTTTTACTTCTTCTTCTTAGAACAGCATTTTAGGGTGCACACCAGTGCTGTGTATATTGCTTGCATCGGCACATAGGCTTGCATCAGGTTTGAAGTGTCTCCCAGCACTGGAGATACAGTTTTGGTAAAGTAATTGTGATCCAGTCCAGATTTTACATTCACAGACTCCATTCTGATTTTTGCACTGATTCATTCCAGTAATTAGTGCAACAGGGCCTATATAATGCTGCAGCAAATTATCAGTTGTTTTGGCTTGTGGTATCAGCTTGGTGGGCTTTTGCATTCTACATTTTTGCCTGGTTCTGACACTTTAGCTTTGTTATTTGGAATTCTCTGATTTTTGAACATGTAGTTTCCTGGCTAATCCTGATATAACAACTGAGACCTTCTCATGGGGTTCACCTCAGGAGCCTGCACTGACCCAGCAGATTGAGAAGTTGGCCCTGAATATCCAAGCTTAAAACAATCTCTGCTACTTCTCCTGCTGTCCCACCAGCCACTACCACCTATTAAATAGAGATCCTACACCCAGAACCTCAAGTTCCTGTTCCAGAATTATTCATTGGTTATTGAGAGCAGTTAGAGTGTCTCCAAAATGCCTCACAGTTCTTATTCCTATGATGTACCTATGCCTCGAACTTTGATCAGATCTGAAAGGGGACTTCTCACCAGAATGGAGAACCCATGAAAATAAAGATATTTCATCTAAGAGGAGGTATACAAAACCTACAATTCAACCATGCTACCATCAACTAGGTTCCCTGAATAGCAGAGTCCCTAGCCCATATAATTTAATCAGTGTACACCCCAGGTCCCTGATTCCACATGTGGGTTAAAGATCCAGTCCCACCACCCAGATACCATCAGCATTATTAAATTGCGATTCGGCCAATTGAAAAGGGCTCTATATAAGCACAGAGCATTTTTTTTTACAGAAGTTTTTAGTCAGTGAACTTCTATCCAAAAGCAAGGTCTTCACAAACAAAAAACTTCTGTAACAAAAAGATGCTATGTGTTTATATAGAGCCCCTTTCAATTGGCTGAATCGCAATTTAATAAGGCTGCATGTCTCCAGCAGTTACACTAACTATTCCCTGCTTTGCCCATATTCTGCTGGAGGCAACATAGAACCAGGGCCATAGACCTCTTGACACTTAGGAGGTGTAAGAGACAGAATGACACCAAGTTATAGGAGACAGACCTGGCCCATGTGGTGTAGTTCAAATGGGGCCTAATGTGTGAAATGTATGTTTGCCCAAGCAAGGGGCTAGTGGTGATTGATGGATTAACTGTATAAATATGTGGTCTTAAAAATAAAGTTTATGCTCTGCTTAGGAAATATATGCATGGAATGTTTCGATTAGAGGGCAGGCGTTTATTATTGCTTGAACCCGAAATTAATTTCTTGCAACTTGTCCTGGTACCCAGTAAGTTATCCTAAAACTCTGAAACTTGCAGCCTTATTAAATTGCGATTCGGCAAATTGAAAAGGGCTCTATTGAAGCACATAGAATTTTTTTTTTTTACAGAAGTCTGTAGTTAGTGAACTTCTATCCAAAAGCAAGGTCTTTACTAACTAATCACTTCTGTAAAAAAAATATGCTATGTGCTTAAATAGCTCCCTTTAAATTTGCAGAATCGCAATTTAATAAGGGTGTTGGTTTGAAGAACTGTCAACTTGTCCTAGCTTTCAGTTAAACTATCCTATGTGAAGGGATAAAAATAAGTTAACAACCTGCTAGGATTGGTCTTCCTGGCCTTTTCATGCCCAGCAAAGAGCGGATTGTGATAGACTTTCAGAAAACGGAAAAGATGAACTAGACAGAATATATCTCCTCACCGCTCTGTAGGGACTGAGGATTCTGCTGATCTAAATCAACCCCACATGGAGAGAGAGGAAACATGAGCATGCCTCTATGAGATGCCAAGTACCCTATGAGCATTCAGAAAGTAATGCTGTGCAGACTGAAGCAGCTGAAAAATCCCTGACACTTCAAGAGAGAGTGTATAGAAGAAACAACAACCTTTGGGTACTGAGGACAGCTAGGCCATGTGCTTTTATAGTGTCCCAAAAAAAGGAGAACTACTAGGGTTAAGGAAAAGGCTCAGCTCTACTGAAAGCTCTTTTACCAAAAGCCTCCAATACTTATTTTATCCTATCTGGTTTATTACAATGGGGACAAAAATAGATTCACAATGAGGACAACACTGACTCTGGATTAATTTCTTTTTTCATGGATATACATTTAGTGCAAGATTTTTATATTCCTTTCATCCAAAAGGCTCCTGTGGCTATATAGCTAACTGATGACACCAACATACAATCTGAGCAAGTCACAAATTAAACTGTTCCAGTGTTCTTAACAGCTCCTTGTGGTCACTCAAGACTCTTGCTTTCAACATTGTGTCCTCACCTCTGCTCTCTCTTGTACTGGGATTGCACTTGATGCAGCTGCATAATCCTTGATAAACTGGCAACATCAGACAACAATCTTCTCTTCATAATATCGCTAAGTCCTCTGATTGTCTTCCTTATCTGTCTCTCTCTTAGGAACAATCCACTGCCTCTGATACAGACCCGCTGCTCCTGCCAATTTACAAGTCCTTCTCCAACTTCTTCAGTAAAGTTGAAGTTAATGTTCTCCTGCCACATTGGATCTATGACTGTCAAATGGATCTCTCCCTGGTGCCAATATTCCATTTAAATCCTTTGGTTGCCCCAAATTGCAGACCCTGAAGACATACCTGCAAGAAAGCATAACATTTAAGAATCTATACCCATTGCACCTTATTAAGAACTATTTGAATTTCTTAAGTATGCCAAAGTATTTTTCAAGCTAGATCTGAGAGGGGCATACAACTTGGTCCATATCCGTGAAGGAGATGAGTGGAATACAGTATTCTGTGCATGAAACTGGTCATGCCATTTGGCCTTTGCAATGTCCAAGAAACATTTCATCATTTTTTGAATGATGCATTCAGAGATCCACTATACCACATAGTCATCATCTATTTAGATGATATATTAGTTTTGTCCTCTTCGTTGGAAGAACATCAGTGTCACATGTTCCAAGTCTGGTCCTTGAGTGGTAACACCTGTTAGAAGGAGCTACACATCTTGTGGTGGTGTATACCAACCTCTGGAACCTTGAATGCTTAAGAACAGTTAAACAGCTTAAACTCAGCCAAGTGTGATGGGCTTTTCTTTTTTTTTACAGTATTTTTTTACAAGATTAATACAGGTACACCTTCTCAAAAAGTACTACTCAGGATCCAATCATGCCATCCTCCTGTTTTTTTGACCACCAGCTTGTTTCTTGACAAGCGTAAGAGAAATCCTTCAACCAAACTCTCTTTTTAAGAAATCTAAGACTTGACTGTACTACTTTGGTCAAAGAATGTACCGCCATGTGTGCACCTTGCTACCCTACAGATTTGCCATCAAACATACTCAGCTGGTCATACTGGCCTCACAAATCTTCTGTGATCGGTCACACATGATCATGCACCAAGATTGCTATGGGAGTTCCATTTCTTATACCCCAAAAAGTTGGGGACATCTGAGAATCAATAGGTCGCCTATAGAGGTGGGTGGGGCAATGCCATGGTTATCAAGGTCCTCCTGCTCCAACAATGGCTTTTAATTCTTCTTTCTTTGTGTGAATCCACTATGATACAATTTGGACAAAGTAAGGTCCATAGTTGTACAATCCTGCCCAGATTTTACATTCAATGACTGCATTCCAGTTATTGCACTGATCCATTCTTTTAATTGTTTTTTGCCAGAATGAGGAAGTGTGTCAAGGCCTATAGAAGCTGATTTGCTCAGTTATTTTGGCTTGTGCTAGGCACTTGATGTGCTCTTGTATTCTTTTTCATATTAATGCCCAAATTCTTAATAAGGACCCTTTGTATAGCAACAAAATACCTATCCTGTGGTAAAATCATCTGAACCCTCATGCTACTCCTAACACCAGACTAGTGTGCTCTAACGCACTATTCCCATTAATCGCACTATTTCCATTAATCTAAACTGGGTCATTAAAAACAACAGCCTAAAAACAAATACCTGTTATTAAAAGGACACACAATGACCAACAAAATGGAATAAGTGGAAAATGATAAATATGTTGAAACGACTATAGGCTGCATCAGTCTACACATACCAATTGACAGGAAATCCGGGCTGCCCTATAGGAGCCCCACAGTCATCCACATACATTTCCTAATAGTGACAATTGTTGAACAAAAAATGTCCCGATTGTGAAGCCAGACGGCTCATTTCACCACTGATGCAGCTTTATCAAAAGCAATTAGTCTTAAAAGATTGGTGGTTGCATTCACGGGTTTAAATACCCCGCAGTTACTCCCACAAGAAATAACCATATTTGTGATAATGACTAATAATCTGGGGACTAAAGAGCTCCCGGTTGTTGAATGTTTACAATTGGTTTACATAAAGTGAGGTTATCTGTAAAATGGAAGCACACACAAAATGAATGAACCAATGCCAAATATGATCCTAATAGTTAACATAATACTTCGTTCTCATGAAAACAACCTGGATGGGTATGCTTTGCGCATGTTGTTTTTATTCATGACTGCTTATTTATGTAGTAATATAAGGGGCTCATTCAATTGCAAGCCTGCAGATTGCGTTGTACAGGCCGTATGTCTGTGGGCTTGAAATTTGCTACAATTACAGAGCTATTCAATAAAACAAACCCGCAACTTACGTGCTGAAAGCCAAAACCGTAAACCATGCAATCATATGTCGCATTTGAGAGCGTGAACATGATCAGTTAAGCAAAGCCGTAACTACCCATTTAGAAACAGCCAATAGAAAATGAGATTGTCATCCTTATGTCAGTAAAACATGGAGGTTACATGTCAATCAATTAGCGTTACGGGGTGCGATCATGCTAGCAATCCTGCAATGTACAAAATAATAAAAATGAACGAAGAAAATGTTCTAGTCATTGTGGGGGGCCTGATATGTATTAACTCATTGATTCCCGAGATCGATATAACCCTAAAATGACACATAACATTTATTTTTTTTTATTGCAGATTTACAAGCTTGGGACTGATGTGCAATTATTTCTAATATCTTTCATCGCTTTCCCCGCCTTTTAAAGTGAAGTATTGATTTTATATTTGCATTTACAGTGCTACGAACAGGGGTTAAACCCCCATGCGAGTCCTATCTGTTACGCGTAGGATTTTCTTCTACATTTGACATCTAGGGGTGTGATAATATTTTCGGGCTAGAGGAATTGTAGCAATTGAATAGAGATTAACAATTGTAACTCTTGCAGGCTTGCAAGATCAAAGGCTTAGATGGGTTGTAAGTTACGATCTTGACAACAGCAGGGATTTTCAGCCTGTAGATCATTTGCGGCTCGTAAAAAAGATGCCAATTGAATAGCAATTAGTTTACGCCACATTACAGGCTCCCAGACAAGAAAGGAGGGGGGAGACTGTAGTGCGCACAATCTGTGGCGCATCTTTACGGGCTCCCGTAAAAACAATTGCTCAATTGAATCGAGGCCTAAGTGCAGTATGTAACTGATATTTAATTGTTGATCTCTATCTATCCTAGAGTGCTATAGTATGATTGCCTCAGTGATCTTTTTTAATATGAACTTTAAGAACGACAGCCACGAGCATTATGTTGTTACTTTTAATAAGTCAGTTTATATAGCTTTTGGATTAATGGGAATAGTGCGTTTGAACCCTTATCTGATCACCTGTGGGGAACATATATAGTTCCAGTTTTTATTCCATATTTTCAAAACTCCCAAACTCAACAACATTGTTTTCAATAATTGCAGAGTCTTTTGGGTTCATCTAATAAAGTATATTTTCGTTATTTTTTTATAATATTTAAGCAAGTCCATAATTTACTTCTTAGGCATAGCCAGTAGTAAATGAGTCCGTCATCATGACATCAATAAAACATGGAATTTAGACGTAACTCGCAATTACAGGCCAATAAGTAATATTTGCCAACTGAGCTTGCAATCAAGTACTCTAGCACTTTATAAAAGGCATCAGAGCATCTTTCTTGATGTATTAACCCCTTGAGTGTCACTATCTATATTACACAGAAATAAGTTAAAAATAATACTTTTTTTGCATATTTGTCATTTTCAAACGTTTCTGCAATTATTTCTAATGTCTTTCCATGCCTTCCCATGCTTTTAAAGTACAGTAGTGCATATTTAATTGCTACTACAGTTAACCTATTTAGTGCTCATAATATTTTTGTTAGAAATGTGATACTTTTTCGAGTTGCGTACTAGAGCTATGGGTCTAACAGAATATCAATCTTGTGTAACTTTAATTATTTAACTGTGCTAAAACCAATGGAGTTGTAAGCCTGAATTTGCATCTTTGACTTGCTTGTAGTGATTGTGGGTGGGTATCTCGCAATCAGGATGAGAGTAGCTAATAGATTATGTGGCAATTTTAAGATTCGTTTTTAAGTGTGTATACATTCACAATCTGGGCAATAGAATAGGGCCCTATGTATTTCTGTTGCAGATATCTGCAGAGACACCAGCAATGACCCACATTAATGTTATTAGCAAAGCAATAAGCAATTAATTCCTTGTAACAGCCAAATGCTCACTTTTGGTTAACCTAAAAAAAACTGATCAATTATGATTACAATTAAAAGCCTAAATTTTAGCAAGTGTGTACCACGTGGAAATATTTGTATAAAAATAGATATGGGAATTCCAGTTATCTAACAGCCAAGAAATAGACATTTGAATAATTTGAAAAAATACATTTATCTCTAATTGCATGCTGCACATAGATATTATTTTTGTTTAGATAAACAGAAGTATAATTAAGTGTAAAATGAGAAACATCAGAGATCCAAATCTGGGTGGATTTGACACACATAGATCTTTTATCAACCTCAGCTGCTATGCTTCAGTGTAATTCTTTCAGCACAAAAGTGACTTTTCTGCTCTCACACTAAATATGTTAAACCACCGTAGGCGGCTCTTGGATGAAATTAATTAATTTACAAAGTGACATTTTAAATAATTGCATAGGGTGCAGAATGTCGAATCCCACCGCCTCTTGGGAACACTGCCAAAAGCCTCATTACTGATGGCCTCTACAGTGCACAGTATATTAACTGAATACTTATCAAATAAAAGCATTTGATTGTTATTTTTAGCTAATGATGTTCTCTATGAAGGTGTTGAGTTTTGCCATCTTTTTTCATTTGCTAAATCTATGTTGATTTTGGTTAGTCTACATGGAACAAATGGACAATTGTTAATAGTTAAAAAGCTCAAATTATATTACTCACAATTAATATCATTCAGGAAGAAATCAGCATAAACGAAAATATGAATAATTTATAAATAAAAGTTTAATTTAGGTGTAACCAATAGAAATAGATTAGATTTAGAATTCTAAGTAGAAGTGCCTTAAAAATTATATGGAAGTTAGACAAATGTTATGTTTAAAATAAATAAAAGAATCATCCTGTGAGGCAATGGCTTAACAACAGCAATTACATTTAGCAATGAGAGTAATAAAAGTATACAAACGTATCCAGCTGAAAAAACAGTAATACGAGACGTTTAACAACAACTTAATAAAATGGTTTAAACGCTTCTATCACTATTAGCATGGCCGGATAACCCATTAGGCCAACTCGGCAGCCACACAGGGGCGCTTCTCTGTGTGGGGCGTCACTTCTTAAAAAAAATGTTTCCTGGCTTAAAAAAAAAAAATGAAATGTTGCAGGTTATAGACTGGCTACTAGGGGGTTATCACCTAGAACAAGACAGTTACAACAGGAAAGGGAACTTACACGTACAGAAAAGGTAAAAATGGGTCCGTGGAGGGGCTCCTCCACTTCACGGCCTAAGGGCTCCAAAGAGCTACATACAGGCCTGACTGTTACAGTTTTGATTGGGCATATTTCTCTTCTTTATTACCCTCATTGTTAATAATAATCCATTGATGATAATGCCATTACCTCAGATAGTGGATATTTCAGGTAATTTATTTAGAATTTCTTAACCAATTTTAGGGCACTTCCTTTTCAATTACCAACCAGTTGGACTGTTGTTTCATTTTATGTGTATTTTTCCTTCAATAAATGGTACTTTTTCTTGGTGTCATTAAGTGTATTTGTTTTATTCTGATCATCCTATACTGTTATTCAATCCCATTCTGGATCACTACCTTGTTGTAGTAAAGGGGCTTGTGTACCTCAAGGAAGCTATGAGCTATACCATGTAGGGTCATCCAAGATAGGCAGTCCATAGCAGAGGGGTCATACAAATCATGGTTTACTGGAAAATGAACTGGCAACAAACTCCAGTATTTTTGCGGAAAAAAAACCTTGGATTAAGCACAACCAGAGACATAACAGAAGGTGCCAATTACATTACTGAAGAAGAGGGTGAGTATGAGTAGCACCAGATCTAATGAAGTGGTTGGGCCAAAGTCCACAGGTCACCCTGCTGCAGATGGGTCTGAAGGGAAAAGGAAAGTGTGCTGCTACAAAGATGAATTCAACATATGGCCTGGATTGCAAGAACTATGAACCAAGGCAAACTGGATATTGTCAAACATGAAATGACAAGGTTAAACTTTAGGAATAATGAATGCAAATGGACTGGAATGGGGAATTTCAAATCAGACAACCACCAAATCTTCCACTGTGGTTATTAATCCCATATAATAAATTAAGGAGCCCACATAACCAATCAAATGGTGGGCAAAGTATTGTTCGGTTACAAACTAAAAGTGTAAAGAATGATTTAATTTCAAATTCACAACATTCCATCTAACATCATAGTGATCCAAGTCAATGCTTCGACCATGGATGCCTATGAGGCTGAAGTTGTTAAATTCTACAAGGATATTCAACACCTCCTAAATATAACATGAAAAAAAGATGTTTCTTTCATAATAAGAGATTGGAATGCTAAACTAGGGAACAAAAATACCTGGAATAAAGGCTTTAGCCTCGGAGCATAAAAGTAAGCAGGTCAGATATTAGTAGAATTCTGTCAAGATTATTCTCTGATTATAGTAAACACCATCTTCCAACAACCTCAGAGTCATCTCTTCACATGGTCATCACCAAATCTAGAAATAAGATTAAATAAGATGAATTATGTTCTTTGCAGCCAAAGATGGAGGAGCTCTATACAGTCAAGACAAAAAAAACAAGATCTGGAGCTCAATGAGGCTTAGATCATGAGATTCTTTATTGCAGAATTCAGAAAAAATAATACCACCTGTGAATATGTAGGGGATGAAAATAGATTTACTTGAGTAAACATGGCAGATAGAATGCCTGAAGAATGTTGTACAAAAGTGTCTGACAATGTACAGAAAACAGGAACAAAGAATATCTCTGAAAGAAAAAAATAGATTTTCAGCCAAGTAGATACATTGAAATTGGCTTTTCAGTCAAAAAAACATTTCTGTCTCAACCTCAACAACATGTCAAAACTGTTTTTTATTTTCTATACAATAAGTGATTTGAAAGACGTCACAACATTTACCTATCTTTAATAGCAAAAATATAAGGTTTTCAGTTTTCAAGTGTTGTTTTTTTTATTCTTTAACAATTTAGTTAAGAAATCTGATCATGTAGGAATCAAGTGCACCTATTGTGAGAACCACAAATTGAAAACAAAATGCATAAGATATAATGTGAAAAGGATGAATGATGAAAGATTTTACATAAATCAATAAGCATTCTTGTTGATTAACAAAATGAGGGTTTTGATGTAGCCAATACTGTATCCTTTTTACATATAAATGATGCTGTCCACTGACTGTGGTATGAGTAGAAGACTAGTTTAGGACTTATCTCATTTGGCATGTGGTATCAGTATTAGGAAATGTGATGTTATGCAGTCAAGGGTGGTGATCAACTCCAATGGCAGAAGCCAATTACCAAACGTTAACAGAGTCAGAGGGACCAGAGGCAAAAAATATGGTTAGACAATCTGTGATTAAGGGTAAGTGGCAACGATTCATACATGAGGAGACATGCCGGGGTTCAGAGTAGGCAAACCCTTATTTGTAATGCATGCACAAGTTTAATTGTGGAACATAGTCAACAACTCAGCAAAGATTTATGGGTTATAAGGGGATTCAATTTCCTTAGTCCTAGAGATAAACTTTAACCAGTATGCATAAAGCAGTTGCAGTCTAAGAACCATGCTAATTCTCGTCATTGGTGTAGCGGAACCCATCACTGTTTTACCCTGTTTTATGATTATTTAATTCTTGGTTAAAATATGATCCTACAATATGTTTGCTGTTTGATGCTCTGCAGAATATTAGCCAGACTTTTGCAGACCTAGGCTAATAGATAATCCTATTACAGAGATTCAAGAGATAAGAAAGTTGTAAAGGATCCTTGCATTTGCCAAAGTGTTTTAATTCTCTGATAAGAACAAAGAGGTGTAATTGAATCAATGTCTGATTGTATCAAAGTTGCCAGGGAGGTGTGACCCACCTATTGTTCTCTTTATGGGTATTGTGCAGCCAAATATGGGGGATGTGGATTGCCTGTGGGAAGAGATGTATAAATATTTCTGCAATAACAAAATAAAGTCAGTATTCATTTGACTCCCAAATTGTGTGTCGTCCAATATGGGAGGTCGGGAATGGTGAAACTGTAGTGCCTCGTGGGTATTTTATCGTATACCAGCGGAGATTTTGGACTGCGTGTTCCAGCTCCGTTACATTTGTTGGCAAGTGGTGGAATTGTTCCCACGGTCAGAAGGACAGCTACAGGAGACACCATTCCGTGGAGTACAAATTGAGGGCAACGCTAGTATCCGTACAGCGCCCCTGGCTACAGCAGGATGGAACCGGCTAGTTTTTGGACAGCGTTCCATGATGAGGATGAGAAGGAGGCCGCAGACTACAGGGAGACAGACAGAATGGAACTCTGGTATGATGCCCTGCAAGATGCCCAATGGCGGCGAGGTGAGAGTCTCCCCAGTGATGAGCAGCGGCTACAGAAGCGTGTGGCGATGCGGATGTATCTATTGGGAGAGCAGCCCCTGGATGAGTGGGTGACAAGACTAGAGACCCTGGTATGGCGAGAGATCTGGCTAGACAACGCATACCAGGCCCTCTGGTGGTATACCGTTCGACTTACCCCCTGGACGGCTGAACACGACTTACCGGAGGGGGATGATTATGATGGCCCGGGTTTATTATGGGATGCCTTGGAGGACGATATTGATCTTGGCAGCACGGAGGGGTCTAGGTTTTGGGACATCTACGACTACCGGATGGGCATGTATGTCTGGGATGACGAAGGCGAGGTGAGCAAAGACATGACCCACCTGGTAACGAGAGAGTGGGAGCTGGAGCAGGACTACCAACACCTGCTCAGCTTCGTGCAGCCCCAACCTACTCGACAAGCAGAACCAGACTTCATTGACTGGTCCTGGGATGACCTCCAGATGGCAGGTAGAGATGGGACCGAGGTCTCTCTACCGGCCCTCCAGGGGGCAGAAGGTGTCGTCCTTTCCCCCCAGCGGCAGTGTGAACCCCAGGGGGCAGAAGGTGTCGTCCTTCCCCCTCAGCGGCAGTGTGAACCCCAGGGGGCAGAAGGTGCCGTCCTTTCCCCCCAGCGGCAGTGTGAACCCCAGGGGGCAGAAGGTGTCGTCCTTCCCCCTCAGCGGCAGTGTGAACCCCAGGGGGCAGAAGGTGTCGTCCTTTCCCCCCAGCGGCAGTGTGAACCCCAGGGGGCAGAAGGTGTCGTCCTTTCCCCCCAGCGGCAGTGTGAACCCCAGGGGGCAGAAGGTGTCGTCCTTCCCCCCCAGCGGCAGTGTGAACCCCAGGGGGCAGAAGGTGTCGTCCTTTCCCCCCAGCGGCAGTGTGTACCCCAGGGAGCAGAAGGTGTCGACCTTCCTCCACAGCGGCAGTGTGAACCCCAGGGGGCAGAAGGTGTCGTCCTTCCCCCTCAGCGGCAGTGTGAACCCCAGGGGGCAGAAGGTGTCGTCCTTCCCCCCCAGCGGCAGTGTGTACCCCAGGGAGCAGAAGGTGTCGACCTTCCTCCACAGCGTCAGTGGGTACTCCAGGGGGCCAAAGGTGTCGTCCTTCCCCCCCAGTGGCAGTGTGAAACACAGGGGGCAGAAGGTGTCATCCTTCCCCCCCAGCGACAGTTTACCCTAACCAGGGGAGACACCAATCTCCCAGACGGCGCAGATGGGACCGTGGTCTCTGCGCCCACAGCTTGTCCAGATCCCCAACTACCGTCACTGGGACAACCGGAGGAGGGGGTAAGTACAAACTCCCCTCCCCAGCTAACTTCTAATGTGGCCCCAGGGTTAACAGAGGAAATGTTAACCCCCACTGACCCCCACGTTTCCCTGGCTATTGAGCCGCAATATGTCCCAAGTACCCCAGCAGAAGAGCTGACAGCGGGGCAGAGTGCAGTCGGCCTCTGCCCTCCCTTTGTCCCTGGTACAGAGCAGGAGGTCCTGCAGGTTATACCAGCAGAAGAGCTGGCATCAGGGCAGAGTGCCGCGGGCCTCTGCCCCTCAAGTCCCCTCAGCGTGTTGCACCATCACCCCAGCAAAATATCCAGGTGCCTGGTTAGACTTCCCCCCAAAGGAGAGATGTGTGACGAAGTGCCCTTCGCCACCTTGGCTTGGAGAGGACTGTTTGCCAGCCTCCTGCCCTGCGACTATGGCCCTGGTACATATTGCCCTTTGGAACCAGTGTTCGGCCATACCAGAGTGTAAGTCACTCATTCTGGCCCTTTACATACAGGGGGGGCATTCTGTACTTGCCCTGTGTGAACCATGATACCCCAGATAGCTATGCCATGGAGCCCATTCATATGATGAAAGACTATGGGAAAGACTTTAGCTACTTGGCAATTGAACTGTGTGAAGAGGATCTGAGCGCTATTCGGTGGTTTTGTGCGCGCAGATCCCAGCTATCTGGGGATATGGGAAATGTGAATTGCAGTTATGCTGATGGGTTGTCAAACTAGAGAATTGACCAACAAATACTTTTGTCCGGACATCCCCAGGCCGATCCGTTGGGATCAGACCGTGTATGCCGGCTTATGGTCACGGGGGAGGTGTGTAGCGGAACCCATCACTGTTTTACCCTGTTTTATGATTATTTAATTCTTGGTTAAAATATGATCCTACAATATGTTTGCTGTTTGATGCTCTGCAGAATATTAGCCAGACTTTTGCAGACCTAGGCTAATAGATAATCCTATTACAGAGATTCAAGAGATAAGAAAGTTGTAAAGGATCCTTGCATTTGCCAAAGTGTTTTAATTCTCTGATAAGAACAAAGAGGTGTAATTGAATCAATGTCTGATTGTATCAAAGTTGCCAGGGAGGTGTGACCCACCTATTGTTCTCTTTATGGGTATTGTGCAGCCAAATATGGGGGATGTGGATTGCCTGTGGGAAGAGATGTATAAATATTTCTGCAATAACAAAATAAAGTCAGTATTCATTTGACTCCCAAATTGTGTGTCGTCCAATATGGGAGGTCGGGAATGGTGAAACTGTAGTGCCTCGTGGGTATTTTATCGTATACCAGCGGAGATTTTGGACTGCGTGTTCCAGCTCCGTTACAATTGGATTTGATGATATTACTCTTACACTGTGAGCGAAATTACAAAAACGAAGAAACACTGTGAATGAAACAATTGTTAACTTCTCATGTTAACCCCCCCCCCCCCCCCCCCCACCCCCCACCATTGGTCCATCTGATCAATTGGAATAAATAAAGTTTTTCTTCCATTAGTTTTGCACTCCAGTACTAATGGAATTTGGGATGTATTCTTAGAGATTTGAATATAGAAATCTTATTGTATAGAACGATGGGGTGCATAGGGATAGAGTGTTGTGCAATCACACGTTCCAGTGCTTATTTTATATCCTTTCTTTTTGTCGATAAAATATGCATTCAGACATCATTCTTTAAATGGTGTAAGCTTGATGAATTAGTGTAGGAACAATTCAATAAGGAAGCAATAATGCAACCATAATGAAAGAAGTTACAATCTTGTTATAAACATTCACCTGTGGCAGCCTATAATCACATTTACCAATTTACCAATAAAAATCAATTAAGCTATAATATTTGGAAGATATCAAAGAATAGTCTGCATATAAATTACTATACTTGTAATATTTTCTCATTATTGACGCTTAACATGCTATTAGTTTAGACATTATTTTACCACTAACACTTCAGTTTTTTCTACCTTGCAGAGTAGCAGATGTACTTTGACTGTATACTGTCGACGCGGAGGCTGCACAGGCTCCCTGGGTCAGCCCGCAGCGTGTCGTGACCCAGCGGAGCCTGTAAGGCGGCATCAGCCAATAGTAAGCGGCAGGGGCGGGACTTCCGCCGCATTCGCGAGCCGGGAGTCACTTGGGCGCGGTCTCCGCGGAAAACGGACGGAGGTCTGAGGGCTCCTGCATAAAGTGCAATGTAGGAAGGTTTAAGACTGAGATTACTCCCAAGCTATAAAAGCACATAAGGGGCAGAGTGAGAGTGCCTGTCTGCGTGTTGCGTGTGTCTTTTCTGTGTTTTCACTGTACTCACGGTCCGTTTTGTTTGTCCAGGGGGTGAGTCTTGTGCGCCTGGGGTATGTATGCTTTTGAGCTAGAGGCCTTGCTGGCTGATGTTAGGACCCGGGCCTTAAGCCAAGGGGTCAGGTGGGTGCAGGACAGGCTGGGCCCTCCCATGCCTTCTTTAGGCGGCCCTCATTACATTGGACAGGCTCAGCATGCAGTTGCTGGAGGTCTAGACAATATTGGGGGTGCCACTGGGCTTGTCTCCCATCCTGTTAGTGCAGAGCCACTAGACCACCATCCAGTGGATGACCAGGATAAGGGCGACAGGGGTAATACGGGGCAGGTTAGACAGGACCCTTTACCCCTCAGGCAAGAGAGAGCCGGGCCCACGGGCAGTGAGGGTGAGGGCCTAGAACTCCGGCCACCACCAGTCACTTTGCCCAAGGGGCCGAGGCAAAGGACAAAGAACACCCCTTTACCACCCCAAAAAGGGGGCGCGGGGGTAATAAAAAAGCCAGGAGCCCTAAAAAAGCTCCTACAGATTCCCAAAGTGCCGACCATGCAGTCCCCTCTAATCCCAATAATAACAGCGCTTCTGGTGCTTTGCAGAGACGCAGCCACGGCAGAAAAATGGACATGGCTACCATGCGTGATAGAAGAGACAGAGTGGTCAGCGAAACGAACAGCCAGGACAGCATGGTCGGGATCGATGACATGCCCGTAACAGCGGTGGTGTCGAGAGCTAGGAAGACCACAAGCAGGTACAGTCCACTGCTATTCACCCACACCCCCTTAAGACGACAGAGGACAGAGACTGAGGGCGTTACGGTTAGGCCACAGCAAAAAGTGACTAATCCTGACCCACAGGTAGATTTTGCGATGCCCTAAGCCGTGTCAAGGGTACTGGTACAGAATGCAGAGCCCGCGGCGCTAGCCCATTCCAGCCGCGCAAGCTTAGGTGACCATGACCAGTCCTCAGGGGAGGAACAAAGGGTACGGGCACGGGCATGCAGGTCACGGAGAGCTAGTGACTGTTCCTCTTGCACCCATAGGTCTGGAAGGTGATCAAGATCGAGGAGCAGGAGATCCTGCCGATGCAGCTGTGCCTGCGGATCAGAGAGAGGACGGAGCCCGCTGAGGGCCAGACGGTCAGAATCCCCAGGGCGTCTGGAGAGATGTAGGGACACCCCGTTGGCAGTATCTACTCTGAGGCTCCCAGAAGCAGGTGAGGTCTCAGCAGCTGGTGGAGTGGAGGAAGCAGACAAATGCATACTGCCACACACAAAAGGGGGTTTCTTTGGGTCCCTTAGGGCCCTCTAAGCGAACAGGAGATAGGTGCGTGGATAGGGGGACTAGCCAGAGGGGCGTGGTCCGAGCAGTCCAACAGCGTAGGCAGTGGGTAGCCGGCCGCAGTTATGGTGGCACCAGGCCCCCCGGGGATTATGGGCGGGCTGGGCCCACAAGCACCAATGCAGTGACCTCAGAGGCAGCCATGAGACCAATTGTCTTGTGCGCGCTGGACAACCTGGGGGCGCATCTTCCCCAGGAGGTAAAGGAAAAAATATGGAGGAGGGAATTCATCGAATTGTTCTCTCTTCTTCCCATGTCCAGACAGATGGACTCAGGCGAGAGGAGCCTACGAGAAGGAGATGACCGACGCAGGTCTTATAGGTGGTTGCCCAGAACCTTTGACACGTGGCTACAGGCCTTTTCAATTATGACATGCGTGCTATGCGAACGACACCCTGAGCAAGGCTCGGGGCTGTTCGTATACATAGACGAGATACGCAACGCCCACAAAGTGTACGAGGGCATGGCATGGTGGCGGTACGACAAGGAATTCCGCCAGTAACTGACATCTAGGCCAGCATTGGCATGGAGCGACAAAACGGTGGCATGCTGGCTAAACATTATGACACCGATGCAAGTCATGCCGCCCTTTCGTGCTGGAGCGGGTGGGGTCAGGAGCCCCACCGCCACCCCGGCTGCAGGTCTCAAGACCTGTTTTGCCTACAATGAAGGGGTATGTAAATGGGCCCCTAACTGCAGGTTCAAGCACGTGTGCTCCAACTGCAGCGGTGAACATCCCCTGGCCAGATGCACCAGGCCAAAGGAAGGCAGCAAAATAGAGCCCCCTGCCAAAGGACAGGATGCCCATATGCCTCCCCGGCATGCTGCCATGGCTAAAGCGTTACGGTAGAAAGGCGGGCAACGGCGCCGTGGCTCGCCTCCTGGAAGCGGGTTTCCAGGAGGGTTTTAGGATCCCATGCACAACAGATCTGCGGGGGTCCACAGCACTGAAATTGCTTTCGGTGCGGGAATTCCCGGGGCTAGCAGAAGCTAAGGTGCATAATGAGGTACAGCTGGCGAGGATGGCAGGGCCATTCGCTTCCCCCCCATCAGAGACCTTATCGTTTCCTCTCTAGGCGTCGTTTCCAAAAAAGAGACGGGTAAATTTAGGTTGATCCAGCACCTCTCCTGCCCAAAAGGCGGGTCGGTGAACGACGGTATCGCAAAGGATCAATCAGCCGTATCCTATGAATCGTTAGACCGGGCAGTTGAAATGGTCAGGTTTGCCAATGCAGGGGCGCTCATGGCAAAAGTTGACATTGAAGCAGCATTCAGATTGTTACCGGTTCATCCGTTGAGCCACCGGCTCCGGAGTTGCTACGTCAATGGCAACGATTTCATCGACCTATATTTACCTATGGGGTATCATGTGCCTACTTTGAGGCTTTCAGCTCATTCTTGCAATGGGTTACGAGCACAGAAGCTGGGTACAAGAGCATCACACACTACCTGGACGACTTCCTGTTCATTGGTCCAGCAGGGCAAGACACCTGCCGTTACATCTTGGAAGTCCGGAGCAGTCGGGTGCTGCGCTTATTTTCAAGGAAAATGGTGCGCCGCGACATGGCCAGACGAATGGGAGGTGGCAGGTCTTACAAAGAACCTGACATTCCTCAAACTATTCCCCATAGTGGTGGTGGTTCACTTATGGGGTTCAGAGTTTAGAGATCGGCGGGTGTTATTCCACACGGAAAGTAAGTAAGTTGCACAAGCAGTAAATAACCTCACGGCAACTTCCATACCGGTGGTAAAATTACTTCAGCACCTAGTGCTGTGCTGCCTTCACCAGAACATATGGTTTCAGGCGAGGCAAGTACCAGAGTTAGAGAATGGCATTGCTGACGCCCTTTCTCGGTCTCAGGAAGAACGGTTCAGGGCTCTGGCCCCCCGGGCGAACACGCTCGGGGTGGTCATTCTCGAAGAGATCTCGGAACTTGGAGCTGACTTTGGTTCCTGCTGCGGTGTGCCAAGGAAGGCGAGAAAAAAGCAGTAGTTGAGAGACAGGTCACGGCCTTGGCTTTCATGTTCAAGCTGGCAGGGCAGAGGGACCTTACGAAAGAGTTCATAGTGCGCAAGGTGGTGCGCGGCATGTTTAACGGGGATCGCAGGCCAGATACCAGGCGGCAGATCACCTTCTCTTTGTTACTGCGAATGGCGCAGGTGTTGGCAGTAAAGTGTAGGACCCCCTTTGAATCTCTGCTTTTCCGTACAGCTTTTTCCCTAGCGTTCTTCGTAGCGTTCCGGATAGGGGAGTTAGTCGCGAACAGTAGACACGGTTCCGGGGGTATACAAGTGGTGGATACCTGCCTCAGGGAAGGCACGGTGGTGGTATGGCTCCGGAGGTCTAAGACCGACCAGCTGGGTAAAGGTAAAGAGGTGGTGTTACACCGCGTGGGCACGGAGTGTTTCCCCTACAGGTGTATGGTAGAGTACTTTGGTCAGCGACCGGTGGGACAGTGTACGCTGTTTATTCATGCTGACGGGACGGCGTTATCCCGGTACCAATTTAAAAGGATGCTAAAAGTTGCACTACACAGTTTGGGCTTGGAGCAGGCAGAGTTTGGAACACACTCGTTCAGAATCGGGGCTGCTACCGAAGCAGCTAGGTTGGGCTTACCCGACGCGTCGGTCAAGCGGATTGGTAGATGGGAGTCAGAAAGTTTTCGGTCTTATGTACGGCCTAAGGCAGTAGTCTAATGGATGTTGCTTTCTGCTTTCAGGACGACAGAAGCAACTGTGGATTGTGGGTCACTCGTATGTGTACTGGGCCCACAGGTTGGCCGCAGTTACAGAGGGAAAGACACAACTGGGTTTTCCTGTCATAGACTTGCACGTGCGGTGGCTCGGGGTGCGAGGTCTGCGGTGGGCGCAGTTGGACGGTCTGTTGGACACTTACGCCCAGCGGTACGGGCAACCCACGTTGATGATAATTCATGCCAGCGGTAACGACCTAGGAATGGTTCCCATGCAGACAATGCTGAAAGTCATGAAGAGAGATGTGGAGAACTGGACCAGGAAGTTCCCGGGTACGTTCGTGATATGGTCGGAAATGATAAAGAGAAGATCCTGGCGGAATGCGCGAGACCCCGTCAGTTAGGATAAATCAAGGCAGAAGATTAACCAACAGCTGGCAAGTTTTGTTCGGAAGGAATGGAGTTAATGATGTTGGAGTTTAGGGAGGGCTCGGTTCGGGCCTTGGCTTTGATGGACAGCAGGGGGGATCGCAGTCTCGGGAGGCGTCCCTCTGTGGCGGGGGGTGAGTTGCCCGGCCCACTGGCCTAAGTGGGCGTGGCCCTACCTCACAGGGCGTGCTTACTTAAGATAAGCATTGGGGCTTTGGGCAGGGCCCAAGGCATGAGGTCACTGTCCGTGGCCGGGCTCGTTGCCCTTTAGTTAATATGTTAATATGTAAAATATATACAGGTTTTTTAAGTTATGGTAATACGGTTAAATTATAATAAAGCTGTGGCCCGTGTTTCTCCCAAACATTCGGTGTGGTGTCAATCATTTTATGATAAGCCTAAATGGATCATGCTTGGGTCACGATGATTATTTTCATTACTTGCATGTAGTATTCCAATACTTTAACTTTTAATAATATATATATATTAAACCATAGAGCTGGATATAAATTCACAAACAGATATGCAAATTTAAACTAATGAATATTAATATTTTACCTCTTAATGTTATAAATGTTAAACCATAGAGCTGTCGATAAATGCCAAACTCATCCATAAAATAATTGAGTAATAAGCAACATATAATGAAGGACCCATTCTCAGAATTTCTCTCTTTTGCCTCTCTTTTAAACAAACTCTCATTTTTATCATTCTGCCATTTTACTCTTTCTTTGAAGGCTCTTTTCTTTATGTCTGGCTTTCTTTATTCTATAGTAATTTTGTTCTTTTCTTTGTTCCTTATCTTCCCCTCGCACGTGTCTATTTTATTTTACAGTATGAAACTCTAAAATGCTCTACTCAGCTCTCCATTAACCCTTCCATATGTTAAAACTCCTTCTTTCAAAATGTTCTCTAAGGGACAGAAGATAAAATCTTGGGATTGTTACAGCTGTCTTTTTATGTGCTGCATTGGCAAAAAATAATCTGTATCTCCAAAAATCTGACAAAATGTTGAAAATGAAATACAATGTCTGGAACAAAATTATATGCTAAAATTTGACTTTTATTTCTGGTTTCTTATGGTGTATTATATAGATCAAAATTATGTATAGAGTCTATATGTACATTATCAGCCTTATTAAATTGTGATTCTGTAAATTTAAAAGGGCATATTTTTTTTACCGAAATTTTTAGTTAGTGAACTTATATCCGAAAGCAAGGTCTTCCCTAACTAAAAACTTCTGTAAATAAAATATGCTGTGTGCTTAAATAGAGCCCTTTTAAATTTACCGAATTGCAATTTAATAAGGCTGTATGCATATACAATAGCTGTATAAATAAATATACTTATTTGTGTTGTGGGATTCATATATACATTAAAAAACAGAAGGGGAAGAAATGCCCTACTCTAAAAAACGAATTTATATAAAACAAGAGTTTAAAAAAACTATGTTAAATAATAACGTTTAAAAGGAAATATAAAGAAAAAAAATATTGGTCAAAATACACCAATAATGTCACTGAGCAAACCATTGTGAAAGAACATGATTACAAAATGGCAGTTTGGAAAATGTCTTTCCTCTATTGAGTGTAGGTGACTAGCATAAGGGAAAAATATCTCTTATAATCCTATTAACATATGAGCAAAGACAGCTCAAAATAATTATAAGCTCAGACTCTCTAAAGACTACTAATACAGTCACATTACAGCTAAGTAATGTTTCTATTGTGTCTGTGTTTTAGAAGACCAACCTTCACCTTCACCCTATTAAAAGACTACAGTGGTCACATTTTTTAATTTGCCCCTTTTGAAACATTATCCTTAAATATAGAACTGTTGATAGAATATCACATACTGTATAATAGTTGTCAAACAATGAATTGTCGTCACGCTTTGCGAGCTTCCAAAGCAAGGGGCCTCATTTGCGGAAGGTGGAGGCTCCAACGTCTGCTGCAAAGAGCCTTTGGCTCATTGCAGGCGCGAGGGTCCGCAATTGCGGAGTTGGAGGCTCTAGGACGCCTCACAAGCGGTTACAAACACCCACAGAAGCTGGACTTTGAAGAAATAGATCTAACATGCAATCACTAAAGGGGGTGGGGGGGGGGGCACCCAGGACCTCTGCAAGTGAAGTTCCACCTCAATTTAAGTCCAAATTTCCGAGTTTAGACACACGAAAATCCGCTAAGCAAGAGAAAAATTGTCCGCCGAAAAAAACGAAAACGAGGCTACAGGACCCTAATGCCACAAAACAACACCAAACACGGACAGATTTTCCAAAAAGCCATAAGAGGTACAAGATACACTTTTAGCAAGGACGATAAATCAGCCACACCCGCGTACCACATACACATTCGCCTCTATTTTACAACACTAACTTACACAATGCGGAAGTACCCAGCTACACTAACGGCTTCCCCTCGCGCACGCAGCCTATTTACACTACACGCTGCACACATTGCTGACACTTACACCTCAGCTCCACAACAGTGCAAACCTACATTGTATGCTGCAGGAACATCAAAACAGATTGTCAGCTATTTAGCAGAATGCTTCCTGCATATATTACTTACAAATAGGTAAAGTATATTCATTTATTAATTATTTCATTACAATACAAAATTACATATACACCAAAAAAAGAAAAACTATCGCAATAAACACAAAATCCATTCAATGCGCGCCAAACAACGAGGGCTAATGCTGCTCATAGCACACAAACTACACCAGGGAACAGCCTTGCAATAAGCGCAAAAAGGAGATCAGCGCCAACCTTACAATGACAGCAAAAGCGCATCTCATAAAAAAAAGGACAACAACCAAGAGCCTCGCAATGAGCGCCAAAGGATCTCACACCACCCAAAAAATTAATGTCTGTGGCAAACAGCATTACCTGCCTTACAATTTTATTGCCCCGTCATTTTTGACGGGCAAGTCACTAGTAAATATATAATAATAATAAAACACAATGATGCCACAGTGGAATATACCATATTGATGTTCATGAGGTGGGAAGAGATTTTGGAAAAACAGAAGTTTGTATCTGCATAATGGGAAGGTGGCATATATGTCTGCCAATGCTCCTCATTATGTTTAATGGAATGCTTAGGAGCTTGAACCCTGATGAAAAAGAAGCTGCAAGAAGGAGGCTTAGTAAAAAAAACTGTTGCATATAAAAGTGAAAAGACTATGGCCCTCATTCAATTGCGATTTGGCCAATTGAATAGGGCTCTAAATAAGCACATAGCATATTTTTTCTAAATATGTTTTTAGTTAGTGAAAACCTTGCTTTTGGATAGATGTTTACTAACTATAAACTTCTTAAAAAAAAGAGGTTATGTGCTTATTTAGACCCCTATTCAATTGGCCAAATTGCAATTGAATAAGGGCCTATGTGAGAGTCTTGTCAATTTTTTTTTTTTGCTTTCTAACATTTTTCCATTATCGAGTTTTGAGGTCCTAAAATCACCTCTTAACAGTAAGCACATTTCAAACAAAAAGTCCTTTGTCAAGACACTCTATACATAACAATAACATACAGAACAATACAAATAGTGTATATCGGCTTCAGGAACCGTACCTTAGCTTGCTTTATTATCTTAGTTGTCCCATCAAAATAAAAAAAAATAAAAACTAATTTTGTCCCAACCGAGAGATACATGTAAAATAACCAGTGCTCATAAATCCTGAGATTGTCCCAAAATCCTACTTGTAGTCTGAACCCAGGGTAGAGGGACAAAAAATGTCTCTGAGAAGCGAACAAGCATCAGATATGACACCATTATCAACCTATCACCTTTTTGTTTTGAATTTAAGTCTTGATTCCTCATATGTGATCCAATGAAGTGGTTAATACCGCCACCTCCATGAGCCCCCCAAATACCCTCTATGTTTTATGACCCCAGGGATGCATCGGATCCCCACCAATGGCCCCTTCTACAATGATCCTGGGGAACCCCCTGGATCCCCCCCAACACCCACTATAAACTGGGGGAACCACAGGGAATGCCTCTTTTCATGCTCTATGAGTGGGTGAACTTCAAAGATTCCCACTTTCCACATACTATCCTAAGGCATCCCACTTCTAGCTATAGACCCGCATACCACCAAAAATGATGGTCCTCTGTGACTATTAACTCCCACCTTGAGGGTCCCTAGAGGATCCCTGTGGCAATTAAAATTAACCCTGCAGCCATGAAAAATAGTATGTTAAATATTTATTAATTATATATATATCACATAGCATAATTGTCGAACTAGGAGAAGTCGTCACGCTTTGCGTTATGCATACGACTTAGGCGATGAGCGCCAAAGGTACTCATCGCCTGCAAACCTCGCGTGGCGAGAAGTTATCTCAGAGCACTTAGGCCTTGCATCACTCCCAGTCTCTCCTACCTCCTTCCCCGTATCCTCCCTCCTCCTCCCTTTCCCCCTCTCCAATTACCCCCCTCCCCTTACTTACCTTCATCAGCTGCTCTCCATGGCGTCTTCCGGCTGTGTCGGGACCTGGCATATGCTAATGACGTGACAGCACATGCGCATCACGTCAATAACATATGCCGGGTCCCGACACAACCGGAAGACGCAATGGAGAGCAGAAGGAACAGCTGATCAAGGTAAGTGAGGGGAGAGTTAGAGGGGGGCTCCCATCACCCCCATTGTCTCCTCCCTCCTTGCCCTCATCCTCCTCCTCGTTGCCTCCCCTCATCCTCCCTACCTCCCCTCAACCTCCTCCTCCCTGCTTACCCTCCTCCTCCTCCTCTCTGTCTCCCTTCATCTTCCTCCTCTGTGCTTCCCCTCATCCTCCTTTGCTCCCCTTATCTTCCTCCTCCTCTCTTTCCCGCTCTCCAATTAACCCCCACTCTCTCCCCTGACTTACCTTCAACAACTGTTCCCTCTGCTCTCCATCGTGTCTTCTGTATAGAGACACGGCATATGCTAATGACATGATGTCACATGCCCGCCACGTCATTAGCATATGCCGGGTCCAGACACAGCTGGAAGACGCGATGGAGAGGAGCAGGAGCTGATGAAGGTAAGTGAGGAGACAGGGAGAGGGGGGGAGGTAATTGGAGAGGGGGAAAGGGAGGAGGAGGAGGGGGAGGAGAAGGAGGATGAAAGGGGGGGAAAGACACAGGGGAGGGAAAGAGACAGGGGAGGGGGAAGAGACACAGGGGAGGGGGGGAAGAGACACAGGGGAGGGGGGACACAGGGGAGGGAGGGGGGACAGACACATGGGGGGAAGAGACACAGGGGAGGGAGAGGGGGGACAGACACACAGGGGAGGAAGAGGGGTGAGGACTCACAGGGGAGGGAGAGGAACAGACAGAGGGGAGGGGTGGAGAGACGGGGGGAGACAAAGGGGAGGTCGGGGAGACACAGGGGAGGGGAGAGAGAGACACATGGGGAGGGAGGGGAAGAGACAAAGGGGAGGGAAGTGGGGGACAGACACACAGGGAGGGAGGGGGAAGAGACACAGGGGAGGGGGGAAGAGACAGAGGGGGAGAGACAGAGGTCAGGGGGGAGACACAGGGGAGGGGGAGAGACACAGGGGGGGAGGAAGACACAGGGGAGGGAGAGACACAGGGGAGGGAAGGGGGACAGACACATAGGGGAGGGAGGTGGGAAGAGACACAGGGGAGGGAGGGGGGACAGACACATAGGGGAGGGAGGTGGGAAGAGACACCAAGAAGGGAGAGGGGGAAGAGACGCAAGGGAGAGAAAGGGGGTAAGAGACACAGGAGAGGGAGAGGGCAAAGAGACACAGGGGAGGGAGAGGGGGAACATACACACAGGGTAGAAAGATGGGGGAAGAGTCACAGGGGAGGGAGAGGGGGAAGAGACACAGGGGACAGAGAGGAGGGGGCAAAGGAGACACAGGGGAGGGATAGGGGGAGAGACACAGAGGAGGGGGGAAAGAGACACAGGGGAGGGAGAGTAGGGGGAAGTAGGAACAGGAAAGAGAGAGGAGGGGAAAGGTGGAATGGGGGAGAGAGAGAGGAGGGGGGAAGGAGGCACAGTAGAGGGAGAGGAGGGGAGAAAGTACACACAGGGGAGGGAGAGGAGGGGGAGAGACACAGTGGAGGGAGAGGAGGGGGAAAATGAGACACAGGGGAGGGAGAGGAGGGAAGAAAGGAGACACAAGGGAGGGAGAGGAGGGGGGAAAGGAGACACAAGATAGGAAGGAGACAGGGGGAGAGGCCATAGCTATGTTCAGTGCGGGCAGCATTGCCAGCATCACAATTTTATTGCCGTCATTTTTGACGGGCAAGTTGCTAGTATATATATATTGGTAGCTAAGTGTAGGGTGTAGCAGTGGCAAATTGGTGAGGCAAATGAAGGCAGGGAGAGGCAGGTGGAGGCAAGGGGATGCAGGTGGGGACAGATGGTAGAAGGTGTGGGTAGGGATAGACAGTGGGGGCAGAGGGTGGAAGTAGTGGAGTAGAAGGAGGCAGTGGTGGTTTGTGAAATACATTTAAAGAGGTGGAGGGAGTTAGCGACAGGTAAAGAGAGATAGTGGGTTTAGAGAGATGTAGCACGTGGTAGGGGAAAATAGGAGGGGGTAAATAGAAGAAGCTAATGATAGATAGCTAGGTGATATCCCCTGTGCGGTCTTTCCTGATCGACCTCCTTAA
The DNA here is from genome assembly GCA_027410445.1 of Discoglossus pictus. Classification (NCBI taxonomy): domain Eukaryota; kingdom Metazoa; phylum Chordata; class Amphibia; order Anura; family Alytidae; genus Discoglossus; species Discoglossus pictus. The sequence continues at coordinate 63,102,790 of CM050172.1, read as the reverse complement.
CCCAGCCTGGTTCCCCGCTACCACCCTTACCTCGGCAGTGCCATGGGTGTCCCTCGCCACTCTGTGTACAGAGCTGTCAGAGCGGGTGGCTGAAGGGGCCTTGACCAATCAGAGCCCAAGACAGTGAGGGAAGTGGGAGCCGCCTCTGCCTCCTGCAGTCCAAGATCTGTCTATGGCAGCGGAGAGGGGAGAACCCTGGCTGGGGAGAGAGAGACTTGGGGTAGAATGGGAGACAGCGGTAATTAGCAATGTTTCAATTGGAGTTTTTTTCTATTTGCCTTCTTTTGGATCAATTAACAATTAGTACATATATTACAAGGATCAGATAAGATCTAAAAAGGTTGAACTTGATGGACTAAAAGGCTTTTTATTCAACCTTACTTACTATGTAACTATGTAGTTAACAGATGATAGAAAACATTTTCTAATTTACTGCTTAAGATCCATGGAATATTAGATTTAATTTGATTAAATGTAAAGTTATGCATTTGGGAAGGAAAAATCGCCATGCAATTTATAATCTTAATGGAGCAAATTTTGTGGACAACCACCTAGGTAATAGTGCTCAATGCCAAGCAGCATCTGCAAAGGCAAATAAAATATTAGCATGTATTTGAGAATGGCATAGATGCCAGGGAACCAAATATAATTCTGCCACTATACAAATCCCTAGTACGCCGTCATTTGCAATAAGGATTACAATTTTGGGCATCACGTCATAAAAAGGACATTTTAGAGCTGGAAAAATAAGAGTGAAGGGCAGCAAAACTAACAATTGGAATGGAGAGGCTATGTTAATAAGAAAGATGAACCAAACTTATTTTCTCTAGAAAAAAAATGTCTAAGAGGGGATATGATTACCTTATAAAAATACATCCAGGGTCAATATAAAGCTTTGTCAAGTGAGCTTTTTGTGCCAAGAGGTTTTCAACTGACAAGAGGACACCCTTTGAGGTTAGAAGTAAAAAGATTCCACCTTAAAGAAAGAAAATGGTTCTTCACAGTAAGGGTGGATAATCTATGGAATTCTCTACGAAAGATTAAGATTTCTCTATCTGTGTATGTTTATGCAAGGACTAGCTATCTAAAAAATATAATTATTTATACAATCTGAAAAAAATGTGGCAAACCATGTAAATAATGCTATATAATAATGGAATTATTTTAATGCATGTATTGAATCACTGCTAGTCAATAAAAGAAACATCAAGGTAATTTATAATAATTGTTATTTGGTTACATAACTTCTAAGAATCTCATTTAAAGTGTTTTTGTAGGAAAACTGGAAAACTCATACTTTGAGGATTGCATTAAATTTTACATACCTCACCTGGAGCTTGGACTTTTGTGTGCTTTATCTTCAAAATGGAATATATAGCTCTGTTAATTTCAGGAAAATAATGCCATCCAGTACGATTTTCAAAATCCTATTAAGCATCTGAAATCTTAACGATATTAGGTTGTGCTTTCCAGCACCCTTAATTCACAGCAAAATATAGGATATAGTCCCAAAAAACACAGATGGTTCTAATCTGGGCACATCCTACAAACTGTATCACATGTATCAAACTTGATAAATGAGTTCCTTGCATTTCACATAAGAACTATTGGACAAAATCGTTAATTGCTTACACAGTGTGACATTAATAGAGTCTGCTTGAGACAGAAGCTACATTACATGCATACATTTAAAATTAATGATCTGCTCACATTGATTTATGAGAAGTTAAATGGTCTCACCACCTAAACATTAAATAGGAAGCCATTTTGTTATGTTTTTTGCTGCTAACTCCCAAAACTAAATTTCAAACATAAGCATGACATTATGTTGGATTAAAGTACTTACTCATTTTGGAGAGACAATGAGCCATTTTGTTCATTCAACTAAGAAGGATTTGAGAACCCATCAACAATGTGATGACACTAAATTGTGCAAGGTAATTAAATGGGAAACTGATTTACTTTCACTGAAAAAAAGGACTTACTTAAATTAGAATAATGGGCGGCTAAATGGCTGATGTTTTAAAACTAAACAATAAATATAAAGTTATGCATTTGGGAGGGAAAATAAACACAAAATGGAACCAAGCTAGAGGTATCAGAGATAGAAAGGGGTTTAGGAGTGTTTGTGGACAAACACTTATGTAACAGTGCTCAATGCTAAGCAGCATCTGCAAAGGCAATTCAAATATTAGCATGTATTAAGAAAGGTATAGAAGCAAAGGAAGCAAATATAATTCTGCCACTATATAAATCACTAGTAAGCCATCATTTGGAATTTGGAGTACAATTTTGGGCACCACTTCAAAAAAAAGACATTGTAGAGATTGAAAAAAAGGGGAATGGAGGACTAAGCTTGAAAATTGGAAGTGGAGTTGCAAGGATTTTGTTACACAGCATATCTGTTAAATTCCCTTACAGAAATTGACTTTCATACAGTCTCTGATTTTTTAATTTCCTCTTTTCACATTGTACAGCTTTGTTCATTTTCGTTCACAGATATAAAGTTAGATGCTGCTTTGTATGAAAGAGATTTTTTTTTGTCTTGAAGCAGTACTTCTTGATATCTTTGCCGATGTTCATTTCTATTGTTATGTTCTTAGTTGAACTGAAGACAATTCTCTTCTTTTCATTCAAACACTCTTGCTGGACACAGGTAAGTGTGAAGATAATTTGCTTAATTAACATAAAAGAACATTTTGTGTAGGTCAGTATCTGTTTTCAGTAACAGCAACTTAACCTGGCTCCAAGTGATATCACACCTTTCCTAAAAGTAATAGTCCCTGGTAAAATAAGCACACTATGGGTCTCATTCAAATGTGATTTGGCCAATTGAATAGTGCTCTATATAAGCACATAGCATATTTTTTACAGATGTTTTTAGTTAGTGAACTTTTATCCAAAAGCAAGGTCTTCACTAACTAAAAACTTCTGTAAAAAAAATACTATGTTATTATATAGAGCACTATTCAATTGGCCAAATCGCATTTGAATGAGGCTCTATGTGGTATTGCAAATGCCAGATAAAGGGCTGCAAGGATCAGCGGCAAAGCTAGGGAATCAACGGCCGCGGTGCAAGACTATTTTGAGGGGCCTAAACTAAATTATATATAAATTATTATAGTATTATAAAATCGAATATTATAATAATCCCATACATAAGAAATTAGAACTGGAATTTTCATGTTTAAACACAAGATATAAAAGAAGATATATAATACTATATTTGGACCAAAAATAAGGTATGTCTCGATTCCATGAAAGGGGTATTTAATGATTTAATAATCATTACATAGTAAATAGGGTATAACTTAGTTATACTTATATTAGTAAAAATATATGAAATCCAATCAAATGATAGGATGTGCAATAAGATGTAAATTAACTCATCGATATATATTCATTAAACATGTTTTATGTTTTGAATACTTATTTATGTATTAAATAATGATGCTTATTTATTATTTCTTTCTAGATGATTGGTATTATTTTTACTATATCATGTTTGATGGACAACAACAGAAATCTATATTGTGAGAATCATTTGGATACTATAGGGTTAAAGGCTTACAGTCCCCCATCTAATTATAAGCATTACTATAAAAGAGTGGCATTTGCCCACTTCCAATATATCTCTGAGGAAGCGGAAGTGACACGAAACGCGCGCGTCGGACTTGTCTCGCAGCAGTGACGTCCCCAGGGCCTAGAGGAGTTCAGCGTTTACTGGCGCCAAACTGACAGCGATGGAGTCATAGAACTCCCATACATAATAGAAAGAAAACATACAGGATAAGCTATAGCTATATTTCTTTGTCAATTGTAACCTTTTGATCATGTCCTTGTATAATTTTTATGAAAATATATATAGAGAAGTGTTGAACCCTGTCTCCAAATATTAAAAGATTGGATAATAATGATATTTAGATCTATATAATATATAAGGAGACAATTATACTATAGAGAGATATTTTGATATAATAATCTTTTCCTGTATGATAATTAAGATAGATTATTAAAACTGCTTAAATTTAGAGTATACTGCAACATATTTTATATTATTATTATATCTACTTATCACAATTATTACAATAATAGTTTTGCTTTAAAATAACTGCTTACTATTTAAATCATAATCATAATCATAAAGTTTGCACAGCACTTAGTCACTTTTAGAGTAGGTTAGCTTACTTTGGTATGTTAGATTAGGGGGTAATTGGTGGATCCCCAGTACCACCATCAGGATTAGTTTATTTAGTTTTTTTTAAGTTTTGTGTAGACAGTATATGTAGAATTAGTATAAAGGAGTAAATGGTGGTCTCCACTACCACCAAATCAGAATAGTATACATTTTTCATTGAATCGTAACTTTATAGCACTGCACTTTATCAATTTGATCTTTATTTAGGTTGTATTAAAAAGTATTTTTTTTTGTTCGGTGTCTCTATAGCAATTATTATTATACCTAACTTCTTTCAGTGTTCTAGTGTGTGTTCATTGCTGCTATATGTTAATTTTTAATTGTTTTTAACATGTCATACTTGTATATGTATTAACTAAATTGAGAAATGTTACTTATCCAGATAAAAATGTTTGAATTGTAATTAATTAATTACTATCCTACCTTTGGAGGCCAACCCGGTTTGGATATATAGGTGTTCTTTTTCTCGTCTTCTGTTTATTTTGAGGGGCCCCCAGCACCCAGTTTACACGGTAATAGTTTCTGCTTCCCCATCCATTACTTGTAATCTAAGGGCCATCATTCAAATATGATATGGCAAATTGAATAGGGCTCTATATAAGCACATAGCATATGTTTTTTACTGATGTTTTTAGTCAGTGAACTTCTATCCAAAAGCAAGGTCTTCACTAACTAAAAACTTTTGTAATAAAAAATATGCTCTGTGCTTCTATAGAGCCCTATTCAATTGGCCAAATCGCATTTGAATGAGACCCTGAATATATGCCAGTTTCTTTATTATTTCTACACCTTCTAATATTTCACTCTCACATCACCATTACTTTTCTTGCTCTTCCTTCATTATTTTCTTATATCCATTATTACCTACCTTTTCCTTCTATATCACCACTGTCATTCTGCTCACTCAATTTTTAATTCCATTCCCATTTCACTAAGCCGGGTCAGTTCTTGGAGTTGTGAGGTCAGGTGCACAATTCAATGCCAGGCTTCTATAAGTATACAATTAAACATTAACAGCCTTATTAAATTGTGATTCAGCAAATCTAAAGGGCTCTATATAAGCACATAGCATATTTTTTTACAGAAGTTTTTAGTTAGTGAAATTCTATGCAAAAGCAAGGTATTCACTAACTAAACATTTCTGTAAAAAAATATGCTCTATGCTTATATAGAGCCCTTTAGATTTGCCGAATCGCAATTTAAGAAGGCTGATAATATAATACTTACATTGATTTTTTTTAAGTGTCAATTAAACAATGAATGTCACACTAGATTCCACCCATATTCCTACATGTGACCACCACCAAAACTTCATCACACACAAATATCTAATCATATTCTGTATGAGTGAGGAGCTGAGCCTCACCAAGACTTACCCTCCATTACTATGAGTATTGCCCCCCACCCCCAACTCCTGCTCTGCCAGAAGATTCAACCCTGAGGCTCTACACAGCAGAACATAAAAAACAAAGAAAGAAAGAAGAAAATGCTTGGCTGCACAGTGCCCCTCCACACCAGTGCCCTGGTGGGTCCTTTCCCTCTTCCCCTATGCAAAAGATTGGCAGCAGCAGTGTGCCACCAACCACTAGATGGCGCTGCAAATTTTCGGAATACTGCTGCACATTGCATATAAGGAGCGACGACAGAAAAGGCATTAAAGCTATGAGATATGAGCCCAAAGCCCTGGAGGGCCGAGTGCCAGCACTGAACATAGCGATGGCCTCGCTGTCGATTCAGCAACGTTGAGTTGCTTTATGTCAAAGGAGGGAATAGATCTCCCTGGTGCATTGCACCGTCTGCACCGGTGCTAGCTCCGCCACTTACAAGGACCTAGTTACCACTAGTTCATTTAAGAAATGTGTATTAATAAAATCAATTATACAGCTATAGTACATTTTTACATAGTTATATAGTAATTGAGGTTGAAAAAAGACCTTAAGTCCATCAAGTTCAACCTTTTTAGATCCCCTCTGATATCTGTAATATGTGGAATAATTGTTAACTAATCCAGAGGAAGACAAACAGAAACAAAATTGGAACATTGACCATTGTCTCATATGGAAAACAGATAAAGTTCACTTCTGACCCCAGAAACTGGTAGTTGGATTTGTCCCTCGATCAATACCCTTCCTTCTCTAGTTATAGAGGATAACCCTGAATTAACTTTTTATTCAAAAATATATCCAACCCCTTTTAAACAATATCTATCAAATTCACTGTCAGAACCCTACTTTGGGAGAGAATTCCACAGTTTAACCACCCTTACTGTGAAGAATCATTTTCTTTATTTAAGGTGGAATCTTTTTTTCCTTCTAACCTCAAGGGATGTCCTCTTGTCAGTTGAAAAGCTCTTGGTCCTGTATATATTTATATATAGTTATCATATTTTCTCTTAGGTGCCCTTTTTCTAGAGAAAATAAGTTCAGTTTGGTTAGTCTGTCTTCATAGCATAGTCATAGCATAGTCCGTCCACTCCCCTTACTAACTGTGTTGCCCTGCTCTGTACTTTTTCTAGACCTATAATGTATTGTTATGAAGGGTGCCCAAAATTGTACTCCATATTTCAAATAAAGACACATTAGGGATTCGTATAGTGGCAGAATTCTATTTGCATCCCTTGCGTGTATATCTTTCGTAATACATACTAATTAAGATGCTGCTTGGCATTGATAACTGTTACTTTGGTGGTTGTCCACAAGCACACCTAAATTCCTTCCTATCGCTGATACCGCCATTTTGATACCATTTTCTCTAATTTATGTAAATCCCTTTGGAGTGAAAGTATATCATTATCTGATTTAATTACTTTGCACAACTTAGTGTCATCACCAAACATAGAGACAAGACTTTGCAATCCTACTTCTAAGTCATTAATAAATATATTAAAAAGGAGAGGACCTAATACTGAACCCTGAGGAACCCCACTTACCACATTAGTCCAATCTGAGTATGTTCCATTTAAAACAACCCTTTGCTTCCTGTCTTTTATCCAGCTCTCAATCCATGAGCAGATATTTCGTTTTCACAATAGTCTTCCATGTGGCACTGTATCAAAAGCCTTTGCAAAATCCAAAAAGACTACATCCACTGAGTTGCCTTGACCTGAGTTTCGACTAACCTCCTCACAGAAACTAATTAAATTTGTTTAACTTGACCTATCCCTCATAAATCTGTTTTGATTCCTACTTATAATTTTGTTCAGATAGTCATGTTCTTGTATATTATGCCGTATTCACCCTTCTAAAATCTTTTCCACTACAGTGAGGCTTACAGGTCTATAATTCCTTGGATTTGCTCTTGCTCCCTTTTTAAATATAGGTATCACATCAGCTTTTACTCTAGTCATCTTATAGAGCCCCTGTGTTGAGTGAATCCAAATGTTTTGGCTATTACACAACCCAGTGCTCTCAGTACCCTTGGATGTATTCCATCAAGACCTGGGGCTTTATTAGCATTTATTTTTTATCAACCACTTTTAGATTTCTTCCTGTGTTTACCAATTATTTGGTGAAGGTAGTGTAGGCCCATTTTGTTGCAGGGTCCCAACCACTGGTTGTGTATTATTATTATTATTGTTTATTTGTAAGCCACCAACATATTCTGTAGTGCTTTACATAAGTTGTGATCAAGGCAAAAGAATATTAACACATTATAAAGATGGAGGGGCCTGTCTTTGAGCTTAGAATCCAATGCCCATAGTGCTTTCCCCAAAGCAACCTGCAAGATTGAAAACTTGTAGACTTACAATCTAAAGGTTTTAGGTGTGGTACAGGAGGGTGAGAAATGCAGTGTGCATGTTAAGGAGGCAGGTTATAGGCTTCTTTAAGCAGGTGTGTTTTTAGTGATGTCTTGAAGGATTTGAAGCAGGAGGATAGTCTAGTGGAGCAAGGCAAGGAGTTCGAGAGAATAGGGGCATCGTGATAAAAGTCCTGAAGGTGGGAGTGAGAGGAGGTGATGAGAGAGGAGGAAAGAAGAAGGTCATTAGCAGAGCGAAGAGGGCGGGTGGAGGAATATTTGGAGATGAGAGCAGAGATATAAGGGGGTACAGTGTTGCTGAGGGCTTTGTAAGGTAGGGTCATGATTTTAAATTTTATTCTGTAGGCTATGGGAAGCCAGTGGGGTGATTCATATATACCTCGTGTATACCAAAGAAAATAACTTATTTAGTTCATCTGCCTTTTCCTGGTCACTATTTATCAGGCAGTCAGTTTCATATAGTAATGCTCCTATAGCTTCCTTCACAGCCTTCTTCCCATTAATATATTTAAAAAAAAATTGGTTAGTCTTACTCTACTTGCCATTAATTTTTCATTTTCTATCTAGACAAATCTAATAGCTCTTTTGCAAGCCTTGTTGATTTCCTTGTAAAGCTGCCTCTATTTCCTCTTTCTTGTATAATTTAAATGCCTGCTTTTTCCCATATCTTGATCTTTAAATCATTGTTAAGCCACATGGTATATGATTTACTGCTTTTACTTTTATTCCCACATGGTAGGTGCTGATATGTATGTATATTTAGTAAGGATTTGAATTCAATCTCAAATGAGACTGTGTTGTGATCACTGTTTCCCAAAGGTTGCCCTAGTTCAACATTTGGTAATTTATCAATATTATTAGTGATGACTAAATCCAAGATGGTCCCATTTCCAGTATGTTCTTCCATAACTTGGGTCAGATAATGATCTCTTAGTGTACTCAAGAACCTGAACTGCTGGTCTCATTCATCCAGTTTATTTCCAGGTAGTTAAAATCTCCCATTATTAGAACTTGACTATGCTTAACATGCTTAACTTAATTTACATCTGTAAATAAAAGGTATACAAAATTTATGTTAACTAAGACACACAGTACTACATGGTCTATTGTCCCATAAAGAACTGGATCACACAAAAACTAGATCAGATTAGTACACTTACAGCCTCATTCAATTTGAGATCGTAAGTCCAAAAATGTAGGACTTTGCGGGCCTGCTGCGGACCCAATTTAAGGTGCGATTTAATTGGCCCGGCTCTCAAGTTAGGCGCCGGTTGCAAGAATCGGATAGCATGCTATTGACAGTAGCATTTGCGGGCTTGAACATGATAGCGGATGCAAGCCCGTAACTCGTGGTTGAAGCCCGAAAATGCAAATATAAAATCAATACAGCACTGTAAATGATGGGGAACACAATGGGTGACATTAGAATTAAAAGCACAACATTCTCAAGCTTGCACATCTCCAAAATATAATACTTTATTTCATGTTTAATTTCCGTCCAAAGTCCTACGGGCTTGAGTGACCTCCAAGCCCGTAACTCATTATTCTAAGCTGTAGGACTTCAATGAAATATGGAGGTTGGATTCCAAAGTCCTACGGGCTTGGAGGCTGAAATAAAGTATTATATTTTGGCGATGTGCGAGCTTGAGAATGTTGTGCTTTTAATTCTAATGTCACCCATTTTGTTCACCATCATTGATTTTATATTTGCATTTAGAGTGCTCCAAATTTGTCACAAAGCCCTTTGCAAGACCTCCTTGGTCCCAGTAACCTGTGGTTCGATTTTTGCCATTTGCAAGCTTTGTCGGAGTGGTTAGCGCAGGAAAATTGGAAAAATTGAATAGCGATTTGCGATTTTTGAGATTGCAACTCTTGTTGCTGTAAAAGATCAAAGGTTTTGAGGGAAGTAAGTTGTGATTTAACAAATCGCTAGGAATCGCGGCTCGTAGGCCGTAACTCGATTAGAGGCCGCAAGTCTTTGCCAATTGAATAGCAAAGTAACCTGCGACCTCCATTTGCGAGCCCGGATCCCAAAAAAGGAGCAATAAAATCAGCCATATTATATACACCAAACACCATTAGCTTACTTACAATTTCAATGCTGTCATTTTTTGACGGGCAATTCGCTAGTTAGTTATATTAGTTACTTTAATTACATATATAATGGATTTGTTTTTACCCTCCTCTGTCCTTTCATGTTACAGGAAACAAAGTAACAGTGAATCTTATAGAGGTCTCGACTGCAGTTAATTGTGCTTATATTCCCATCCAACTGAATGTGATCAAATAAGATAACCATTGCCGTTTAATCGTTTCTGTGATGTTTTATTGGTAATTTTCTTCAATTTTGTGTACATCCAAAACAAACTCTGGTAATGTATAAGACATGTTCTTTTAAATGCATGAAAGTTTTGGACTACGGTGGCCCTTGAACTAGTATGTTTCTGGTGTGCAATACAACATCATTCCTAAAAAGGACACAAAGTGCAAAAGTGCGGAGCTTTTCTCCTAGCAGTACAATATATAAAGGCTTTTGATTCAAACTATGATAAACTCTCTTCATAATGCATGGTGTGGGCTAACAGTGTCCTCTCTATAAACAAGCTACAACTTTAATTTCATGATATACTAGAGTCCCCAAATAGCCCTGTTGTCAAATATGCCATGTTATTGTTTAGTGCAATTTAGTGCAAAATGTGCTTGTGAAATCCTGGTGTCGTGCTATGTGGGATAGTTTTTAAATTTGATATAGAGGCATTAGATGAAGTTCTGCAAATATGCTATTCTATTACATGCAAGTTCCATCATATGTATTAACACGTTGATTGCCGGGATCAATATAACACAATAAATATACATGAAATAAAGCATTTTATTGGGCAGATTTGCGGGCTTGAGAATATTGTACTATTAATTCTAAGACCTAGCATCACTTTCACTTTTAATATAAGTACGGTAGTGTGATTTTATTTACAGTTAAAGTGCTACGTTTTGGACTTTACCACCCTTGCGAGTCCTCCCCAGCACTTGTTGGGGTTTGGGCTACATTTGCGTGTTACCGGCTTGCTTGCGAGTGACTTTGTTGCAATTTAATAGCATGATTTGAATTGTAGCGGTTACGGGCTTGACGTTGCTCATCACATACGCTTTTTTTTTGCAGTAAACCTGCAGATCGGCAGCGGCCTGCTTTAGGGGGTTAATTTAATAGCCGTAGGTCTTACTTTCTACAATACGAGCTACGGTTTTACACATAGCTCTAATTTAATAGAGTCGGGACCCGGCATATGCTAATGACGTGACGTCAGATGCGCGTCACGTCATTAGCATTGGCCGGATCGCAACGCAGCCAGAAGACGCGTGGAGGAGCGGAGGAGCAGCTGCTGATGGAAGGTAAGTGAGGGGAAAGGGAGAGGGGGAGGTAATTAGAGGGGCAAAGTGAGGAGGGGGGTTGAGGATGAGGAGGGGGGTTGAGGAGGGAGGTTGAGGAGGCGGGTTGAGGATGAGGAGGGGTGTTGAGGATAGAGGTTGAGGAGGGGGGTTAAGGAGGGGGGTTGAGGATGAGGAGGGGTTTAGGAGGGAGGTTGAGGAGGGGGGTTGAGGATGAGGAGGGGGGTTGAGGAGGGGGGTTGAGGATGAGGGGGGTTGAGGAGAGAGGTTGAGGAGGGCATTGAGGATGAGGAGGGGGTTGAGGAGGGAAGTTGAGAAGGGGGGTTGAGGATGAGGAGGGGGGTTGAGGAGAAAGGTTGAGGAGGGGTGTTGAGAATGAGGAGGGGGTTGAAGAGGGAGGTTGAGGAGGGGGGTTGAGGATGAGGAGGGGGTTGAGGAGAGATGTTAAGGAGGGGGGATGCGGAGGGGGGTTGAGGAGGGGGGTTGTGGAAGGGATTGAGGAGGGGGTTGAGGAGGGGGTTGAGGAGGGGGGTTGAGGAGAGAGGATGAGGAGAGAGGATGAGGAGGGTGGTTGAGGTGGGTGATAAGGGAGGGGGGGGGGAAAGAGACATGAGGGAGTGGGGGGAAAGAGACACAGGGAATGGAGAGGGGGGAAGAGACACAGGGGAGGGAGAGGGGGAGAGACACAGGGGAGGGAGAGGGGGGAAGAGACACAAGAGGGGGATACAGAGGGGGACACAAGAAAGGGGCACAGAGGGCAGCACATTTCTCACCCTCGGCTTATAGTCGAGTCACTAAGTTTTCCCAGTATTTTGTGGTAAAATAGGTGCTTCGGCTTATACTCGGGTTGGCTTATACTCGAGTATATAAGGTAGTTATTTTAAAGAAGCATCCAATAGAGGAAATTTTGGAATTACTGTTTATTGCACTACTGTACCCATAGGGTAATAAAATGATCACAAAGAAACAAAAGATCCTTGCAACAGAATCACCAGTAAGCAATGTAAAACAGTGGTTCTCCATAACCGGTTCTAGGACTGATGATGATACTTACTGATCCTCAGGAACAAAGAGGGTTAAACAGAGCCAAACACTTTAAAAATGCCAGTTCCATTAGCCACTGTTATAGACAGAGTTAAAATGTACTCAATTCAAATCAGTGCAAAACTAGCTGAAATGTATGTGTCACATGTAACATTACCCCATTAAAAATGCAGTCCACATGAGCACTAGAATATAAGTAGCCAGTCCTCAGATCAAAGATGAGAGCCAATGTTTTAAAGTATATTATACACTTTTGAGATCATGCCTCTCTATTTTAAACCTTCATGTATCATGGTTATTTTAAAGTCTTTAAAGTCTACAATCAGTGAGAATGTTTGATGTTAGTGAGACTCACATCTTCAATGACATTTAACATGGCAGCCAAACCATCCTGTTGTTTACTTGTTGCCACATGCTGTTCTGTTACACCTTGCACATTACTCTAGTTTTATTAAATATTTGGCTAAAAACAATGTCTATAATCTTGTATATTATTACATTTAATGTTTTGGTACATTACAATACCCTGACCTTTCTCTTTGTTCGTTTGTGTTATCTACATAAAATGTTATTTGTGTCCTCTACATGTACCATTTTATTATATTATAAAATAACATCAGGTAGATGTGCTTTGTGACTTTTACTGCAAAAGTAACATTCAATGTGACATTAAATAAAATTGCCTATAAACATTACCACAAATGAATCTGACAATGTTTATATGAGTATTTGCAAGCAAAGATTAGTCATTTTCTATTCTTTGATCAACGTTCGTAAAGAAGGGAGATTTAAATCAAGCAACAATCCTGCCTGAAGAATTACCTGCAAGAAAAAATATTTAATATCATGCTTGAATTGCTAATAATTAGTATTTATAAGTATTTATTATCCTCACAAATGCATTCGCTTTTCTTAGCGAAATACAAAATTGTGCCTCCAAATTTTCAGTTATTAAAAGACAGAAAAGTAAGACTACAATAAATCTTATATTTATGACCTAATTTTTTTTATATAAACAATAATAAAATACATTTATGTAAGATTAACTTAACAAAAAAACATTGCCATTGTTTAACTTTAAGTCAAAGATATATAAATAACAAATTTAGTGTAATGTGTATGCTTAACGCTGCACAAAATAGTGCTTGTTTATTGATCTTAGTGGCGACAACATTGGGTCATATACTGCTGTGAAGTCGCTTACAATGAGCTCACTTGGGCACGGCAGTATGAGTGTATTGAAAGTAACCACTCAATAGTTACGAGTAATTTTAAATTCAATCACTGACACTTAGGTTACCACCAGCAATACTTTGCACATAGACTTTATACATTAATGTAATTTACATGTGAGGGTGCTATTGGCTGCAAGGGCAACCGTTTGTATTTTAATTGTCCTTTTTAATAGGGTTATACTTGCTGATAAATTCTAAATATTTGATTCTACACTATTATATTGTTTATTTATAATTAATAAGGGTAATGTAATAAGGCATACTGGATTAAATGGGAGACTTTTTTCTTCATTTTTTTGCTTATATTATAAATTCTTATCACATTATCCTTCTTTAGAACATATTCAAAAGATGTATAGCAGAGAGCTCCGTCAGAGTTACCTGACTTTTGGGCAATCTTGCCCTGTAAACCCCCTGTGACACCCCCAATAACATCAGGGGGCACCAGGGGAAGCCGTCGGGCCCCCAGAGAGTCGCCCCGACTACCGGAACGAGGCTCGGGAAAAGTGTTGGAGCACTCTGAGCTCAGCAGCTTCCGCACAGCAGTGGAGCCTCCTGCGTGCCTGCTCTGCCTGCTCACCCAGCACAACACACCAAGAGGAGACTCAGGCCGGCCAGGGGCAGCACGGAGGCACAACAGGAGGACAAGGTAGGCTGGATCTGCCGGGGGCTGCGGGGAGAGGCCAGGAGCCCCTATAAGCACTGGGCCGCCATCTTGACAGGCCAAAGCAGGCCTAGCCAGAGGGAGAACTCCCTCTACAGATACTGGGGGCACATAGCATCCCCCCAGGCAACCGAGGGGCAGCAGGGGGATCCCACACACCCTAAAACCCCCCTGAGAGAGAAGGCTGGGCTGCATAGCGGCCATCAATGCTAAGAAGAAGGGGGAGAGGTTAAGCCCGCGAACCCACGGCCGCCATTTTGTGGCACCACATGGTGGAAGGGAAACAGACACAGACAGATCCCAGCTGACCTACACCCAAGACTTCAACCCCCAGGAAGAGCTAACCCCTCTGGACACCCCATACTGGGTCTTGCCTCTCACACTGTGAAAGTTCATTGCACTAAAGGAAAGCGGCAACTAATATCTAGTCTGAAGCTTTAACCCTGACAACACCAGACCCTGCACTGAGCTCAACCGGGCGAGAAGTCATTGCAACTTTACTAAGGCAGAGGATCCTGCCACCCTCTAGGTTCCACACAGTGACATTCCAACACCTTGACTTAACAACCTCAGACAACCCTGCAGTTAATTTCTTGTGAAATCCTGTGAAGATCTGCATGAACATTGCTGCAGAGAGCCTTTGCTGCCACCCTGTGGCCACTCAGTAAATCTGATGTTGATGTGGGCCAAGGCAACCAGCCTGAAAGCCCCCTTCCAGTTGCTCCTGGCGGAACCTGCAAAGACCGATATGAAGCACTGAGCCAAGAGATGTGAATGAAGCCTGACAGGAGGCCTTGACTAACAAGCTACAACGACCGATCTTATATGAGAACACAGCTTCTGGCCACACCAACCTAACAAACTCTACAGCTACGCACTCCTGAGGGAACTGATAGCAGAGTAAGCAAGGGGGAAAAATACTACAGCTCCTGTAACACGCACATCTCCATCTTCAGAAATGAAGAAAAGTAGAAAGAACTCCTCCGCAAAGGGCATCCGAGAGCACTTCACACCCAAAACAACAAAGCCGCCATCTCCACTGGATTCAGCTTCAGACCACTCTGAATCATCTGATTAGGAGGAGATACCCAAGAGGTCAAAACAACACATAGGCCTATCGCCTAGGGCCATTGCAACGATAGAACAGCTTCTAATCAAGGCACTAGAACCCTTAAGAAATGACCTGAAAGAACTGGGGCAGAGGACCCAACTTCTGGAGGAGATGGTGGATCAGATGGGAGAAGCGCAGCAACATGACAGGTCTGCCATAGACCAGAACTCGTATAACATTATGGAGCTGAACGATAAGATTGAAGATCTAGAGAATCGATCCCGCCGCCATAACGTCAGGGTACGGGGGATCCCAAGGACTACGCAAGACCTGACAGGGTACTTAAAAGAAACCTTCACTTCAATACCACCCGATCACCCAGAGGGCGTCCTCGAAATTGAACGAGCCCACAGAGCGCTAGGAGGGGCGAGAAACCCAGAGACCCCTAAGGATGTTGTGGTGAGATTCTTGAGACAACAAGCCAGAGACCTACTCTTAGCAGAAACAAGGAAGAAGCAGACAGTCAAAGGACCAGATAACTCCAACCTGCAAGTGTATGCAGACCTGTCCCCCAACACATTAGACAGAAGGAGACAGATGAAACCTGCACTGGCGATTCTGCAACAGAACAAGCTCCAATACCGGTGGAACTTCCCCTTTGCCCTCACCTTCAGCTACCAAGGAACATCACACACCACCCGCAACTTGGAAGACTGCCTCGCAGTACTGCGCCAGATTCGTCTCTGCCCAGCGGACCTCCCAGCAGAGGAACACAACTTCCCCCCTCCTCCTCCCATCCCGAAAAAACAGTGGACTGTGGTAGGGTCACAGCGACCGAAGGAAGACCCGCCTCCCCCCAGGAGTCCCAGAGACAAAAACCTGCCCCGCAGGAGCCAAGGCGGGCTGAGTACTCAGCACAGAGGAGGCCTGGGCCCGACTTCAGAAGGCCTGATACCACCGCGATCGGAGTGAAGGCAACCCACCAACAGGAAGTTATTTTGAGTCTTTACTTTCTCATTCATTTATGGGTCTTCTCTGACCTGCTTTAGTGAGGGTAGAATAGGCACTGATGACTTTAGTTAGGTCAGATGTTAGTCAAGGCCTCTAATGAAGGGCCTGTTAAAGCCAGATGCCCGAAATAGACGGAAGGCATCCTAGTTTACTTCAGTTAGTTGAAATGTTGTTGAGGTTAATAGTTATTATTTTTGGAGAGAGGATACCACTAGACTTGATAGAGAAGCGAGTAAGCTCCCAGGGAGCAATTAGCAAATTATCTCTAAGTCCAGAAAGATCACCACTGATAAAAATGTATGCGGAAAACTATAAATTCCCAGACGACAGTAGTCGAGGTTTATGCAGTCAACAAAGCCTAACTCAGGGGACTAGCTTTCAGGAGATTAGAGGAGCCTGTGGGACTGAAGGAACCTGGTCAATTGTAAATCTAATGTTGTGTCTTTCTGCTTCCCTCTGGCCTAACAGCGGACGGAGTCTCCAGCACCAGAATCCCCCCTCCAAGCCTCCACCCGCCCCCGGCCACCAAGGAATGGACGTCGGACAAGGAATAAAAGGTAGCCAGGCAGACCATGCACTCCTATCCACCAAAACACAATGAGTAGCTCACAGTACATATTCATAACTCACTATGTTAAGGGTTTCAACTCCCCCTTTAAGAGGAGGAAAGCCTTTAGGCAATACAAAAGATTGAGGCCCTCGGTTATCTTCATGCAGGAGACTAATTTCACACACAAGTGTAAACCAAAATATCTGCATGGGGAATACCCGACAGTGTACATGGCCACTCAGTCAACGAAGAGGGCAGGGGCAGCTATCCTGATACATAAGCACTTCCCATTCACCCCGGAACATACTAGAATAGACAAAGAGAGGAATTATGTTTTGGTCACCGGCTTAGTCTCAGGCCAAAGAATCTCCCTACTTTTCCTATACTCCCCCACAAACTCACCACACCAAACCCTGATTAACACGCTAAGAGAGTTAGACACACTAGACCTAGGCAAACTGGTGATTGGGGGGGATTTCAATCTGACCCTAGATCCAGCAATAGACAGATCAGGACACGCCCAGGACTCTAGCTTCTCAAAAAAACGGAGTCAAATTAAGCAGCTAATGGCCAAACTGGGCTTAGTGGATGCCTGGAGAGGCTTACACCCGGATAATAAGGAATACACATACTACTCGCCCACGCACGGCACCTACTCGAGGATTGACACATTCCTAACTAGCTCACTACTTTTTGATAATATCCGAGAATCCGACATTGTCCCCTGCCCCTGGTCTGACCACGCAATAGTAGCTATTAAATTAACTTTAGGCCCTAACCTATCCCCATTTAGGAGCTGGAGGATAGACGAGCACCTTCTGTCAGACCCCAGCAGCTTAGCATCCCTAGCAGGAGACATTAGGCAGTACTTCGAGCTGAATGATTCTCCTGATACAGGGGTAGGCTGGATTTGGGTAGCCCATAAGGCTTATATAAGGGGCTGCTGCATCAAACTATCAGCACAGCACCGTAAGGCACTCAGACGGAAAGAGGGGGATTTAACATCCACCCTCAACAACCTAGAAAAACTCAATCAAAACTGTCCCTCCACAAAGCTCCGTGACCAAATCAACAAAGTCAGGATAGAACTAGATGGAGTACTCTCTGCCCATACAGAGAAGGCTATGAGGAGGACTAGGCACCTATATTATTGGAAAGCTAACAAACCAGACAGAATGCTGGCTAGGAGGCTGAAAGCTAAAGAGATCCAGTCTAGAGTGACCCAAATTAGGAAGCCAGATGGCATAATCTCTTGCAGCCCTAGGCATATACAGAAGCAGTTCCAAACCTTTTACCAGCAGATCTACTCGTCTGGGAAACTGGCAGAGGGGTTGGACCTTGACTCCTTTCTAAGTACCATAGATCTCCCCACATTAAGTGAACAACAAGTAAATAGTCTTAACCTAGATATCTCACAAGAGGAGGTGAGAACAGCAATTCATAGCCTTAAGATAGGTAAATCCCCAGGGCCGGACGGCTATTCCAATCAATACTATAAGAAATTTGAAATCCTATTAAACCCCTATCTGACATCCCTATTTAACGCTATCATGAGAGGGGAAAAAATGCCCCCGGAGCTAAATCAAGCGGAACTGGTAGTCATACCGAAAGAAGGTAGGGATAGCTTGGAGGTGAAGAACTACCGGCCCATATCCTTACTGAATGGGGATGTCAAACTAATGGCCAAAATAATGGCAACTCGAATCTCCAAGTTCCTGCCAGAAATTATCCATAAAGATCAGGCGGGGTTTATACCCCATAGACAGGCAGGGGACAATGTCAGACGTATCCTTAACATCCAATACCTAGCGCGGAAAAACAACTCTCCAATGTGCCTGCTAGCTCTAGATATAGAGAAAGCCTTCGACACAGTTGAATGGCCGTTTCTGTTTAAAACCCTGGACAAATTTGGTTATAGGGGCTGGTTTATCACCTTACTCCGCACATATTACGAAGCCCCAACAGCCTTCTTGAGGTTGCCAGGCGACCACAGAGCCCAAATTAACATACAGAGAGGAACGAGACAGGGATGCCCACTCTCACCCCTACTGTTCGCCATAGTCATGGAACCCCTAGCGCAACTCATTAGAGCGGATAGGGAAATCCAAGGGCTTCAGGTGGGGCTGCAGCACTACAAATGCTCATTCTTTGCAGACGATATCCTATGCACCCTAACAAATCCCGGGTCCTCTATTCCGGCACTGATGTCAACTCTTGACAAGTTCGGTAAGGTGTCAGGGCTTAGGCTGAACTTAGGGAAATCGGAAGCTCTGAGTGTAGACATGGCACAGGGCGACATAGATCATTTGAAATCCCTATTTTCCTTTGCGTGGCCCACCAAGCACATAAAATACTTGGGGGTCAATATCACACCTAAAATTTCCGAGTTATATAAGGCCAATTACCCCCCCATGTACAAAAAACTAAACAAAGATTTGTTTAGATGGAGGACTTGCCCTCTCTCCTGGACCGGCCGAATAGCGGCAGTTAAAATGAACATCCTTCCAAGGATTCTATATCTCTTCCGTACGCTCCCTATACCAATCTCCTTAAAGGACTTGGACCGGTTCCAGTCCAACATCTTTAGATACATATGGAACAACAGAAAATCCTGCATCCCCAAGAAAGTAATGTTTAGACATAGCAAGGATGGGGGACTATCTTCCCAAACCTGCGAGACTATTTTAAAGCGGCCAGACTATCCCAACTACCACAAATACATTCAGTCAGACATCAGCCGAGCTGGGCCTTTTTGGAACAACAGCAAATGCAACAACATAGCTGGGACACACTAATTTGGGTTCCTGAAGAAATGACCCCGATAAGAACTCACCCAAACCCCATAATAAACCTAAATTTAACAACTTGGAAATGGGCCAGATCTAAGAACAAACTGGGCATAGGTACATCTCCCCTTTGGTCGGTCCTTTCATCACAAGATATTTGGGCTTCCATGAGTATTATGTCGAAACATTGGTGGGCTTCCAGAGAACTAGATAAGTTGGGCTCCTGGTTTAACGGGAATCATTTGATGACCCTGAGACAGTTCGAAGAAAGACATACCCTCCCCCCAGGGGAACACTATAACTATCTAAAAATAAGAAGCTGGGCCTGTGAAGCATTTAAAAAATTCGGACCCCCGAAATCCTCCTGGTTCTCGGTAATCTGCAAAACTCTACCTTTAACGAAAGGAATATTAGGCACTTTATATGACACATTCACTAAATCAAATAATACAGAAAAACCATCATATATCTGTAAGTGGGAAAGGGAGTTAGGAGGTGAATGGGATTGGAAAAAATGGCAGAAATCATTCTCCAACCTACGCAGGGCAACAAGTAACTGCTCGCACATAGAGACATCTATAAAAGTTCTCCAGAGAATATATTGCACCCCAGACAAACTCAACAAATATGATCCCAGAGTGAGTAGTAACTGCTTTAGGGGCTGTTCACAGATAGGAGACCATGCCCATACCTGGTGGCTATGTCAGAAAGTCCATGACTTATGGGAAAGGATAGCATTAATGGCAACAACGTTATTTGGTATAAGAGTCACAGCCACTATGGAATCCTGCCTACTAGGGGTTAAACTCTCTAGTTTATCAAAAAAACAGAATAGGCTATTCCAGATAATGGCCGCCGCTACCAGTACACAAGTACACATAGCCAGCCAATGGAAGTCAGAAAAGCTAAGCGTGCAAGAGGTTATTAAAAAAATAAATTACATAGCAATAAATTAAAAGTTAACATCTGCTATTCTAGATACTTTGGCTCAGTTCCAAGAAATCTGGAGGCCTTGGCTAGAGTCTTCGTTAGGTTTCCCCTTGCCCTGATGGGCTCACTGATAGCACTATAACAAAAGCAAAACAGAACTAGGCCCAAAAAAGGCTTGGAGCGGAGGAGACTCGAAGACTGGTCCTGGAGGCTCTGATTTGACTGGTTCGCCTGGAACACAACACAGGAGGTGAATGTATGCATCATAATTGTATAAACTCAACCTGATCTAGGGATTCCTCCCTTATCTCCATAGTTATTTATTTGTTTGTTTATCTAAAGTTTCAGTTTCTATGTAAATAAGTTCTGTTTGTTCATGCTTCCCTTGCTTAAATTATAGGACCTAAATAACTATTTAATAATGGGAAAAATTAAAAATAAAAACCTGGAAGGAGATACTAGTAATTTGACCACGAGGGATATATGTTTATAGAAAATCTTATGTGTTAATGTACCTAATGCCTGTCCTTACTTTGTATCCCTTTCAATAAAAAATTTTATTACAAAAAAAAAAAGATGTATAGCACAAGTGGATGATTTTGAAGGTATGTCATGACAAAGCATCACAAATAATAGTTGTGCTAATTGTGAGTTGTTATCACGCAATGTTAACATTTACAGGCTTGTATATGCGCAATGAGCTCCTATAGCACTCATCACAAGGCCTGAAAGTTACGGGTTTGACAGGGGCTGCAATAAGCACCGAAAGTGCTCATCACAAGACCTGTTACATAGAGGGGGGAGAGGCTTGCAATGAGCACCGAAGGCGCTAATTGCAAGGCACGAAAGTTGCGGGTTGGCCGAGGCCTACAATGAATGGCGGACATTGCAAGGATGGTAAAGTAGAGGGTGGAGAGTCCTGCAATGAGCACCGAAGGCACTTATCGCGTGGCCTGCAAGTTAGAGGAGGTAGAGCCTCGCATTGTATGACAAAAAGAATTGCCAGGCTTCAAATTTTATTGCCGTCATTTTTGACGGGCAAGTCGCTAGTCTTACATATTACTGCTGTTAGTGAGCGAATAAACTTGTGCAAGTAACTGAACCAGTCCTTCTGAGCTAGTCTTGTTTAGACAAGATATAATGACACAGTAAAATACTCATCAGTATTTCTCCATGAATTCTTTCTCATGGTAGGATATCCAGGTGAATGCTCTGGTTAATAAAGGGGATGACCCATTTGCTTGTTTTGAAATGCAATTTACATGTACATTGTAATATTTGTAAGGATCTGACTCCCTAGCCGCTTAATCCCTGAATTTTGTTATCCTTGCTCAACTTGAGTAATCTCTGGGCATCCTTGATGTACTATGTACCCACGGAGGCACACCTCCTTGTCTGAACTGAGAGTGTCATCACAGGATGGAGGAAGTGAAGGCGCAGTCTTCATCACTTGTGGCATGAAAAAAGGGCTTCTATAAAAATACATAAATCTGCTCAAGAAAGTACCAGTGTGCCATGTTTAGCAACTTGTGACACCATTGTAACATTTTTCTTTCTGTAAGGACCAAATTTGCTTATTCCACCTGCCCCTCAACCTTGGACTGATACTGTCTAATCTTCTCCAAATTAGACTTGAAATGGATGCTAGGCCGAATTTGTCATTAGGCCAATTAGGCAGTCGCTTAACGGTACTTCCCTGTGAAGGACGCTTCATTCCTTACTAAAAAAAGGATCCATTGTATAAAAATAAAGAAAAATAACGACCGCCAGGAACTAGAGTTAAAAGAGAGGGGGAGATTTCTGCTGTGAGAGGACCTGATGCAGAGAAAATGGTGAGTACTAGAGGATTTTTTGCAATTTAAATCAACAACAAGCTCTGGAAATCTGTTACTTTTTTCTTTCTTTTTTTATTGACTTTCTTTGCAAACATATATCATACATAAAATAACAACTTGAACTTGAATATTCATTATACAATCTTAATAATTGGTACAAATAAAATTAAAATGGTACATTCTTGTTTCTAAATTTCCATCCATACCAGAGTAACACAAAACATTGACGTTATTTTGCGAAGTGGACACATTCATGCAGCGAGAGAGGATTGTGGAAAATGTTTATCTCATATTTTCCATATCTTTACGAATGTATCAGATCGGTTATTAGTTAATAATCCATTTTGATGATTTTATTTCTTTCTATGACCTCCTGGAGATCACTCCAAGAGGGTATTGAAGGTTATTTCCACCTTTTCACTATAGACCATTTAGCTACCATCAATATCTGTATAATCAGATTCTTAATAGATTGGTTTATATTGTCAGGGGAAATCTGAAAAAAGCATCCATTCAGGAGAAAGTTTAAATTTATTACCAGATAGACATATATATGAGTGAACCATGTTGACCAGAAATGTATTTTTCTGCAGGTCCACCATACATGTACTGTAAGTGGGAACTATTGTTTTCATTACATCTCCAACAATGACTGGAGTACTTTTCTGGAGCTATTTTTGGAGAAAAGATGGTACTATAGACCATCTTTGCAATACATTGGAAATAAACTTCTTTATAATTAGTGCATTTAATGACCCTTGTAATTAATTCACAGGCCCTACTCCAGTCATCTTCACTACATTCTTGGCTTAATTTGTTTTCCGAAGCTTTAATCCTAATGGTTGTACCTTCTTGAGAAAATGTTTTAATTGTTTTGTACCACTCGGATATCAGATATCCTCGCCTTCCATACAGAAGGAAATCTGTTACTTATTTTTATCACTGACATGTATGTATGTCACCTCCTCCCTGTTCTGTATCTCTACATTGTGGAGCTTCTTTCTCTCAGTCCTCTAACTAACCATTCCCGTGCAAATCAAAGCATGCTTGCCCACCATTCATCTTGTCAAACATTTTTTATTCCACTTGTTTAAGCTATCTTGTTTGAACCTGCTATACAATCACCTGTGTTTTAATTCAAATATTCCTAGTTCCTAAAATTAGCTAACCTCATCCTCCTCTCCACCACTACTCCCCAGGGCCACCTCTCTCTCTCGCCTCTCCTCTTCTACTCCTCCCCACCTCTCCACTCCTCTCCCCTCCTCTCTCCTCCCTCCATAACAATCGCCAAAATAAAATAAGAATAAATCAATCAAAGTTTGGCTGTATATGTATGTGTGTACATAATAACTGTTGGGGGATGGGTCTCACTTACGGATCAAGCAAGTGCTCAATTGATTCAAGCTCTATATTTGCTTCTGCATAAGCTCAGTTTGTCTATTTTGCATTTTTTTTGTCATGTAACAAATACATGTAGTAAAATTGGTAAAAAAAACAATATTCTTTTATTAATTTAACACAAATTCAATTATTGACAGTTAATAACAACTGAGATAACAAGACAAATAATGCATAATCTGGTACACTAATACTAGATACATAAAGCTCTACAATTATATATGTCTAGGACTGGCAAGATTGTTGCATGCCTTTCTCAACGCTGGACTCATATTATACTGGTACAAAATAATTCATTAATACTGCCCAAAAACATCAAAGGCTTTAAAAATGAATAAAAAAAAGATATTAATATTTTTAAAATTGGCACATATTTCACTGTTTTATAAAAGCTTTTAATAAAACTAGTAATGCCTTGAAGTTCCTGACTGCACAACGTATGAGTCCATTTTCTGCAAGGACCAAAAATCATAAATACCCTACAAATTGCATAAAACTCTTATTGATGCAAATAAAAAATGTCAACTTCATATTCAGTTTTTTAGACATTCTAGACTCTAAGTGAAAAAAAGAAGGAATTTATTATTGCAGTAAAGTCAAATATGAGTATTTAGAGGGAGCTTATCATTATAGTTCATTGAGGAGCTGAAGTAATGTGCTTGTAAGATCAATGTACCTTGAAGTGAAGATATTCCTGCTTAGGGTCAGATTTAAGTACCATAAAAGCTGTCATGGAAGGATTTTTTAACAACTTTAAAATAGTGTAAATAGCTTCACATTCTCTCTTTGTTTTTACCTGCTCTAGATGATAGTATAGAGCAGTATGGATGATTTCAGTGGGCCTTTAAGTGTTTATAATGCAAAGGGCACCTTATAGATCATTGCATTGAATGAAGAGTAAGGAAAGCCCCATCCTTGCAGCTCAGCATCACTTCAAAACATTGCTCATATATAGGGCCCTATTTAATTGCAAGCCTGTAATTACCTTCAAACTGAACTTTTGGCAGGTCAAATTTTTTCAAAACATGTAGATATATTCAATTGTCATTAACCCGTAATTACATGCTCACAGCCTCAACACGCAAAACATGATCCCTTAAGTAGCATTTTAGGGTATGATTATGATCAATTAAGCAAGCCAGTCATTTACATTTTAGATAGTAATTGAGACCATCATCGTGACGTCAGTAAAACATTGAACATTTAAACTACAATCAATTAGTGTTTAGAAGCTTCAGTTTGTGATTGGACTCTTGATTCCTGGGATCAATATACCACGGAAATGAAACTTTTTTTATTGCTGACTTGCGGGCTTGAGGCAGTTAATTCTAATGCTTTTCCAGTATTTGTAAGTACAGTAGTGTGTGTTTATTTGCTTTTGCTGTGTTACCAACTGGTGTTTAACCCTCTTGCGAGTCCTATCTAATACACGTATCATTTTTTGATACATTTGCCATTTTCGGGTTTAAAGGCAATTGCGGGTTTGTTGAATTGTTGTAATTGAATATTGGTTTTGCTTCTTTAGCACTGGTAACATTTACGGGCTTGAAACATCAAAGAAGGAGATAGGACGGGGTTACGTTTTTGACAACTGCAGTACTTTAGAGCCTGTAAATCTCAAATCGAATGCCATTGCCAGTTGAATATCAGTAACATTTATGGGATCCATTACGGGCTCATGTAATTGCGATTTGGACAATTGAATATGGGCTATAGTCTTTACAGACTGAATAGCTGAATAGCTGGAGAAATATTTTTTTTTATTATTAGTTTTGGAGTGATCTGCATTACATTCTGCTGAATGTAACCCTTCCATGAAGAAATTACATTACATTGCCGTTAGTGTAGGGGTTAATTTGTATTTCAGGCACTAGACATATTTTTTCCCAAAGACTTTATGATCCATCTGCCTTTGTTTTGTGGTTTTTATTCATAGACAAACGATCATCTGCAGCAGCACAATAGTGAAAAAAATACATTACTGGATATGATAATGGGTTGCTTTAAATGTCTAAATGGAAGTGTCAGCAAGGATTATGGGCTGTTGATTAGACAGCTGAACTTTTAACAATGACACAGACCATTTTTCCTTGCAAAAGGTTGTCATCGTTATGTGATAGAAGTGGCACTTCCAAGAGGCAGAATAGTAAGGGGACATTCTGGGCTACCAGCCCACATTTTATCAGCATTACCCAGTGATATTAAAAAGTGTTCCTCATTTATTTCAGTAGAGAAATGTTTATATACCAACACCATGTATGTATAACAAAAGTCTAAAGAACCATAGATGTCCCATATTTATAGCATGCCCTTTTGATTATGGAAAACATGTGTGTTGAAATTAAACAATGCTTAAATACACTGCAATATATCAACTATTGTATGCAATTATTCTTTACTATGCTGGCCATTGCTTTATCTGCTTACCAGGGTCGATCGCAAGACAGGCAATCGGCCGTTAGCTTTGGCGGGCTTGGACCTGATCGCAGGGATTAGACCGCAGATCAGAGTACAAGCCCGCCAAACTAAAAAGTCCAAAATAAATTCAAGGAAGACCTGGGGGACATGAGGATTTCATGTAGTACATTGGCTAGCTGGCACATCTCCGCTAGCCAATACTGTCATTTGTGGCCACAGTCCACCAGGCTAACAGCGATGTGCCACCTAGCCAATGTATTGGCTAGCGGCGATGTGCCAACTAGCCAATGTACTACATGTCATCCCCATGCCCCCCCTAATGTCCCCTATCAATTACAGCGCTGTACAGTGCTGCATTGAATATATAGTTACCCCTAAAGATCTGCAGCGCCTCCTTAAAGAGACCGCGGCACACTAATGGTTACCCCAAGCTGGAGAAGACAAGAAGAAGGACTGGGACATGGTGGTAAGGTAAGTTTAATATTTAGAATGTGTATTGTTTTTTATGTAGTGTTTATTTTTGATTAATTTGATGTTTCTTTTTTTCCTAGGGATAAGACCTGAGGCAGAAAACCCATCATCACTGAAGGGACATCTAGGCAAGGTAAGTGGTCTTATTTATTATATTTTAGGTTAGTTTAGGGGTTTTAATGTAATGTAGATAGGGGTGATGTTGTATAGATAGGGGGTAATGTATAGATAGGGGGTAATGTTGTATAGATAGGGGGTAATGTATAGATAGGGGTAATGAATAGATAGGGGGTAATGTATAAATAGGGGGCAAAGTCTTATAGATAGGAGGTAATGTATAGATAGGGATAATGTTTTATAGATAGGGGTAATGTTTTATAGATGGGGTAATGTATAAATAGGGGGTAATGTTGTATAGATAGGGGGTAATGTATAGATAGGGGGTAATGTAAAGATAGGGGGTCATGTTTTATAGAGAGGGGGTCATGTATTGTAGTTAGGGTTATATTTGTAATTTATTTATTGCTGTACTGTAATGTTATGTATATTTGTGTATGTATTTTCTTTGCAGGTGTGTAATAATTTTTTTATTTTTTGTAGTGTGGGGGTTGTGTAATGTTCCCTTTTTTATTTTTTTGTAGTGGGGGTTGTGTATTGTTCTTTTTTTATTTTTTGTAATGGGGTTGTGTAATGTTCTTTTTTTATTTTTTATGTTGGTTGTAACGTTTTTTATTTTTTGTAACATAGGTTACAAAATAGGGGGTTAAGTAGTTAGTGTTAGGTAGGTAGGGGTTAATAGGTTAGGGTAAAGGGGGTTAGATTAGATTTAGGATGGGTTAATGGGGTATAGTGAGGGTTAAGGGGTTAATGGGTATAGTTAGGGCTAATAGTGTAGTGTAGTCCTGGAGGACCCTCGTGGCACTTATGGGGTTAACATAGGGGTTAATAATGTCCTATAGGGTTCTATGTAGACACCTATTGGACTGAGGGGGTTAATTTTAGTCTCATGGGGATTAATTTTAGGTGCCTGGGGGGTACTTATAGGGCTTGGGGTAGCCATTAGTGTGCCCTTTAAGGACCCGTGATGGGAAATTCAAACCCCACAATTCCCCAGGCTTGAATTTTGAATTCAAACCTGCGGCGGGAAATCTAAATGTTGTAGATTCCACGCGGAGTCCCACAGCCAAGGAAAGGGATTAATGTGGGGAGCCTGCAGGAGTCCCGATGGGACCCCTGCAGCAAGGGTTAATGTGTGCACATTGCAGGGGACCCAATGAGGACCCCTGCATTATAGAGTTAATGTGTGCACCCTGCAGGGGTCCCATTCGAACCCCTGCATTATAGGCTTAATGTTAGGACACTGCAGGGGTCCCGTTCATACCTCTGCATTATAGGGTTAATGTGTGCCCCCTGCAGGGGTCTCGATTGGACCCCTGCATTATAGGGGTGATGTAGGGACACTGTAGGGACACTGCAGGGGTCCAGATTGGGTCCCAAACGTGACCCTTGCAGCCAGCAGGGGACTTAATTGGAGCAGCCGCAAGGGCTTCACAGCCCTTGCAACAGCTCCAGAGCACACGTAAACATACTCATCGGCATGTACCATGTGGAAATAAAATGAATAGGAGTAAATCACATCCCATGTGGCTTAACAATGACTTAAAGATCATGATGAGGAAAAAGAAAAATGCATTAAAATTATACAAGAAAAAGGGAACAGAGGCAGCTTTATGTGACTAAGGAAATCAACAAGGCTTGCAAAAGGGCTATAAAGGCAGATGAGCTAAATAGGTTCTTTTTGTCGGTATACACAAAGGAGGTACCAGTGGTTGGGACACCGCAACATAATGGGGCTACACTACCATCACTAAATAATTGGTTAATGCAGGAAGAAATCCAAAAGGGATTGGAGAAAATAAATGTTAATAAGGTCCTGATGGAATACATCCAAGGGTACTAAGGGAGCTGGGTTCTGTAATAGCCAAACCATTATATCTAATCTTTCAAGACTCACTCACTACAGGGTCTCTACCGGATGACTGGAGAAAAGCAGAGGTGATACCTATATTTAAGTAGGGAGCAAGAGCAAATCCGGAGCAAATCCGGGGAATTATAGACCAGTGAGCCTCACATCTGTAGTTGGGAAGCTTTTAGAAGGGTTAATAAGGGACAGAATACAAGAATATGTCTATTTGAACAAGATTATAGGTAGAAGTCAACACGGATTTATGAAGGATAGGTCATGTCAGACCAATCTAATTAGTTTCTATGAGGAGATTAGTAGGAACTTGGATCAGGGCAACTCAGTGGATGTAGTCGTTTTGGATTTTTCAAAGGCATTTGATACAGTGATCCATGGAAGACTAGTGAGCAAACTAAGGGATACAGGAATTGCAGTAAATATCTGCTCATGGATCGAGAGCTGGCTAAAAGACAGGAAGCAAAGGGTTGTTGTAAATGGAACATACTCCAATTGGACTAATGTGGTAAGTGGGGTTCCTCAAGGTTCAGTATTAGGTCCTCTCCTTTTTAACATATTTATGAAAGACGTAAAAGTAGGAAAGTAATGTCTCCATTTGTGCTGATGACACTAAGTTGTGCAAGGTAATAAAATCAGACAATTATGTACTTTCCATACAAAGGGATATTGCATAAATTAGAGAAATGGGCGGCTAAATGGCAGATGAGATTTAATACAAATAAATGTAAGGTTATGCATTTGGGAAGGAAAAATAGCCATGCAATTTATAATCTTAATGGAGCAAATCTAGTGGTATCAGATATTGAAAGGGATTTGGGAGTACTAGTGGACAACCACCTAGGTAACAGTGCTCAATGCCAAGCAGCAGCTGCAAAGGCAAGTAAAATATTAGCATGTATTAAGAAGGGTATAGAAGCAAGGGAAGCAAATATAATTTTGCCACTATACAAATCTCTAGTATGCCCTCATTTGGAATATGGAGTACAATTTTGAGCACAACTTCATAAAAAGGACATTTTAGAGCTGGAAAAAGTACAGAGAAGGGCTACAAAACTAATAAGGGGAATGGAGGGGCTAAGTTATGAAGAAAGACTAACCAAATTAAACTTATTTTCGCTAGAAAAAAGGCGTCTACGAGGGGATATGATTACCTTATTTAAATACATCCAGGGTCAATATAAGGCTTTGTCAAGTGAACTTTTTGCAGCAAGAGATTTTCAACTGACAAAAGGACATCCTTTGAGGTTAGAGGAAAAAAGATTTCACCTTAAACAAAGAAAAGGGTTCTTTACAGTTAGGGTGGTTAAACTGTGGAATTCTCTACCAAAGGAGGTGGTGACAGCGAATTCGATAGACAACTTCAAAAAGGGTTATATATATTTTTGAATAAAGAGGGCATTCAAGGTTATCCTAGATAACTAGCGAAGGAATATTGATCCAGGGAGAAATTTGATCTCCAGTTTCTGGGGACAGGAAGGAATTTAGCTTTTTTTTTCCTTATGAGACAATTGGCAAAGTTTCAATGTTTTTTTTTTTCTGTTTGCCTTCCTCTGGATCAATTAACAATTAATAATAAATAGTCCACATATTAAAAAAATCAATAGAGATCTAAAAAGGTTGAACTTGATGGACTAACTCTTTATTTATCCTCAAATACTATACTATTAATAATTATTTAACAACTAATAAATTAATAACTAATCTGCATATTGCAGATCAGAGGAGATCTTAACACGGTGAACTTGATGGACTGAAAGTCTTTTTTCAACCTTAATTATTATGTAACTATGTAACTATATAACAAGTAAGCTGCGTCCATTTTCGGGTAAAAAAATTATTAAATTCTGGTGCAACCAATTACCTTTAGGAGTCACATAATTAGTGAAATGATGTCCACCTGTGTGCAATCTAAGTGTCACATGATCTGTCATTACATATACACACCTTTTTTGAAACCCCTAAGCAAGCAAGCAAGAGGCACCACTAACCAAACACTGCCATGAAGACCAAGGAACTCTCCAAACAAGTAAGGAGCAATGTTGTTGAGAAGAAGTCAGGGTTAGGTTATTAAAAAAAATATCCAAATCTTTGATGATCCCCAGGAGCACCATCAAATATATCATAACCAAATGGAAAGAACATGGCACAACCGCAAACCTGCCAAGATACGGCCGCCCACCAAAACTCATGGACCGAAAAAGGAGGGCATTAATAAGAGAGGCAGCACAGAGACCTAAGGTAACCCTGGAGGAGCTGCAGAGTTCCACAGCAGAGACTGGAGTATCTATACATAGGACGACAATAAGCCATAAGCTCCATAGAGTTGGGCTTTATGGCAGAGTGGCCAGAAGAAAGCCATTACTTTCAGCAAAAAACTAAATGGCACGTTTTGAGTTTGCCAAAAGGCACGTGGGAGACTCCCAAAATGTATGGAGGAAGGAGCTCTGGTCTGATGAGACTAAAATTGAACTTTTCGGCCATCAAGGAAAACGCTATGTCTGGTGCAAACCCAACACATCACATCACCCAAAGAACACCATCCCACACTGAGTGGTTTAAAAGGAAACATGTAAATGTGTTGGAATGGCCTAGTCAAAAGCCCAGACCTCAAACCAATAGAAAATCTGGGGTCAGACTTAAAGATTGCTGTTCACAAGCGCAAACCATCCAACTTGAAGGAGCTGGAGCAGTTTTGCAAGGAGGAATGGGCAAAAACCCCAGTGGTAAGATGTGACAAGCTCATAGAGACTTATCCAAAGCGACTTGGAGCTGTAATTGCTGCAAAAGGTGGCTTTCCAAAGTATTGACTTTAGGGGGGTGAATAGTTATGCACATTGACTTTTTCTGTTATTTGTTGTGTTCTTCACAATAAAAAAAAACATCTTCAGTTGTGGTCATGTTCTGTAAATTAAATGATTCAAATCCTCAAACAATCCATGTTAATTCCAGATTGTGAGGCAGCAAAACACGAAAAATGCCAAGGGGGGTGAATACTTTTGCAAGGCACTGTAGTAGTTAAAAAAATACAGACTATATTTTAACTCTATTCTAAAAAAATCCAAATATTAACACAAGTTTAAGAGCATGCTATATATGAGCCTCATTCAATTCAATAACTTGCAAAAATACCAAATTTCGGTAATGTCACCCATTTATTCAATGTCCCTCAGCTTTAACATTACAGATCCCAACCGCAACTAATAAACCAATGCTTGTCAGTAAAGCACAAGACATGACATTACGCAAAATATGGAGATTGAGCAAAATTACATTGCTCAATCTCCCCTTCCACCAATGAGAAACACCAAGAATCCCCTCCATCCATGCAGGCATTGAATGGAATCCTTGAGGATTCCTTTCCCTGTTCACACCCAATTATTATTATTATTATAGTTAACGCGCCGACATATTACGTAGCGCTGTACATAAATTAAGTTCAGACAAAGATAAATACAGATTAACATATAGCAAAGGAAGGAGGGTCCAGTCTTTGAGCTAGGAATCCAATGTCCAATCACCAATTTCCCTGTGAACTCCAATCTACATAACAATGGAGGTCCATTGAGACCACCGGGCACCTAAAATATTAACCCAGTATCATGGGGATCCTTAATAATCAGCTGTGGCACCTAATTGTTAACCCCCACAATGGTGGTTTCTAATGAACCCCGCTGGCATCCTAGATGGGCCCCTTTGGCATCTAAATATTAACCCCATACCACAGGGGTCCTTAACTGACACCCATGGTATAACTATTAACCGCCTAATATAATTATTAATCTTTAAGAGCCCCGGTGACAGTGGGTTAGTATTTAAGGTACCATGGGGGTCTCAATGGACCCCATGATTATTTAGCAAGGGGATAAGGGGTGATCAGAGATTTTTATGCCTTTTGCGGGTACCCTATTGTACTTGTAATAATTTTAGTCAAAATCAGCAATTTTTCAAGTTGCAAGTAATAAGTAATTTTTTTGTGATTTGGAATAGAAAAGCTATTTTGAGCAAAAGCAACTTGTAATCTTACTGATGTGTAAAAATCACTGGGGATGCAAGATGCAAGTAGGGATTGATCGCAGGCATTGCGATTAGCACACTCGCAATCATGTTGAGAGGTGTGAATAGAATAGCTAGGGATAGTTACTTACCATTTTTGTATGTTGTAACTTTACAAAATATGAAATTGAATGGGGCTTTTTGTGACTTTATTGGTTACCAAAGACCAGATATGTGGCCAGCCTTTAAACAGCTGCTAAACTTTAACCATCACTTGAACAGATCTTCTAACAGAGCTTCCCTCTATGTTGTCCTTTAATCTTAGGATCTTTCCTTTATCTGACATTGTTGGAAATTAATTGTTTCCTAAATAAGGACAACCATGGATAGATAACACTGAGGTAGGGTATTGGTAAGAACAATTTATAGCAGGTAGGGAAATTGTGATACCATCTCATGAAACCCTAAACTACTATAAATCCTCTCCTTCTTACCCATAAAGCATATGCCAATCTGATAGATATTTCATTCATCATAAAGCTTAAAATTATCCTAGGAAGCCTAATTACCATTACTCTATCCCAGTGTCCCAGTTAATCCCACTTAACAAGTCTCCCATGTAGCTTTTACAATAGTCTCCTTCCACTATCTTAAGCCCTGTCCCATTATCAATACAAGTAATATTTTGTATATTTTAAATTACCTAAATTCTTTTTTGTTAAATATACATTGCGTCAATAATTTATATATGCAGTTGTATAGCCCCTTTGGTAGAAAAGTGCTATATACATTAATATTATTATTATTAAAATTATTATACAAAAAAATAATTTGTACATGCTTCCCATACTTCCATTATATGCATTTCATTAGAAATACACCAAAGCAGAAAAATGACCTTTTGCAACCAAAAGAACATTATCTTACTTATTAAGAAAAGCAATTAAGATTATCATAATTGTGCAATGCCATCCAATTCCTATACATTTCCCCAACAGGGAATGTAATTAGAAACTGCAGAAAAGGTCAAGCTGACAGAAGAAGGAGGAGGTAGAAAACAGACATTTAAAAAATAAATACCTTAAAAAAAGGCTTTTGCTATTTCAGCTAACATAGGGATATGTTTTGACAAGTGGTAGTGTCCATTTAATACAGGCCAAATCAACTTGCACATGGTAGCCTTGTAGAAAGTTGGTGCTTCACAAAAGCTCCTCAGCAAATCAAGATCTGCCTGAATTGTAGGATTCAAGATTTCATTAAAACAAAATACTACCAGCCATGTGTTTGTACCCATAGGGCCTCATTCAATTGCAATTTGGCCAATTGAATCAGGCTCTATATAAGCAAAGAGCATATTGTTGTACAGATGTTTTTAGTTAGTGAACTTCTATCCAAAAGCAAGGCCTTCACTAACTAAAAACTTCTGTAAAAAAAATGTGCTCCGTGCTTATATAGAGCCCATTCAATTGGCCAAATCGCAATTGAATGAGGCCCATTGTGAGAACCTGCTGCATATTGAGTGTGTTTTGAACCATTCTGAATAGGCACTGAATGTATTATGTTGTATAAGCTCATTTATACAGATGGTGAACCTGAACACATACATAACTTAAATATATCAACCAAAATCCTACCCTTCCATACCAATTTTTCTTCTCACCTGTCATCTACATCTTTACATAAATAAAGAGACTAAATAATTATAAAGTTTAAGAACCATTACATTCTTAGTTACAACAATAAAATAACTAAACCCTAATGTGGACCCTGACAGTGACCTATCTTAACTAAAGTGGGAGATGCAGAGAGCAAAATGTGACATATCATCACAACTCAGCAGGTCTCACTGAATTCATTAAAATTGTTAATTTTATTAATTAAAGCAAAGGTGTTATGTGGCTTTGCCTTCACCTTGCAATGATAGAAATAACATTAGACATTTAGGGCCTCATTCAAATGCGATTTTGCCAACTGAATAGGGCTCTATATAAGCACAGAGCATATTTGTTTACAGAGGTTTTTAGTTAATGAACTTCTATCCAAAAGCAAGGTCTTCACTAACTAAACACTTCTGTAAAAAATATGCTCTGTGCTTATATAGAGCCCTATTCAATTGGCAAAACTGCAATTGAATGAGGCCCCTAGTCATTTTATAAAATCCTGATTAGGATGGGTCATAGATTGACTTAGGTAGAAGAGATGAGTACTGCTGCTTTAATATTCAGGAGTAATTATACTCTACATTCCTTGCAAGCAGAATCACTTACACAATTAGTTAAAGAGCCTACTCGTAAGGAAGGTATAGATTTAATATTCAGAAATAGAGATTTGCAGTCTTAGGGCCTCATTCTATTATCGGCCGTAGGAGATGCGGGGCCACAAGGACCGGCCGCAAGCTATTTGCCTATTCTATTCCCTTCCGGCCGGGGATTCCGGCAGGCTTGCGGCCGGTGCCTTGTTATCCCTTGGGGCCGCACGCGCCGGAGGAAAGCCTTTGATCTTAAACGGCCGCAAGATTTTCGGCCGCAAGAAAATCCTGGTTGCTATTCAATTACTCCGGGAACCCTCTCTGCAAGGCTAAAACCGAGCCGCAGCTTACTTGCAGCAAAAAGGTCCCGCAGGCACACAATTAAGCACATAACAAAGCCATAATAAAGCCATCCTGCACTCTGAGGAGACTATAAAGTGATTGTAGGTGTTAGCATTAATAGCACAACATTCCCCTACACTCAAATCCGTACATTTTTTTAAAAAATTTATGTCACATATCCATGTAAAAAGTCCAGAGGGCTTGGAGCACCTCAGACCCGCCCACGCTGCGGCCGGAAAATAAACAGTTAATGTAATCTCGGATTTGGGCTGATGTGCAAGCTTGAGAGGGGGTTGCTATTAATCCTCATGTCCCCATTATGATCCCTAGCATTTACAGAGCTTTACAGTGCCGTCTTGAAGTTATTTTTGCATTTAAAGATTTCTGAGCTTACGGCCGGTTGCAAGATATACGGCCGGCCGTAAGGGGATAGCCTTGCGGCGCCGTCTATTTGAATTGCAAGGTAACGGGACCCCCGCAAGGAATCGCAGCTTTGCGGCCGATTTACGGACGATAATAGAATGAGGGCCTTATTAAATTGCAATTTGCCCAATTGAATAGGGCTCTATATAAGCACATAGCATATTTTTTTACAGAAGTTTTTAGTTTGTGAAGACCTTGCTTTTGGATAGAAGTTTACTAACTAAAAACTTCTGTAAAAAAACATGCTCTGTCCTTATATAGAGCCCTATTCAATTGGCCGAATCGCAATTTAATAAGGCTCATAGTTTTAAATGTTTCTCTAGAAGAGAGCTTATGATCTACAGCCTTATTAAGTTGCAATTCGGTAAATTTAAAAGGGCTCTATTTAAGCACGCAGCATTTTTTTCTTTTTTCCAGAATTTTTTAGTTAGTGATCTTTTATCTAAAAGCAAGGTCTTCACTAACTAAAAACTTCTGTAAAAATATATGCTATGTGCTTATATAGAGCCCTATTAAATTTGCTGAATCGCAATTTAATAAGGCTGTATGGTTTTAAACTCTAACAAGGAAAAAACATTTTTCCTTAGAGCCTTTGTGTATAGACTGTCTAAACATATGGAAAAAAAAAAAACATTTTTAGATGCTACCTCACAGTGCATTAGGTATATTCAGAAAAGTAAAAGAAAGGCAATCTGGTACTCTAGAGAAGTGTCAGTCATTTGTAAATAAAGAAAACATAACAGAGGCAGACAAGACTGCCAAGACTGCTAAGGTTCACAGAGGACAGAAAATTGCACAATCAATAAAAAGGTCCGAAACCTTCCTTTACATATATTAATGAAAAGAGAAAATCTAATGGAGAAATAGTTATACGTAAGAAATAGATTGCAGCCATGCAGAGGAAGACAGGGACATGGCTAAAATAACAGTGACAGGCATTTTTCTAAGGGTGGAATTTCCATTGTTTGGTGGTGCATTAAGTGATCAAATATTTAACAGGTCCTTTCCTAGAATATGAGGTTTTAGTAGCATTATCAAAGTTAAAAGTGAACAACTCGGTTATGTAGATTAATAATAGCTGTTCAGAATTGCCATAGCTCCCCTCCCCATAAAACAATCACCATTGGATGCAGTCACCATTTATAGAGATCATAGGGCCCAGGAAAATAAAATCTGTCACTGCCTCCACTTCATCCCCATCAATTTGCCAGGGACTGAGATTGCAGTTTACCATGATCTTTGTCTTTTTAGTGTTGAGCAACAGGACAGCTTTTGCACCCTCATAAATAAGACTTTTAGTTCCTCCTCACTTTCAGCCAACAGACTTGTATCATCCATGTATCTGCCTCTCCCAGCAATATTAATTCTGACTTTGGATTAGTCAAGGCCTGGCCTTACACATGATGTATTCTCTGTATAACTTGAATAAAAAAGGTTACAATATACAACCTTGTTGCACTTTCCTGATCTTGAACCATTCAGTTGTTACATGTTCGGTTATGACTCAGGAGGTAGATGAGATGGCCTGGTACCCCCATCTCTTTAAGAACTTGACATCTTTTGTTGTGATATAATTTTGTATTCAGTTGGACATATCATTTGCTATCTTCATTGGACTACTTTCAAAGCCTCATTAGTAAGCCGGTGTCCCTTTTTAGTTTTCCTTCTTTTAGGGATATTCTATGTTGCTGTTTTATGTACAATGTCACAAATATCTGTCCAAAGTTCTTCAGGCATCGATCCTCCATGTCCAGACCCTTAAATCTATTCTTTACCTCCACCATATTCATGGGTGATATTCTTTATTTTGTATCTGCTTGGTATCTGCTTGGTCTAAAGATTTTCCCACTTTTCTTCAGTTTATTTCTGAATTTCACAATAAGAAGCTCATAATCTGAGCCACAGTTAGCTCCAGGCTTAGTTTTTGCTGACTATATAAAGCTACTCCATCTTTCTCTATGACTGTATAGGGCTCCATCTAATTTCTATATTGTCCATCTAGTCTTTGACCTATTTCATTTTGTACTCCAAGGCTTAACTTGCTGGTTATTCTAGGTATCTGTTGGTACTTTAGCATTCCAATCTCCGATGATGAGAGTAGCACTATTTCTTGGTATTATAACTAGAAGATATTGCATAACCTCACAAAAGTGGACAACTTCAGCCTCTTCAGCATTCGTGGTTGTGGCATGGTGTAATATTAAATGGCTTACCTTGAATTTAAATTGAAATCATTCTGTCATTTATTGGGTTGTATATAAGCACTTCTTTGGCCACCCTTCGATTGTTTATGAGCGCTTCTCCATTTCTTCTGTGGGATTCTTGGCCACAGTAGAAGATCTGGTGGTTGCCTGATATGAAATGTCCCATTCCAGTCCATTAGAGTTAATTAATTTGCAGGATATCAGTGTTTAATCTTGTTTTCTCATATTTGACCATGTCATGTTTGCCTTAGTTCATAGTTCTAACATTCCAGGTTACTATGCTGAAGTGTTATTTACAGCAGCAGGCTTTCCTTTCCCCTCCATACACATCCACAGCAGGGCATCCTATTCACTTTGGACCAACCATTTCCTTAGATAAGGTACTACTCATCATACTCACCCTCTGCTCTTCTCCAGTAATGTGGTAGGCATCTTCTGACTTGAGGGGCCCATCTTCTGCTGCTATATCTTTTTGTCTCTGGTTTTGCTTATTCATAAGCAAATATACTGGAGTTATAGACCAGGGAAAGCAGTTGTAGTTTATTCCGTAGACAGGACACTGGTTAAAGGATACGGTCAAAGAGTTATAGTTAAGGGACTATAGTTAGAGGAAGGTATGGTTGACTGCAGCCTGTTTTGTTTAATATTTTTATACATTAAGTGATATAACTAATGGACTTCAAAGTAAAGTTTGCCTCTTTGCAGATTATAAAAATATAACTGGCTTGATATTTCAGGGGGAATAAGTCAAATAAGTAATGGTTTAATAAAGCTAGAGCAATGGTTAACTATATGGAATCTAAATTACAACTCTGATAAATGCAAAATTATGGAAGATTATTTACTGGTAAATTGATGTTGGCATCTGATGGGTAAAGGGACTTTATTATATTGCATATTATTTTGCATAATTTAAAAGTATTATTGCCTGGTATTTCGGGGCTGTGTCACTCTTTTGAGTGGGACCAGACTGATATACTACAGGATATTTCTCCCTGTGAAGAGCACAAGTGAGCTAAAAGAGGCTGCTCTGAGAGTGTGTTATCATGTCCATAGAACTAACCTATTAAGGTTGGTTTGTTCTCTGATGAGCACCTCTGACTTTGTTGTTCTATAATTTAAAAGTAGACAAATAATGCAACACCTAAATATTATTTCCAGTTCATGGAGAACATATCATCAGAGTGATAATAACAATTTAGAAACAATTCAAAGAATGGAAACTAAAATGGTGTGTGGTCTAAAAGATAAAACTGATAAGGAAAAACATTATGACCTAAATATATATAGCTTACACAAAAATATGATAAAAGCTTCTGAAGAAAGCTTAATTGACACCTCATTGGGATAAGATTAGTTATTACTAATCAAGTCTGAGCCAGTCTTACCCATATCTAACTAACTGATAGCTTCCCAATGATATCTGGATCTGTTACACAAAAAAAGGATTATCATAAAGAAATTGCTTTCATTATTGTATAATTTCTTCTGTTTCCGTCTGGTCTTAACCTCCACTGGCTAAAACTTTGTAATCTTCTAATCTATTTATAGATTTGCATTTCCCTGCATTGCATATAACATCATATCTCAACAGTCCTTGAATGTACCAATAATTAGGCATCAGTAAATCATCTACCTGGATTTTGCAAGTTAAGTATTTAATAACCTCTTCAAAGGAGTTATGAATGTTCAGTTGATATTCTTTCTGGTGCCACAATATCCTTAGGAATTTCACTTATAAGAAGCAGAATATTCCTGTGAGTTTCTCATGGTCTACTGGAGTATTGGTCAAGCAAATGGATTATGCATGATGGACTTGATTAGGTAACAATGTAAGTCGAGTTGGCAGAATTGGTAGTGTTGATAACATCTACAAACTATGGCAAGCGTTACATTTGTCAATCAACTTCAATCCTAAACACTAATAGGTAATAATACATTGTATTGATGCATTTCTGCCCATTCAACTGCGTTCTGTACATATTACGTGATTACTATTAAAAGACTCAGTGTTCAGAAGCAAGAAAGACCCCCTAGGTCCAGTTAAATTCATGATCCCATATGCATGAATTAAAATACACCCATTAGTAGCTTATTGGGGGATGAAGGAAATACTCATGCCTGCTTTAATTGCCCTAATGGCCCATAATGGATTGCATTTTACAATGCCATTATAAACAAATGGGTTATGTTTTATGGAACAGAAAAAAATAGGTTTGCAGCGAAAGTAAACACTTATAGGCCTTTGGGCCTGAAATACAATATAAAATTTTGTATGGATTGTAATTTTAGAAAATACATTTCCATTATAAATGAGTCAATCATATATATATATAACTTGTAATAATGCCTGTAAAAATGCTCATCAATGTCTTGATTTGATAAGTAAATTAGTTAATAATTAGGTAACATTTATGCTTGAGTCTTTTATTGTCATTATCTTTATTGTATATCTTTTATATAGGCTTAATACATATATATTGAAAGGTGGTTTAAATATTATTAAAATGTATAGCTGCTAATGGAATGTAACCCTAAAACCAGCAGTGACTATACCCCAAGAATTTCTATTCTTTTTTATAGAGGTAAGATGACATCATTGTCCTCCTCAAGCTATAATTTACCATGTCCTCCCCCATGAACCTATTATTGCCTTTCCCTTTAAACCTGCAATCCTATCCACCAGCTTCTACCTTATTCCTTTCATAATAAATCCCATTAACGAGATCCTATAATAAGCCATTATTAACACACTATAAATCATATACAAATCAAAAAAGTAAGATGCATATTTTTTTAGATATCCTACAAATAAATATAAAAAATGCATTAATGCCAGTGTTTTATATTTGGGTAGCACCATAGAAAAAAGTTACCATAAACTGAAAGTGACTTACAGCCTGATTAAATTGTGATTCGGCCAATTGAATAGCGCTCTATATAAGCACAGAGCATATTTTTTTTTTACAGAAGTTTTTAGTTAGTGAAGGCCGAATCGCAATTTAATAAGGCTGTTAATTTATAGAAATATAATTGGATTTCAGAAATTAAGAAAATAAGTTGATTACATAGAATGTTGTTGTTTTTTTTCCTAAAATGTATCTATAATTATTGAAGACAGTTATACATTGTCATACAATCATGTTGATTTTATATAGTCATAAATGATAATAAACATTACTTCCATATAACGTTTCATTTTTAAAAGAAAGTATAACATCACAAAAGTGTCATGAAACCGCCATATGTTCACCATGCATTTAAAATATGTATTAATTTTTTGGGGAAAAACTAGTGCTGCATTAGTATTATATTGATTTTATTTGCAGTACAACTTCACCCTTCCTCAATCTCACAAAATAGTCCCAAATGTATTCAGATAAGCACGACCTGCGTTTTGTGCATTGCCAACAACTTTATGAAGACATGAAGCTCTTACAGTGATAATAGAGAGATGGGGATACTGTTAGGAGCCCACCACTAACAGCCTGGGGTAAAAGAGAACTCCTCATTTATTAACGGAGGGGAGAAGGGAAAAATTCAGGGCACCTACCATACAAATCATTCCCTAGCTCTGCAACTGTGTAGACCAGTGGTTTCCAAACCAATTCTCAA
Source organism: Discoglossus pictus (assembly GCA_027410445.1). NCBI lineage: Eukaryota > Metazoa > Chordata > Amphibia > Anura > Alytidae > Discoglossus > Discoglossus pictus. The sequence continues at coordinate 63,061,250 of CM050172.1, read as the reverse complement.
GGCACCCCAGACAGGTTAGATATTCAATTTAACAGTGTGAACAGAGGTGAGGCAATTAGTATTCAACAGGAGCCTCTCATTTTCTCACCAGTGTTCACACAGTTAAATAAAAAAATCTGGCCTGTCTGGGGTGCCATGAGGACCGTATTGGAAACCACTGGTGTAGACTGATGAATAAATGCACCCCGGTCTTCCATTTCAGCATAAAAAGGATTTACATAGCCAATCAACTTTACCATCTGTTTTCCTGTTTTTATTTCTCAAAATGTTAGATAACTAGGGGTCCTATTAAATTCCTTCTAAATTCCTTCTAAAGCCTGCAGTGGCCGTCATACAGCCCGTAATGCTGCGGGGTTGAAATTTGTAGAAGTTACAGAGCAATTAAATTAGAAAAGGCTGCAAGGACATGGCCGGAATCCAAATCCATAAACCATGCTTCGGCACGTAGAATTTCCGGCAGTGAACATGATAAATTATTCCAACCTGTAGTTATGGGTTTAGACGGAGCCAATAGTAAAAGAGACTGTCATCATTACGTCACTAAAACATGAAGGTTAAATTTCAAGGACTTACGGTTTTGAAGTCCGAGTTGCGATCAGGGCAGCATTCCAGAAATAATGTAATATGAAAAAAGCAATAAACATAATATACTAGTCCATGCGAGTTCTGTTATACTGTATGTATATATATATATATTTTTTTTATACTGTATGTATAAACACACTGATTGTTGGGATTGTTGGGCATGGAAATTAAACATGAAGAAAAGTATTTTTTTATTGCAGATTTGTGAGCCTAAGAATGTTGTGCTATTAATTTTAATACCTTTCATTGCTTTCCCTGTAATTTAAAATACAGTAGTGTGATTATATTTGCTTTTACAGTGCTATGTACAGGAGTTTAACCCCCTTGCAGGTCCTCTCTAGTATCCATAGGATTTTTGGCTACATTTGCCATTTACGAGTGTAAAAACAATTGCGGGCTTGAGGACTTGTAGCAATTTAATATCGATTTATGGGTTTGAAAGATCAAAGGCTTAGCTGGGACAAAGTTTAGATTTTGACAACTTCTGTTCTTTTCAGCCTGTAACTCGTAGATTGTTTGCGGGTAGCTTAAAGAGGCCAATTTAATAGCTGTAACTTCTGCTGGCTCCTTTACGGGCTACAGGAACTACAATTTAGCAAATTTAATAGGGCCCTAGATGTTCAGGTAAGTAAAAACATGTTTTGTAATATAATCAACTATAATAGTTGTCGTAATTGCGAGTTTGTTGGTAACGCAATGTTAAAAGATATGCGTTACACATGCCAAAGGCGCTCATTGCGTGCCTTGCAATGAGTGCATAATGCAAAGTGGGGGAGAGGCTCGCAATGAGTGCCGAAGGTGCTTATAGTGAGGCCCGTAACGTAGAGGGAGGGGTTACGACTGCCAGATTTGGAAACCAAGCTCGCCCCAAATCTCTCTCTAGGCCGTGCCTTTTGCGTTATATATCTCAGAGTCTCTTGTCCACTGTAATAGCCCCTGATATTAGCACCCAGTGTGCAAGAGTTCCAAATACCAGAGTTACTAGTGGAGGGCACGGGGATCCCATCATGGCCCCCAAAAAGTTCATGACAGGGGGAGAAGCTTGCAATGAGCACCAAAGGTGCTCTTTTCGAGGCCCGCAAGGGCATTCGGTTCTCAAGAGAGGCTCCAAACGGCTTCTGAATTACGGGCTTGAAAAAAAAAGCTGCCATTTTTTTTCAAGCCCATAACTCGGAATCCATTGGGAGGTCGCCAAAAGACGCCAACTTAATAGAAAATTAGCTACCAATCTCACTTATGGGCTCCCTGTCTCCTCCTGAGGCAAAGAATCCATAAGTGAGGTTGAAAGCTAATTTGCTATTCAATTGGCGTCTTTTGGCAGCCTCCCAACGGCTGGCGAGTTACGGCCTCAGAAAAAAATGGCGTCATTAAACCCATAAAAAAAATGTCAAGCCTGCAAGGCTTGGAGCAGTAGCGATTTATGATCCAAGGCTTGTGGGCTTGAAAAAAAGGTACAGCTTTAACTGCCGCCAAGCCCGCAATGGTTTTTAAAGGTGTGAGGGGTGGCCAAAGAGAGACAGGGGAGAGAGAGTGTGGGAAAGAGACACAGGGAAGGGAGAGAGGGGAAAAGACAAAGGGGAGGGAGAGGGCGGAAAGAGACACAGGGGAGGGAGAAAAGGGGAAAAACATAGGGCAGGGAGAGGGAGGAAAGAGACACTGGGGATGTAGCAGGGGGAAGAAGACATAGAGGAGTTACGGGCTTGCGCATGCCGACAGAGCATGCCGCGTCCAGCAATGACAGGCGAAGCTCATTGTGAGGCCAGTGATGAGCGCCGAAGGTGCTCATCACGAGGCACGTCAAGTAAAGGGGGGGAGAGGCTCTCAATGAGAGCCAAAAGCGTTCATTGCGAGGTCCGCAAGCTGAAATGTGCGGCAAAGCAGCTCATTGTGGGGCTTTCAATGAGCGCCAAAAGCGCTCATCGTGAGTCCCGTAAAGTAGAGGGGGGAGCTTGCAATGAGCGCTAAAGGCGCTCATTGCAATGCCTGCGATGAATGCCAAAGTTAGAGGGGCCGGGGGGAACCGTGCATTGTGTGGCAAACAGTATTGACAGTGTTCAAATCTTATTGCCATCATTTTTGACGGGCAAGTCGCTATTACCTCATATTTGTGGATATAATTTTTTATGTAAATAAAATTTGGGAATTTGAAAACATGATCTCTGAAACTTATGAGATTTGGGGTGGGGTGTTACTAATAAATAGTAAAGGGACGGTGGCTCAGGTATAATTGATAAGTACCAAATTCAAATGGATGATACCAGGGTGCTCCTAAGGATAGTAGGGATAAGTAATACCAAAAGAGAGAAAAAGATCCTTTTTTAGGGCACACCTGGGAAATCCAATTCTCAGAAAAAGAGAATGAACTAAATGTTAAAACTTAACTTTTAATAGTAATAATAAAATCCACTTAAAATACATAAACGTAGGTAGCAGAGAGTAAATTGTATGAAGTTTACTGGGAAAAATGCCACTGTTGTGGAAAATGCCACTATAAGGTAGACCATATAAAGTGCAATGTGCTAGTATAGTCACTGATAAAGTGGCTAGTATATGAGAAATAAGGTGCTATAAAGTGCTACTAGTGATAAGGTGCCAAGTGCTATGACACAAATAAGAAATATATGTGAGTGAAGCAAGTGTATCACTTGAATATGGTTGCCAATAAGGTGCACTATAAGTAAATATTAACAGCTATTTGCTGAACAAAAACCAGTAAACCAAATGATAAATGTGGCAAGGGGTAAAAGATAGAAGTGGAAGATATTGAGAAGTAAATGCCCCCAGAGTACTGATATCATCTATCATCTAGTGACATGAACAAGATAAGACCAAATGAATCCAACCTCAGAAATCAGTTTTCTGATCTCAATACATTGTATAAAAAACAACATCAAATTAGATGGGAAATAGCAAGCTTAGAAAATTATCTAAGGAATAAATTAGTCCCTAGAGGGCTCAGAATCAATCTCTTTCCAACCATTCAAAATCTATCTGAGGACTTTGTAAAAAAATGGGATCAAATATTAATTAAATGCTCTAATGAACTAATGAGCATGATCCTAGAGTGGGAACAACACCAACTAACAGAAATACAGAAAGTGTTAAAAACAAAAGTAGAAAAAATAAAATAATTCTCTGAGAACCCAATATTTACAGAGTCTGAAATAAGATTACAGAAAGATATAGAAACCTTTCAAAAAACTTTAATGGAAAGAAAACAAAAGAAATTCCAAAGAGATCTCAATGATTTTCAAACTGGTAACATCTTTAGAAGACCTAAAAAATACAGAGAACCTAGACAAAGAAATGATGATTCATATACATCAGAATCAGAGTGGTCAGACATAGACACTAGACCCAAAGAAACATCAACAATGGAGACTAGGTCCAATATGAATTTTTTAGATGGAAAGCAAAGACTAGGAGGGGTAAGAAAGGCCCCAAGCATATTCAAACCACACAAGAGAAGCAAAAAGAACTAAATTCTCTACAGGTGTTTAACCTTTCACATTTTGAACTTTCAGTCCATCATATATCTGTATTACAAAAAGGATTAAACTTCTCTCCCTCAGATGATTTTAACTTATTTGAGTGGATTAAAGATGTACATTTATTTGCCAGGAAGCTTGCTTTGAAAAAACATTTCTCAAGGAAAAGTACTAATACGTACCTAAATAGTGAGGACCAGAAAACTTTGAAAACATTAGAATGTCTATTAGCCGAAAATGAAGGATTAGAGCTTAAAGGACCCTTTTCCCAACTCAAAAATAAGAGTAAATTTACTCCGCCACTGCATATTAGCCCTAACATTGAACTTTTTGTTAAAAACATGGAAAAGGATCTTGAACAATTAGCTCTATCTAAGACTAGATCTTCAAATCTTACTAAACAAGAAACACAAGCCCTACAAGAATTAAAAGGAAATAAAGACATCCTCATAAAAAATGCTGATAAAGGGGGCAATGTTGTTATCTTAGATAAAAAAGATTATATTGAAGAATGTCTTAGATTGCTTAATGATATGAATTGCTACAGTAAATTAAGCTGTGACCCCACAGAAAGATTCATAGAAGTACTATCAGAGATACTACACAAAGGCCTAGTCAATAAAACCATCAGTAAACAAGAATTTGAATTTATGCTCAAAAAAAATCCTAAGGTAGCAACCTTTTACACCATACCTAAAATCCACAAAAATCCCCAGAAACCCCCTGGAACACCGATAGTATCAGGGATTGGTAATCTAACGGAAAATTCCAGTAAATATTTGGATCAAATTCTAAGGGAATTTGTGTTTAGCCTTTCATCTTACGTTAAAGACTCTAAAGAGGTATTAACTAAATTAGATGGCATACAATCTAAGGAACACACCATCTTGGTGTCACTAGATGTGGAAGCCCTTTATACTAGCATACACCATGATAAAGGTAAAAATGCAGTAAGATACTTCCTTAAAAAACAAGGCAAGCAATATGATACTCATAACAAATTCCTTTTAACACTATTAGAATTTGTTCTAAATCATAATTATTTCATCTTTATGGATAGATTCTATAAACAAATTCGGGGAACAGCGATGGGCACAGCTTGTGCCCCGACCTACGCTAACCTGTTTTTAGGCTGGTGGGAGGAGCAGATAGTCTTCTGTGAAGAAATGGAGAAATACACCTCACATATAGATCTCTGGGTCCGCTTTATCGATGATATTTTAATACTTTGGAATGGCTCAACTTCCCAGTTAAAGGACTTTATCAAGACTCTGAATATTAATAATTTAGGTCTTTTTTTAACATCTGAATCCAGTTATGAGTCTATCACATTTTTAGACTTACTGATATATAAAACACAAGATGGCATTGTGGGCACCAAGACCTACAGGAAACCTACAGCTACTAATAGCTTACTCCACGCCAAAAGCAGTCACCCAAAAGCATTAATTGAAGGCATACCAATTGGCCAATATCTAAGAATAAAAATAAATTGTTCCAATGACTTAGATTTTGAGAGGGAATCTCAAGAGTTACAATCCCGCTTTCTGGAAAGAGGCTATTCTAAAAACAGCTTAAAAAAGGCCTACCAAAGAGCTAAAAACACTAAGAGGGAAGATCTTCTAAAAGATAAAACAAGAGAATTAGAAAACACTATTAGGTGCATTGGCACGTTCAATAGTAAATGGCATGAGGTTAAAAAAATCTTTAATAAGCATTGGGGTATTTTATTGGATGATAAAGACCTTAAACCATTTCTACCTACCAATGCAGCCATTACTAGTAGAAGATCTAGAAATTTAAGAGATTACTTATCTAGAAGTCATTTGGATACAGACAAAAGCCAATCATGGTTACACAAAACAAAAGGCTGCTTTAAATGTCACTCATGCAAAGCATGCCAATATGTAAAACCAACTAAAAGCTTTTCTTCAGAAAAACATACTTATAAAATTAAGCATCTTATTACATGCAAAACAGAGGGTGTTATATATCTAATCTCATGTGTATGTGGAGCCAGATACGTAGGTAAAACCTGTAGGGAACTCAGAAGACGGATTCTTGAGCACATCTATAGTGTCAAGAAAGAATTTGACACCCCTATAGCCATGCATGTTAATAACAAACATAAAGGCGACACTAAAGTCCTCACATTTACTGCTATAGATCATGTTGAGAAAACCATAAGGAGAGGAGATATAGACACCGAGTTATTAAAGAAAGAAGCCAAGTGGATTTATCTACTAGGCACTAAAAAACCTAATGGCCTGAATGAAGGCTTCACCTTCACTCCCTATATCTGATCTATTTCTTTGGATCATGTCATTCCGTACTTTCCAGTAGCATTCTTATAAGGAGGCCTTTTATTTAGGCCCATTATTAGGCTAGCTTACCATGATGATACCACCATCTGTACTACAAATATAGCTCATTATTGAAGACTCAATATATTTTTTATGTTGATAATAGAAAAGCCCCATATATTGATATTATTCAATATATGCTGTTATTAAGATATATAGAGCCAACACACCATTTATGTTTATAATATATGCCTATAAAGAATATTCAACTTATTTCTCAGTGTTGACATCGATTAGATTTACCATATATGGGCTCTCTACTTACTCAGTACTATTACAGGTGTAATATACAGCACAGTTATATTCACCTTTATTAATTATATATATTTGAGATCAATAATTTACTTCCTTGATCAGTACCATCATGGCATTATTCAGCTTTATACATTCTTTGGAATTCATTTCCATCTTTCAAGAGATGATCTATTAGTTTTTAATGGTGCACAGTGATATTTGTTCACTGTTTTGCTTTTAATCCCGTTTTTTTGCATCGCCATGACAACGTCTGCCTTTAAAAAGGCCCATAGGAAAGGCAGGCGTAACCCCTGATGAAATTCCAGAAACGTGCGTCGGGTGCACGTAGGAACGCCGTCGCGAGTCTATGACGTCATTATCTTGCGTCTAGACCACGGCGTGACTAGCAAAGAGCCAGCGTTTTCAGTTTCAGGCCCATAGCATAAAGCCCCTTCACCACTGCATTAGTTTGGCTATTTCAGCAATAGTTTAGTGGATTTGGAAGGCAGTAGCTACTGGTTATGGGTATATCCTGAAGGCAACGCTGTTATTTGGATACTAGGGGATTTAAGATACACAGATATTGAGTACATTACCTAAGATGATATCAGTACTCTGGGGGCATTTACTTCTCAATATCTTCCACTTCTATCTTTTACCCCTTGCCACATTTATCATTTGGTTTACTGGTTTTTGTTCAGCAAATAGCTGTTAATATTTACTTATAGTGCACCTTATAGGCAACCATATTCAAGTGATACACTTGCTTCACTCACATATATTTCTTATTTGTGTCATAGCACTTGGCACCTTATCACTAGTAGCACTTTATAGCACCTTATTTCTCATATACTAGCCACTTTATCAGTGACTATACTAGCACATTGCACTTTATATGGTCTACCTTATAGTGGCATTTTCCACAACAGTGGCATTTTTCCCAGTAAACTTCATACAATTTACTCTCTGCTACCTACGTTTATGTATTTTAAGTGGATTTTATTATTACTATTAAAAGTTAAGTTTTAACATTTAGTTCATTCTCTTTTTCTGAGAATTGGATTTCCCAGGTGTGCCCTAAAAAAGGATCTTTTTCTCTCTTTTGGGGTGTTACTAGCCTATTTTAAAGTTTTTAAAAACAGTAGTTTCTGCAGCTTTTAGCTTCCTTTCTCAAAGCTATTATTTATCTAACAGTCCTGCCTATTTTTATAAAATTACATAATTCCTTTACATTATGCTTAGATGAAAATCAATGTTTTTCTATATGTATTATTGTATGTAAAAGTAAGCACATAGAAATAATGTGGTAGGGGTCATCAACAATAACCAATATGGTCACACTCACAATGTAAATAAAGTTATTTTCTTTACTTTTTCATCTTAGTCACTTTCAGTTTGTATTATCTTCTGAATGAATACATAAACCTATAGATTTATGATTTTAGATTATGACTATTGAAGAGGACTTCATTATTTGCTTGCTAGGCAGTGGCCTTTATTAAAAGGCCATCTACCCCATTGTAAGTCCTCTTCATGGTGTGAAAGACTACAAGATTGTATGTTAAAATTATCTATTTTTTTAATTACACTTTGTTGTTGCTGTTGTTTAGTCGTTCAGTCGTGTCCAACTCTCTGTGACTCTATGGACCACAGCACGCCAGGTGCATCTATCAGTCACTGCCCCACTGAGCTCCATCAAGTGCAGGTTAATTGCTTCAGTGACCTCATCTATATATCTCCGCATCTGTCGTCCCCTTCTTCTTGTGCCTTCAATCTTTCCCAACATCAGAGTCTTCTCTAGGGAATTCTGCCATCTCATGATATGGCCAAAATATTTGAGCTTCAGCCTCATGATCATACCTTTTAGAGAACAGTTTGTCTTGATGTCCTGAAATAATGGTTTATTGGATCTTCTTGCAGTCCAAGGGACTCTAAGCAGTCTTCTCCAACACCACAATTTAAAGGCATCAATTCTATGGCGCTCATACTGCTTTATGGTCCAGCTCTCACATCCATATGCTACTACTGGGAATACCATAGTTTGAACTATGCGGACCTTTGTTGATAGTTTAAGATCTTTACTTTTTAATAGGTTTTCCAAGCTTGCCATAGCTTTCCTCCCCAGAAATGTCTTTTAATTTCAGACTACAGTCACCATCTGCAGAGATCTTGGATCCAATGAAAATAAAATCTGTCATTGCCTCCACTTCTTCCCTGTCTATTTGCCAGTAAGTGACATTGCCGTTTGGCTTGATCTTCGTCTTTTTAACATTAAGCAGCAGGCTAACTTTTGCGCTCTCTTCTTTTACCCTCATCAATACGTCCTTTAGTTTCTCCTCACTTTCAGCCATCAGAGTAGTATCACCAGCGTATCTGAGGTTGTTGATATTCCTTCCAACAATATTGATTCTGGCTTTGGACTCATCCAGCCTTATGCATGATGTACTCTGCATATAAGTTGAATAAATAAGGTGACAACATACAACATTGTCTCATGCTTTTTCCGATCTTGAACCATTCTGTTGTCCCATGTTCGGTTCTGACAGTAACTTCTTGGTCGACATACAGATTCTTCAGGAGGAGGATGAGATGATCTCCCATCTCTTTAAGGGCATGCCACATTTTGTTGTGATCCACACAGTCAAAGGCTTTAGAATAGTCTTTGAAGCAGAAGTAAATGTTTTTTTGGAACTCTCTTGTTTTCTCTGTTATCCAGCGGTTATTGGCAATTTGATCTCTTGTGTATCTTCCTCTGCAGAACCTGGCTTGCACATCTGGTAGTTCCTGGTCCATATATCTTTTGTAGTCAAGCTTGCACACTAATAACAGCTCAAAAATCTAAGGTTTTAAATGTATGTTTACATACAAGTCATTCCTGTCCACTCCCTGTTACATAAGTAATAATAACAGATTGCATGTGTGTTCTGTGAGTCTATATGTCTGATTGATAGGTTAACCCATAGCTGACCTGTTTAGGTGACTCTAGCATTCCATACCTGCACAGATGATCGTTAAGGATGTTTTCTTGTGAACTCTATAAGGACAGCACCTGAGCACAGAGCCCGGGTCTGCAGTGTACAAGAGAGGCAAGAGAGCAGAAAACCGTAACAAATTACAAAAAAGTATGAGGTCTGTTCCCTTCAAACTGGAAATGTAAGCAGTCTTACCATTGATTTGAATGGGACACACATCACTGCAGCAATGTAACAGCATGTGGGAAGTCTATTACACATGTAAACACAGAATTTATTTTATTTCTCAGTGAAAATGCATATATTTTAAAAAATTCAACATGCTTTTAGGAGATCTTTACTTCAATCCAAATTGTGCTGAATTAAATTGCCCTTTAAATTTTCAGTCTAAAGCATTCTGACCCAGATTTTCTTGGAACCAATAAGCCATCCAACCAAATAAAGATCTCTATGCTATATAATAATACAAATAATTAATTCTCCATGGACATCATCAGGGTTAATATTAGTTTATTGCAGGTTAGTGTTTGTAACTACTGTAACAATTTGGATTCAAGGACATTTTGTTAAAAAAATGCCTATGATTGTCTGGATCTGAAAAGTAAACTATTGAAGAATTTGTTTTAATATCATTATCTTTATCGTATGGCTTTTAAGAAAACTTAAACATATGTGTTGAACGGTGTGTTAAATATTAATAAAATCTATTGCTTTGCTTTCTTTCGTCCTGTTTTTTGATTAAATAATAATGAGATCTTTTTGTATGATATGATTTACTACAAAACAATCTGGCTGGATAATAAATGTTTATTTATTTTGTGAAAAACATGAAAAGTAATCTTTATATAGTTAACTAGAAATTATAGTTTCAAAGCAAAAACAGCACCTTAGAAAATAAGAATCTCTCATGTCTAGAGTCAAACATTAGTTAAAAGGTCACTGTAATGATTTTGTAAGTTAGACTATAGGAATCAGTTACTCATTTGTAAGTAATGAAATATGCATGTAAGGCTTGTAAAATAAACATTAAGAAAAAAAGAAAAATTACTTTTGAAATTTAGTGTGAGAACATCCAGCTGAGGTGCTTTTCAACACCTCCTATTACCACATGAAGCTGGTGAGAAAGACGCTGACTGGGAAATTATCTGAAGAGGAGTTTCATAATATTATATGAAGCTTCCAGGGTTCCTTGGTTTCTGGGGCTAAATACAAAAATATTCCTTTTTTTTCCAAATTAATAATTCTAAATTATAAGCTTTTATATACATCTTATAAAACATGTATATATACAGATTTTCAGACATTTCTATACTACCATTTATCGATAAAGGCTGTGATAGTTGGTATTGTTGTTGTCCAGTCCTTCAGTCAGGTTGTGCTTATCCATATGTTTTTTTTTGGGGAGGTAAAGATACTGGAGTGGGTTGCCAGTTCCTTCTCCAGTGGACCACAATTTGTCTGACGTCTCTGCTATGACCTGTCCATCTTGGGTGACCCTGTATGGTATAGCTCACGGCTTCATTAAGGTACACAAGCCCCTTCACCAAGACAAGTTAGCGATCGAGAAGGAGGTGCTACAAGTTGGTAATAAGATGTGACGATGGTGCACAAGTCTAAAACTGCCTCTGAAGCTATCAACACATGCAGACGTTCATGAAGAGGACATTCTGAAACTCCTCAGATGTCCCAGTCAGTACTATCCCACCCCCTTCATGACATAGCAGTGGGTGGAGAGAGGCACATCAGAAGGCACCCAAATTTAATTTAATAAGAACACAGTATTTGAAACACTAAATTTCAATCCTGATTTTATACTAGCGACCAGCCCGTCAAAAATGACGGGGCAATAAAATTTTAAGCCATTGCAATGCTTTTTGACACACAATGTAAAGCTTTTTCTACTCTGAGTACCTTCGGCGCTCATGACAAAGACAGATACATATGTCAATTTTGTTCTATAATTATTAATTATTTATTTACTTAATAAATTAATATACTTTACCTATTTGTAATTGACATATTCAGCAATGAATGGCCTGAAGAGCTAAGTATGTATTTTTATTTTCCTGTAGCATACAATGTACAGTTGGATTGTTGCTGCTCTGAGGAGAAAGTGTCATCAGTGTCCCAACTGTGCATTAGAAAGAGGTAGCGTGCGCGAGGGCAAACCGTTGGTTTAGTTGTGTAAAGCACCATTTTAGATTTGTAATGTGTTAGTGTTGTAAAATGGCGTAGTTTGTCTATGTGCTCCGCGGGTCGCGAGCATGTTCCGTGCTTCGTAAGTGTGTATCTCTGTACCTCGTACGTCCCTGGCAAAAGTTGTTCGTGCCCGGCGGTGTTTTGAGCATTTCGGGGTCATGTAGCCTCGTTTTCCTTTTCTTCGTCCGCCATTTTTTTCCTCACTTAGCCGATTTAACATTTTCAAAACTTGTTAAATTCGACTATAATTAGCGTTAAACCTTACTGGCAGATGTCATGGCTGTTTTTGTTGTTTTTGAATGTACGCATTTCGGCCATTAACTTCTTATTTTTGCAAACCCAAAATTTTTTTTCTAAGTTCCGTGGGTCATATGTCCTTGTCAGTGTTTTCTGCGCTTCGGGGTCGTTGAGCCTCGTTTTCATTTATTTCCGCTGACATTTTTTTTCTTGCTTAGCCGATTTTCAAGTGGTGAAACTGCGTAAAATCGACTTTAATTTGCAACCTCACCCCCAGATGTCCTGGCTGCCCCCCGTGCTGTGTGTGATGTTTTTGTGATTTTTTATAATTTTTTTGTTTTATTGATTTTTGTGTTTTTTGATGTACGTGTTTTGGCCGTTAAGTTCATATTTTTGTGACTCGCGGGTGGTATTTTCTTTTGTGTAAGTCTGTATTTCCTCTTTACGTGTTAGTGGGTTTTTTTTAAGTCCCGCGGGTCGTATTTCTTTTTTCTAAGTCCCGCTGCGTGTTTTTTTTTGCAAAGTTGCGCTTTTCTGAGTTTTTTTTCGTCCCGGGAGTGAGGCGGCGTAGAGCCTCCACCTCCGCAAATGCGGGCCGCTCGCAAAACGACGATTCGCAGTTTGACAACTATTATATGTGCTGTGTCACTCCAAGCTTTATTACCATTTTAAAGGAACTCCAACATGGTAAAACACAATACAAAATATGGTATAAAATGTACTTGTTACCAATAACAAAAGAATGTCAGTAAAGAGGGTCCAGACGTGGACTCCTTGCTCACCATGCCTTAGGTAGTACAGCTGCACCTCAATGACGAGGCCCATAGAGGCTGAAACATACGTCTGGGGTTTGCTGTTTCTCCTGTTCAGGGTAGAATTGCCTGGTATTTCGGGGCTGGATCATTTTTTAGAGTGAGACTAGACTGATATACTACAGGATATTTCTCCTTGTGAAGGGCACAAGTGGCTAAAATAGGTTGCTCTCTGAAAAGGTAACCAGACCTATAGTGCAAACCTACTTAGGTGTAGGTCTTTCTGATATGAGCACCTCTGACTCTTTTTGTTCAGTATATGTGTGAGCAGTACCGGATCCACCTTTTTGGAGGCAGTGAAGTGGAGGAGCCCCTGCAAGTGAGTATGCAAGGTATGCACTGACCCATTTTTCCCTTTTCTGTGTGTGTAAGTTCCTTTCTCTGTTGTAACTTTCTTGTTCTAAGTGGTTACCTCATAGTAGCCAGTCTATGAGCTGCAGCATTTCATTTTTTTAAGCCAGCAACCATTTTTTTCAAAAAAGCGGCGCCCCTCACAGTAAAGTGCCTCTGGGCGGCTGCCTATTTGGCCTAATGGCCAATCCGGCCATGTGTGTGAGCAAAAATATTTGCTGAAAAATAAACTATAATGGTTACTGCAAATGGAGAATCCTTCTTTCAATTTGCCTTTTCAGTCCTGAGGGAAGTTATCATGGTGTAGAAATGAAGTATATTTTAGAGAAGTGGAAGAACTAGAGGTTGTCTTGTGAATGGGCTGAGGACCAAGATAAAAAGAAAGCTACTTCAAAGAAAATGTTTATGAATTACAGAATAATAAATATGCCAATATTATTTTAAAACATTTTTTACAAGTGTCAATATTATTTAAAAAAAAAACAACTCAGAGAGAATGATGTGGACGAAAAATGTTGATTCTTAGAGCACTCTCATTTTAATAGAGAATGCCGCTACACACACATGATATCACCTGCTAGAGGATTAGAGCAGTCAAAATAAGGCACATTTTAAACAAATGGACATAAAGGTAAAAGTTAATATACTTGAGAAATGATTTAATAAAATTCTTACTTAATTGAATAGAATCAGATGTGGACAAAGCACTGCCCTTTGTAAGTCTGAATATGGAAGCAGGTCTCTGTGCCTGTTTTCCATAAATGAAAAACATGCTTTTAAATGTTTCATTCTCTTATTGATCAAAGTTAAAAGCATACAATTACATTTCAGCAGCCTGGAGAGACTCTAGTGCCCTTCTTTCATTTTCAATCATAGTAAAACTCATGAATTTCAAATACAAGAGCAATTTCAGGAATAAAATGATCAGCCAACTGTGTGCATAACCTCAGATAAGGTCAGAGGTTAAAAGTCAGATTAAAAAGTCAGAAATGCCTTGATATTAAACATGCAGTCACTGTGCCGAGACATGGAGGCCAGTTCAATTAAGAGTATGATTTTTGTCCTTAATGTTAAGAGCCATTATGTATCTTATATTGGTAACAGGTAAAGAAATATTAAGAATGCAGCGCTATATCGACCAATACCTGATTTTAAATTGACACATTAAATAGATGCACAGGCAATGCATAAACAATTGTATTGCAGGGGTTAGGAAAAACAAAACAGTAAAAGGTGCATTTCAAATAGTAAAAATAATTTCCCCAAAATAAGTGTTGTTTCCATTTTCTGCTATAATTAAAGTATCAGTACTTTTGATATTTGTGCACTTGGTATGTGTGCTGTGATAAAAGGACTTGAGTCCAACTTAGTAATGGCGATATCTCTGGCCTGGAAATTGTATCCACCACAGAGGAAGCTAGAAGTCACTATAAACCCACTAGAGCAAAGGGAGAAATTTGACTTTTTGCCCCTACCATGATGGCTGCAATCATCAAACTTTACATGGGGCCTCATTCAAATGCGATTTGGCCAATTGAATAGGGCTCTATATAAGCACAGAGCATATTTTTTTACAGAAGTTTTTAGTTAGTGAAGGCCTTGCTTTTGGATAGAATTACACTAACTAAAAGCTTCTGTAAAAAAATATGCTCTGTGCCTCTATAGAGCCCTATTCAATAGGCCAAATCGCATTTGAATGAGGCCCTCGGAAAGTAGCATCAATGAGACGTTGAGAAATACATGTCACACATTCAGGATTACACCTACATTGTGTTATGCAGTGTTGTGGCCAGGTTTACCCAGGAGGGAACCAGACAAGCATATTAAAGTTGTTTATGTGTGTATGTGGGCTGGGGAAATCTGTTTGCTATCTGTTTTGGACAACAGGAGAATACATACATTAGGATAATTGTCGACAGACAACTTTGCTCCTGCTACACAAGAATGTCCATTCATTCCCCACGAGCAAATAGTGTCATGACTGATTTTGGGACTCCCCTGAAATCCACAAGCAACCCTGTTATTTGGGATTTGGCACGCTGTGTTGCTAATATCAAAGGCATTCAAAATGGACATGATACTGTAATGTGTTGTTTTTGTGTGTAGTGTAGTGTGGCTAATAAATAATAATGAATGTTATATATATAATAATGAATTAACATATAATAGTTGTCATACTTATGAGTATGTCAGTAACGCAAAGCGAGGTTCCCACATAGGACTTAGGCTGCAATGAGTGCCAAAGGTCGAAGGAGCACATTGCAGGGCTTGCAATCAGCGCCTCAGGCCCTCATCATGAGGCACGTAGGACATAGGCTGCAATGAGCACAAAAGGCACCTAGGACTTTAAAACAGATTGAAGACAGCCTCAAGATGAGCGCCATAGGCACCCATCGCAAGGCTCGCAGCACTTTGCTGCAATGAGCGCCGAGGGGGACAGCCAGGGAGCCTGTGGGTGAGGTTGCAAGCTAATGTGAGCCCTAAGCGCCATTTTTAGGAGATAGACAATCGGCTAAGCAAGGAAAAAAATTGCTGTGGAAAAAACTAAAATTTTCTCAAACAGGATCAAAATGAGGCCGATGCCAGTAACACTTAACCCAATCCAGTAACACTTAGCCGAAGCCAGTAACACTACGCCTGACACGCAGAACTTTGCTATAAGCGCTGAAGGTGTTCAGCACGTCGTGGCAGGTTGCACGATGTCTGCAATGAACGCTCATTGCAGGCCTCGTGATGAGCGCCTTCGAGACAGGGAGAGAAGGCTTGCAATGAGCACCGAAGGTGATCATTGCAAAGCACCAAAGTAGACAGGGGGAGAAGCTGGCGATGAGTGCCAAAGGTGCTCAGAGGGGGCAGAGCCTCACACTGTGTGGCAAACATCATAGCCAGCCTTAACATTTTCTTGTCATCATTTTTTATGGGCATATATATATATATATACATATATATAATAATTATATATTCAATAATGAATGTTGGGGTTACTATATGATGTTGTATGCACTGTAATAATGTTGTTGTTTTTACCAGTAAACAACAGATACCCTTTCTGCCATATTGTGTCAGTGGGACATCATATGGTTAAACTCAAAGTGTTACATTTCACCTAACAGTAAAACACAGGCCTGAGATATTAGTGACCTAACCAGATAACCCCCAGGCTCTGGTGTATCTGGCGATGGGAGGGAGTATTTATGGCCTAGTGACGGGGTGTGGAGGTCACACTAAGAATTAAGACCCCTCTCACATTTGTTAAATAACTGTGTAAGAAGAATAAAGTGGCCAGTCTGCCTGCACTAAGAAAAGGTGCATGTGTATGTCTTGTATCCTAACTAAAGGGATTTGCCTTTCCTTCTTCTCAAGGAATGATGTCCTGATCTGAATTGCTGGGTGCTGACTTGAATATAAAGTCACAACCTGCAGATTGCTCCTGTAAACTAAAGCAGGGGTGTACTAAGCCCCTCGTCTCTGGGTCGTGACAAACATAATAGAGTTTTCTCTGGGTAGGGTGACAAGTAACATGACAAGGCACAAGTTGAATGTTACCCATAATAGGCAGCCCACCCCCAAAATATGGCCCTGGTTCTGTTCCCTAAGTAGGCAAGTTGCTATGTGTTACAATAAAGTATTTTGCTGTTGGCAAAAACATAATCATTGTGCTGTATATCTTACCATTCCTGGAGTTTTAGTATTCACTTTAGAGCACAATTCACTTTAGAGCACACAGAGGTGAAGCAGCATTTTCAAACTAGTGTTATCTCCAGTTAAAGCAACCGAAGTGTCAACACATGCACCCTACTCATATACACTAGATACTGCAAAATAAAGTATGCTGTGCACTAAAGCTCGAAAAGAGGCATTCGTCCTTAAATGTGGTGCTTCCCTTCAAAGGAAGGACATTTATTGGTCTTGAAGGACCACCAATGGGTTAATATACAGGAATATATCCACGTGAATAAGATAATAATTAGGGATCAACATGGATTTATGAGGGATACGTCATATCAAACAATTGTGATTTGTTTCTATGAGGAGGTAAGTAGGAACTTGGATGAAGGCACCTCAGTAGAAATAGTCTTTTTGGATAGTAAGAAAGCTTTTGATGCATTGCCACATGGGAGACTATTGTGCAAACTAAGGTATACAGGAATTGCAGGAAATATGTGCACATAGAATGAGAACTGTCTAAAAAATGGGAAGCAAAGGGTTGTTGTAAATGGAACATATTCAGATTGGGCTAATGAGGTAAGTGGAGTTCCTCAGGTTTTAGTGTTAGGTTCTCTTCGTTTTAATATATTTATTAACAACTTAGAAGTGGACGGAAGTGGACGGTCTCATTTTTTGCTGATGGCATTAAAGGCATATTTACGTTTCATGGATTATGAATGCATCATTGTGTGTCCACAATACCTTTGGACCTCTGTCTCTCTCTGATCCTGCAACCAAACTCCCTGCCTGGAAGCTTTTCCGAAGTGTCCACAATACCTCTGGACCTCTGTCTCTCTCTGATCCTGCAACCAAACTCACTGCCTGGAATCTTTTCTGAAGTGTCCACAATACCTCTGGACCTCTGTCTCTCTCTGATCCTGCAACCAAATGTACTGCCTAGAAGCTTTTCTGAAGTGTCCACGATACCTCTGGACCTCTGTCTCTCTCTCTCTGATTCTGCATCCAAATTCACTGCCTGGAAGCTTTTCTGAAGGTATCTAAAGACACCGTGGAGCCATCTCAACTTTTACTGTATGCAATTTACTATCAGCAAATCTGTACCCATGCTTTTGTCTGAAACCCCCGTTATCTTGCTTGCTTACCCACCCCCAAAGCCCGGTTTTATCGCTTCTTATCTGTGAAATAGCATTGCCCATCGTTCTCATATTCTATTATTGCTTCTTATCTGTGAAATAACATTGCCCATCCTTCTCATATTCTCTCTCTCTGATCCTGCAATCACTGTCCCCCCACCCCTCACCCACCAGCCCCTAGTTACTCTTCTTTTATTGAATCACTCAGATTTCCTACAGCTGATCAATTGACCAACACCTGCTAACTATTCCTAATTCATTTTATTACACAATGTTTTCTCTTCTCATGCCTTTTTCTTCCTCATAGCCTCCTGCCTTTTCCTCAGACTCTTCTTCTCAACTTTTCCACATCATGTCTCCCACATAACCATCTGCTGGCTTCTGGAGATATATCTCCTAACCCAGGCCCTTCACCTTACATTCCCATTTGCACATTATTCTATCTGACCACTAGGGACAGATAACATATTACATATTAGAGCCACTCACCTTTCAATCAGATGCTTTCCTTTTCCTTCCAAATAAAAAAACATTCTAAATTTGCATAACTTCCTACCTAATTAAACTTCACTTCCTTCCTAACCCTTGCTTTTCCTTATCTGTCTATTCTTGCCCAGGCTTCTGCCTCTTCCATTCTCTTTAAATTGTAAGTAGTGAGCTTCTAATCCTGTAGGATGCTTTGGAAAAAAGCACTTTATATAAAGATTCTAAGCTCAAAACAGGGCTCTTTTTCTGCAGTTTGTTAACATTGTACTTTTTCTTGTTTTCATACCCTGTATAGCGCTACAGAATATGTTGGCACGTTACAAATAAAAGTTAATAATAATAATAATCTAATAGAGAATCAGTAATGTACGAAAACATTTTTTTTTCATGAAAAAATAATAAATTTCCCTGAAGTAAAAGCTAAATTTCCTATATTTTCTGGCAGTTGAATTTGAGAGTAAATGGCCCCTAAAAATCCAGGCTAAATTAGCATAAAATTCATGATTTGTTTTGGCCGATCAGAGGCAGTTGCAACATTGTAGCAAAAGTATGGGGATTCTGTCTCTGCAGCAAAGCATCATTATATGGTAAATATCAGTATATGCAACACAGTCTTTGACAGATGCAGGATGACAGTTATTAAGGCAGTAGAGTGAGGCAATTGGAGGTGGCTGTGTATCATAATAGAGCTTGCGTGTGAGCAATTTGGTGTAGTTGTGCATGTTAAGGTAGAAGGAGATATAATTATTTAAACAGATAAGTTTTAGTGAGTTTTTGAAGGTTTTGAGGCAGGAAGAGGGTGACAGGGCGAGAAAGGAGTTCCACAGAGTAGGTGCTGCTTGAGAAAGGTCCTGCAGGTGGGAGTGAGATGATGTGAAAAGAGAGTGAATGACGAAGGCCATTAGTAGAGCAAAGAGGGAGGTTGATGGAGTATTTTAGATGGAGTATTTTAAGATGAAAGCAGTGTAAAAAGAGGTTGCACTGTTGTTAAGGACCTTTAATGGTAGGGTAAGATTTTTTAATTATATTCTGGAGTCTATGAAAAAACAGTGGAGAGATTGACAGAGAGGTGTTGCAGACACAGAGTGTTGAGTATAGTATATAAGTCTAGCAGAAGCATTCATTATGGATTAGAGTGGATACAGATAGTAATGGGAGGCCATAAAGAAGCTAGTTGCAGAAGTGAAGATGATATAATTTGTTTTTTGATTTTATGTGAGGAATGAAATAGAGGACAGGGTCAACAGAACCCCAAGACAGAGGACCTGACAGGTGGGAGTGATGATGATATTGTCAACAGTGAGAGATATTTGTGTAGTGAGATGATTAACAGCTCAGTCTTTGAAGTGTTGAGTTTCAGCTGATGGTGGACACCCAAAGGGATTTGTTTGAGAGGCAGTTGGTAAAATGCTGGAAGAGAATGGGTTTGGTCTGGTGCTGAGAAATAGATCTGAGTGTCATCTTCAGAAAGATGATACTGAAATCCAAAATATGTTATTAAGGTTGCAAGGGAGTATATACAGTTGAAGAAGAGGAGGGTGACTAGTCAGTGGGAGAGGAGAAGAAGGGGTGCAGGAGAAGGAGGCACTAAATGTTTGATGTTTTAGATAAGATGTAGACCATGAGACAGTTCTGTCACAAATTCCATGGGAGTGGAGAATTTGGATGAGAAGAAGGTTGTCAACTGTGTCAAAGCCAGCAGAGAGATCCAGGAGAATTGCAACAGAGAAGTGACCCTTTTACTTGGTAAGAGCAGATCATTGGTGACTTTTGTGAAAACAGTATCTGTGGAGTCTTGAGACCAGAAGCCAGACTGGAGGGGGTCAAAACAGAGTTGGAGTAAAGAAATGTGATTAGGTGGTTGTAGACGAGTCAATGAGTTTTGAAGTTAAGGGTAAGAGTAGAGGGATAACGGCTTTTTACGAATTGGTATATTTAAGTCATGTTTTAAAGATGATGGAAACTTGTGGTGTTTAGCGAGAGGTTGAATAGATATGTAAGAATTGGAATAAGTGTGGTAGAGATGGATAGAAGACCAGAGAATTCATCTTTAGTTACAGGGTAAGAGGAGCTAATTGTAGATGTGGGATTTGGGATGGGCAAAGGTTAACTGCTATTGGTTTGTTGAGAGGAGTGTGTGTTTCAGCTAAGTTAAGGGGGAGGTTGTTTTAGATGTTATCTATTTTATTATTAAAGTGGATGGCAAATTCAAGGAAAGGTAGTGTTTTGTGTGAGGGCAGAGAAGTAGGAGCACAGAATAAACTTGTAATCCAGAAAGTCTGCTAAAGTGCAAGATTTCCTCCATAGTAGTTTAGCAGTATGGGACCTCCTCTGAATATAGAGTTGTTGTTTTATAGAGTGCCATGGTTTTGAAAGGTGGCAATATCTAGGCAGGTGAGGGTGTTTAAGGGGCTAAGACATTGTTGTAGCACTTTGGAAAATTGTTGTGGGTCAAGTTATTGAAGGTTTCTACAGATCCTGGTGGATGGAATTAAGGAAGGGCAATGAGTGGAAGGTATAGAGAGATTGCTGGGTTGGTGGTGGTGGTCAGATAGAGGGTGGAAGATGACAAGTTTGGAGGCTGTGCAGACTTTGGTAAAGATAACGTCAAGGGAGTATGCATTACAATGAGTTGGGGACTCTGTCCATTGTAACAGGTCAATGTAAGAGGTAAGGGGTAGTTATTTTGTGGTTGTAGGTGAGGTGGATTTGTGAGTGGCAAGGTTAAAATCATGAGGAAGTCTAAGTACATTAAAGGAGAGAAAACGAAAAAAACAGGAAGAAAAATAATCAAGATGTTGAGAGGGTGGTTCGGGAGTGGGGTCGATCACAGCAACTCGCATAGAGATGGATAAAAAGAGGTGGATATTGTGAACCTCAAAACATTAGAACTGAAAGGAAGGGAACCAGTAAGATGTGGAGCTGGAAGAAGTGATATGCCCACAACACCACCGTGCTTATTCCAAGTTAAGGGGTTTTGACTGAAGTGAAAACCACCATATGAGAATGCCACACAGAGAGCAGTATCTGATGGAGTTAAGTTTCTATGATAGCCAACAGATTAAGGGAGAATAACTATGTCATAAATGGAAGTGATTTTATTGCAGATGGAATGTGCTTTTCAGAGGGCACAGGAGAAGGGCAAATCAGATG
This sequence comes from Discoglossus pictus, assembly GCA_027410445.1. Lineage (NCBI taxonomy): Eukaryota > Metazoa > Chordata > Amphibia > Anura > Alytidae > Discoglossus > Discoglossus pictus. Next base: position 63,039,568 of record CM050172.1, on the reverse strand, counting down.
ATTTGTGACAGGTCATGGCTATGGATGTTTCAGGTCTTTGCTGCCCTGTGGACTGTGCATGGAAGACAGCAGGTATAAATAACTGAAAGGCCAGAGGGGTCTGGGTTAATGGACCTGTTTCCAGAAACTAGCAGAAGAATGAGTGAAAATGAGAGGAGATGTGAATGGAACTTGCAGAGGCATCTGAACTTTCGAAGAGGGAGAAACAAGTGAATGGAGGAAGGAGAGTACCTTATACTGTTAGAAACATTGATGTGGAGAAACTGAGGAGAAGATTCAGAGAAAGAGGCAGGAGGTGGTGCAGAAGCAGAAAACAATAAAGGGTGTAAAATAATACAATTTGCTTACCTTGAATTTAAACTGTTTAAAACTAAACATGCATATAAACAACTTTCACTGTAATTTATTAATCAGATTATTAATGAGAAAACTTACATAAGTAATCATTAATCCTTCCCTCATCCTAAATTTGCATCTATTCCCTATTTTTTAAAGTATCTTTTGTAACTGGCACACCATGATAAAATACTCTTGGCTAATTCAGATTGCCCATAATCACTTAGCACTGATAATGGCATTTGATCAGTAAAATATTATGCAACTGTTGATAAAATGTCAATGCAGGCTATGCCAATCATGTTATCACACAGTGCCAATAATTATACAAGCTCATAGAAACTAGTATGTAGTAAAAGCTCTTGTACAAAGTAGAAAATAAAATTTTATAACTAAAATTTCTCTGAAGAAGAAGTACTGTACGAAACGGCCGTTAGGCAGAATTAGGCGTTTATCAGCTGTATTTTCAGCTTGCATATAACTATTGAAAGGCTCCCAAAAGGCTGCCTTTAGTGTGGCATACTAACAGGCCTATAAAAGGATCCTTTAAGCATATTAACTGATCCTCCATTCACAGAAGTTGTATAATTGGGTTTATTTGCTTTTATTTGATGGGTACTGTTTAGATTGCATTACACCAACCATGTCTTTTTAAAACATCTTATTGGGACACTATTGTCTGCCATATTCAGGCTGATTACTAAGATTGGCAATTATTTCTTACAACAGGAAATCTCTATTTAAAAACACTCCTATGCTTTAGGGTGCTTGTGTTTCAATCTAATTTTTTAGACATTTTAGTCAGATTTGGGGCATTACTTAATGAGCCTTCCAGATAGGAGGCACCCTTTGTGGGTCCCGTAATATTTTCTTCATTTTTTTGCAGTTTAGGCACTGCACTGGTTTGCAAGTGATCTGTAAAATTGCATTAGCATAGGGTTTTGTTGTCAAAGTCTAACAGAGTAATATTTTTGTCAGTGCAGAAAATAAGTGGAGATTTGTGCTGCCCTTTTCAGCTTTCAGTGACTCGTAGCAGTTCTCTCGCAATGTTTTAGGGATGGAGGAATAGCATAGGTAGGTAGGATTTTCTGTGCTTTTATGGTAATTGCTTTTGCTAGGATTAGCATAGCACCCACATTTTCTACTCAATGTGTTTATTGGTATTTCTACTATTTGATACAAAGATGCAGATTGAGGTCTACAAGTGACGTAATAGACACTTTTGGTGCAATGAAGACAACACGATTTGACCATTTCCAAAGTTTTGTTTAAACGAACATGAAGTGCACAGAGCATACATTAATTTGTAGATTTCACTGCTAGGCAGGTATGACGCAAACAACTGTATCATTGGCTGAAAGGGACAAGATGCTTTTAAAAGAAAACACTAAGTGATACATTATCAATACCTTCTTTCAGTTACAAAACAGTTAAAATGGTTCAATGTCCCCTTAAAATGTTACATGTATGAATATTAAACTATAGAGTTGTTGAAATATAAGTAGAATTTTAATTGTGTATATCTGTAACACTTTTTAAGTTCAAAAACACCACAAAGGGAATGGGTTACATTTGTGAGTTGACATACATTGAAATATACAAGGTTCTACTGGATCACACACCTTAAAACGTTACCACAAAACATTATTGTATTATTATATTATGATAACAACTAAGGTAATTTTAAGGGGGTGTTAGCTTGAAGCCAAATGATACATCCACAAAGAAGATTAGACTGCATACGTATCACCTCTTGCATTGAAATAAAGCAATTTACCTAATGTAAAAATATTCCTTATTAGTTGTTTGTTTTATTTTGTACCATTTCAATATACCGTAATCATCCAACAAATAGTCCCAAAGCATGAATAATAAAACTTAAAAAGTCCCACAAGAACAGTTATTTTATTGATCATAGCAGGTGATATTTTGTCTTACCCCGTACTGTTTAAACATACATTGTCACAATAATAATAGAAACTAGTAGAGTTGCTGATATCTTGCCTTTTTTAACTTATCAATCTTTATGTAAAAAATCTTTGAAGCTTCTGATTAAATTCCACATAAATGCTTAAAATTTACTAAAAATGTGTTTAGATTCTATGGGCCTCATTCAATTGCGATTTGGCCAATTGAATAGGGCCCTATATAAGCACATAGCATATGTGCTTATTACAGAAGTTTTTAGTTAGTGAAGACATTGCTTTTGGATAGAAGTTCACTAACTAAAAACTTCTGTAAAAAAATATGCTCTGTGCTTATATAGAGCCCTATTCAATTGGCCAAATCACAATTGAATGAGGTCCTATAAGTCACTTTATTCGTTTTTTACGAGTGTCAAGTGAAACATCACTGCTGACCTCTAACACTGTTGTATTGGTTGGCTGTAACCTTGGAGGGGATTTACTAACAGGGCACAAGATGAGCATCGGCGCTACTCAGATCTCCATGCATGTAAATGGCTCAATTTTGTTGGCACACCTGAAATGGTTGGAAATTACGACTTACATGGTAATCTTATCTATAGATATTCATCATTTCAACCATGTAGAGCAGTATATTTTCAATTTAAATATTAAAACTGATACTAACCTATTTATATATAACATGCATTGCTACATACAACATCTAGCAGCGTATGTTGTATATTAATGGATGAATATTGGTTATTTTATTTCATTTAAATACAAAATATACTGCTATCCATGGGCGCAGGAGCCCCAAAAATATCTGGGGGGACAATTCAACTCTACTCGCAGGCAACTTATTATGTATACTAGTGACTTGCCCGTCAAAAAATGACTGCAATATGATTGTAAGGCAGGTAATAGTATTTGGTTGAGACATTAATTTTGTTGGTGTTCCAAGATCCTTTGGCACTCATTGCGAGCCTCGCGCTGAACGCCTTCGGCGCTCATCTTGTGACTCGCAATGAGCGCCTTTGGTGCTCATCGCGAGGCTGTTGGTTGTTTGTGTGCTATGAGAAGCGTTGGCTGTGTTTTTTTGTATGCTAATGAAATAATGAATAAATGAATATACTTTACCTATTTTGAAGTAATATATGCAGGAAGCATTGTGTTGAAGAGCTGACAATCTGTTTTGATGGTGCTGCAGCATACAATGTCGGTTATCACTGCTGTGGAGCTGCTGTGTAAGTGTCAGTAATGTGTGCTGTGTGCAGTGTAAATAGGCTGCGTGCACGAAGAAAATCCGTTAATGGTAGCTGTGTACTTCCGCATTGTGTAAGTTAGTGTTGTAAAATGGTGGCTAATGTGTGGTACGCGGATGTGTCTGATTTTGCGTCCTTGCTAATACCTTGTACGGCTTTTTCGGAAAATCTGTATGTGTTTGGTGTTGTTTTGCGTGTTTAGGGTCCTGTAGCCTAGTTTTCTTTTTTTTGGGCGGCCATATTTTCTCGCTTTAGGAATTTTCGGGTGTCTAAACTCTTCAATTTCTACTTAGATTGAGGTGTAACTTGTGTTTCAGAGGTCCTGGGTGCCCCCTCTTGCTGTGGGTAAGCTTTTTATGTGTTTGTTGTGTGTTCCATACCTCTGTGAGAGGTTTGAGCATGTTGCCTCTCTGGAAGCTCAAATTGGAGATCTGGAGAGGAGAATTGCAGCACTTAGTGATATTGCTCCACTGGAAAGGGGGTTGGTGCTCACTGAGCACAGTTTAGCTGGGCCTAGCATGGAGGGTGGAGCTGGGGCTAGTGAGGATGTCCAGGGAGGTAGTTGGGTTACAGTTACAAGGGGAAGCAGGGGGAACAGGAGGAGGCAGGCCAGTTCTGAGTTGGCAAACAACAACAGATTTGCCAGATTGAGTGAAACTGTTGGCGATGTCCATTCAGAAATGGCAATGCCAGATAGAGCTGTTCCCTCTAACAGCCGGGCGAACAGCTCTACTGCAGGAGAGGGAGGGCAGAATAGGCAGAACAACAGACAGGTTTTGGTTGTAGGGGACTCTATTATTAGGAAGGTAGACAGGGTGATTTGTCACCCAGATCCCAGCAATCGAACAGTTTGCTGTCTCCTGGGTGCTCGGGTTCGTCATGTTGTGGATCGGGTAGACAAATTATTGGGAGGGGCTGGAAATGAACCGGCGGTCTTGGTACATATTGATGTAATGACAAAGTTAGTGGAAGATGGAGTGTCCTAAAGAATGATTTTAGAGAACTAGGTAATAAGCTGAAGGCAAGGACCTCCAAGGTAGTATTTTCTGAGATACTACCAGTGCCACGTGCTAGCCCAGGGAGGCAGAAGGAGCCTAGGGAGGTTAATGCGTGGCTAAAGATGTGGTGCACTAAGGAGGGTTTGGCTTTTTAAAACACTGGGTTGACTTCTCACTTTGGTACAATCTCTACAGTAGGGATGGATTGCACCTTAATGATGAGGGAGCTTTTGTACTAGGGGATAGGATGGTAGAAAGGCTCGAGGAGTTTTTAAACTAGTAGGTGGGGGGAAGGCACTAGATATAAGTAATGGGGTAGAAAGTGTAGAGGGTATAAGGGATAAATTAACAACTAATAGGGGAGGAGAGGGGGGAGGGGTAGTATAGTCAATAGGGAGGTAGTACTAAGTAATTCAAGTTCAGTGGCAGGCACTTCAGAACTACAGACTCATAACATAAGGTGTATGCTTGCTAATACCAGAAGCTTGCCAGGAAAAATGGGAGAGTTAGAATTATTAGCAATTAATGAAAAATGGGATTTAATAGGCATTACCGAAACGTGGTGGGATGAATCTCATGACTGGACTGTTAATCTGGATGGTTATAACCTATTTAGAAAAGATAGAGGCAATGGTAAACAAGGAGGAGGGATTTGTCTTAAGCCTGAATTTAAGGCTATAGTCAGAGAAGATATTTATGGTGGACCTAGTGATAAAGTTGAATGTTTGTGGGTAGAGTTAAATAGCGGAGCAGCAAACTCCAAAAGAATATTAGTAGGAGTATGCTATAAACCCCCAAATATAGCTGAAAGTGAGGAAATACAATTATTGTTACAGATTGGAAATGCAGCTAAGCAAGGGCAAGTTCTAATAATGGGAGATTTTAATTACCCTGAAATAAACTGGATAAATGAGACCAGCAGTTCAGCTAAGGGGAGCAGGTTCTTGAGTACACTCAGGGATCATTATCTGGCCCAGGTTATACAGGAGCCTACTAGAAATGAAGCTATCTTAGATTTACTCATTACAAATAATATTGATATTGTATCAAATGTTGAAATAGGGAAACCTTTGGGAAACAGTGATTACAACACAGTCTCATTTGAGATTGAATTAAAAAAAAAACATTTTTAGGGGCCAACAAAAACTCTTAATTTTAAAAGGGCAGATTTTAACGGTCTAAGGGCAGCAATACAAAGTATAGACTGGGACAGAGAACTGATAGGTAAAAACACTGAACAAAAATGGACAACATTTAAATCCTTACTAAATATACGTACACATCGGCATATACCGTGTGGGAATAAAAGTAAAAGGGGTAAATCACAAGCCATGTGGCTTAACAATGATTTAAAGATCATGATACGGAGTAAAAAACAGGCATTTAAATTATACAAACAAGAGGGGACAGAGACTGCTTTACGGGATTACAAGGAAATCAACAAGGCTTGCAAAAGCGCGATTAGACTGGCTAAAATAGAAAATGAAAAATTAATTGCAAAAGAGAGTAAGACTAACCCTAAAATATTTTTTAAGTATATTAATGGGAAGAAGGCGAGGAAGGAAGCTATAGGAACATTAGAATGTGAAACAGGCTGTCTGAAAATTAGTGACCAGGAAAAGGCAGATGAGCTAAATAGGTTCTTTTCTTCGGTATACACAAGGGAGGTACCAGTGGTTGGGACACTGCAACATAATGGGGCTACACTACCTTTGCCAAATAATTGGTTAACACAGGAAGTAATCCAAAAGAGGTTGGAAAAAATAAATGTTAATAAAGCCCCGGGTCCTGATGGAATACATCCAAGGGTACTAAGGGAACTGGGTTCAGTAATAGCCAAACCATTATATTTAATTTTTCAAGATTCACTCAACACAGGGTCTCTACCAGATGACTGGAGAAAAGCTGATGTGATACCTATATTTAAAAAGGGAGCAAGAGCAAATCCGGGGAATTATAGACCAGTGAGCCTCACTTCTGTAGTGGGGAAGCTTTTAGAAGGGTTAATAAGGGATAATATACAAGAATATGTCTATTTGAACAGGATTATAAGTAGGAGTCAACATGGGTTTATGAGGGATAGGTCATGTCAAACAAATCTAATTAGTTTCTATGAGGAGGTTAGTAGGAACCTGGATCAAGGCAACTCAGTGGATGTAGTATTTTTGGATTTTGCAAAGGCTTTTGATACAGTGCCACATGGGAGACTATTGGGCAAACTAAGGGATACAGGAATTGCAGTAAATATCTGCTCATGGATTGAGAGCTGGCTAAAAGACAGGAAGCAAAGGGTTGTTGTAAATGGAACATACTCTGATTGGACTAATGTGGTAAGTGGGGTTCCTCAGGGTTCAATATTAGGCCCTCTCCTTTTTAACATATTTATTAATGACTTAGAGGTAGGATTGGAGTGTGGGGTCTCCATTTTTGCTGATGACACAAAGTTGTGCAAGGTAATTAAATCAGAAAATGATGTGCTTTCCCTCCAAGGGGATTTACATAAAATTGAGGAATGGGCATCTAAATGGCAGATGAGATTTAATACGAATAAATGTAAGGTTATGCATCTGGGAAGGAAAAATAGCCATGCAATTTATAATCTTAATGGAGCAAATCTAGGTGTATCAGATATTGAAAGGGATTTGGGAGTGCTTGTGGACAACCACCTAGGTAACAGTGCTCAAAGCCAAGCAGCAGCTTCAAAGGCAAATAAAATATTAGCATGTATTAAGAAGGGTATAGAAGCCAGGGAAGCAAATATAATTCTGCCACTATACAAATCTCTAGTACGCCCTCATTTGGAATATGGAGTACAATTTTGGTCACCACTTCATAAAAAGGACATTTTAGAGCTGGAAAAGGTACAAAGAAGGGCAACAAAACTAATAAGGGGAATTGAGAGGCTAAGTTATGAAGAAAGACTAACCAAATTAAACTTATTTTCTCTAGAAAAAAAGGCGTCTAAGAGGAGATATGATTACCTTATATAAATACATCCAGGGTCAGTATAAAGATTTGTCGGGGGAGCTTTTTGTGCCAAGAGGTTTTCAACTGACAAGAGGACATCCCTTGAGGTTAGAAGTAAAAAGATTCCACCTCAAAGAAAGAAAAGGGTTCTTCACAGTAAGGGTGGTTAATCTGTGGAATTCTCTACCAGAGGAGGTGGTGACAGCGGATTCAATAGATAACTTTAAAAGGGGACTAGATTTATTTCTAATTAAAAAGGGTATTCAGGGTTATCATGGATAATTAGAGAGACAGTAATGATCCAAATTTTTTACATTTCCCCTTGAGACAAATGGCTAAGTCTCGCTTGTTTTTTTTTTTTTTTTCTATTTGCCTTCCTCTGGACTAATTAATAATTATAAAATACAGAACAGTGCAAACCTACATTGTATGCTGCAATGTCAGCTCTTCAGCACAATGCTTCCTGCATATATTATTTAGAAATAGGTAAAGTATATAAATGTATTAATGTATTTATTATTTCATTGGCATACAAAAATATTGCAATAAACACAAAAGACATTCAACGTTTTAAAATTAAATTAAAATTAAATTAAAATTAATTAAAAAGGGTATTCAGGGTTATCATGGATAATTAGAGAGACAGTAATGATCCAAATTTTTTACATTTCCCCTTGAGACAATTGGCTAAGTCTCGCTTGTTTTTTTTTTTTTTTTTTCTATTTGCCTTCCTCCAGACTAATTAATAATAATAAAAAAAAAAAAAAAAATGTAATAATTGATTAATAATTAATTAACAACTAATGAATTAATAGTTAATCCGCATATTGCAGATCAGAGGAGATCTTAAAAGGTTGAACTTGATGGACTGAAAGTCTTTTTTCAACCTTAAATACTATGTAACTATGTAACTATTTATTGGGTTTTTATTGTTTTCATGTGCGTGGGTTTCGGGCGCTAAGGTCGTATTTTTGCGAGGTCGTAATGGTTAAATGGGTAAAGTCCCGCGGCTCGTATTTGTGTATGCTAAGTCCGTAATTTTTGCAGTCGAGGTAAGAGCCTCCACCTCCTCAAATGCGGCCCCTCGCTTCGTGAGGGTCCGCATTTGCGGGCCTAAAGTCCGCAGTTGCTGGCAAGGAGCGCCTTTGGCTAAGCGAGCCCCCAGCGTTAGCAACAACCAGCCTACTCACAACTATCCAAGATATACACCCATAACACACCCCATTCACTATAACTCTCTATGACCCGCAATGAGCTAGGTATAACATGGGTGAATGGATTTTAATAAATTAATGATGAGCTAAGAAGATGGATCATGTTAATGGGGCTATATCAGGTATGTTAGCACCTGTGATTCATTGGTAAGTTCCTGCCCCCCCTTTTGTGATAGACTTAGGGTTTAAACCAGTGACAGGCAACATATTTCACATGAATGGCCCCCTATTTCTTAAAAAAGGCCACAAAATATTTGTTTAGTTTTATGTTTAATGCAAAACAGAAATGGTAAAATTACTGTGGAAAAGAGACAGAGATGAATTAATTAGAAACATATCAACAATTGAGGATGTGTGGCTTGGAGTGCAAGTGAGAAAGTGGTCTACAAGTTTTAGAGATATACATTGGACTGTATTACTGAAGAGTGACATGCTATCCCATCCTAGAGAACAGATTAGGGGCTGCATGTAAAATGTTTGAGCGCCCCTATTTTTACCACTGGTTCAAACACACCTCTGTCACTGGGAATAGTTTGCTGGAAACAAAAGCTCCCTTTTACAATAAAATAAAGTAAAGCAAAATCTTTTAAACAATCTGTTTTTCATATTTTAAATAGAATAACTAAATCCATGTTTTGTGTTTATGTCCCAAAATGCAAAAGGTTATACATAATTTAAAGGGCCACTGTAGTGATCATATAAAAGTATTTGATTTGTTTATTTAGTTACTGTTAAGCAATAAAAAACATTTGATTTGTTTTCATTTTATTTATCAGATTTAACATGTAACAAAAAAAAGTAATATAAAATAAGTATTAACTGTGTTAAGTCATTTATCAAATTGCATGCTATTTCTTATCTCTGATGAATGCTTAACTATAAATATTACAGATCAAATCACAAATATCCCATGATACAATATTACAATAGAGCTTTACTGGTGTATTTAATACATTATTAACAATAAAGTCAGAATTTGAAGAACAAAATTCAATGCAGGGTTTACCAAATTACATCTGAGCTTTAGCATTGCATGCTCTTAAAGAGGTTCTTCTCTACACCTTAAAGAGGTTCTTCTCTACACTCTCTGGTGTGTTTCCATGTGCTGGAAGTAAATCAGGCTTGCAATGTTGTTAAAAACTGAACAGGTATCATCAAACTGGACAGCACTACTGGAAAGATGGGGAGCAACAGAAGAGCAAAGATAAACAAGGAGCAACCAGTCGGGCAGCGTTAGAACTTAATGATTAAAACAACAACCTACAATGTACACAGCCCCTGGCTGACCGCGATGACCTTTACAGCTTATTTGCTGATAGAAAAAAGTCCCCCCAGATAATTATATATTGACGGTATAAATGACTGTATAATATTACATGTGTCTCTCCCCCCCCTCCCTTCCCTGTGCCTCTTTCCCCCTCTCTCCCTCCCTGAGTCTCTTCCCCCCTCTCCCTTACCGGTGTCTCTTCCCCCTCTCCCTCCCCTGTGTCTCTTCCCCCCTCTCCCTTCCCTGTGTCTATTCCCCCCTCTCCCTCCCCTATGTCTCTTTCCCCCTTTCCCCAGTGTCTCTTTTCCCCCTCCTTCATCCCCTGTGTCCCATTCCCAGTCTGTTTCTTTCCCCCTTTCCCCTGTGTCTCTTCCCCCCTCCCCTGTGTCTCTTTTCCCTTCTGTCTCTTTCCCCCTTTTACCTGTGCCTCTTTCCCCCATCCTCCCTCCCCTGTGTGCCCCTTTCCCCCTTGGTCTCTTTCCCCCTTTCCCCCCCCTGTCTTCCCCCCCTCCTAACTCCCCTGTGTCCCTTTCTCCCTCAGTTCCCTTTCCCTGTTTCTCTTTTCTCCCCTCCCCTGTTTCTCTTTCCCCCCTCCTCCCTCTCCTGTGTCTATTTCCCCCCTTTCTCTTTCCCCCTATCCCCTATGTCTCTTCCCCCCTCCCCTGTGTCCCTTTCCATCTCTGTCTCTTTCCCTGTGTCTCTTTCCCTCTCCTACCTCCCCTGACTGGCGCCGCGCTTTGCGCATGTGCAGCTTGCGCCACGCATGCATACTGCGGCTTGTTGTACGGAAATCCGTACAAATAGTTTATAAAGCGATACACGCGTTTTAAACAATATATTATTGACATCAAATGCAATATAAAAGTATTCCAAGGACACTCTAAACTTCATAACTATGGATATAACTGGATCCACATAATTAGCCAAGTAGTGTAAAATAGAGAACAAAGAAACAGGTAAAATTCGGAGTGACTAATCAGGATGCTGTAGAGCTAATTCACTTGAAAAAAGTTTCCACTACTCTGAAATATAGCATTTTAGGTTCCCTACAGCAAATAATTTGTCTGTAATTTAAAATTATTCACTTAATACATATTTATATGGAAACTACCTTTAATCTTCACTTTGAGTGAAACAATATCTTGTGCCAGCTCTGCAAGACAATTCTTAATAGCCAGAGATATGATTATGCATAGTGTTCACAATGGAAATAGAAATTCTCAGACGGTTCCAAAGTCAAAGTGACAAGAGCAGAGATGTAATGTTTCTCTTTCAACTAAAACTATAGATATCTATCACTGAATAAAAATCCTTTTACTCTAATATCAGCTGAAATGGAAAAGTTGAGAAGGTTTCGATTGAATGTGTTAAAATCCTTTAATTAAATCTAGAAAGAATGAGCAGAAAGTTTCCAAAAGCTACTACCATCATGAGACATTAGAAATAGGTTAGTCAGTGAGTCTTAGTAGATGTGGCACAAACCCAAACATGAGTATTTATTCACATTATCTTCAACGATTTAATTGAAGAAAACAGATGACTTTTTCCTGCTCTTCCATCTTCAGGTTAGACAGTTTTCTTGTAACACTTTAGTGTTCTTGGAATTGCATACTCTGTTTTGAGTGGTTTTTTTTTTAGCTTCTTAGATAACAGTACATATTTCCTACAACACACGTCTTCAGAAAGATAATCCAAGCACTTCAACCTTGATGCCAAATCACCGCCTTTATCAAAGTCTGGCATTCACATATAAGTGACAGAAGTCTGGAAATAGGTTGTCTTGGGACCTGCAACTCAATCTATGTCATACTTTTATGCTTCTCAGAACTTATAAGAAGGTGGAAAATCATCACTCCACCCCCAACAAGGACAATTTAGTGGGATATTATTTTTAAAAATCGCTCTAATATTAGGAACCTATCATTGTAATTTAATTTTAACGCAGTCCAGGTATTTACACCAATATTTCTGTAATTGTGACTTTACTATATAATTATACCTGGTGATGAAACCTCCTCCGACTAATAACGTATAATAAACATTGATAAGTGCGAGTTGTCATTTTAAGATCTAAAAGAACAATGTGTATGCATATTAACAGCCTTATTAAATTGCGATTTGGCCAATTGAATAGGGCCCCTTTATAAGCACATAGCATATTTTTTACAGAAGTTTTTACTTAGTGAAGACCTTGCGTTTGATAGAAGTTCACTAACTGAAAACTTCTGTAAAAAAAGATTATGTGCTTAAATAGAGCCCTATTCAATTGGCCAAATCACAATTTAATAAGGCTGTAAATGTTTGATGGAATAAGAGCATTGGTTGAAGTTGCCCAGCTGCAAGAGAATCACCCTTTTTATACAGATTTGCAAATATAAAACATTATTATTAATTTTAAGAAAAACATATATTGTGTGGAACATATATATAATGAGAACCTTAGAAACTTAAAACATTTCTATAGCTATTTGTATTCTGTTTTTCTTTTGTGGTTACTGGTTTTAACCATCACTGTGTTGATTAATTGAGCTCTTCAACTATTCTTGGTGTCAGACCACACGCCATTTTCTTGTTGATTTGACCTGTAGTAATAAAGTTTTTTGGCTTTCTTTGTGTATGTAATTGGAGTTTCTGCATTTGTACTTTTTTATGATGTTTGGTCCCTGACAGGGCCAGATTGGTGTTTTTCTAACTTAATACACAACCCTGAGGGTTTTTTACATTTTTGGAAGAGTCATGATTTTTGTCTCTAATTTTGTATAGCTCAACCAGGGCAAGAACATTTGTGGCTGAGATTGAGTTTTGATAGTACTTGACCGGTTTCAAGGTGTTGAGTCCAGGTCGAGAAGAATGTCATACACCATAAGAGTGACCTTTTGGATAAGTGAGAGTCTGCACCACATGATCCATTGAGCTTAAAGGCACACTCCATCAAATCCTAAATGGGTCATAAATTACAAGCTCACCTATGTGTTACATTTGAGGTTAGAATGTCTAAAAATGCTTAAGGTATAAATTGACATTTTGTGAATGTAACAAACCCAATGTATTTCTGTTTGAGAGTGCTTGAGATTTTTGGCCCTAGCTGCCAAGTGTAGGACGCTCTACACAGCAAATAGCTATACCTATTACTAGATAAGCGGGTTGATATAAAAAATATAGAGAACAATATCAATTAATTCAGTAGCCCTTTAATTTCAGTTTTCTTTTTACAGTGGTACAAATTGTAATTACTCAAAGGGTCTTCTTAGCCTGAACTTCACTATTATTTTGTAACACTAGGGACCTCATTCAATTGCGATGTGGCCAATTGAATAGGGCTCTAAATAAGCACATCACATATTTTTTTTAAATAAGTTTTTAGTTAGTGAAAACCTTGCTTTTGGATAGATGCTTACTAACTAAAAACTTCTTTGAAAAAAATATGTTATGTGCTTATTTAGACCCCTATTCAATTGGCCAAATCGCAATTGAATGAGGGCCTAGGACTTTAATGATTTTAATATAATATTACTTTTTTTATTCTACATATTTATTTTGATTATATATGTATATCAATGTGAGTAGGAAAAGTAAGACGTATTTGCGGAAATTCATTATTAAAAGGAAAGTTCCAATGAATTTTATATAAATGCATGTGATGAGAAGGTGGCGTGTTCACATATGCTACACTCGTGTTCTCTGTATCTTAAAGATGTGTGGTTTCTATGTAAGCTTGGTTTGCAAGATAATTTAATGTTGTTTGTTATTATTACGGTGTCATATATGTTATGTTTAATTGTCTGTGCTGTCTCTGTGTGCCCTCTCCTTCTCTCTGTGCACTCCCTCCCTCTCTCTGTGTGCCCTCTCCCTCTTTCTGTGCGCCCTCTCCCTCTCTCCGTGAGTCCTCTGCTTCTCTGTTCACTGTGTCTCTCTCTGTGCACCCTCTCTCTCTGCTTGCTCTCTCTCTCTGTACGTTCACTTCCTCTCTCTGTGCTCCCATGCTCTGTGTGCACTCTCCCTCTCTCTGTGAGTCATCTGCCTCTCTGTGCACCATATCTCTCTGTGCGCCCTCTCTCTCTCTGTATTCTCTCTCTGTGCCCTCTGTCTCTCTCTGTGTCTTCTCTCTGTGCTCTGTGTGCTCTCTGTCTCTCTCTCTCCCTTTCTCTCTCTCCCTCTCTCTTTCCCACCCTCGCTCTCCCTCTCTCCCGCTCCCTCTCTCCCCTCCCTCACCCTTTCCCTTTCTCTCTCCCTCCCTCCTCCATTTCTCTCTCCCTCCCTGCCTCCTCTCTAACTCTTCCCCTCTCTCTCTCTCCCCTCCTCCCTCTCTCTCTCCCCCTCCCTCTTCCCCCCTATATAACAGTTTTGACTGTTAAAGTCAGAAGATTTCTGCTGCCTCTAAGCTGCCTTTATATTCTAGTAATACATCATTTACTGCACAGCTAATTAAATTAATTAGAATCATCTGTGCAGGTGAAGGAAGGAGTCTTCCAATATTAGACAAAGCCTAGTGGATAAGAAATGTGTCTGTTATAATGACTTGAGTTCTAATCCTACTCTAAGGTTTTTATTCGGAAAGTGGGGAAAAAACACTACAATGGATTAATACTAATGCAATCTCTTCTGAATTTATTAATAGAATGTGAGAATGCTGAATTGCATCTTAGAATACTAGATATGGCTATGGGAAGGGACCTCCATGATGACAAGGGACCTCCATGATGACAAGGGAACTCCATGATGACATTGGGATTATTAGTTTGGCCACCACAGAGAAAGACAAGCAGACTATGATACTAATTTGCACACAAAAGCAACTAATTAGTATTATGGAGCCTGCATCTCATTTGCATGTTTCTACAACTAAAACTAAACTAACTATGGAAATGTCCACTTTAGAAAACTCCTCCTTTACTGGCCTTGCAATGAGCGCTCATTGGGAGCCTCCCACCCACCTCTCCCACTGTCTCCTTTACTGGCCTTGCGATAAGCGCCTTTGGCACTCATCACGGGCCTCTCAATGAGCGCCTATGGAGCTCATTGCGAGTCTCTCCCCCTGTCTACTTCCTGCCTTGTGTCTCATTTCCCCCTTTCTCTCCCTCCTTTGTGTCTCCTCCCCCCCGTGTTTTTACCCCCCTCTCCCTCCTGTGCCTTTAACCCCCACTCGTGTGTCTCTTTCCCCTCCTCTCCCTCCCTTGCGTCTCTTTTCCCCTCCCCTGTATCTCTTTTCCCCCTTTCCCTCCCCTGTGTCTGTTCCCCACTCTCCCTCCCCTGTGTCTGTTCCCTCTGTCCCCCCTCCCACTTTGTCTGTTCCCCCTCGTCCCCTCCTTCCCCTGTGTCTGTTCTCCCCTCCCTTGTGTCTCTTCCCTCCCCATTTTCCTCCCCTGTGTAACTTCCCCCCTCCTCTCCCTCCCATGTCCCTTTCCCTCCTCTCACTCCCCTGTCTCTTCCCCCTCCTCTCACTCCCCTGAGTCCTTTCCCCCCTTCCCCTGTGTCTCTCCCCCCTCCCCTGTGTCTTTTTTCCCCCTCTCCCTGTGTCTCTTTCCCCCTCTCCCCCGTGTCTCTTTCCCCCCTCTCCCCCTTCTGTGTCTTTTCACCCCCTCTCCCCCCTGTGTTTTTCCCCCTCTCCCCCTGTGTCTCTTCCCCCTTCTGTGTCTCTTTCTCCCCCTCTCCCCCATGTCTATTCCTCCTGTGTCTCTTTCCACCCTCTCCCAGTGTCTCTTTCGCCCTCCCCTGTGTCTCTTTCCTCCCTCTCCCTCCCATGCGTCTCTGCCCTGTGTCACTTTCTCCCCCTCTCCGTCTCTTTTCCCCCTCCCCCTGTGTCTGTTCTCCAACCAGTGGTGTCTCTTCCCTCCCCATTTCCCTCTGTGTCTCTCCCCAATACCCTTACGCGCTGCGCTTTGCACATGCGCAACTCACACGCTCTTTGCGCATGCGCGGCTCACGTCGCTGTGCTTTGGGCATGGCGCGTTCAGACCGCTTTTGCGATCGTATCGTTGTCAAACTGCGATTCGTCGCAGAGCGTGATGACGAATAACAGTTTGACAATTATAATATGTGACTAGCGAATTGCCCGTCAAAAAATGACGGCAATGGAATTGTAAGGTAGCTAAATTAGTAAATGAATATAGTGTACCTATTTTGAAGCATTGTGATGAAGAGCTGGCAATCTGTGTTGATGTTGCTGCAGCATTAGTGGTGTGGAGCTGCTGTATAAGCGTGCTGAATGTGTGCAGTGTAACACTGTGCGTGCGCGAGACCAAACCGTTAGCGTAGTCGTGTACTTCCGCATTGGTGTAAAATGGCGAGTAATGTGTGGTATAGGTCTGTATCGGAATATCCGTAGGTGTTTTGTGGTGTTTTGCGAGTTTAGAGTGCTGTAGCCTCGTTTTCGTTTTGTTCGGCGGCCATTTTTTCTGTCGCTTAGATTTTTTTTTAGTCTCTAAACTGTTTTATTTCGAGTAAAATCGAGGTGTAAGTTGCATTTTTGAGGTCCTGGGTGCTCCCTCTTGGTGTAGGTAAGTTTTTTATGTATGTGCTGTGTGTATGTATTGTGTTTTAAATGTTTGTATGTCGGCGTGTTGCGTCCGATGTTTGCGAGGTCGTAATGTGTGGTAACGTGTTTCGTACGTTGTTTGCGTGCCTCGTAAAATTTAGCGAGTGTCGTAATTTGTGTGTCGTGTTTTTTGAGTAGCGACGTGAATTTTGCGAGGGTTTGAGGCCCTTGCCCAGTGACCTCGCCAGCAACTGAGTCCCTCGCTTCGCGAGGGGCCTCAGTTGCTGGCATGGAGCGCCTTCGGCGCTCCATGCCAGCAACTGAGGCCCTTGCCCAGTTACCTCGCCAGCAACTGAGGCCCTCGCTTCGCGAGGGGCCTCAGTTGCTGACATGGAGCGCCTTCGGCGCTCCATGCCAGCAACTGAGACCCGTGCCCAGTGACCTCGCCAGCAACTGAGGCCCTCGCTTCGCGAGGGGCCTCAGTTGCTGGCATGGAGCGCCTGGTTATATGTGATAACCATTGTTTCATGCTCTTTTAGGTAAAAGAGTCCCTTTAAAAAACAAGGCTGGTCAGTATAGTATGTGGAACTAAAGCAATCAACTACTTATGTCTTATCTGCCTTTAACACCTTTGTTCAGTTGTGACCAACTCTTCGTGAGCCTATGGACCGCATCACGCCAGGCATGCTCATCCATAAAGTTTTCATGGCAAAGATACTGTAGTGGACTGCTAGTTCCTTCTCCAATGGATAACAATTTGTCTGATCTTTCTGCTATGATCTGCCCTTCTTGGGTGACCCTACATGATATAGCTCACAGCTTCACTGTACACAAGACCCTTCACCACAACAAGGTAGTGATCCAGAAGCAGTTAACACCCTATTAAATTAAGTATAGAACTGGCAGATTTCTTAAACCTCTGCAAAAAATCCCGATAGTTTTATTTATTTTTAAATGCGCTACAAAAAAATAAAGCAAAATCATTCGTTGTCAGATTTCAATGCTCTGGGAAGAGTCATGCTTCTCATTCAACTGAAACAATAACGTTTAGTTCAGATAATGGTGGGAGTCATTTCCATTCTATTACATTGCTGAGCCACCTGGTATCCTTAAATCTCATACTGTTCATCACCCAGGGAGTTAATGGCATTTTAAAAATGGATCAATGTAGACTGAATGGAGATTGAATCACTGGGATATCTGAGCAGAGACAAGAGTTGAGCTATGAGAAGGTTATTTTGGTTCATATTTTTAACCCATACTGAAGCAGGGAAAATGTTGTGGAATATAAAGATTACTATATATTAAGAATGGAAATGCGAAGCTGTAGTGCTTGTACTATAATACTCCTAAGCAGGGCCTTATCTACGTTTTTAGGCAGTGAAGCGGAGGAGCCCCTGCGAGTGAGTATGCAAGGTATGCACAGACCCATGTTTCCCTTTTCTGTACGTGTAAGTTCCCTTTGCTGTTGTAATGTTCTTGTTCTAGGTGGTTACCCTCTAGTAGCCAGTCTATGAACTGCAACATTTCAAATGTTTTAAGCTAAGAACCATTTTTTTAAAGAAGTGGCGCCCCTCACAGGGAAGTAGCCCTGGGCGCCTGCCTAGTTGGCCTAATGTGTAATCTGGCCATGCTTCTAAGTAGGAAGGAATAGAAGGAACTCAGCATCTATAGTGGAAATTCTGCATAGTTTAATTTATTTATTAAGTTACTAATTAGCAATATAATTATTATTATTATTCTTTATTTGTAACACCAACATATTCCACAGTGCCATATATGGGTTAAGTACAAGGCAAAAACAGTTTTAACACATTGCAAATGTATAGAAGGCACTGTCTAAAGTATATGAAAAACAAAATAAGTGAAGCTTATAAAAGTAACATTTGAAATTAGAATTGTATCTTCCAGCAGATCTGAATCTCTCTACATCTACATCCTGTTAGGTGTCCAGTAGGCATAAGAGTGGGTTCACTGGTGTTCCAGTGGTTAGGATGTGGTGCTTTTACCATCGATTCCAGTCAGGGAGCCAAGAGGTCACACAACCCTGAAGCCAAACAGGGTTGGGCCTGGTCAGGACTTGGGAGACCACCTAGGAATACCAGGAGCTGTATGCTGTGGCCCACTGGAGAAAGAACTGGTAACCCACTCCAGTATCTCTGCCATGAATACCAAGTGGATCAACATGGTGTGTTACAGTCCATGAGGTCACAGAGAGTCAGACACAACTGAATGACACACACATAGACATAAGAGCATCTGCGCAAAAAGCTGATTTTATTCTGATCTGTGTACAGTGCATTGCAAAAGTATTAACCCCCCTTGACTTTTTACCTATTTTGTTACATTACAGCCTTAAGTTCAATGTTTTGTTAATCTGAAATTTATGTGATGGATCAGAAAACAATAGTCTAAGTTGCTGAAGTGAAAAGATAAAAATATATACATAAAACTATTTTTTTAGAAATAGAAAACAGAAAATTGTCATGTGCGTATGTATTCACCCCCTTTGTTATGAAGCGCATAAAAAGCTATGGTGAAAGCAATTACCTTCAGAAGTCACATAATTAATGAAATTATGTCCACCTGTGTGCAATCTAAGTGTCACATGATCTGTCATTACATATACACAACTTTTTTGAAAGGCCCCAGAGGCTGCAACACCTAAGCAAGAGGCACCACTAACCAAACACTGCCATGAAGACCAAGAAACTCTCCAAACAAGTAAGGGACAATGTTGTTGAGAACTAAAAGTCAGGGTTAGGTTATAAAAAAATATCCAAGTCTTTGATGATCACCAGGAGCACCGTCAAATCTATCATAACCAAATGGAAAGAACATGGCACAACAGCAAACCTGCCAAGAGACGGCCGCCCACCAAAACTCATGGACCAGGCAAGGAGGGAATTAATCGGAGAGATAGCACAGAGATCTAAGGTAACCCTGGAGGAGCTGCAGAGACTGGAGTATCTGTACATAGGACGACAATAAGCTGTACCCTCCATTGAGTTGGGCTTTATGGCAGAGTGGCCAGAAGAAAGCCATTACTTTCAGCAAAAAACAAAATGGCACGTGCAAAACGGCATGTGGGAGACTCCCAAAATGTATGGAGGAAGGTGCTCTGGTCTGATGAGGCTAAAATTTTACTTTTCGGCCATCAAAGAAAACGCTATGTCTGGCGCAAAACCAACACATCACATCACCCAAAGAGCACCATCCCCACAGTGAAACATGGTGGTGGCAGCATCATGCTGTCGGGATGTTTTTCACCAGCCGGGACTGGGAAACTGGTCAGAGTTTAGGGAAAGATGGATGGTGCAAATTACAGGGATATTCTAGAGCAAAACCTGTGCCACTTTGCGTGATTTAAGGGTAGGACGGAGGTTCACCTTCCAGCAGGACAATGACCCTAAACACACTGCTAAAGCAACACTTGGGTGGTTTAAGGGGAAACATGTAAATGGGTTGGAATGGCCTAGTCAAAGCCCAGACCTCAATCCAATATAAAATCTGTGGTCAGACTTAAAGATTGCTGTTCACAAACTTGAAGGAGCTGGAACAGTTTTGTAAGAAGGAATGGACAAAAATCCCAGAGGTAAGATGTGGCAAGGGGGGTGAATAGTTATGCACATTGGCTTTTTGGCTTTTTATGTTATTTTGTCCTATTTCTTGTCTGCTTCACAATAAATATATATATATATATATATATATATATATATATATATATATATATTCAAAGTTGTGGCATGTTCTGTAAATTAAATGATGCACATCCTCAAACAATCCATGTTAATTCCAGGTTGTGAGGCAACAAAACACAAAAAAAGGCCAAGGGGGTGAATACTTTTGCAAGGCACTGTAGGTGCACTATAGGTAATTAATGAATGTTATCAGTAAAGCAGATACAGACTTCTATAAGGAAAGTCCCCCCGGGGCAGATTCTCTTCCTGATAGATGCAGAGAGCACAATATGAGCACAATATCTGCTGAAGTCTAAAACACTAAACTTCAAATGTAATATTTAAATGCTACATTGTTTTTTTCTTTAAATTCTGATTTTACTATTAATGAGTAAATAAATAAAACCCTATTATATGAGCTTGCCAGGGCACAATAAAAGGAAACTGTCACCCCCCAACATGAAGTTGATTGTATCTTAAAAAACATTAAAAACTGACTATAAACTTTACTCCCATTTTGGATTACTACCTTGTTGTGGCGAAGGGGCTTGTGAACAACAATGAAGCTGTGAGCTATACCATGTAGGGTCACCCAAGTTGAGCAGGTCATAGCAGAGAGGTCAGACAAATTGTGATTCACTGGAGAAGGAACTGGCAACCCACTCCACTAACTTTGCCATGAAAACCTTATGGATGAGCACACTCAGATACATGATGTGCCTGGCATGCTACGATCCATAGGCTCATGGAGGGCCTGACATGACTAAATGACTTAACACACACATTGTACTAGCCATTTTTCTCTATGATAAATAATTCCTGGAATGTTTAGCATTCGTTCTGCGGCTCCTCCATGCTAATTTGCACCTAAGAATGCTCAGAGTCCTTGATAAGGACAGGAGAGGGTATCTAAATGTCTAATAACATTGGGGGTCTTTAAGTTTGCCACCACATAGACAGACAAGCAGATTGTATCCCTAATTAGAACATCATAGCAGCTAAATAAGGGTAGGAGAGGGTATTGAAATGCCTAATAACATTGGGGGTCTTTATTTTTGCTACCACATAGACAGACAAGCAGATTTTATCCCTAATTAGCACATCATAGCTGCTAAAAAATGTATGAGCAGATCATTTGCATGTAAACGATGAAACATCACAGATATTCCAAGAAATGATGCACTTTATAAAGAAACTAGCGAATTGCCCGTCAAAAAATGACGGCAATGTTATTGTAACTGATCAAATGTTGTTTTGTGTATAATATTAAACATGTAATAAATTAATAAATTAATATACTTTACCTATTTTGAAGCATTGTGTTTAAGATCTGTGAACCTTGTATGATGTTGGTGCAGCATTAGTGTTGTGGAGCTGCTGTATAAGCGTGGTGAATGTGTGCAGTGTAATACTGTGCGTGCGCGAGTCTAAACCGTTAGCGTAGTGGTGTACTTCAGCATTTGCGTAAAATGGCGGTTTCTCTGTGTTGTCCGTCTTAGCAGATTTTCCGTTGGTGCCTCGTACTGTTTTTCGAGTTTCGTGGTGTTTTGCGAGTGTGTTGTGGTGTTTTACGTGTGGAGAGTGCAGTAGCCTCGTTTTCGTTTTGTCCGTCGGCCATTTTTGTTCTCGCCTAGCGATTTTCTTAGTGTGTAAAGTGTTTTATTTTTATTTAAATGAAGGTGTAACTTGTTTTTTGGAGGTGCTGGATGGTTCCTCTTGCTGTAGGTAAGCTTTTTATGTGTGTGTTGTGTGTATTTATTGTGTTTAAAATGTTTGTATGTCGGCGTGTTGCGTCCGATGTTTGCGAGGTCGTAATGTGTCGTAACGTGTCTCGTATGGTGTTTGCGTGTGTAGCCTCGTTTTCGTTTTGTTCGGCGGCCATTGTTTCTCTCGCTTAGCAAATATTTTCGTGTGTAAACTGTTGTATTTGTAGTGAAATGAAGGTGTGAGTTGCATTTTTGAGGTCCTGGATGTTACCTCTTGCTGTAGGTAAGTTTTGTATGTGTGTGCTGTGTGTATGTATTGTGTTTTTAATTTTGTAATGTTCGCGAGTAGCGTCCGAGTGTTGCGAGGCCGTAATGTGTGTGAACGTGTGTCGTATGTTATTTGCGAGTGTCGTAATGTGTGTGTCGTGGTGTTAACGTGTGTCGTATGTTGTTTGCGAGTGTCGTAATGTGTTTGTCGTGGAGTTTGGTTTGTGGCGTGAATTTTGCGAGGGTCGCAGTTGCTGGCATGGAGCGCCGAAGGCGCTCCATGCCAGCAACTGCGGCCCTCACTTGGCAAGGTCCTCAGGTGCAGGCATGGAGCGCCTGCGGCGCTCCATGCCAGCAACTGAGACCCTGGCCCAGTGCCCTCGCTTTGCGAGGGCCTTGGCTCGCTTCGCGAGCCCGCAGCGTTAGCAACAACTCGTACGCTCACAACTATATATGTGATTGCAATCACAATGTAAAAAAAATGTTGTTTTTTTCTTAACTTGATTTTGGAGTGAAAAAGAGATCTTGTACAGAAACTTGAAAAACAAACGCTGCCACCAAGATAATTTGCGAATTCAAAGATTCATATAAAACATCTTATATGCAGACAAGAAGCAAAACTGTCTTTATTTTGCAGAAAAGAAACCAGAATAAGACTCTAGTTTCCTATCTGTCAAGCTGGGGATAAACCTGGCCACCCCCATTCAGAGAGGACCCATGAGTCACAAAATATAAGCACTAGACAATTGCCGTAAGCACTGCTGGAAGCTCGTTTCTGGCAAGGAGACTGCAAGATCTCTCAGAATCATGTGATTTAGAAGCATACTGCATTATATCTTCATGATTTGATATGTAGGTGACTGTGTCCTTTTAAGGAATTAAGCCTCATGCAGCCTGATAACCCACATCAAGAAATGAGATAGCAGGACGCCATGGACTAAGCAGTGGGGGAAACTGTGGTAAACTACTTTTTTAATAGAAATTGTGCTGCTCCGTGTAATAGTTTTTTAGACATTAGAGGTCCCTTGTGGTCAACTTTCCTCCAAATAACTAAATTTGGTAATTGATAAAATGTATCTTTTCTACCCAATTATTCATTACAACAGGGATCCTTTTTCTATTATGTGCTGATTTTGCTTCTTATTTTTTTCAGGTGTGTGTGTGTCTTTGAAAACTAAAAATCTTCTCATTAGACTTAACGAAGGCACTGGCAATTGTAGACGCCACATTCTCATTGTTCAGACTGAAACTTGCTCTGTATTCAAAGTCTCCCCTCACCTCAGCAAGATGATTTGCTGAAACCAAAATAGTAGATTCCACAGCACCATAACAGCTTATTGGCTGTCATTTTTTACATTTTGATTTTTTTCAAGTGGAGTTATGCAAAAAAAATATAACCAGAGCAGACCTTTAATTCATCCACTGTTTATTTTATTTTGGTCCATAGCAGGGGTGTAGGAGCCAGAATAATTATTGGGGGGGGGGGGGGGGGGGGGGGGGATAAAGCTGAATACATATACATTCCAACATTTTTAATATATACATATATAATATATATATATATATATATATACATATATATATATATATATATATATATATATATATTAGTTTTTCAGGAGTGTGTGTTGTTGTAAACTAATGAGCTTCATTTGTCCTAGTCCTGCTGAGAACAAACGCAGATGTAGATGGCACATTCCCTTTCTGCAAATGTAGGGTGACCCATTATGGGCAAGTCATAGCAGAGAGGTTTGACAAATCTCCACTGGAGAAGGAACTGGCAACCCACTCCTGTATCTTTGCCAAGAAAATCATATGGATAAGCACAATGAGAAACAGACAGATGTGCCTGGTATGCTGCATCCATATGGTCACCGAGAGTCTGACACAACTGAAGGACTGAACAACAAAAACAATGTATATGCTACATGTTTTAGTGTAAAAAAAATAGTACATTTGTGCTGAAATTTGTTTCATGCCCAGAATTCCGAGAAATAAAGTTAATACACTGCACTCTGGGAACCTTGGCTGGGACATGCAAATGTGCCCGTAAAGGCTTTGCTCTTGCAATTCATAACCATTTCAAACATGGCTTACCTTAAGCATATGCCTGCTGTATCACACAGCTTTGAGCTAAGCTAAGGGTGGATTATACACAAGCTTGGAACCCCACCCACGTACAGCCGTTTCATGGTTACTGCCTCTTATCAGCGTGGGGCTGGCTCCTTAGCTTATGTTGTGGATTTTTTTGAGGGGGTAGTTTACCACAACAATGTGTTTTTGTAATAGGAAAAGTTGGTCAACATTTTTAGTTCTATCCCAGCACAAGGGCACATTTAACCTTTTTAAAACTGTCATGTCAGTATTTGAACAGGGCACCCCATGCAAACAGGCAGTCACAGGCAACTGCCTACTCTGTCTAATAGAAATCGAGCCTTGGTCAAGTGTTCAAACCCTAATGCTATACTAAATATAACCCTACATAAATGTACCCCTTTTGGATTGCTACCTCATTGTGGGGAAGGAGCTTGGGCACCTTAATGAAGCTGTGAGCCCTACCATGTAGGGTCACCCACGATGGGCAGGTCACAGCAGAGAGGTCAGACAAATCACGGTCCATTGGAGAAGGAACTGACAAAGCACTCCAGTATCTTTGCCATGAAAGCCTAACAGATTAGCACACCCAGACAAGATGTGCCTGACGCCATGGGTGTAGGAACTGGGGGGGATGGGGTAACCAATCCCCCCCAGGTGTTTCTATATTTGTATGTATGTATATATAAGCTATTTAAGGCCTATGTATACAATGAACCCTATCTCCCCCAGAATTATTATGGCTCCTACACCCCTGCCTGATGTGCTGTGGTATCCCATAGGGTCACAGAGAGTCGACATGACTGAACAACAACAATTTGGTCTATTAGGACATATACACGGCAGCTATTTAATGCATAATTTGAGAATTTGCTTTGATAAAGGGGTTAAAATGCAAGCTACTTGGTTATACATTAAAATGTATCATCTGCACTAAAATAGTTTTCTCCTATTTGATATTGAATTTTCTGCTTATCAGAGACTCATCAATATTTTATAAGTCACAATTTTACTTCAGGAATTTTGGGGGGTGGATGGCATTTCTTAACAATCATTCTATTAACCTCTCAAATACAGAGCTTGTGTATAGTGGGATTCAGTTAGAACAGTTTACTTCACCAGCCAAAATGAATTATAGTTCCTATTTGACAACTAAGAGGTTAAGACATTATTCCTTCTTAAGACTGACACCTACTTTCAATGGTGATAAAAAATCTCTCCAGTGTTACAGCCAATATAATCCTTTCCTTACAAGTTATTCCTATCTATTCTGCCTTGCTGCCTTTCACAATAAATGATCCTTTAAATTTTATGTATTTATGTAAAATTATTTCAACAAGGAGGCACTCCCGAGATGAGGTCTTATTTGCATAGTTACACTGTAAATTTTACATTTGCATTCTAATCTTTGTATAAAGTAGACATGTTCTCCCCAGTATTAAATAACTTGCATAGCTTGTTCTAGTTCCTCAAAATAAGTCACTGTTTTGTCCACTTACAACCTGCCCAGAGGAATCTATAGACAAATAAAGTCGATTATATATCTTATAGTATTCAAAAAAACTTATGACAAAAATTATACCTGCTTAATACAAATATTTACGATTCAGTTACACATTGTAAAGAATATATACACACATATATATATATATATATATATATATATATATATATATATATATATATAGTGACAGAGTCATACATTGTGTTCATGTGAGTCACAAACTTTGCAAAGCTCTCTTCCCCCAGGAGAACTGAAGGAGTTAATTTTTCTGAGCAGTTAATTAGATGCAGATGTATGTAACTATGTAAATACCAGCGACTTGCCCGCAAACATTTTTTGAGGTGGGAATAAAATTGTAAGGCAGGTAATGCTGTTTGCCACAGACATTAATTTTTTTGATGGTCTGAGATCCTTCGGCGCTCATTGCGAGGTTGTTGGTTGTTGTATTTTTTTTTCTGATAGGCACTTTTGCTGTTATTGTTTGGTCGGCGCTGATCTTTTTGCGCTTATTGCAAGGCTTTGTGTGCTATGAGCAGCGTTGGCGCTCGTTGTGAGGAGAGTGGTGAATGGCTTTTTTGTTTATTGTGAAAGTGTTTGTTTTTTGTTTTTTTTGGTGTATATGTATTTTTGTATGCGAATTAAATAATTAATAAATTAATAAATTAATATACTTTACCTATCTGGATGTAGTATATGCAGGAAGCATTGTGCTGAAGAGCTGACAATCTGTTTTGATGTTCCTGCAGCACGCAATGTCGGTTTGCACTGTTGTGGAGCTGAGGTGTAAGTGCCAGCAATATGTGCAGTGTGTAGTGTAAATAGGCTGCGTGCGCGAGGTAATGTCGTTAGTGTAGCTGTGTACTTCCGCATTGTGTAAGTTAGTGTTGTAAAATGCCGGCTAATGTGTATGTGGTACGCTTGTGTGGATGATATAGCGTCCTTGCTAAAAGTGTATCTTTACCTTGTACGGCTTTTTTGAAAAGCCATATGTGCTTTGTGGTGTTTTGCGTCTTTAGGGTCCTGTAGCCTAGTTTTTTTTTTTTCCAGCAGCCATTTTTTCTCTTGCATAGGGGATTTTCGTGTGTTTAAACTCGGGAACTTGGACTTAAATTGAGGTGTAACTTCACTTTCAGAGGTCCTGGGTGCCCCACCGTTGCTGTGCGTAAGCTTTTTATGTCTTTTTTGTGTGTATTTATTGTGTTTTTAATGTTTTCAGGTGTGCACGGTTCGGCTGTTAAGGTTGTATTTTTGCAAGGTCGTAATGTTTTTTTTTAAGTCTTGCTTCTCGTATTTTTTTCGTCTTGTATTTTGTTTATCTAAGTCCCGCTAAAAGTGCTCTGGGTTTCACGGCTCGCCTCGCTATGCAAGGCTCGCCGGCAATGAGCACCTTTGGCGCTCCGGCTCATATTTTTTTAGGCTAAGTCCGTAAATTTAGCGTTCTAAGACCCGCTGTTCGTATTTTTTTGTGTAAGTCTGTATTTAGTGATTGCGTGTTAGATCTATTTTGTTAAATAGCCGATGTGGGAGCCTCCACCTCCGCAAATGCGGCCCCTCGCTTCGCCTGGGTCCGCATTTGCGGCCTGCAATGGGCCTTTGGCTCATTGCAGCCGACGTTTGAGCCTCCACCTTCCGCAAATGCGGACCCTCGCAAAGCCAAACTGCGTCTCTCGCTTCGCGAGGGACGCAGTTCTTGCAAGATCGCAAAGCATGACGACGTTTCGTAGTTTGACAACTATTATATGTGTTATATAGTTCGAACTATGGTATTCCCAGTAGTAACATACAGATGTGAGAGCTGGACCATAAAGAAGTCTGAGCGCCTTAGAATTAACGTCTTTGAATTGTGGTGTTGGAGAAGACTGCTGTGAGTCCCTTGGACTGCAAGAAGATCCAATAAAAAAATACTTTAGGAAATCAAGACAAACTATTCTCTAGAAGGTATGATCACGAGGTTGAAGCTCAAATATTTTAGCCATGATACAGCAGGATTCCCTAGAAAAGACTCTGATGCTGGGAAAGATTGAAGACACAAGAAGAAGGGGACGACAGAGGCAGAGATGTATAGATGAGGTCACTGAAGCAATGAACCTGAATTTGATAGAGCTCAGAGGGGCAGTGACGGAGAGATGCACCTGGCGTGTCAAGGAGAGATGGACACGACTGAATGACTAAACAAAAACAAAATAAGTATTTGAAAAATACTGCAAAACACATAGTTGCCTCATATTCACCAGTGGAGAAAATTTGACCTAGGACACCAGCTCTATAGTTAGTATCTTAACCCACTATAGGATGCGTCAACTAGAAAGTCCAGGAGTTAAAAGCAAATATGTTATACTCATAAGATATATACACTGTCTGAGACACTGGCTGCTTTGCTGAATAGATTAATATTAATTACCAGTAAGGGATGCAAGATGCATTAGTGATTCAAATGAAGATGCAACACAGAAATCCCTAACTTCTATTGATCATATCTCCATGGACTCAGCATTAATTTTAAAAAGGAAAACATGTTTCCCATAAGTTTCCAGCCTCTGTATAATGGTGTGGAGTACCTGTAGTGACTTCAGTGGCCCTTTAATAATCACTGAGAATATCAGACAGGGACTTTAGTGGTTCTTAAAGGGAATTATACACCATGAAAATCTCACTGTTTGTAGTATAAAAGGTCAACGTGTCATAGAAAGAGTTCCTTTGTCAGTAGAGCCAGTGTCTCTCTCCATGGATTAATCTGGTGGTCCACCATATTAAAACTGAATAGTGGTAAAGACCTGTGTTAAAAATGCATCAGCTACACCTAAAAATAGAAGTACACTTCAAATACATGTCAGTTAAGCAGTTTGGGGAGATATAATTTGGTACTATAGTGACACAGTTAAAATATTTCAAATGTGACTGTACCCAGAAGCATTTAATATCCACTATACATGGAAAGATATATATGTTTGAAAATGGTAAGAGCAAAATAAGGAGCTGCTAATTTACTTTGAAAATATCAATTTTTATGAGAGACATCCATGAAACTCTGGTGGGACTGTGTGTGCAAGAGGGGTCTTTACATTTCTAGAAAGAAGGACTTGCATCTATTAGTGCAAGTTTGCTGCTTCTAAGTTCCAGTTAGATAACAAATACTCCTGACCTATCCCCGTCCCTCCATCCCCACCCACTCCTCAAGTTATGAAGGGCCTGTAGGCCACCCCAGGCTTGCATGGGGTTGGAAGGAGGGAGGGATCACTTGACCTGGCCAGGACCGGGTATGTGTAGGAGTTGGCTAGCTGGGGGAGGTGGAGCCATTTATAGGTCTTTTGGCACCATTTCCCACCATTATGCCCCCAGCTAGCCATAAGAGCAGATGCCCACCCATCTCAAAAGTATTGTTGTGTTGAAGTAATGTATACGTGGGACTGTAAAAAAAAAAAGGGGATGAATAATGGCAAGCTGGGGATTATTTGGTTTCTTGTCTTAAGCACTCGTTGTTGTGGATGTATTATTGATGTACATATTATATGTTGTCAAAAGTTTGTTTGTGTTGTTGTCACAGCGGCGGGGTTGAGGGGAGTCGAAGGGACAGTGAGAAAATGGGGGAGATCCTACCATACGGTGGTACGGATGTTCCAACGCGGTAGGCCCTGGATGAGGCTTCAGGGCGCACTGTCTCTGTCCAGGCTCCTCCCCTCACGTGGTTATTTGGATTAATTTATTGTTATGGTTATTACGTCATGTTGTGTTTACCAATAAACGCTGTGACCAGTTATCTCCCAAGAAGTGGGTTGTGTCTAATCTTTATATTTAATGGGTGATTGGGTATAAACTATTATGTGCACATACCAACTGGGCCTTGCTTAGGTCATGGCTTGAATTCATAGTAAGGGATGAAACAAAGAGAAAATTATTTTTTTATACATATTAAGTCTTCAAAGCATCTGAATTTCTCTAACAATTTGTCATATGTTCATGCCTTAGGAACTAATCAGAGCATGTAACCAACGATCAACCTTAGAGCAGAGGCTAATCTTGATAGTTGGACTTGGTTACATGCTTATCAAACAGAAGTAGAGGTTTCCTGACAACTACATCTATCTTCATAAACCATTCTAAACAACTGAAAATGGCAAAATATTTGTGACAGATTTCTTTTAATAAAAGATTTGTTTGGTTGGTGGGGTAACTCCACTGACAAGTTATCTATTTACCAATATGGCGTCTCTCATTGATGCGGTCTTACAAATAATGTCACTATTCTTGTAATGAGATATTTTATATAAAAAAAAACTGTTTAGCATTTAAATTTTTTGTTTTTGGCACGAAACGCACAAAAATAGATGTGTGTGTAACACAACAAAATACTAACTTCCAATTGATTGTATTGTTGTTTTCCTTGCTTGCCTACGTCCACCTAACTATACACCAGATTATGGAAATATGAAGTACTAGGCATTATAAAAGCATATTTCAATTAAAAATTCTAATGGTTTCCTGTTTATCATATTCAAATACTTCCAAATATGCAATAAATATTATCTTTATTCAGCCTAAGGGAACAATAAAAAAAGAAAAGCATCAACATGAAGGTTGAAGTTTATTATGATTGATTACAAATCAAACTGCAGATGGTAACACCGTTTAAAAAATTTGAATAAATTCTTAAATGAGTCACTCTCTTTCTGTTATTAGGTACATTAGGGAAGTGGGACAGATGAGGGAGATTTGTTAAATAATTGATTTTTTTAGATTTTGAAAACTTCCTCTGTCTCCTCACATGTTCAGAAGCAGACAAGCTGGCAATGGGAAGCCTTGTTTCTACAAATATGTAACCACAAATTATTTTACTGATAGAAATGTATACTTCACTCCCAGTGTAAGTACACTACTTGTATCGCTACCGAGAATCTATTAATAAAAGTTATCCCAATGTGCTACATTAATAATAATACAACAGTGCATTATATTGTATCAGAAGGGTTTCCCATAAATGTCCTTCAATGTAAGAGTCTAATCTTGTCTAAACAAGTCCCGTAACAATGGGAGTTAATCTCTCAGTCCCAAAACCCAAGAGTCCGTGGGTCACGCATGGATTATATCAGTCCAACTTTGAATGGGAGGGGGGTGCAGCCTCTTGACTTAATACTGTCCACGTAGTATTCAACAGCTTAGACCATAAAAAAATAGAAGGGAGGGGGAGAGAAGCACACCACCTCCTAGTGCAGAAAAATAAATAATATATAACATATTATATACTGTACAGTATGTACTGTGTATCACATATATAGTTGTCATAATGGCAGGTTGTCAAACGTTGTTGCGAAACGCTGCGGCCCTCGCAAAGCGAGGGCCTCAGTTGCTGGCATGGAGCACCAAGGCGCTTCATGCCAGCAACTGCGGACCTCGCAACATTTACGGACTTACGACACAGAAATACGAGACGCAGGATTTAGAAAAAAAAACATTACGACCTCGCAAAATTACAACTTTAACGGCCGACCCGCGCGAACCTCAAAACATTCAAAACACAATAAAAACACATAAAAAGCTTACCCACAGCAAGAGGAAGCACCCAGGACCTCTGCAAGTGAAGTTACACCTCCATTTAAGTCCAAATTGAAGAGTTTAGACACCCGAAAATCACCTAGGTGAGAGAAAAAATGGCAGCTTCAAAAAATGAAAACGAGGCTACAGGACCCTAAAGACGCGAAACACCACCAAACACATACAGATTTTCCGAAAAAGCCGGACAAGCTCCAAGAACAAGGACGCTAAATCACCAACAGCCGCGTACCACACATTAGGCGCCATTTTAGAACACTAACTTACAGAATGCGGAAGTACACAGCTACCCTAACGGATTTGGATTAACAGATTGTCAGCTCTTCAGCATAATGCTTCCTGCATTTATTACTTCAAAGTAGGTAAAGTATATTCCTTTATTAAAGTATTATTTAGTACATTACCATACACCAAAGAGCATTAGCTCAGTTACAATTTTAATTCCCGTCATTTTTTGACGGGCAATATTCTAGTATATGTATAATTTAGATTTTATATATTATATATAAATAAATATATGTACATATATATATATATATATATATATATATAATATATATATATATATATATATATATATATTATAGATTATATATAGTCCCCAGTGCAAATATGTTTTTGTAGGGCCCCCAGCCTATACCCCATGCCCTTCAGCCTATCCTCCATGGCCACGCAGTCTATCCTCATTGGCCCCTCAGCCTATGCTCAATGCCCCTCCCAGCCTATGCTCAATAACCCCCCAGCCTATGCTCAAACCCCTTCCAGCCTTTGCTCAAATGCCCCCCCATCCTATGATTCATGCCCCCACCCCAGCCACATCAGCTTCTACTTACTGCTTACCTTGATGATTTGCTTTCTCTTCCTCCATGTCTCCCCTGCCTGCATTTTTCTGCAGAGGCCGGGAATTCTTGAATAATGTCACTTTTGTGCAACTTTATTCAGGGAGTCACTGCCTCTGCAGAAAAACGCAGGCAAAGGAGACATGAAGGATTGTAAGTCTGCGAGTTTCAATCCTGCAAGGTGCTTTAGGGAAAGTGCTATGGACACCGGATTCCAAGCTCAAAGACAGGGCCATCCACTCTTTGCAAGGTGTGAATCTTGAACTTGTCATTGCCTGTAACTTAACTTATGTATAGCGCTACGGAATATGTTGGCGCGTTACAAATAAACGATAATCACATATTATAATTGTCCAACTACGAGTCGTCACGCTGTTTGCGCAGTACATATGACTTAGCGATGAGCGCCGCAGGCACTCATCGCCGGCCAGCCTCGAATAGCGAGGCGAGCCGTTAAACCGTAGCACTTAGGCAATGAGAGGCAATGAGCGCCTCAGAACCAACCTTAACGTAACAAACACCCACACGCACAAAAAATACGACCGAAAAACAGTCAAAACACACCAAATACTCACAAAAAATACATAAAAAGCTTCCAGGGGGGCATCCAGGACCTCTGAAAGTAAAGTTACACCTCCATTTAAGTCCAAATTCCCGAGTTCAGACACACGAAAATCCCCTAAGCGAGAGAAAAAATGGCCACCGAAAAAACGAAAACGAGGCTCAAAGCCCAGCCACGTACAACTTACCGAAGAAGGGATCCGAGATAAGCTTTACCACATTCACCAACGCAGTGGGGGTCCCGATCGCACGCGATCAGGGACCCCCACTGCAATGAAAATTCAAAATTCCTGCGTTACAGGTCCTTAAAGGACCCGTTATAAAAGAAAACAAATATACACTATCACCCTGTCACTCATGGGGGGTCAATACAGACCCCCATAAGCCCTTCATTAACTGTGTCACTCATGGGGGTCAATACAGACCCCCAAAAGCCCTTCATTAACCCTGTCAATCATGGGGGTCAATACAGACCCAATTAAGCACTTAATTAACCCCCTCACTCATGGGGGTCAATACAGACCCCCATAAACCCCTAATTAACCCTGGCATTCATGGGGGTCAATATAGACCCCCATAAACCCTTCATTAACCCTGTCACTCATGGGGGTCAATACAGACCCCCATAAGCCCTTCATTAACTGTGTCACTCATGGGGGTCAATACAGACCCCCATAAACCCCTAATTAACCCTGGCATTCATGGGGGTCAATATAGACCCCCATAAGCCCTTCATTAACCCTGTCACTCAAGGGGGTCAATACAGACCCCCATAAGCCCTTCATTAACTGTGTCACTCATAGGGGTCAATAAAGACCACCATAAGCAGTTCATTAACCCCCTCACTCATGGGGGTCAATATAGACCCCATAAGCCCTTCATTAACCCTGTCACTCATGGGGGTCAATACAGACCCCCATAAGTACTTAATTAACCTTCTCACTTATGGGGGTCAATACAGACCCCCATAAGCAGTTCATTAACCCCCTCATTCATGGGGGTCAATATAGACCCCCATAAGCCCTTCATTAACCCTGTCACTCATGGGGGTCAATAGAGACCCCCATAAGTACTTAATTAACCTTCTCACTTATGGGGGTCAATATAGACCCCCATAAACCATTATTTAACCCCGTCACTCAGGAGGGTCAATGCAGCCCCCCATAAGCCCTTAATTAACCCCCTCACTGATGGGGGTCAATACAGACCCCCATAAACCGCTAATTAACCCTGTCACTCATGGTGGCCCATACAGACCCTCATAAGCCTCTATTTAACCCCATAAGTCCCATAAGGGTATATTAAGACCATTATGGGCCTGTTACAACCCAACATTAACCACATAAGTGCCATGACGGTCCTCAAGGACCATCATGACACTAAGTATAAACACTACACTGCACCATACCACCCCAAAAAAAAAGAAATATAAACTAAACACCCTCTACACTAACCTATTAACACCTACACTACCTACCTACCCCCTAATAACCCCCATCACTCTAATTACATAAAATAAAAAACCTAAATCACAAAAAAAATTACACACCTGAAAAGGAAATTCATATAATACAAATACATACAACACATACAATATAATACATATAATATAATACAATACAATACAATATAGTACAAATCCATACAATACAGTACACCCCTATCTAATATACAATGCATTCGATCTATCTAATATACATACCCCAATCTATCTAAATAAATACCATAATCTAATATACATCCTATCGATCTAATATACATCCCCCAATCTATTTAAATAAATAACACAATCTAATATACAATACATACTATGCTATCTATATAAAACACATACCCCTAGCTAACATACAATAAATGCTATCTATATATAAAAACATCTAATTCTAAGCTAAAATAAAATAATTAAGACCACTTACCTTTGCAGATGTCCATTCAGATCAGCCACCTAGGGAAAAAAAAATAAGAAAATTAGTGCAATAATAATAATTAATAATAATAATAATATTAATTACAGGAAATAAACATTCTAAACATTCTAAATATTATACTCACCTTTCCGGCATGTCCCGTCCTTATTCTTTTCTTCTGCTCCGGCGCGGCACCTGTTAAAAAAAACATAACATTAATACACATACATAAAATAAACATAATCTACATTGTACTTACCTCCCTGCGATGTCTCCGGGCTTCTCCAGCTCATCTTCAGCCACGCCCTGTAAAAAAAAAAAAAAAGTACTTACATCCGCACTCACGGACATCCCCGACGCTAATGAGGTTCCCGGAGACTTTTCCGGAAGAAAATAGGCAATGGCGCCTTCTGATTGAAAACGCTGTCTATCAAATTCACCCAATCAGGAGACGCCAATGTGTGAACCAATCAGAAAGGGATACACCCTAAAATCCCACTCTCATTGGATAATGCACCTGTCAATCTTTATTTAAACCAATCGCAAGGCGCAGATGCCTTCAGCCAATCACAATGGAATACACCCACACAGGGGGATTGGCTGGAGGCATCTGCGTATTCTGATTGGTTGCACTGACAATAGCCAATCACAATGGAATACACCCCCATGTACTGATTGGCGAAGGATTTGCACCTTCTCATTGGCTATTGTCAATGTCAATCAGTATTACAGCCAATGGGAAGGAGCAGATGTCTTCACCAATCAGTACGTGGGGGTGCATTCCATTGTGATTGGCTGATGGCAATAAAGCCTTCGGATTGGTTCAAATAAAGATTGACAGGTGCGTTATCCAATCAGCATGGTATTTTGGAGTGTATCCCTTTCTCATTCGTTCACAATTGGCGTCTTCTCATTGGCTGAATTTGATAGACAGCGTTTTCAGCCAATCAGAAGCCACCATTGCCAATTTTATTCTGGAACACTATGTAGGAAGCTCATTAGTGTCGGGGACATCCGCCAGGGAGGATGTGTTTCGTTTTGTTTGTTTGTTTTTTAAAGCGCGCGGATGCTTCCAGGGCCCATCCGGGCAAAACACCAGGAGGCCGGAGACATTGCGGGGAGGTAAGTACAATGTAGATTGTGTTTATTTTACTTGGTTTCATGTTTATGTATGTGTACTAATGTAATGTTTTTTTTTTAAACAGAAGCAAAGATGGAGGACGTGACATGCTGGGACGGGACATGCAGGAACGGGACATGCTGGAAAGGTGAGTAGAATAATTAGAATGTTTAGAATGTTTATTTATTCTATGTAAACGTGTTGTATTAATTTTTTTAATCTTTTTTACCTTAGGTTGGTGATCTGAAGAAACATCTCAAAGGTAAGTGGTCTTAATAATTTTATTGTAGCTTAGAATTAGGGTTGCTATAAAGAGATAGCATGTACTGTATATTAGATAGATAGGGGGATGTATAGTACATAGATAGTATTTATTGTATATTAGATAGATAGGGGGATGTATAGTACATAGATAGTATTTATTGTATATTAGATTGATAGTATTGTATATTAGATAGTGGGATGTATATTACATAGGGGGATGTATATTACATAGGGGGGTGTATATTACATAGGGGGATGTATATTAGATAGGGGGATGTATATTAGATAGGAGGATGTATATTAGATAGGGGTGTATTGTATTGTATTGTATTTATTTGTATTGTATTGTATTGTATTTAATTGTATTGTATTGTATTGTATGTATTTTATGTATTTCCTTTTCAGGTGTGTAATGTTTTTATCCTGTAGTGGGGGGGGGGGGGGGGGTTGTAATGTACATTTTTTATTTTTGGTGATTTAAGTTTTTTTTATTTTATGTAATGTAGATTTTAGATTTTTGATGACTTTAGTTTTTTTGATTTCTGTAATTACAGTGGTGGGGAGGGGCTATTAGGGGGTAGGTAGGTAGTGTAGGTGTTAATAGGTTAGTGTAGAGGGTGTTTAGTTGATATTTAATGTTTTATTGGGGGGGTATAGTGAAGTGTAGTGTTTATACTTAGTGTCATGATTGTCCTTGAGGACCGTCATGGCACTTATGTGGTTAATGTTGGGTTGTAACAGGCCCATAATGGTCATAATATACCCTTATGGGACTGATGGAGTTAAATAGAGGCTTATGAGGGTCTGGATACACCGCCATAAGTGACCAGGTTAAAATGGTGTAGTGCTTACACTTTGGGTCATGAGGGTCCTGGATGAACCTCATGGCACTTATAGTTTTATTACATGCATTCATTAGTGTGTTAGAGGTGTCTATATAGTTGAGGCACACAGTACACTCACATTGTGTGGCAAACAGCATTTCCACACTTTCTTTTATTGACCGTCATTTTTTGATGGGCAAGTCGCTAGTAATAATAATAATAAGGAAGAGAAATAAACTCCCTGATCAAGGTAGGCAGTAAGAGGGGGCCGATGAGCCTGGGGGAACTCCACACAAGGGCCCCAGTGCTTTGCACCGCCTGCACCGCTGGTAGCACTGCCATTGAGCTAAATTCCATGAAGAAAGCGTGAATTTGAATACCTAAAAAAAGCCCAGGTCTGTGCATTGTACCTCACCTAGTTCTATGGGAACACCAAAGAATAACAGTATATGATGAAATGATTCCACAGTGTGAGAACATATATCTGACAACAAAAAGGAAGACAGCCAGATAATGGACCTTTACCTTCATACCACCCACTCTATAAAAGAGTTACATAGTTACTTAGTAATTGAGGTTGAAAAAAGACTTTCAGTCAATCAAGTTCAACCTTTTAAGATCTCCTCTGATCTGCAATATGCAGATTAAATATTAATTAATTAGTTATTAATTTATTATTAATCAATTTTTTTTAAATTATTAATTACCACATATACTCGAGTATAAGCCGACCCGAGTATAAGCCGAGGCACCTATTTTACCACAAAATACTGGGAAAACTTAGTGACTCGAGTATAAGCCATGGGTGGGAAATGTGCTGCCCCCTGTGTCCCTCTTGTGCCCTCTGTGTCCCCCTCTTGTGTGCCCTCTTTGTGCCTTTCTTGTGTCCTCCCTCTCTCCCTTCCCTGAATCTCTTCCCCTCCTCTCCCTCCTCTGTGTCTCTTCCTCCCTCTCCATTCCTTGTGTATCTCCCCCCCTCTCCCTTCACTGTGTCTCTCCCCCCCTCTCCCTTCCCTGTGTCTCTCCCCCCTCTCCCTCCCCTTTGTCTCTTCCCCTCCTCTCCCTCCCCTGTGTCTCTTCCCTTTCTCTCCCTTCCCCGTGTCTCTCTTCCCCCTCTCCCTCTCCCTCTGTTTCCTTCCCCCCTCTCCCTCGCGTCTCTTTCCGTCCCCTTCCCTTATCACCCTCCTCAACCCCCCGCCTCAACCTCCTCCTCTTCCCCCCTCCTCATCCTTCCTCCTCAGCCCCTCTCTTCATCCTTTCTTCTCAACCCTCTCCTCATCCTCCCACCTCATCCTCTCTCCTCAACCTCCGTCCTCATCTTCTCTCCTCAACCCCCCTCCTCAATCCCCCTTCTCAACCCCCCTCCTCATCCTCCCTCCTCATCCTCTCTCCTCAACCCACCTCCTCAACCCACTCCTCAACCCCCCTCCTCATTCTCATCCCCCCTCCTCAACCTCCATCCTCAACACCCCTCCTCAACCCCCATTCTCAACCCCCCTCCTCATCCTCCCACCTCATCCTCTCTCCTCAAACTCCCTCCTCATCTTCTCTCCTCAACCCACCTCCTCAACCCCGCTCCTCAACCCTCCTCCTCATTCTCATCCCCCCTCCTCAACCCCCATCCTCAACCCCCTCTCCTCATCCTCTCTTCTCAACCCGCCTCCTCATCCTCCCACCTCATCCTCTCTCCTCAACCCCCCTCCTCAACCCCCCTCCCCCTCCTCAACCCCCCTCCTCATCCTCAACCCCTCTCCTCATCCTCACCCCCCCCCCCCCCCACGTCATCCTCTCTTCTCAACCCGCCTCCTCATCCTCCCACCTCATCCTCTCTCCTCAACCCCCCTCCTCAACCCCCCTCCCCCTCCTCAACCCCCCTCCTCATCCTCAACCCCTCTCCTCATCCTCACCCCCCCCCCCCCACGTCATTAGCATATGCCGGGTCTCGACGCAGCCGGAAGGGTTTTTCTGGATATTTCGCCCCAAAAAACTTGTTATTATCACATAGGCCTGAAGCTTGGATATTTGGGGCGTCTTATGATACAACCATGTTACAATCTTGCTCCTGTTTCCTAGGATTGCTGTGAACCTTAAAATAAAATGAAACTTAAAAAAAGTGTAAAGATCTCCATGAGTTCTGAGCACCATATTCCATCTTTAACCACTTGGGAAAGGTAAGAACCTAGCTTCCCAACTACCTTAATTATAAGTTTTGCTGGGATGAGCCCCTCAGTATATATAGGCAGGTAATGGATCCACGGCCAGAGTTTTACGCTACTTGTCTTTAAACAATAGACTGGCCACAGCAGAAACTAACTGATGAAGCATGTGCATGCCATTGGAGTGGGGGATTCAGTCAACAACTCAGTAATGGTAACAGCTGCCTTAGATGTGAACGCAGAATCTCCAAGAGAAACCAAAAAAACTGCTGTCATGCTAGGGAGTGCAGCAAAGAAAAAGCCACAGAAGCACTGGTCTTAGGTATAGGCACTGAAATACAAGCGTGTGAAGCATAGATGTTGCCACTGCCATCTTAGACATTACAATATAGTACCCTCTGCACTGCTTGTTCAAGCACATCTACCCCTTATGCATTGAAAGCTGCTTTGTGAAGACACAACATCCAGCAATTAGCAAAAGTAATAATGTTGAGACGTCACCTTTGGCATACCAAGAGGGAGATAATTTTCTACCTGCGTTTATACCCAAGTGATGTACCACAATCAGAGTATTTGCAGCAGAATGATGCAAAATATATTATTTAAAGAGGGGTTATACATTTTAGCATTTAACCATACCTTAACAATCTTTAACCGCTTTCTTTTTCAAAACCCTCTAAAATTTAAAAATAATCAGGTAAAAACAATACTTAAGTATATTTTGCTAAATAAAATAAGATTTGTTGGAGCCCTTCTT
Organism: Discoglossus pictus; assembly: GCA_027410445.1. NCBI lineage: Eukaryota > Metazoa > Chordata > Amphibia > Anura > Alytidae > Discoglossus > Discoglossus pictus. Next base: position 62,999,916 of record CM050172.1, on the reverse strand, counting down.
AAATGGATGCCTAAACATCCCCATTCAGAGATATTATTCATACCAAAAGTGCTATGTTTTAAGGTAGATATTGAAAGGAGAGCAGGGGTGGAACATTAGTTTGTGTAGGTGGTGCAAAGCATTAGGGCCCACTGTGGAAAGGGACCCACTTCTGCTAGTTCTTATTGAAGGTTAGTTGCAATGAAGTAAATTTACTAACTGTATGTTTTTAACATAATCCAATAAAGATCATTATTGGATTGTCAGCCCACAATTGATTCAATGGAAATTCAGCCCTCACAAAATCTGTGCAAGACTGGTGAGAGGGGACAAAAAACAGCACTCACGTTTGTGTTCCCAGTCTCTTCAAACTCCGAGCTACTGCACTCTGCACGGTTCGTCTGGGGCTGCTGTGTGTGTAAGCCAAATCAGAACCATTAGGATAGTCACAGCCCGCACCCTACACCTGACATCTGCCCCTGCAACTCAGCCGGCTACAGCATGGGCAGAATTAGGCATATTTTGGGTTGCAGGAGATTGGAAAATGCCCAGTAGGTAAGGCCAGGCAATCACTGGATGTGCTGAAAGAGTGACAATCCTCCAATATTTATCTCATAATCATAAAAGAAATAGTTGTAACACCATTGCATGCTTCCTAGAGAGTGTATTAATTTTGAAATGTCAAATACCCATTAATACCTAAGTAAATCCTTACTATGTTTTTACAAATGTTTGTAGATGTTGGGTATATGGTACTGTCTTTTTATAAAAATGGGGTCAGAGATGGTTGTAAATTCTTTTTGCGTTCGGCCCCAAGGGACCCAAATCAGTCAGTGCCTCTCTCCGGATGCCTTCCCATAACTGCTCCCTCTCCTGAAGACTCCTTCCGATAACAGTAAACTTTCCCAAGACCCTTACTCATTGCAGCTCACCCCAAGACTCCTTTCCATAGATTCTCCCCTACCCTTACCTCCTGCTTAGCAAAGCTCCTCTACCTGCGATACAGATCCAGGACGTGAGGGCTCCACTTTCCTGCCCCATCCTGTAAAGATAAATCCCTTTCAGCATCCACCTGACATAGTAGCACCCATCCGTATATCCTTTCCCCCCTTAGAACCCATCCCCCTGTACTTTGCTGCCACGTTGCAGCCCTTGCTTTCTTACCTTCTTCAGTGATACACATGCCCAGCATGCTCGACTGCTCTACACTGCCACCTCTTGGAGCTTCGGTAGAAATGCTCTGTTTTAATCAGACACACTCCATTTTCAGGCCGGGGGGCGGGGGGGGGGGCGGGGTGTACAGCCATAGAAGGACAAGGGGGAACCTCGGGAGTCGTGGTGGGTTGGGCCAGGGTGGGGGGGCGCTCCACATCAGAAAAAATATATATTAGTGCAGTGTTGGGTGCTGCTATATGTCAAGTGGCTAAGGATGTACCTGTGTGTGTTGTTATGATGTTTCTGTTGATACAGAATGAAATGCATTTCAAAATTACAATATCAGGTAGTTTTAGATATTTCATGTCATTTTCACATGCTATCAGTTTTTGTATAGATACCATTAAAGTGACTCAAACTAATATGACAATGTACATTATCAAGCATCTTAAGGGACCACTGAGGTCACATATATTCAGTGTGGTATTTTACCTAACAAGCTTGATTATTCTCGAACTTTTTATAAAGTAAAAAATAATAACAACCTTTACATTTTTCCCTTTTATACACAATTATACTGTGCTGCAGACTTTCATTTCTTTACTACGGCTGTTTCTCTCAGCTTCTGCTCAACATGGCGTTTCCTTAAACTAATGAGCTTCTTATTAAAACGAATGAAGCTCTTGCAAATTTGTCTGCCACTTCTCCATTCCTGTTTGTTCATAGACTCCTTCCACGTTAAAATTTTAGATTCTACAGTAGTGTAACTACATATTAAAGTAATAAACTAGAGGCTGTATTATTACTTCATACTAAAAATGCGTTGCTTATTTAATTTTTTTGACCACATATTAACTATTTTATGCAATTATGATCTAGTGCGATAAGTCATCTGTTGTCTCACGCTATCTGTCTCTCTCTCTCTTATCTTCATTATTTCTTCTTTTTTTTTTTCTTGTACTTTCTCTCTCTGTCAACCTCCAATTGCCTATGTCTACCTCTCTGTTAGCCTTTATCTCTCTGTCTGTTCCTTTATGTTTTTGTCTCTTTATTGTCTCACATTGTCTCTTTCTGTCTGTGTCAAAGGTGATTGCAGCCCTTGCATGTTCCAGTTCCTTGTTCTAAATTATGCTTATATTATGAATCATAATGGTTTGTGTAGAATAAGATATGACCACAATATTATCTTATAGTATCATTGACCAGATGCCCAACTTTAACAACTGCACCGTCCTATCCCTCACAGAAGCAGTAGAATGTTTAGCTTTTATAATAGGACCAAAACCCACAACTTCCTGCCTTGCCCCAATTGCTAGGCCATTTGCAGGCTGTGAAGCTGTCTACTCAATTTAAGGACCAGAGCTATATTAAGCCTAATCCTTTTGTTGCTTCAATATTTGAATTACCCCATAGCCTCTTTCATGGAGGCATGCTCATTTCCCCTGGACTGTTGCTTATAAGCCCTTTCTGGATCACAAACTAGTCGTGGTGTGGGGACTTGTGTACTTCAATGAGGCTGTGAGCTACACTATGAAGGGTTATCCAAAATGGGCAGGACATAGCAGAGAGCTCAGACAATATGCGGTCCACTGGCAAAGGGACTGGCCCACTACAGATAACCTTATGGATAAGCACAACCAGAGACAAAATGATTTGGCACGGGAAGATAAGCCCCTCGAGTTAGAGGTTCTCTACCACATTACCAAGGAAGAGCAGAGGACAAGTAATACCAGATCCTATGAAGTGGTTGGGCTACATTTGAGAGGTCGCCCTGCTATGGATATGTCTGGAGTGGAAAGGAAAGTCTGCTGCTGCAAAGTACAGTTCAGCATAGGAACATGGAACGTTAGCACTATGAACCAAGACAAACTGGACGTGGTCAAACATTAGATAATAAGATTAAACATTGATATCCTGGGAATTAGTGAAATCAAATGGATTGGAATGGGACATTTCATATTAGAAAACCAATAAATATTCTACTGTGGTCAAGAATCCCACAGAAGAAATGGAATAGCCGTCATAACCAATCAAAGGGTGGCCAAAGAAGTGCTTATTTACAGCCCAATAAATGACAGAATAATTTCAGTTTAAATTCAAGGTAACGAATTTAACATCACAGTGACCCAAGTTTATGCTTCAACCATGGATTTTGAAGAGGCTGACGTTGTCCAATTCTACGAGTATATTCTACATCTCACAGATATAACACCAATAAAAATGTTACTCTCATCATGGGAGATTGAAATGCTAATGTAGGGAGCCAAAAGATAGAATAATGTACAAATTTGGCCTTGAAGTACAAAATGAAGCAAGACATAGATAAGTAGGATTCTGGCAAATTCATTTTCTGGTCATGGTAAACATCCCCTTACAACGGTCTCAGAGATGACTCTACACATGAACATCACCGGATGGACAATATAGAAATCAGATTGACTATGTACTTTGCAGCCAAAGATGTAAGAGTCAGCAACAACAAGAACTGGAGTTGACAGCGGCTCAGATCATGAGATTCTTATTGCAAAGTTCAGAATTAAACTAAAGAAAAGAGGAAAAACCATCAAACCAAGCAGATGCAAAATAAATAATATCCACAGTGAATATACAGTGGTGGTAAAGAATAGAATTAAGTGACTAGATAGAATACCTGAATAACTTTTGATAGAAGTTTGTGACATGATGCAGAAAACAAACAATATCCTCAAAAGAAAGAAACCTAAGAAGGCAAACAAAGACTGTCTGATAAGGCTTTTAAAGTAGCACAGGAAAGAAGGAGAGCGAAAGGTAGTGGAGATAGGAAAAGATTTGTCCAGTTGAATGCAGAATTCCAGAAGATAGTAAGAAAAGAAAAGGAGACATTCTATAATAAGCCATGTAAAGAGATAGAAGATAACAGAATGACAAAGTCACGCAAATTGGGAATCTCAATGGAAACTTTCATGCCAAAGTGAGCGTGATAAAAGATAAAAATGGTAGGGAAGCAGATTAGATAAAGAACAGGTGTCAGGAATAGTCTATACAGGGAGTATATTAACAGTATTGATAATCTTAATAATGTGTCCAATGAGCTGGAGCCAGACATGTTGGAGAGTGAAGTGAGATGGGTCCTAGGAGGTCTTGCTGATAACAATCCCAGCTGAACTATTTAAAATCCGATAAAATGATGCTGTGAAAGTGTTGTTTGCCTTATGCAAATACATTTGGAAATCTCAATTCCCAAAAAAGGAGTGTCAAAGTGTTCTCCAATTATCGAATAATTGCTCTGATTTGACATGCCAGCAAGGTAATGCTTAAGCTCGACTCCAACAATATATGGATTGGGAACTACCAGATGTGCAAGTCAGGTTTTTGCAGAGGCGTAATAGATTAAATTGCCAATGTTCACTAGATATTATAGAAAGCAAGAGAGTTCCCCAAAACCATTTACTTCTGCTTCAAAGACTATTCTAAAGCTTTTAACTGTGTGAAAAACAGCAAAATGTGGAAAGTTCTGAAAGAGATGGGAGTACCAGACCATCTCATCCACCTCCGATGCTGGGAAAGATTGAAGACATGTCAAGGAGGAGGTAGCAGATGCAGAGGTGGATACATGAGTTCATTGAAGTAATGAACATGAGCTTGAGGGAGTTTAGAAAGGCAGTGGTTGACATATGTTCCTGGCGTGCTGCAGTTCATTGGGTCATGAACAGTCAGATTTAACTGAGTGACAAAACAACAACAGTTGCTGATGAGCCCTTTTCCACCTTGCCCACATCCATTTGAGTTTCATTGTATATGGTGGCATGACAAGACGTTCAAGGCAGTGGGAATGCTGATTAGGTGAAACAGCAGCCATGAGTGGGCCTGGTCCTGGTAGGCTGCGTGTCATGTGATGATCCTGGATGCTCTACTCGCAGGCAGTTGCAATTTACCAGTGTGAAGCTAACAGTACCTGTGTTGGTTGCTGCAACCAAGGAGGTCAAGCAGAGCCCTCACTGGTGGATGAGATAAATGAATGATAAACAAAAAAATCCCTTTGATAGGGAAGCATTGGAAGTGGGGGAATCTAGTAGTTTTATGGACAGGATCAGACAAGACATTTTGGAAGTACAGGATAAACGACAAAATTTAATGGTCAAGTGGTAGTATATCACAGAAAATGAGTGGGTGAAAACCTCCAGTCCAGCATTATATCAGTGGAGCGGGTGCCTATCCTCAAAACCCCCTCCAGAGCCAAGCCCACCAATCTCTTAAGAGAGCAGGCTTGCTCCCGGACTTGTCAGTGGGACATGAAGCAAGTACTTTGCGAGGGGTACAGGTTCAGTTTGTATTAACCACTGCAGTTAAAAAAAAGACACTTGTTTCTCAAGTATGTACCAAACAAACAATATTGGAAGCTCTATTTATAAGTACAGGAATTAATTTCATATTTATTACATCACTTCCTCAGAGCTGAATCAAGATGTATGTCTTTTGGTTATCAGTGGATAGAGGGTTGTGGAAGAAGTAATGATCTTTATTAAGATAATTGGATAAGACTGAAATAGACCGAGTACAATTCCCTGTTACTGACCCAGAAGCAGACTCGTTGCATCAAAGGACAGATCTATAGCTCTCCAGAAATGTAAACTCCCTCTCTCACACACACAACTTCCACCAATGTATCATGCATCTCTCTAGGGTCCTGCAGAGGTATTAACATTTTTTTTTCTAATTAAGAACTAGATATATGACTTTTTCCTGTTAAATTATGCTCTGAGTCAGATTTAGTTTTCAGACAAATATTTGTTTTTTATTGTGTGCTGGTACAAAGACTGCAGAGCTAAATATTTAAGTTTGATGAGATAATTTATTTAGAGACAATCATTAGATAATGATGCCTCTTGATTCATGTCACAGATGCTGAGTGAGCTGAAGACAGAATTATGTACATGTAAGTCAGATTTTGTAGAATTAATTTATCAGGAATGCATAGATAAAGTAGGAATTTTTGGAAAAAGTTTTGAGAATTGTCCTGTTCTATTCTGTTCTAGTATATTCTCCTGAGGACATATGCTAGATCAAAGGGCCCTGTTAAATTGTCAAAATCACAAATATTGAAGCCCGTTATGTAGCCCGTAAAATTATTGATATTTTATTCGCCTCTTCTAGCTACCCGCAATTTTGTGGGTTACAGGCTGAAAATGTCTGTGATTGTCAAAATCATAAATCCGACCCATCTAAGCCTTTGATCTTTCAAGCCTGCAAATGGTACAATCGCTAAAATTGCAAATAGCTATTAAATTGCTACAATTCCCCAAGCCCGCAATTGCCTTCAAACCCGTAAGGTAGCAAAATTCTACGAGTGCTAGAGAGGACTCGCAAGGGGGTTAAAAACCAGTTCTTAAAACTATAAAAGAAAATAAAAACATAATATTCTACTTTAAAATACAGGGAAAGCGATAAAAGGCATAATAATTAATTGCACAACAATCTCAAGTTCACAAATCTGCAAAAAAAAAAAATTACATTTATTTTCTATGTTATATTACTCCTGGCAATCAAAGAGTTAATACATATCAGGCCACCCACATGGACTATAACATTCATTTATTGATTTTTACATCGCTGGATTGCGAGCCCGATCTCATATCGGACATCTAAACACTAATTGATTGACGTTTAAACGCCATGTTTTACTGATGTCATGATAATGGTCTCATTTATTATTGGCTGTTTCAAAATCCTTACTTACTGGCTTGCTTAATTGATCATGATCATGCCCTGAAATGCTACGTACAGTTACATGGTTTACGGATTTGGCTTTCAGCCATGTAATTGCAGGCTCGATCTGTAACTGTTGCAATTTTTGGAATTTAATGAGGCCGAAAGTTTTTCCATATCAGTCAACAATACCCACTTTCGGGCAAGAAATTAAGAATATTACTTCTAAAGCAATGGTGGGAAAAGTATTTTTTTACTTTATGGCAGAGTGGCCAGAAGAAAGCCATTACTTTCAGCAAAAAATAAAATGGCACTTTTTGAATTTGCGAAAAGGCATGTGGGAGACATCAAAGAAAACGCTATGTCTGGCGCAAACCCAACACATCACATCACCCAAAGAACACCATCCCCACAGTGAAACATGGCGGTGGCAGCATCATGCTGTGGGGATGTTTTTCGGCAGCCGGGACTGGGAAACTGGTCAGAGTTTAGGGAAAGATGGATGGTGCTAAATACAGGGATATTCTTGAGCAAAACCTGTACCACTCTGTGCGTGATTTGAGGCTAGGACGGAGGTTCACCTTCCAGCAGGACAATGACCCCAAACACACTGCTAAAGCAACACTCAAGTGGTATAAGGGGAAACATGTAAATGAGTTGGAATGGCCTAGTCAAAGCCCAGACCTCAATCCAATAGAAAATCTGTGGTCAGACTTAAAGATTGCTGTTCACAAGCGCAAACCATCCAACTAAAGGAGCTGGAGCAGTTTTGCAAGGAGGAATGGGCAAACATCCCAGTGGTAAGATGTGGCAAGCTCATAGAAACTTATCCAAAGCGACTTGGAGCTGTGATTGCCGCAAAAGGTGGCTCTAAAAAATAATGACTTTAGGGGGGTGAATAGTTATGCACATGGACTTTTTCTACAATTTTTTGTTTGCTTCACAATAAAAAAAAAACATCTTCAAAGTTGTGGGCATGTTCTGTAAATTAAATGATGCAAATCCTCAAACAATCCATGTTAATTCCAGGTTGTGAGGCAACAAAATACGAAAAATGCCAAGGGGGTGAATACTTTTGCAAGTAGTGTAGCTTTTTGTCATCCATGTTGTATACAGTGGAATACTGTTTTTGTAGACTGGATAAGCCATTTCCCTTTTTTAAAGCATAGCATAGAGTTGAGTATTTCCTTCTTGAAGTATTATCGGTAAAACTGAATTTTTGACTCAAGAAATATCATGGACATTTTTCTTATTTAAAAGAAATGCTTCAATAGTTAAAATGTTTTGTTTCTATGCCAAATAAATATATGCTTTCCTAGCTATTTAAATGTTGTTTTTTTAGGAGACTCTCACTGACAAATAGTGGGCAACATTCATCCCATGGGGGAACAGCTGGACAACACTGTTAAATAATACTAAGTGAGAGAAAGCTATGGTTTACTATTTGAATTCAAACTGCTTTACTAATTGAAATTGGCATTGTAATAATGATTACATTGATGACAAGTCGATCAAGTCTGTTGTTTTTAGACTTCTGATCCATGCTTTATGTGATTTATCAAGATGAAAGCAAAAAACCTACAGCTAAATCTTGAGAAAACGTAATTCCTTCCTTACCACTAAAAGTGGCAATTGGATTATTTCCTGGATAATATCTTGCCTATTAAATGTTCACTGTCAACTACATTTAAATACTACAGCAAAGGGCATTCATTAGAGACTTTGTTTTTAAGATATATTTTCTGGCTAAAGCTTTGATTCGCTGCTGCTTGTAAATGTATTTTGTATGTTAATGGTGAACTATAAAATAGGTTTAACATTGAAAGAGCCTACACTGGCCCTTTAAATTAATAATAAACCTAAATATATCACTGTGCTCAATATAAATTCTCAATTTTGTAAATATGTATCCATATGTTCCTCTTACAAGAGAAGGCTCTACAATGTACCTATCATGGTAAATTATGTTGGTCTTCTAAAAAGTACAATCTATTTGCTTTGTTGCATCAGAAATCTTTTTGATGCTAGTTCACATTTAATAAAAGTATTCAATACTAAAATGAGTCCCTCAGAACGTTGCTCTGACATTTAACAAGCTTAAATTTAATGAGATCAGACAGAGTGGAGTGAAATTATAAACCAGTATTTTTTTTTTCTTAGAAATAACAATTATATTATTCAGGATATGACTTCCCACACATTAAGATCTACAGGGAAAAAGGTCACAGATTTTCGTTTGTCATATGCATTGAATACAGAACAGTGAAAATATCCTTTTTTTTAATTTGTGTGCTTGCTAGGAATTTTTCATTTGTGGGACAAAATGCTACTGCAATTAAAATTATTACCACTCAAGTCAAGTGTATGTACACTGAGGTGTACCTTGCACTGAAAAGGTTACAAATACAGGTCAAAAGTAGGACATATATCAATGGACATGGTAAATACATCCATTGTACCTAAGAAAGCGCATTTGAAAATGTTATCCTTTTTAAACTAAAGTTGCTTTTAGTGTATAATAGCTTATGTGGATGTGCTGGTGTCAGCCAATGAACAGTAAAATAACTCCATAAATTATCAGATTCAGCCAATGAGAGCATTATCAGATGATTTGGCAATGTTTATGCAAGTTGTACTTACTGCAGAAAATATATTTGTAATGTTATAATCATATGGGACAGGCAACGGGTGTCCTCTGTCATTGCATACAATGCTAGGCAATATAAAACATGTCTAAAATTACTTGGCAAAGAATGAATTGATTTTCATTAAGAACTTTGTCTGGGCAAGCCTAGGCAAATAATACAATAACTATTTACCACGCAACAGGAGTCCAGTGAGTAAGCTACCAACCTGTTCCCTGGAGTGGATAAGCATGCCCTTCTTCAACAATGTTATTCTTATATTTCTCTAACTGTAGCAAGTAATAACCAACTTTATTTCAATTCAGTTATTTTCTACAGCAATTTTATCATTAAGTTTTAGTAAAATAAAAAGGATTATAGCATTGTGAGGCCAGTTTAAGGCCTTACTGGTATCATATGAGGCTCATCAATGGAAACTGGTTGGCCATCACTTATCAGGTAAATGTGAAAGTTTAAATTCTGCCAAGTCTTTCTATTAACCTTGTACCATGGGTTCTGAATTTATTTAGGACCCATAGAATCCAAAGAAGTTTTAATGAATATACGTAGTACAGCTAAGATGAATTATCGTAACATTATGATGTCTCGTCCTTAGTTACATACAAAAAATACCAAATATATAGACTATAACATGGAGGTTTGAGTGATAATGGGATTGGCAAAAGTAGGGGAGAAACAAATGGTAGAAATAATAGCAAAACTAGATTGATAGCTGGTGGATATGGTGGAGGAAGTCTAGGAGGAGATATTTGATAGGCTGTTTATGACATGTTCTGGAAAAAAGATGTCAAAGTTTGTTGAAGTAAGGTAGATTTGAATGTCATCTGCAATCAATGACACAGAAAATAAAGAATTGATTAGTGTGCTAAGGAAGGATGAGTAGATGGAGAACATAAGTAAACCTAGGGCTAAGCTTTGTGGAATCCCAAGCACTAGTGGGAAAGAAGAGACAGAGGTTATTTTAAAAGAAACAGATATTGCTATTTATTCATAAAGCACCAGCATTTTTCATAGCACTATTTGAAAGGTTCAGTGAATTAAGTGAGTCCAATAAATATAATGAGAAAATATATTGTAAGGTAAAAAGAGATGTAAAACATAAGGGTGATACAAAGCAATAAGATAAGAGACAATCTGATGCAGCTCCCTGTTTTTAAGAGCTTACTATCTCAAGGATATGAATGGGACTATTTGGAAATAAGGAAAGCAATATAACGTTGTGCATTGTTGTTAACAGTATGTATAGTATGTTCAGGTTAGGATTTTATACATTGTAGACATGGAACATTGAGAGAGGTGGATAAGGCATTCATTACTGTGTGGAGATAAACTTGTTGGTGCATAGACCAACTAGAAGCAATTTACAGTATTTGAGGTAGGATATGATGTGTGAGTGGATTTGAATTTTTGTTGTGTCTCGAGTGAGAAAGTAAGGCATTATGTGGATTTTGATTTGTTTTGGTTAATGTTTGTATATAAAAGGGTTATAGCTAAGTGGAACAGCCTTTCAGTGTTTGTAACAGGGACAAACAAAGTTAAGAAATGCAAATATAACTGCTATAAGTACAAGGCTAATCGCAGGAGGGGATCTGTTGCACCTCGAGAAAGCCCTGGGAGGATTCATGTATGGGTTGTGAACCATCAACCTCTTGTGACAGACGTACTGAGTAGGACATGGGGCAGGTCTAGGAGGTGTGCTTCTGCTTCTGCACCTGCGCAAAGTTGGCCGCTTTTAGGTCCTTCCCCATCCCTGTGATGTGGAGGTTCATGTAGGCCTGCTTCTAATGTTTAGTGGCTTCCAGTATCTATCCCTGTCTTGCTTCATAAGCCAATATTCCAGTCTTCTATTGTTCGCCAGATTGTATGCCTGATCAGCTTAATGCCAGTTTTCTACTCCTTATTTAATAAAAGGCTTAACCCCTGAACATCCACATCAGGCACCAGCTGCCCCTAACAGCTAACCCAAGGTTTAACTTCTCCAAGCTATTAAGGCAGATAGAATGAACATATTTTATGGGTCTTTCACTTCTTATTTGCTTTGAAATTTATGTTTCCATGTAAGGTATGAAAGAGAGGGAAGAGTCCAATATAATCCCTGGTCACTGGGCCTGAATATTAAGTCTGATAAATTAAAAATGTGAAGGATATTTGAGGTGTGGGAGCTGTATTAGAAAGGAGGAAAAGAATGAGCTCAGTTTTCTAGATATCGAGCTTGAAGTAATAAGAGGATAACCAACAGGAGGCAGGAAAATAGTCTGGTGAGGAAAAATATGTTTGAGTGTCATTTGCATAGAGATGACATTATTATTATTATTATTATTATTATTATTATTATTATTAATAATAACCTTTCTTTGTAATGCTTCAACATTTTCGGTAGCGCTGAACAGGGTAGATACAAGTCAAAAACAAGCTTAACAAATTACAAAAGAATAGAGGGTCCTGTTATTGAGTCAAGCAAACAAATAACTTTCTCTAAAGCACCCAACCAGACTGAAAACTCAAAAACTTACAGTCTAAGGGTATAGGTGAGTAAATTATGGCTGACGTTGATAAGCTTCCTTAAATAGATGAGTTTTAGTCAGGTTTTGAAGGATTTGAGGCAGGATGATAGTCTAGTGGAGCAAGGCAAGGAGTTCCACAGATTAGGGGCAGCACAAGAAAAGTCCTGAAGGCGGGAATGAGAGGAGGTGACAAGAGAGGAGGAAAGAAGCAGGTCCTCAGTAGAGCAAAGAGGACAGTTGGGAGACTATTTAGAGATAAGAGCAGAGATATAAGAGGGTGCATTATTATTGGGGGCTTTATATGTTACATTGAAATCCAAATTAATTGATTAGGGTATCAAGTGACAATTTCTAGATGGAGAACCGTAATAGTAGAAGAACAGAAGTAGTAGGGGAGAAAATATATAGAAGGAGAAACTAAATTTTTATGTGAGATAAAGGATGTGAACCATGAGAGAGTTGTGTCACTGATGCAGAGGAAGTTATTAATTCAATCTAAACATGTTTTTAATAAATAAATAAAAGACAAGATAAAAGGGAGATTCAATGAAATTATTTATAGGCCAAAGAACGCCAGGTTTTTGTTTGCCAGGAGTATTTAGTCCTCTAAAATATATCACATACTGCACCAATCTAAATAAATAATATAATATCTGAATTTCATCAGTACAGTCATGGGCAGCTGGTGTCTCACGTGGATGTAAAGGGTTGAACCTCTGCAGAATAAAGAATGATAAACTGGCGAAAAGCTGACCAGGGATACAAACTGGTGAAGATAATATAAATATTGGTTTGAGGGGTCCTGACAAAAATACAGGCTTGGCAGTGCAGGGGTCTGAGGCCATTGTGGTAATTTTTTTCTATATGGTTCTTTGAATAAATAAACATGAAAGGAAATAAATAATCATAACCTTTATATTTTTGGCTTCTATATATTCAAATATTTTTAACTGTAACTTCCCACATCAGGGAAGTTTCCATTGCATATAAAAGGTAATACATTGGATCCTATATTATTTTTTTACATTCTCAAAACATTTCCTATTGTATTTCTTTAAAATAGTATATATTTAAACTACTGTGGCCGTTTAAAGTGGGAGAAGTCCTTAGAATCAGTTCCAAAGTTCAAATTATATTTTTTTATTATTCTGCTGTGTTTATGAGTAGAGTCCATAACAAGATCACTGGGCTTAGCATTAAATGTTAGGCTTATTCTAGAATGGAATGGTTTATAGGCCATAACACCATTCATTATGCTTGCCCTCCTGCTGTCTATTCTGATCACTAGGATGTGTTAAACTACAATCCAATAAATAAACAATAACCCAATGGATGGCAAGTACAAACATCCTAACAAGTTTCTGCTTCAGTAGAAGCTTAGCCCTTACAAAGTGAGAGCAATCAGCAAATCTAATGTCTATAATCATTTTCTCATAACACCTCAGATCTTTCAGTTTCTATATAATGGCTCATTCTCAGAAGCTCGGGACCTGTCATTAGCCAAACCAGCTTCATAAGTCTTGCTGTCTAAGTCGTGATTACATTACTCACAGAAAAACTCTCACGAGGCTGCTTTTGCAAATTTGATGTGCTGTTAATCGCCCCTCGCAAAAAAAAGAAACTTATGCCCCTATACACTTGAGCAAATTGTAATTACTGGAGCCCGTAATGTAGCCCGTAAAAGTTAATGATATTTTATTGGCCTCTTCTAGCTTCCTGCAAATCGATTTGCGGGTTACAGGCTGAAAACTCCTGCGGGTTGTCAACGTCGTAACTCTGACACATCTCTGCATTTGATATTTCAAGCCTGCAAATGTTACAATCGCTAAAATCGCAAATCGGTTTTTAATTGCAACAATTCCACAAGCCTGCAATTGCTTTCAACCCTGCAAATGGCAAATGTATCAAACAATATTACAGGTTCCAAAAAGGACCTGCAAGTGGGTTAAACACCTGTTAGTAACACTGCAAAACCAAATAAAAACACACTACTGCACTTTAAAATACGGAGAAGCAATGGGAGGCATTACAATTAATTGCACAACAATTCCCAAGAAACAAATAGGCCTAAAAAAATATATATATTTTTTTATATTTTGGAATTGTCATGCATATGCCCAAATTAAAAGTGTTGCTGCAAGATGCTTAAAGCAGTTAAAGACACACTACATGACTAAATTGCCACACATAAACATGAAACTGCCTGACAAATGATCCCTTACACTCAAAGAGGCTCAAATGAGGACCCTAATAATAATATTATATTAATTTATATATGTCACTCATCAGATCTATATTGGAAAAATTATCAGTGGCAAAATTACACTGCCACATGACATATATCAATTACCAAAGGAACATGCACCACACTAATGTTTTTAAACCCATCAGGAAGGGCCGCAAACACATGTGGAGACTGTGCAGAGGCACGTGGAGCAACAGCCAACTCACCTCCATCAGTGCCAATCTCGGCCACCCCCATCCTGTAAAGTCCTATGCCATTGCTGTTGGCCATGTGGCAAGATGTATATCCATTATCATTTTGTTACATAGTTACATAGTAATTAAGGTTGAAAAAAGACGGGCAGTCCATCAAGTACAACCTTTTAAGATCTCCTCTGATCTGCAATATGAGGATTAGTTATTAATTAGATGTTAATTGTTAATTAATTAGTAATCAACTATTTACTATTTATCTTTTTAATTATTAATTCATTAATCCAGAGGAAGGCAAAAAGAAAAAAAAAACAAGTGAAACTTTGCCAATCATCTCAAAGGGAAAAAAAAACAATTCCTTCCTGACTCCAGATACTGACGATCGGATTTCTCCCTGGATCAATACACTCTCTCAAATTATCCAGGATAACCCTGAATTCCCTTTTTAATTAGAAATAAATCCAGTCCCCTTTTAAAGTGATCTATCGTATACGCTGTCGCCACCTCCTCTGGTAGAGAATTCCACAGAGTAACCACCCTTACTGTGAAAAACCCTTTTCTTTCTTTAAGGTGGAATCTTTTTACTTCGAATCTCAAGGGGTGTCCTCTTGTCAGTTGAAAACCTCTTGGCACAAAAAGCTCCCTTGACAATTATTTATACTGACCCTGGATGTATTTATATAATGTAATCATATCTCCTCTTAGACGCTTTTTTTCTAGAGAAAATAAGCTTCATTTGGTTATTCTTTCTTCATAACTTAGCCCCTCCATTCCCCTAATTAGTTTTGTTGCCCTCCTCTGTACCTATTCCAGCTCTAAAATGTCCTTTTTATGAAGTGGTGCCCAAAATTGTACTCCATATTCCAAGTGAGGGCATACTAGAGATTTGTATAGTGGCAGAATTATATTTGCTTCTCTTGCTTCTATACCCTTCCTAATACATGCTAATATTGTATTTGCCTTTGCAGCTGCTGCTTGGCTTTGAGCACTGTTCCCTAGGCGGTTGTCCACAAGTACTCCCAAATCCCTCAATATCGGATACCCCTATATTTGCTCCATTAAGATAATAAATTGAATGGCTGTTTTTCCTTCCCAGATGCATAACTTTACATTTATTCGTATTAAATCTCATCTGCCATTAGATGCCCATTCTTCTATTTTACGTAAATCCGTTTCAAGGGAAAGCACATCATTGTCTGATTTTATTATCTTGCACAACTTTGTGTCATCAGCGAAAATGGAGACACTACTTTCCAGTCCCACCTCTAAATCCTCTAAGACCCTGAGGAACCCCACTTACCACATTAGTCCAATCAGACTATGTTCCATTTACAACAACCCTTTGCTTCCTGTCTTTTAGCCAGCTCTCAATCCATGAGCAGATATTTACTGCAATTCCTGTATCCCTTAGTTTGCCCAATAGTCTCCCATGTGGCACTGTATCAAAAGCCTTTGCAAAATCCAAATAGACTAAGATTTGTGAAATCTTATCAAGTGTACTTGTATCAATGAATTCATAATATCACCTGTTATTTTGTTATCAACTCTTCAGGGGAATGCTGATACTCAACAGTATCATAATTTATGCTTCTCATGTGTATTAACTCACAAACCTCACCAAGAATGTTCTTCAGGCATGATATCCCAATGCTGAGAATCAAACCTAAAGTAGCGATGACTAATGCATGTGACCACTTTGAAAACATGCCTGTGTCACTGTAATGGGTGGGAAAGTTCACATAATAATCTGTTGCACAGTAACTAGGGCTCATTAGTTTACATATGTATGAACGTGACAACGTTCCCCCAACCACCGAAAACACACAGAAACAGTGATAATAACGGTATAACAAAACTTTATTTTATACACAGAGCACACTCAGAAATGTATATGATGGTGCATTAATATCATGGGTATTGTGTGGCCGGATCCCGGAAGGGAAGGAGGCTTTTTGGGAAAAAGGGGATACCTAAAGGTGGAAATGTAATACTGCATAATAATGATGATGATGCATAGCATCTACTAGGGTCACATGTGGTCACTACACCACTTTGATGAAAAAAAGAATCATCAAAAATCACTCCATCTAATCAAAGTAACCAGTAATGGGCATAGCACTTACAACTGCTCTTCATCTGCTCAATTAAACAGATGCATACACTTCTGGACTATGTAATCCAATCCAGTTACACACATACATTGTGTTCCCATAACAAAAATCTGAAAAAAAGGCTGGTCCAAACCTAAAACAGGCAGAGGAGGATAAAAAAACTTTTTTAAAAATGCATGTACAGTACAGTGCTAAATACTGTAACTATATCAATATACAAACTTACCTGATCTACATCTGCAAGCATTACTGACCATTAGGTAGTTGCCATGATATATCACTAGCGATTACAATTAAAAATTACGTGTCATCTCACAAGAACTGCTTAGCTGTGACCACAGGCAATGGTCCAGGGCCCCTATTCAGTTGAGCAATTGTTAGTCACTGGAGCTTGTAATGTAGCCCGTAAACTAATTTGCTATTCAATTAGAGTTGTTTAGCTACCCACAAACGACTTGCTGTTTACAGGCTGTAAATGCCTGTGGTTGTTAAAATCGTAACCCTAAGCCCGCAAATGTTACAACTGGTAAAATCACAAAATACTATTCAATTGCTACAGTTCCCAAAGGACGCAATTGCCTTCAAACCCGCAAATGGCAAATGTAGTCAAACATATTACGGGTTCCAAACAGGACTCGCAAAGGGTTTACAGACATGTTTTTAACACTTCAAACTACATTTAAAACACTCTGCTGGACTTTAAAATATGGGGAAAGCAATAGAAGTCATAAGATTATAATAACTTGCACAACACTTCCCAAGGAACAAACAGGCTTTAAAAATATATTTTATTTTCTCATATGATGGAATGGTCATGCACATGCCAATATGAAAAGTGTGACTGCAAGATGCATAACGCAATTAAAGACACACTACCTGATTAAATTGCAACACAAAAACCTGAAACTGCCTACCATATTATCTGTTTCTCATTAACAGAGGCTCTAACGTGGACTCTAAAAATACAAAGATAATCTAATATACATCTCATTCATCAGATCTAGATTTGGAAAAGAAATAGTGGCCAAATTACAAATATGGTAGGCAGTGCAGAGGCACATCAGGGACAATCTCTGCAATGCCAATCCTGGAAAGTCCCACACCATTGCTGGTGGCCATGTGCCAAGATGTATACCAATTATCATTTGGTGAAATCACATCAAGTGTTTTGCTATCAATTAATTCACATTGTCAACTGTCATATTGTTATCAGCTTTTCAGGGGAATGTTGATATTCCACAGTATCACAAATTCAAATTGGACTGTCATGTGTATCAACCCTATATTATTATAATATTATTATTATTGTTATATGTCTTAATCTATTGCATAGTAAATAGGGCTCATTAGTTTACAGTTATAGGAATGTGACACAAATGTAATGTACGTGGATGACCCAAAACCCCAACCATTGAAAACTCACTGACACGGTAAGGGTATAAAAAGCTTTATTTCAAACACAGAGCACACACAGAAATGTAAAAGACTGTGCATTCATATCATGGGTATGGTGTGGGCGGATCCTGGAAGGGCAAGAGGCTTTATGGCACAAAAGAGGATACCTAATGGGTAATGTCATAGTCTAGAATAATCATGATGTATAGCACCTACCAGGGTCACCTGTGGTCACTACACCATTGCAACTGGAATCTGATGAAAAAAAGGATCATCAGAAATCACTCCATTTATTCGAAGTAACCAGTAATGTAACCACTTACTTTTGGTTATCATCTGCTCCACTGAACAGACACATAAACATCTGGACTATCTCATCCAAACCAGTTTAACACATACAGTGTGTTCCTAAAACAAAATTCTGAAGAAAAAAAGTGATCCAAACAGATTTACTGTTACTTACATCAGACATAAGCATCTGTTCTCATACTTATATTGAGGAGATGTTCACCATAGCGATATTAGTCTACATTTAAGCTAACAACAATCATGTCTTAGATATCTGGATATATGATTAATGCTTTAATATTGTGGGAGCTACATATTAAGGGGGACTGTCATTGAAGGAATGTCTACCTGAGAGGCAGTGGGAATATCTTGCAAATACTTAATTTCCTTGACAATGCTTGCAGATGCTGAAGATGCCTTCATGGACCTGAATTGGGCCTAAAATATAAAAAAGAAAACAATAACTTGCAAAATAGTGCACTAAAAAAAGATAGGGACTTCAGCATTTCTTCTCAACAGCATTCTTCAGTAAAATTTTAAACAGAACCCTACATGTCCACAGAGAAAAGGATCATGGAACGTGATGGGAGGTAGCCATCTGCGTACAAAATATAACCATCACATAGCCCATGATCCTATACTCTGTAGCCATGCTAGATTAAGTTAACATTTGGGACCAATAGATTGTCACTGAGGAGTGCTGCTGAGAAGGCACAAAAATATGTGCAGTCCCTACATCCTCCTCCACCTTGCATCAGGGCCTCAATTCCCTGTGGGCGGTCGCCGTCTCCTTGGTGGTGGTGGGGGGTGGGGGGAAGAGGTCAGTGGGCGGCATCTCCCCAGGAGGCAGCAACAAATGCAGTGGTGCTAATGGGGGTGGTCAAGGGCGAAGCATGTGGGGGAGAAGAAGAGCCACCGGGCTGCGAGTGCCCGGGGGAGGCTTCCGGGGTGGGGGAGGAGGGCTGGGGACCAGTGCTTAGCACATGGCATCTGCAGTCACATGCTAGATTGCGCTCTGGTCTGCCCCCATCCTGAGCAGCCTGGCAAGGCTGCTTATAACCTCCACGTGACTGGCGGAGATGGTGGCCTGGGTTCACCGGAGGAACTCCAGTTGCTGTCGCATGATGGCCAGCATCTCCACCTGAGCAGCCTGGCTTGGTGGTCCAGGGGATGTAGGTCCCTGCTGGGTGGCCATTGCAGGGTGAGGAGGTAGCAGTGGTGGCCAAGTGGGGAGGGGCTGTGGCTCAGCTGCAGCCTGGCTCCATAAGGGTGGTGGTGGTGTGCATGGTGGTGGGAGTGGGAGCAAGGCTGATGCACTGCTGCTGGGAGGAGGAGGTGGTGTGGCAAACCACTGTTGTCCTTCCAGTAGGAGGGTCCTGGTGAAATACGTAGTCGTTGGAGGTGGGGGACAGTGGGGTCAAGTGCCACTGGTGTGGTGGATGGTCCTACGGGTGTCATCATTGCCCAGATGACGTCCCCCTCCTGGTAACCTCTTGCTTCCTTCTCCCCCTGCACCGGTTCCTGCTGGGTGGGGGCTCGGTCCACTATGTCCACTCCAATGGAGCCGACGCCCCTGCCTCTGGCTCACCACAGGTCCCAGACCTCGTGGAAGCTGGAAAAGAGAAAAGTAAGGTATATGTGTTAATTCTGATGAATAATACATTGGTTTGTGTTCATTCCTAACTATTTGACACCTAGGCTTGAACCTGGAGGATTCTATCATTGTGACTATGAGTAGCTATCATTTACTACATGTGATCTATTCTTTGATTCTTGATCTTGATTGTTCTTGGCTGCTAGCGCTATCTTGATTCAGTCTGTAACTGCATACAGTCTGTAACTGCATACACTACAATGGACACACTCATACATTGTACAAATGTTGTGCAAATGCAGGGATTTGTCAGCATCATGGATTTAATGAGGCATGACTGATCCATTTTGTTAATTCCATAGAACTGACATGTCATTGTCCTTGTTGTTCGTCATGTACATGTGTAGTGTGTGTGACGTACGGTGCCCACTGCGGCTACTGCGGATGCTACCTCCATCCAGGCCTTGTTCAATTGAATAGATCTGTAACTGTTGCAATTTTCAACTTACGACCGGTATCAAGGCAACTTGCAATTGTATAGGGGCCCAGGTGTACTATCACCTTCTCCATCTGATATTGTTTAGCAACATTGATATCACATTCATCAGCTATACAGATGTTAGCACATTTTAAAGGATACTCGTGATATCATAAGTTCTGGAAACCTACCCGTTAATACCGAGAGGACACAAAGCTCAGCAGTCATATTCAGTGTTACTTACATCAGATACAAGGATCTGTTACATAGTAATTGTGGTTGAAAAAATACTTTTAGTCCATCAAGTTCAACCTTTTAAGATCTCCTCTGATTTCCAATATGCGGATTAGTTGTTAATTGATCCAGTCGTCTCAAGAGGGAAAAAATAATAAATCCTTTCTGACCCCAGATACTGGCGATTCAATTCCTCCCTGAAACAATGTTCTCTCTCTAATTAACCAGGATAACCCTGAAAGCCCTTTTTAATTAAAAATATATCCATTTCCTTTTTAAAGTAATCCATGAAATCCGCTGTCACCACCTCCTTTGGTAGAGAATTTCATAGATTAACCACCCTTACCGTGAAGAAGCATTTTCTTTCTTCAAGGTGGAATCTTTTTACTTCTAACCTCAAGGGATGTCCTGTTGTCAGTTGAAAATCTCTTGGCACAAAAAGCTCACTTGACAAAGCTTAATACTATCCCTGGATGTATTTATATAGAGTAATCATATCGCCTCTTTTTTCTAGAGAAAATTAGTTTAATTTGCTTATTTTTTCTTCATAACTTAGCCCCTCCATTCCCCTTATTAGTTTTTTTGTCCTTTTTATGAAGTGGTTCCCAAAACTGTACTTCATATTCCAAATGAGGGCGTACTAGGGATTTGTATAGTGGCAGAATTATATTTGCTCCCCTTGCTTCTATACCCTTCTTAATACATTCTAATCTTTTGTTTGCATTTGCAGCTGCTGCTTGGCTTTGAGCACTGTTACCTAGGTAGTTGTCCACAAGTACTCCCAAATCCATTTCAATATCAGATACTCCTATATTTGCTCCATTAAGATTATAAATTGCATGGCTATTTTTCCTTCCCAGATGCATAAAAATGTATTCGTATTAAATCTCATCTGCCATTTAGATGCACATTCTTCTATTTTATGTAAATCCCTTTGGAGGGAAAGCACATCATTATCTGATTTAATTACCTTGCACAACTTTGTGTCATCAGCGAAAATGGAGACACTACTTTCCAGTCCAACCTCTAAGTCATTAATAAATATGTTAAAAAGTAGAGGACCTAATACTGACCCTTAAGGAACCCAACTTACAACAATAGTCCAATCGGAGTATGTTCCATTTATCACAACTTTTTGCTTCCTGCCTTTTAGCCAGCTCTTGATCCATGAGCAGATATTTACTGAAATGCCTGTATCCCTTAGTTTGCACAATAGTCTTCCATGTGGCATTGTATCAAAAGTCCATCCTCCGCACTACCATCGCCAAGGATCAGGCCCCTCCCCCTCTAACCCTGAGCTTGATGTGCCTATTATAATGGCACACAATCCTCTCCCTCTCCAACACTCCTCTCTCCTCCACTCATTTCTCTTCCACTCCTCTCCCCACCACCCCTGTCACTTGGCAACACTAGAGTGATGTAGGGCAATGTATTAGTTGAAAAAATATTTTCATCATGGGGAACCATAGGGTTATGGTGGATTGGTGGTGATGGCTAATCCTAGTTCATGTGAGCTCTTAGGGCTTGGTGGGCCTAGGTAAGTAGGATATATTGAGAAGTTAATAAGTTCCCCACCTGAAAGTACCAAAATGTAAGGAAAGGGAGAAGGCTTATTTTGTATGTACTGTATGCTTTTCATGGGGGTAATATAATTGAAGCCTAAGTTCTTTACAGAAATTTTTTTTTCAGATGCTGCTGAGGGTTTCTGTTACCCATGTGATTGGAATAAAAACCTCTCAATAATCTTTTGTCTCAGCTCCCACCTTTTCTTGTTCGTATGCATGCAGGATTTGACAGGATACATAAAAGATCTAAGGTCATACCATTAGTCTAGTATCATCTGAGTTAACACTTAGTTGGAAGTCTGGGTGCATTGAAAACCATGGCTCCTGAAAAAATTAAAAGACTGACTCACACCAAGGCGGTTTTGGCCGGAGCTCTCTAGTCCTAACATCTTCTTGAAGCCTGCTCATAGGAGACACTGAGCCTGAATCTCAGTAGTTTTCAACACTGCAGAATGAAACCCAGTATGTGAATACATACAGCCATATCCCTATATATATATATATATATATATATATATATATATATATATATATATATATATATATATATATAAATATTTTGCCAAGAAAGGGAAGGGTTTAAATAATATTACAAACTAATGCAGGTAGTTTATGATGCCTCCACCATTGATCCACTACCCCCTATGAGAAAGATTCTCCCATTCTACCCACTACCTCCTATGTACCAGGGATTCCCTTATATAACATATAACTGAAGGGTTTGACATTAGGTACCATGGGGGTCCATGAGGGCCCTCATGGTCATAGTTAAGAGAACCATGGGGGTCTTTTGAGACCCTATGGGAACCCCATGGTAACAGGTTATACTTGGTGCCATCAGAGTTTATAAGGACTCCCATGGTTATACTTTAAATGGGGGATACCTTAGCTCATAGATGTAGCGGGTAAGAAGGGGGCATTCTTTTGATATCCGGGCTCATAGAAAGTAGTTGGTAGGAAGAGGGAATGCAGGGATACCTTGACTCATAGGGACTAGCTGGTATGAAGGGGGACTCCTGGAGTATCCCCAGGCTCATAGTGTGTAGCAGGCGTTAAGCGGGGTCACAGAGATCCCCTTGCTCATAGGCATAACAGTATTAACCATGCTTCTCAGAGGCATTTGTGTGATTTAGAAGTATACTTCACTCCTATATTTCTCTACGTGAGCAATGAAATGGAAGCTTCAATCTCCTTTATTATCCTGTAAGTAGCAGCAGATCTCACCTGTATATGTAACTTTATAATAGACAATTGGACAATGCCTAATTTGCAGATTCCATAATATCTTTAATTTACTGTATACATAGACAGCATTTGTAATATTATTACCAGTCTTGCAGGAGTCAGCGTATGTCTTGCAGTGAGAAAGGAAATACATCTAGTACACAGAAATGAACAAAAGCAGATAAAAAAACTAGTCTGTCATCTGTGATCTTATATTTAAAATATGCTATTTTGAAGAACTTCAATTGACAATAGACAAATGTTTTTAGAATTTTAAAAGAAAAATAATACAGTCTCACATTTTTACCTTTTATATTCAACTATGGTAAAATGTCCCTTTCTGGGTCGCTACCTTGTTGCCGTGAATGGGCTTGAGTAATTCTATGAAGCTATGGTCTTTACAATGTAGGGCCACCCAAGATGAGCAGGTAGTAGCTGAGAGGTTAGACAAATCGGGGTCCACTGGAGAAGGAATTGGCAACCCACTCCAGTATCTTTGTCAAGATAACTTTATGGATAAGCACAACCAGAAACATAGAGATGTGCCCAAATTGCTGCAGTCCATAGGGTCACAAAGAGTTGAACAAAACTGAATGACTAAACAAGAACAATGATGCAATGTAATTTACCATGAGGGTGTCTGCTGATCAGTTTCCTCATGTGTTAGGAGACTTTGAGTGAAGTGGAACTTTCTTTATTTTTTTATACATTTTATAGATTTTAATTATTTAAATTCAGCATCTTAAACATACAAACATTCAATTAAGTTTTTTAACATTACATATGTAAAAATCACGGAATTACCTTTAAAAATAATAGTAAATACAACTTGACTGAAACTTTCAGAACTCTAAGTGGCACAAAACACTACATTTGTATAAAAAAAAAAATTTGGAAACAAATATCCAACTTCCAACTTTTCATAAATGGTCCTCAAACTTTGTCTCTGGATAAGCAGACACATCCATGTTGATTTAAGAAATCCTTGCTCTTCTTTATTGATTTAAGACTTGTTCCTCATTGTCTGTCACATGAAAAAAATCTAAATGTTCTCCCACAGTAGGTCCTTAAAGGAGCTCACTAGCTTATACAGTCTGTTTGCAATGGTTGCAAACCCATATTAATCATTGGTAGAGATACTTCTTGTGCAGGAGGTACAAAGCAGGGCAACAGCCCTTTGCTACCAGAGAAGCATAGAGTAAATGGGAACTCTTAATTTATTAGGGGAAAATGGCATATGATTATTTCAATAGAACCTGGAGCTTCATGATCTAAACACTGGCTTACACAAGGTAACATCCGAAATTTAAAAGGCTAACATCCTGATTAGCGACAAGCTGCACCCATGGGTGTAGGAACTGTGTAGGAGTGGGACAAATCCCCCCATATTTTTCATTGTGTGTGTTTATGTGTAGAGAAGCAGTTGTGTGGTATTTTTAGACTATACTAGCGAATTGTCCATCAAAAAATAAAATTGTAAGGCAGGTAATGCTGTTTGCCACAAAAAGTAAGTGTTTTGGTCGTCTGAGTACCTTCGGCGCTTAGTGCAAGGTCTGCGCTGATTGCCTTTTGGCGCTCATTGCTAGCCTCTCCCCTGGTGTACTTTTGCTCCTCTGAGCACCCTTGGCGCTCATTGTAAGCCGGGCGCTAAACGTCTTCGGCATTTATTGCGATCCTGTCGTCTGGTCCTTTTTTTTTCTCTATATGTATTTTTTAATGATAATTAATTAATAAAATCATAAATTCATATACTTTACCTATTTGTAATTAATATATGCAGCAAGCAATATCCTGAAGAGCTAACAATCTTTTTTTGATGTTCCTGCAGCATACAATGTACATTTGCACTCTTGCAGAACTGATTTGTAAGTGTCAGCAATGTATGAAGTGTGCAGTGTAAATGGGCTGCATGCACAAGCGCAAACCGTTTGTTTAGCTGTGTAATTCTGCATTTTGTAATGGTAATGTTATTGGTTGCAAGGTAGTAAAATGACGGTGATCGTGTATGTGTTACCCGGGTGTGGAGAATTTTTCGTCCTCCCTAATAATGTATATACCTCGTACGGGCTTGTGTAAAAGTCTTATGTGTCTGGCGTTTTTTTGCGTGTGTATTGGTCGTGTTGCCGGTGTAGGATAAGTAGGCTGCGTGCGCGAGCGGAATGCGTTTGTTTAGGTGTTTAATTCTTA
The DNA here is from genome assembly GCA_027410445.1 of Discoglossus pictus. Lineage (NCBI taxonomy): Eukaryota > Metazoa > Chordata > Amphibia > Anura > Alytidae > Discoglossus > Discoglossus pictus. The sequence continues at coordinate 62,974,436 of CM050172.1, read as the reverse complement.
ATTTTGGATTGATTATGTTATTAATTGCAAGTTAGAAATAAGTTAAAAATAATAGTAAATACAACTTGACTGAAACTTTCAGCACTCTCAGTGGCACAAAACATTATATTTGTCTAAAATTTTTTATTTAGAAACAAAAATTTGCAACTAATTTTTATTACTTTAAATTAAATAATATTTTTACTTAATATTCAACTTCCAATTTTCCATAAATGTGTTGTAATTTTAATTTATTTTACCACATGTTTCCGCCAATATTATAATTGTATCTATTTTATATTTTATGAATTTGATCCTTCTAGGAGATTCTAGGAGTTAAATGATTTAAATGTTAAAAATAAGGAATATCAAGTTATATCTATCAGTATAAACAGCACTGTCACATTCTGAGCGAATAATGCACTGTAACATTTTATCTGAGTGTAAATTAAATGTTTCTGTCCTTGTTAATGTCACACTGGACAGTGGCTTATTCAGGACTAGCTCTGCTGGTTTATTGTCTGAGTGGGGAAGTCTATTTGTGTTTTAATTTGAGAACAAACATTAGCACTGGCACACAACCACTATTTTACAGCAGTTGGCACTGGTACTCGAGGAGTTTGTGGATGGGCCATGACACCAGGTGTTTCGTTACTGTTCTCCGTTAGTACTGAATTTGCCATCTCTCAGTAGTTACAAAAAAACTGAGCTCATGTATGTCATGCTTTTTACATATTTTATTCCATGCCAAACACGTTCAGAATATCACATTTTCCATTACTTCTAAATATTGCAGAACATCCATTCTCCCTGCACAACTTGCAATGGTTAATCCCATCAAATTTTCTGTGTTTTGCCCTAAAGGTATACACACAATAATTAACATATATACTCGAGTATAAGCCAAGTTTTTCAGCCCTTTTTTTAAGGCTGAAAAGGGTCCCCTCAGCTTATACTCGAGTCACTCTACCCCCCCCCCCCGTGTCTCTCTAACCCCTGTGTCTTTCTAACCCCCGTGTCTCTCTAACCCCCCTCTTTCCCACCCCCCTCATCATCCTCAACCCCCCTACTCATCCTAAACCCCCCTCCTCATTCTAAACCCCCCTCCTCACTTTAGCCCTCTAAATACCTCCCCCTCTCCCTTTCCCCTCACTTACCTCCATCTGCAGCTGCTACTCCGCTCCTTCCTGAGTCGGGACCCAGCATATGCTAATGACGTGATGTCACATGTGCGCCACGTCATTAGCATTGGCCGGGTCAAGACGCAGGAAGGAGCGTGGAGGAGCGGAGGAGCAGCTGCAGATGGAGGTAAGTGAGGGGAAAGGGAGAGGGGGACATAGAGGGTACAAGAGGGACACAGGGGGCAGCACATTTCCCACCCTCGGCTTATACTCGAGTCACTCATTTTCCCCAGCATTTTGTGGTAAAATAGTATTTTGTGCCTCAGCTTATACTCGGGTCGGCTTATACTCTAGTATATACGGTATATAAATCAATAATTTTATAATCTAAACAGTTTTCTCACATGATTTTCAAGTATCTTTTTGATGGAAGTTTTGATGACTTCCATGAATATTTTTTTTTTGTAAATTATGTTCTTAGTGTTGTATAAGCTGTATACATTATTTTTGTAGTGGTGCATCCCAATAAGGCAATGCAGAGCAGCGGCACTTCAAGAGACATCCATTTCAACCAATTAGATGAATATGTTTATATAATCAGAAATCAAATTTAAAATGGGAATTTCAAGCAAGTTTAAATATGTTACCTAATTTTTTATGCAAAAAAATTATAGATTATTTGATCTCTATTTTCCTTTAAATAAATAATTTGGCACTGTCCATGGTATCATTTTGGACGGACGTTGGGATCTTAATCTGGCAGTTTCTAACAGGGCTAGAACAATAAGAGATGAAAATTAAGCAGAAAAAAAAACCCAGCAGATTAAATTGTCATGCCTTAGAAAATTGTCCAATAGTTGCTGTTGAAACATCAGCAGACTTTTTTTGGTATGCAGTAGCCAGATTTGGACAATAGGAGGAGCACCAGCAATTCCTGGACCTCTGATTCTACCAATGGTCAGTGGCAAGTACCATGAAGCCTACTTGACTGCTAAATTGTGGATGTGGTTAGATAACATCACATTACATTGGCTGCCTACTAGGTTCTGTTGCAACCCTCCCAAGCCTTGTTTGCCCAGACATTTGATTCCCGAACCCTGAATCTCCCTCTCCTACAGTACAAATAGGTTGAAATATTGGGAGTGGAGGAAGGGGTTTTGTCAGTGCCAAGCCTTTATTATTGTCAGCAACTCCTTACTTATTTATAAATCCATAGAAGAGGGTTAAAGTCCACTATACACCATTCAGTTCTACGAGGAAGCTCTGGTTAACTGATATGTTAACTACATTAATTAAAGATATCCTTTCTCAATTGATGAGTGATGTAGGTCAATTGACATGGGCGCAGGGAATACCTTAAAAGGTGTTAATGAATCATATTTCTGAATCAAGTCAGTCTTTTTATGAATCTAAATGTTCTCCCACAGTAGCCTCCATAAAGGAGCTCACTAGCTTATATAATCTGTTTGTGATGGTTGCAGACCCATAGTAATCAGTGATAGAGATACTTCTTGTGTAGCAGGTACCAAGCAGGGCAACAGCCCTCTGCTACCAGAGCAGCATAGAGTAAAGGGGAACTGCTACTTTATTAGGGTAAAATGGCAAAAGCGAGGGCGACACGAGGGCCTCAGTTGCTGGCATGAAGCGCCGTAGGAGCTCCTTGCCAGCAACTGCGGACCTTGCAAAATGTATGTAGTTACGAAAGCAAAATACGAGACACGTTACGACCCATTACGACCTCGCAAAAATCGTCAGAAACCTGCGCACATGAAAACAGGAAAAACACAATAAATACACACAATAAATACATAAAAAGCTTACCTACAGCAAGGACCTCGAAAACTGAAGTTACACCTCAATTTAACTTCAAATAAAAGAGTTTAGACACTCAATATTCCCCTAAACAAGAGAAAAAATGGCCGCCGAAAAAAACGAAAACGAGGCTACAGCAGTCTAAAGACACAAAAACACCACCAAACACCTACGGATTTCCCGAAAAAGATGTACGAGATCGAAAACAAGGACGCAACCGCACGACCCCAAAAACATTACAAACACAATAAATACACACAACAAACACATAAAAAGGTTACCCACAGCAAGGTGGTGCACCCAGGACCTCTGCAAGTGAAGTTACACCTCGATTTAACTCCACATTTCGGAATTTAGACCCCCGAAAATCACCTAAGCAAGAGAAAAAATGGCTGCCAAACAAAATGAAAACGAGGCTAAAGGACCCTAAACACGCAAAACACCAGCAAACACCTACGGATTTTCGGACGACATCCGAAACAAAGGACGCTAAATCAGCCACAGCCGCATACCACACATTAGCCACCATTTTAGAACAATAACTTATACGTCTGGAAGTACACAGCTACCCTAACGGATTTGCCTCGCGCATGCACACTATTACACTGCACACATTCATGATGCTTACACAGCAGCTCCACAGCACTGATGATGCTGCAACATGAAAACAGATTGCCAGCTCTTCAATACAATGCTTCCTGCATATATTACTTCACAATAGGTAAAGTATATTAATTTCCTATTTTATTAATTATTCATTGCCATACCAAAAAAAAACACCAATGCTGCTCATAGGACACAAACAACCAAGAGCCTCTCAATGAGTGCCGAAGGCGCTCATTGCGGGGCATGCGTTGAGCGCCAAAGGCGCTCAGTGCGAGGCCCGCAATGAGCGCCGAAGGATCTTAAAACACCAACAAAATTAATTTTGCACCCAAACAACATTACCTGCCTTACAATCTTATTGCAGTCATTTTTTGACGGGCAAGTCGCTTGTTATCAATAATTACCAACTGTTTTTTTTCTAATGTCAATAAGGCAAATCTGGGAAATTCCTCGAAAATGAAACATAATTTTAAAAAAAACGTGATTCAGTATTCAGAACATTCAATATATTCATAATTAAAAATGTACATATCTAATAAATAGGGATAGTGAAGTTAAATTAGTAAATTAAGCTCTGTACTAATAAAAAGCAAAATCTGAAATATTATGTGCAGTCATGTACAAATAGATATGTTTGCATCAGTGAATGTATTTATTAGTACATATATTTATAGTAGGCATATGTATGGCTGACTTTGCAAGTATACTTGGTAAATAACAGCCCCCTTATACTATTTAATTTTTTATCTTCTCTATAACTCCTCAGCAACCTCCTGCAAGAGTCTGAGACACCAATCTTACACGGACTGCAATCTGTGCACCTGCTACCCTTATAAGAACAGCCTGTCACAAAGCCTTAGCATGATCAGCAAATGCTTCTAATAAAGTGTTAATTGATTGAGTTGTTGCAGCATATGCAAATGGATTTAATTACATGCTAATAAAATTCATTGATGTGCAAGCGCATAACCTTTTTTTTTTATTAGTTGCAATATGTTTTCCAAAATAATTAATTCATAATGATTGGTATGTTCTTAGTGGTCGTGTCACATTATTATGACGACCGCCTTCTTTTGACATCAGCAGCAAGTAGCCAATGAAATTAGGCACGTATCGTTCGCTGGCTTTGTTGGTATAAAAGGTGACATGTAGGCATTCTCAACATTGCTGTCATGGGTAAAATGTGCAATTTATCCGACTTTGAAAAGGGAATGATCATTGGCAGTATTTCTGTGTCAGGGGCGAAACCTCCAGAACCAACATTCTGCAACCAACCATTGTTGGAAGAACACAAGCTGGTGGCGGCAGCGTTATGGTCTGGAGGATGTTTTCTTGGCATTGTCTGGGTCCACTTATACCTCTGGAAGGCACTCTCAACTGATTGATAGAGAGACACACATGATAGAGAGGGACACACACAGGACAAAGAGAGACAGGGCAGAGAGATTGAGAGACACACAGGATAGAAAAAGATAGAAAAGGATAGAGAGAGAGAAAGAGAGGGAGAGAGAGATACAGGACAGCGAGCAAGAAACAGGACAGAGAGAGAGCACACAGGCAGAGCGCAGAGAGAGAGCACAGAGAGCTCAGAGAGAAGAAGAGAGCGTACAGAGAGAGAGAAAGAGAGGGAGAGAGACACAGGAGAAAGAGAGCGTGTATGGAAAGATAGAGTGAAGGGAGAGAGCACACAGACAGAGAGCACACAGTGAGAGAGAGTTCACATAGAGAGAGATCAAGCACAGAGAGAGACAGCAAAGATACAGACATACATCACAGAGAGAGAGACGGCATACTTTCCATATAACCCACAAAGAGAGATAATACAGACAATTCAAGGACATTTTACAATACCGTCATTGCAAGTTACTAATTGTATAATATTAGTGTTTATACAGTAACTGTATCATCTACACTAGTATTTCTCGGTTTTCTTTTCTTTTGAGTTGAGTGGCAGTGTAATAGCTTTGTTATCATGTATTTTATAGAGCTCATTTTGTACTTTAGAAAAGTTTTATGTATAAGTGTCAATAACTAAGAAAATAAACACAATGGGCCATATTAAATTCCAGGCCCATAGTGGCACCAGTACACCTGCAAAGCCTGCAGGCTGGAAATTTGACGGCGTTACAGAACATTCCACCATGCCGCAACCAACAGGCCAGAGCCTCAAGCCTGTAAACCATTTACACGCACGCAAGCAGTTAGGTGGCTGGAATAGATCCTGCCAGCATTTCCGATCCAAACCCGTAATCACGGAGTGAGACGCAGGCCTAACAACCAATAGAAAGCGGGCAACCACAATTAACGCTGCAGGAAGGGGTATTAAATGGCACGAAAAACTTAAATCATTGACTGTGCTATAGCTGAGTAAGTGAACACACAGGTCTACGTGTTGGTGGGTTTATGAGCATTGGAGAGAGAGAGAGAAAGAGCTTTGTAATTTTTTTTTTATATTTTGACCTAATATATATAAACCCTTAAGTTACAACACACATAATTACTGATATCACATAATTCACATAGTTTAATATGTACACATAGCTATACATAGTGGTAGGGCACAGCACATCCCCCCCTACCCCCCCCCCCCCATACAATTACTATACTACACATAATACTCACATTCTTGTTTTACCACATACACATGCACGTATATATTATATTCATTTTTCCTTATATTTATTTTATAAGTTATAGAAGGGTAGAGGAGGGGAGAAGGAAAGTGAGGGGAGAGAGAGAGGGGAACACCAGAGGGGAAGAGTGAGGAGACGAGGAGAGTGAAGATAGGAGGTGAGTGAGGAGAGGAGGAGAGGTCAGGGTGGGGAGGTACAGGTGGAGGAGAGCAGGATTGGGGGAGGGATGAGTGGCCTGATCCCAGGGTTGGAGGTAGTGGGGATGAGGGACCGGCCCCAGGAAGAGAACAGGGAGGCCAGGAACCCCAGGCCCAGTTGGAAGGGCAAGAGGCTGTTACAAAGTACAGGGCCCCCAATTATAGCCTAGAGGAGATGGACGTGCTCCTCAGGGAAATCCGTGCCCGAAATAGAATCATTCATGGTGGGAGAGATGTGAGGTCTAGTCAGAAGGCAGAGGCCTGGAGTGAAATAGCTTCAGATGTTGTGGCATTAGGGGGTTGCAAACAGGGATGTAAAGTCTGTCAAACACAGATATGACGACAGCCGGCTGAAGGTGAAGAAGAAGATGGCAGAGGAGGCAAGAGCTGCATGTGTAACTAGTGGTGGGGCACCAGCACACATCACATACTGTGGATGGGAGAAGACCCTGAAGGAGTGGAACGAGCCAGCGGCAGTAGTGGGCCTACCAGGACAGGTGTACACGGGTGTGCCAAGAACCATGCAATGTGAGTATCATATCACACCACACACATTGGTGTATGAACTGGGGGGGGGGGGGGGGGGGTGAACAAATGCCCTGCAGATATCATGATGTTTGTATGTATGTATAATTAAGCTTTTTCTCTTGCTGGTGTATACAATGAGCTGTATCCCCTTAGAATGATTCTGGCTCCTACACCCCTGCCCACACACATAGATAACTGACATGCAATAGCACTGTAAGCCCTATGGTTTTGACTGAAGATATATGGGGCATCAATAACCATGTAAACCCTGGTAGCAAAGATATCATTTTCCTAATTTGTATCAATAAAATGTCTGGCCAATATCTGCAGTGTGCGCACTACAGCATATGTGGATACAAACTCTGCAGGACTGTATGTGCATGTCATATACTGTCCTAACCTGGACCATGTCTCAGCTGCATATTAACAACCATTACAGGGAACATGTCACAGTTTGGTCAGTCTCACACACTGCACAGCAGATTCAGCAGAGCGCATGTCTGATGTGCATGCAGATGGCAGACTGCACCTACAGTACACATTCATATGAGCCATGATCCACAGTGCTCATTATGCAGACAGTGGTTAATCTGTATAACACAAGCACCACAGTCAATCACAGGTCAAGGATATGGAAACACATAGCTGTCAATTGTGTAGGGAAACCAACTCAAATATATTTTTTCTTCCATTTCAGTAGCCAGGAGGACAAGGTCCACCACAGAGGAACAGGTGGAGGCTCCACTATTGGTTGACAAAGAAGGGCAGCACATTCCAGAGGGCCACAGAAGCTTGCCATTCACAATCCAGATGATCACCCTCATCTCAGGAGTAGGATTCACTGCCCGGGCACTCAAACGCATTATCCAGTCAAGCACAGCTGTTCCAGTCCCTTCCACCGGGCATGTCATGGAGCCAATGAACAACCACACCAAACCTGAAGATGTTGTCCTGGCCCCAGCCATCATCACAGCTGCCACCTGCTACAACAACATTACAGCCATGGCAAGCCACAACCACTCCCACACAATGGACTCCCCCAACATGGTCTCCCACACAATGGGCTCCCCCAACATGGCCTCCCTCACAATGGGCTCCCCCAACATGGCATAACACACCAGCCCTCCTGCCGACACCTCAGGCCCTCCTTCCGACATCTCAGGGCGTGCTGCCGACACCTCAGGCATTCCTGCCGACACCTCAGGACCTAATGCCGTCACCTCGGGCCCTGCTGCCGTCACCTCAGGCCCTCCAGATGTCACCTCAGACACTCCTGCCGTCACCTCCTGCACTCCTCCCGACACCTCAGGGCCTGCTGCCGACACCTCAAGGAACTTCTGCTGACACCTCCGGCCCCAATGCTGTCACCTCTGGCCCAAATGCCGTCAACTCCGGCCCCAATGTCGTCAACATCATCCCCAATGCTGTCAAAATCAGCCCCAGTGCCACCACCCCTGCCTTGAGGGAAACCATGGCCTGTTTCACCAGGGAAGACATGATACAGAAGAAACAACAGACTGAAAGGCTCAGATTGCTCAGAAGGTGAGCAACAGATCGCTTCATTCTGAGGTGAGGAGGCTCACCCGAAGAATGGAGATATATGAGGAACAGGCAGTTCGGGACAGACAGAAACTCATCCAATTAGCCGAACGTCAGCTCATACCTCTCCAGCCTTCACAATTGCAACCCGAGATGACAGCCTTATCATCTTAGACTTCACCATCAGCTCAACCTGATGCCCAGCCACTCAACGTAGTGGCACCCCACGCTCAAACACCACCTAGATGTGGAAGAGGGAGACGGTGGGCACGGAGGGAAGCTTGCACGGAAGGTGGGGGCACAGTGCTGCGTAAGAGGAGGTCCTCCTCTTTATCACTCCTCACTGGAGGTCCTCCTCTTGATCACTCCTCACTGAATACTGATTGGTATAGATGTTGACATACTATTGGCTGGCTACAGATGTACATGTCTGCTTATGTTTAACATTTCAACAATTGATGCTCAATGTGGATTGACCTTGAGATGAGGTGTTGTAGTTAATCAGAATATTGTGATGATTGATAACTTGTTCTTGTCTCTGTAGGTGTTAATAGCCAAATCTCACGAACATGAAGGCATGTTCTTCATCTTCGAGCAGTACAATACCATCATGTGAGAAAGCACTCAGCCCAGTTCCCAACAGGCATTCGATCAGTGTCATTCACCACTGCAAATGGATCTGAAATGCAATGTATGGCTACAAATCTCTTCACTAATGAACATGACTGGTGTAAGTTTCAATTACAATGAATAGTAGCTTTAGAGTTGCACTGCCCCATTAGGATCTGCTAATCCAAACCAGTAGTTATACATGCGTTTTTGTTGCATTTCATCCCGTTAACAGTATGAAAGCGGATAAATGTATTTCATGTCATCCATAAACAAAATGGATAATTTCCTTGGTTTGACATCAGGATCAATGTGCATGTGTTATGGGGTAATGTGAACAGTGTAATCTGTCTGGCCTTGGTACCACCCATATACCAGTGAGATGTGATATTAGCATGGCACAACTATTCCATGTAGATTGTGATAGTACTGTTTGCTAAAATATTTTGTTCACAGTAAAGCATGCCTTGTTGTCTTACACATCCTCAACATATTCTGGGAACGCTGATTGAACAGTTGGTTATCACTACTTGTAGATGACGTTCATGTTAATTGGTTTATTGTAGTGTCCAGAGCAAAAACAATATACTATAATAACAGCTTATGATTGTTCTAATAGCTCCTTTATCTTTTCCAGATTCCTATCATTATTTCGGAATCTTTATTAATGTATGAAAACACACTGTATGTGGAATTGATTAGTATCACATGACCCATGATTTCTAGCATCTGTTTAATATAGCAGATGGAGACCATATGGTTGCTGTATGTACATTAATGGTTATTTCTATGAAATGGAGTGTTATATGATGTTCCTATGTCACATCTAATTATGGTTACTGTGGTTTCCTGACCACATGTGACCCTAGTAGATGCTATGCTTTATTCTTATGATGCTGTCTAACAGTTAACCCTTTAGGTGTCTTTTGTTGGCCCACAGCCTCTTGCCCTTCCGGTATCCGCCTACACCACACCCATGATATTAATGCACAGTTTTGTGCATTTCTGATTGTACTCTGTGTATGAAATAAAGCTTTGTTATATCGTTCTAATCGTGTCAGTGTGTTTTCAATGACTGTGGTTATGGAGCATCCACATACATCCCATTTGTGTCTTATTCCTATATCTGTAAACTAATGAGCCCTAGTTACTATGCAATATATTAATACATACAATACTAAAAAAAATAATAATAAAAATAATAAGATCATAAGATATCATATAATAATATATATAATATATGATAATAAAGTGTTAATACTCATGACAGGTCCAAATTGTGATAGTGTGGAGTATCAACATTCCCCTGAAGGCCTGATTGGAATATGATGGTGATATTGTGAATACATTGATAAAATTCACTTAATGGGAGGTCATCAAATGATAATGGGTATACATCTTGGCACATGGCACCAGCAATGGCGTGGGACTTTACAGGATGGCCATAGTGGAGATTGTCCCTGATGGAGGTGAATTGGCTGTTGCTCCACGTGCCTCTGCACAGCCTCCATGTGTGTTTGCAGCCCTTCCTGATGGGTTAGAGTAGATCAGAGTGGTGTATTTTCCCTTGTTCCCCTTCTGGCCTGCTGCCTTGTGGTGTTGAAGATGCTTGTGTACTTTAATGAAGCTGTGAGCCATACCCCAAATCACAGTCACTGGAGAAGGAACTGGCAACTCAATCCAGTATATTTAGCATGCAAACCTCATGTAACAGCACAGGCAGAGCTAAATGTGCTGCAGTCCATAGGGTCACAGAGAGTCGGACACGACTCTAGGACTGAACAACAAATAATAAAATGTTCCCCTGGTACTTGATATATGTGATGTGGCCGTGGAATTTGGCCACTATTTATTTTCCCAATGTTGATGTGATGAGTGAGATGTATATGCAATTATATATATATATATATATATATATATATATAAATTTATCAAAAAAGAAAAAAATTGTTTTTGCAAAAAAAACAGTGCTTAACACCTATGTAGAATAGTAAAATTAACTTAAAAATAAAACAAAAAAGTAGTAATTAATTAGGATAGGTCTACGGTAACAGACAAAATATATCTATATGACCCGTAAAGGTAAAGAAACAAAGGAGTATTAGGTAACTAAAGCTGCATATTGCTTAAGTACCTTAAGTTCCTTAGTTTTTAGTCCTCATAATACTGTAATAGTCAATCATAGGACTATTTCTATATGAGAAAAAAGAAAAAGAAAAGGAAGTGCTCTATATAAGCGGTCAAAAAGAAAAACAGTATTTAAGTATATATATATAACAAATAAACAAATAGGTAGAAAGGATCTCCAGTGTACTTTGCCCCTTCTCCCTGCTCTGTTTCCCCCCCCCCCCCTTATTTCCCTCTCCTGTGTCTTTTTCCCCCCTCTCTCACCCCATGTCTCTTTCCACCCTCTTCCCCCTATGCCTCCCATGTCTTTCTCCTCCCTCTCCCTCTTCAAGTATTGCAGGCCTCACAATGAGCACCTAAGTGCTACGGCCTCGTGAGCCTTTTGAAAGAAAATACGGCTTTACGGCTGCCATTTTTTCCTTTGCTTTGCCAGTTTCAGACCTCCGAAAAAACGCCAAATAAACATCAAATTAGCTTGCAACCTCCCTTACAGGCTCCCTGCCTTTTCCCCTGTTCTGTGTATTAGGTTGTAAGTTATTTTTCTAATTAATTGGTATCTTTTGGCGGTCTCCTGACAGCTTCCGAGTTACAGGCTTAAAAAAAAATGGTGGCCGTAATTTTTTCAAAATCTTGCATGCCTCGCGATAAGTGCCAAAGGCCTACAACCTTCGGGGCTCATCGTGGGCCTGGCAATGAGCGCCTTTGACGCTCATTTTCAGCCTTTTTCAAACTCTTGCGGGTCTCGCAATGAGCACCTTTGGTGCTCATTGCAGCCCCATTCAAGCCCGTAACTTTTGGGCCTCGCAAAGAGTGCCTTCGGTGCTTATTGCGCAAGCACATATTTTTTAACATTGCATGACCAACACTCGTAATTGTGACAACTATATTTATGACTAGCGACTTGCCCATCAAAAAATGACGGTCAATAAAAGAAAGTGTTGAAATGCTGTTTGTCACACAATGTGAGTGTACTGTGTGCCTCAAGTAACTAAATTCCTCAAAAAGCAGAAATCTACATTACATAAAATAAAAATAAACTAAAATCACCAAAAATAAAAAATGTACATTACAGAACAAAAAAAAAACCTAAGTCACAAAAAATAAAAGAAGTAAAATTACCGAAAAAAAAAAAAACATTACACCCCCCCCACTACAATTTTTTTTTTTTAAATTACACACCTGAAAAGAAAATACATATAATACATACAATACAATACAATTAAATACAAAACAATACAATTAAATAAAATACAATACAATTAAATACAATACAATACACCCCTATCTAATATACTTGCCACTATGTAATATACATCCCACTATGTAATGTAATATATATCCCACTATCTAATATACAATACTATCTAATAATACATCCCCCTATCTATCTATGTAATATACAATAAATACTATCTATATACTATACATCCCCCTATATATCTAATATACAATACATGCTATCTCTATATATAGCAACCCTAATTCTAAGCTACAAGAAAAATAATTAAGACCACTTACCTTTGAGATGCTTCTTCAGCAACCTACGGTAAAAAAGATTTAAAAAAAATTAATACAACACGTTTACATGAAATAACTAAACATTCTAAACATTCTAAATATTCTAAATATTATACTCACCTTTCCAGCATGTCCCGTTCCAGCATGTCACATCCCAGCATGTCACGTCCTCCATGTTCCGTCCTTCATCTTTGAGTCTTCTCCGTCGCTGCTCCTGTTAAAAAAAAACATTACATTTGTAAATATACATAAACATAAAACAAAGTAAAATAAACACAATGTACATTATACTTACCTCCCCGCAATGTCTCCGGCCTCCTGGTGTTCTGCTCCGGAAGCATCCGCGAGTAAAAAAAAAAGCAACACACATCCGCCCTGGCGGATGTCTCCAACGCTAATGAGCTTCCTACGTAGTGTTCCAGAATAAAATTGGCAATGGCGGCTTCTGATTGGCTGAAAAGGCTGTCTATCAAATTCAGCCAATGAGAAGACCCCAATTGTGAACAAATTAAAAAAGTATACACCCCAAAATACAACGCTGATTGGATAACACATCTGTCAATCTTTATTTGAACCAATCCTAAGGCTTTATTGCCATCAGCCAATCACAATGGAATATACCCCCAAGTACTGATAGGTGAAGACATCTGCGCCTTCCCATTGGCTGTAATATTGATTGATATTAACAGTATTGATTGATATTAACAGTAGCCAATCAGTACGTGGGGGTGTATTCCATTGTGATTGGCTATTGTCAGTGTAACCAATCAGAATGCGCAGATGCTCCAACCAATCATTCTGTGGGGTGTATTCCATTGTGATTGGCTGAAGGCATCTGCGCCTTGTGATTGGTTTAAATAAAGATTGACAGGTGCATTTTCCAATCAGAGTGGGATTTTACCTTTCTGATTGGTTCACACATTGGCGCCTCCTGATTGGGTGAATTTGATAGACAGCGTTTTCAACCATTCAGAAGGCGCCATTCCTTATTTTCTTCCAGAAAAGTCTCCGGGAGCCTCATTAGCATCGCGGATGTCCGTGAGTGCGGATGTAAGTATATTTATTTATTTATTTATTTATTTATTTTTATACAGGGCGGGGCAGAATAGGATCCGGAGGAGGCCGGAGACATCGCGGGGAGGCAAGTAGAATGTAGATTATTATAGATTTATTTTTATGTATGTGTATTAATGTTATGTTTTTTTTAACAGGTGCTGCTCTGAAGAAGGTTAAAAGAATAAGGACGGGACATGCCGGAAAGGTGAGTAGAATATTTAGAATGTATAGAATGTTTATTTATGTACTGTAAACTAGTGATGTCCGAACAGTTCGCCGGAGAACTATTTGCTGCGATTTTCACATGTTTGCGTTCCCAACGAACGGCGAACACATGCGCTTTTCGGTCCGCCCCCTATTCTTTATCATTGAGGAAACATTGACCCTGCACCTTACAGTCAGCAGACACATTCCAGCCAATCAGCAGCATACACTCCCTTCCAGGTCCTTCCATCTGAATGACAGTCTCCATTTTAGAATCATTCTGAAGCTACATTCGTTGAGAGAGGACATATATTCTACCTGCGGCTGATTTAATAGGGAAATAGATAGCCAGGCTGTGTATTTAGCTTTCACTACACACCTGAAGGACTCGTTTGATATCTGCTGCAAGGACAGCAACCCAAAAATACCTTTTTAGGGCTAGAACATAATTTATTTTATTTTATTATTTTTTTCTGTGTAATCTAATTGCATATGCCTGCCTGCTAGCGTGTGTGTGAGGCCTATTGCATCTACTCTGCCAACTTTTGCCAGTGCACAGTGACACTCATATCTGGTGCAACCGTAGTGTACAGTGACATAAAACAACACTTTTTTTTACTGTAATCGATTGAATATCAGTTGCCTGCCTACAGGCATGTGTGTGAGGCCTATTGCATCTACTCTGCCAACTTTTGCTAGTGCACAGTGACACTCATATCTCATGTAACCGTAGTGTACAGTGACATAAAAGAACCCTTTTTTGACTGTAATCGATTGAATATCAGTTGCCTGCCTACAGGCGTGTGTGTGAGGCCTATTGCATCTACTCTGCCAACTTTTGCCAGTGCACAGTGACACTCATATCTGGTGCAACCGTAGTGTACAGTGACATAAAACAACCCTTTTTTTCTGTAATCGATTGAATATCAGTTGCCTGTCTACAGGCGTGTGTGTGAGGCCTATTGCATCTACTCTGCCAACTTTTGCCAGTGCACAGTGACACTCATATCTGGTGCAACCGTAGTGTACAGTGACATAAAACAACACTTTTTTGACTGTCATATCTGGTGGCACCTTAGATTGCACGCGCAGTGCACCAAATTTTAAGTCGGAGGACCAACCAAGCATCTTTTTCCATCTCCCTGTTCCAAACATCCATGCCATATACACGTCCCCTGATAGGTGACGTAACAGGTATTAAACTGATAGGAATGAATAGTACAACTTAATACACCACTCCTATCTGGTGGCACCTTAGATTGCACGCGCAGTGCCTCAAATTTGAAGTGGGAGGACCGACCAAGCATCTTTTTCCATCTCCCTGTTCCAAAAATCCATGCCATATACACGTCCCCTGATAGGTAACGTAACAGGTATTAAACCGATAGGAATGAATAGTACAACTTAATGCACCACTCCTATCTGGTGGCACCTTAGATTGCACGCACAGTGCCCCAAATTTGAAGTGGGAGGACCGACCAAGCATTTTTTTCCATCTCCCTGTTCCAAAAATCCATGCCATATACACGTCCCCTAATAGTGGACG
Source organism: Discoglossus pictus (assembly GCA_027410445.1). Classification (NCBI taxonomy): domain Eukaryota; kingdom Metazoa; phylum Chordata; class Amphibia; order Anura; family Alytidae; genus Discoglossus; species Discoglossus pictus. The sequence continues at coordinate 62,958,961 of CM050172.1, read as the reverse complement.
TAACAGGGATTAAACCGATAGGAATAGTACTACTTAACAGTACACACCTTATAATAACGCAGACAGAGAGAGGAGTCTGAAGAAGAGTCAGAGGAGGAAGGTGGCTTTGAGGAGGTGGAAGACCAAACACAGCAGGCGTCCCAGGGGGCTTGTTGTCACCTTTCGGGGACCCTTGGTGGCTGGGTGGAGGAAGAGACCTTCAATGACATCAGTGAGGACAAGGAACGGACATGGCTTGCTTGGTATCCAACCTTGGGCAAATGGGGAGTTTGCGGTTGTGCAAAGGGACTGTTTGCGGTTGTTTGCAGTGCATTAAACGGGGAGATTGGTCTGTTACCGTGAAGCGGGTGTAACCCTTACACTACCTGATCGATACAACATCATACCTGATGTTTTAAAGCATGTTATTCCAAACAATTTAGGAATGTTAGGTGATTTATGCCCTTTATGGCTTAAAACCAGACTCTGCATCAACTATGTAATTTTCTGTGGGAGTTTTGCCATGGATCCCCCTCCGGCATTCCACAGTCCAGGTGTTAGTGCCCTTAAAACAACTTTCCCATCACAATTGTGGCCAGAAAGAGTCCCTGTGGGTTTTGAAATTTGCCTGCCCATTGAAGTCTATGGCGGTTTGCTGATGTTCGTCCGTTCGCGAACATTTGATGAAATTCGCGTCTGCGGTTCGCGAACCGAAAATTTGTTGTTCGCGACATCACTACATAACCGTAGGTGGCTGATCTCAATGGACATCTGCAAAGGTAAGTGGTCTTTATTTTAGCTTAGAATTAGATTCGTTTATATATAGATAGCATTTATTGTATGTTAGCTAGGGGTATGCGTTTTATATAGATAGCATAGGATGTATTGTATATTAGATTATGGTATTTATTTAGATAGATTGTGTGATGTATATTAGATAGGGGTGTATTGTATTGTATTTGTATTGTATTGTATTGTATGTATTTGTATTGTATTGTATATATTTCCTTTTCGGGTGTGTAATTATTTTTTTTTCTGTAGTGAGGGGCGGGGTTGTAATGTTTTTTTTTTTTCTGTAATGTTCCTTTTTTTATTTTTTGTGACTTAGGTTTTTTTATTTTTTGTAATGTAGATTTTTTTTGTGTGTGACTTTAGGTAATTAGAGAGGTGGGTGTTATTAGGGGGTAGGTAGTGTAGGTGTTAATAGGTTAGTGTAGATGCTGTTTAGTTGATATTTAATGTTTTATTGGGGGGTATAGTGCAGTGTAGTGTTTATACTTAGTGTCATGATGGTCCTTGAGGACCATCATGGCACTTATGTGGTTAATGTAGTGTTGTAACAGGCCCATAATGGTCTTAATATACGCTTATGGGACTGATGGGGTTAAATAGAGGCTTATGGGGGTCTGTATTGAACCCCATGAGTGACAGGGTTAATGAAGGGCGGATGGGGGTCTGTATTGACCCCCATGAATGACAGGCTTAATGAGGGGTTTATGGGGTCTGTATTGACCCCCATGAGTGACAGGGTTAATGAAGGGCTTATGGGGGTCTATATTGACCCCCATGAGTGACAGGGTTAATGAGGGGTTTATGGGGGTCTATATTGACCCCCATGAGTGACAGGTTTAATGAGGGGTTTATGGGGGTCTGTATTGACCCCCATGATTGACAGGGTGACAGTGTATTTTTTTTTAATTTTACAACGGGTCCTTTAAGGACCTTTACGGTCCTTTAAAGACCTGTAACGTGGGAATTTTGATTGCAGCAGGGGTCCCCGATCGCCTGCAATCAGGACCCCCACTGCGATGGTTAATGTGTGTTAATGCAGGGCTCTGAGCTTATCTCGGATCCCCTGGGGTTAATGCGGGTTTCCAAGCTTATCTCTGATCCCTTCTTGGGTAAGTTGTACGTGGCTGGGCTGTGAGCCTCGTTTTCATTTTTTTCGGCGGACATTTTGTATCTTGCTTAGGTGATTTTCGTGTGTCTGAACTCTGGAATTTGGACTTAAATGGAGGTGTAACTTCACTTTCAGAGGTCCTGGTTGCCCCCCTTGCTATGGGTAAGCATTTTATGTTGTTTTTGTGAGTATTTGGTGTGTATTCACTGTTTTTAGTTGCGCGCGGGTCGGCCGTTATAGTCGTATTTTAGTGCGTGTGGGTGTTTGTTACTTTAAGGTTGGTTCCCAGGTGTTTTTTGTTTCTAAGTCGTGCCTGTGACGTGTTTAACGGCTCGCCTCGCTCATTGCCTCTCCTTGTCTAAGTGCTACGATTTAACGGCCTGCGGCGCTCATTGCCTAAGTGCTACGGTTTAATGGCGAGCCTCGTGATGAGCGCCACAGGCGCTCATCACTAAGTCGTACGTACTACGCAAACAGCGTGACGACGAATCGTAGTTGGACAATTATGATATGTCATGGACCATAAGTTGCTTGTAGTAAGGTGGGAAGTGTTTATATTTGTCTGTATATCCAATTACTTAAAGGGATATGTAAGTTTCCTGGATTATGAATGCATCTGATAGAGGAGAATTAATAGTATATGAAAATAAAATTGCATGAAAAAGTACCAAAATAAACGTTTAAACACTTACCTTGAAGTTTAAAATTAAGGTAAACACCCCCTCCATAATTTGTTTTGGCCAATCAAGTTAGATGAAAGATTTGAGATTGTTATAAAAACGGTTAAATTAATTAATTACAATATTATTATTCATAATTATATTAATTATGATTATAATAATTATTCTAATCTCATACTGAGATCTTGCCTTCTACGGATAAACAAATAGATAAATATATATATTCCAGAGGCGTTACAGATTTATGGTTACAAAATGTGCATTTATTAGAACACAATAATTAATACAAATACCTTAATAATATATGATAATAGTATGGAAACAACATCTCTTAACTTAGCAGAAAGGTATTCTAAAGCTACCAATTATGTCCATGTGTGTGTGAGAGAGTAAGATACTTTACCAGGCATTCACAGTTTAGTGAAGAGAGAAGAGCTCCAGAGAATTGTAGATTGTAAAGAGCAAAGAGACAGAAAACAACCTGGTATGCTCCTATATACCCTATACTTAAATCCCACCCGCATACTCATATCTTTAGTTCCCATTGGTCAATTAGGTCACATGTCCTTCACAAAGTCCCCTCACTGGTCAGCTGTCCACACAAAGGATTCCTTCGGCCCCATGTAAAACTAGACATATCCGGTTCTCAAAGTTACACACACCCAGGCGTTCAAGAATACCATATATGGTGTTCTGCTAATTCTCTGGATAAAACTGTGCTTAGTGAAATCCAGTGCCATCATGTGGTCATTCGGCAAATCCATCCACTACTCAGACCTGTTGGATCCAAATGAGTGAGAAAATGAACAAATATAGATAGCATTTCAGCCTTATATTAAAGCTGGTAATTATTCCTTATTCCTTACTTACTAACGCTAGGTGTGTGTTACAGAGCTATAGCACCATGTTAGTTGCTATGGCAACACTACACAGCATATACAGGAAGCAGGGATGAGTCATATCCCAGCAGTGACTTGGAGGCTTACAACACTGCTCTACTATTGGCTGAGCAAGCAAAAGCAGGTAAATAGTGGGTTAATATTGCTCCCCGAATGCTGCATGCTGAGTGGGTGGGCATCACGAACTTGTGTAGACACACCCTGGGGGTGTCAACATAATCGTTAGAGGGATTTTTAGATATTAAAAAATATATATATTTTATGAGATGTGCTGTATACATATAGACTGCTTTTTGACTATAGAGTGCAGAAATGTATTAATCCAGCAAACTTAGATATCCCTTTAAAGCTGCCTTTTCTATTTTCTGGCAATTGGCTAGGCAAAGAGAATTAAAATGTTTTTATTGATAAGAGACACAGGAGAAGTATACAAGAAAGTTGAGGCAGTTTATAGGATGACTGAGAGACATAAAAAGGAGGGATTACTAGAGAGTGCCCCTGCCTGTCTCTGCACTATATTATAGAGAGTGTTCCTTTCTGACTCTGCACTCTACAATAGAGAGACCTCCTGTCTGACTCTGCACTCTATTATAGATAGGGCTCCTGTTTGGCTCTGCACTATATTATAGAGAGTGTTCCTTTCTGACTCTGCCCTCTGTAATAGGGAGGGCACCTGTCTAGCTCTGCACTCTATTATAGAGAGGGCTCCTATCTGGCTCTGCACTATATTATAGAGAGTGCTCCTGTCTGTCTCTGTACTCTGTTATAGGGAGTGCTCCTGTCTAGCTCTGCACTCTACAACAGAGTGGGTTCCTGTCTGACTCTGCACTATATAATAGATAACTCTATTGTAGAGTGCAGAGCCGAGAGGACCCCTCTCTATAATAAAATACTCTGTTATAGTGAGTGCTTCTGCTTGGCTCTGCATCTATTGTAGAGAGGGCTCCTGTTTGGCTCTGCCCTCTGTTATACTGAGTACTCTCCTGTTTGGCTCTGCCCTCTGTTATAGTGAGTACTCTCCTGTCTGGCTCTGCCCTCTGTTATAGTGAGTACTCTCTCTCTCTCTCTCTCTCTGGCTCTGCCCTCTGTTATAGTGAGTACTCTCTCTCTCTCTCTCTCTCTCTCTGGCTCTGCCCTCTGTTATAGTGAGTACTCTCTCTCTCTGGCTCTGCCCTCTGTTATAGTGAGTACTCTCCTGTCTGGCTCTGCACTCTGTTATAGTGAGTACTCTCTCTCTCTGGCTCTGCCCTCTGTTATAGTGAGTACTCTCCTGTCTGGCTCTGCACTCTGTTATAGTGAGTACTCTCCTCTCTGGCTCTGCCCTCTGTTATAGTGAGTACTCTCTCTCTCTGGCTCTGCCCTCTGTTATAGTGAGTACTCTCCTGTCTGGCTCTGCACTCTGTTATAGTGAGTACTCTCCTGTCTGGCTCTGCACTCTGTTATAGTGAGTACTCTCCTCTCTGGCTCTGCACTCTATTATAGTCTCTGCACTCTATTATAGTGAGTACTCCTGCCTGGCTCTGGATTCTGTTATAGTGAGTACTCTCCTGTCTGGCTCTGCACTCTGTTATAGTGAGTGCTTCTGCTTGGCTCTGCACCTGCACTCTATTATAGAGAGACATCCTCTCTGGCTCTGCACTCTATTATAGTCTCTGCACTCTATCAGAGTGAGTACTCCTGCCTGGCTCTGCCTCTCATTCTCAGTCTTCTCTCTGACAAGTTGCTGCTCCTATATTATTTTGGCCTCCATTTTCTCACATCTATCTGCTGACTGGAACATTTGTGTCACATGACCACAGACTCCTCCCACTAATAAGCTGCCAGTTTACTCATGAACACCTTGCTGGACATAACACTGAGAGGAAAAGCTGCCCCTGAATATTATTATCATGAGGGGAGATACTGTACTTCTGAGATAAATGTTGTTATATTTAGAAACTCAAACCAATACCTACAGTGTAAACCTATTTATTTAATTTACGCCCAGAGGGTAAATCTATCCATTACCTGTAGAGACATCAGGAGAGTAACTCCTCAGTCAGCTGCCCCTCCACACCACCACTAACATCCAGCATCATGTCTCAGGATACCTGGCAGTGACTGGCTCTTTTAGTGCTTATTCATATTTTAATCATTAACACATAGGGTGAGTACAGGACCACATAAAACAACATGTGAGCAAATGTATTACTGCAGGGCGGCTATTGGTATACAGAAAACCTTATTTTATCACCCTAATTCAGACAGTGATGCAAATGTCCACTGCACAGAATATAGATAGGGCCAGCTGTAGTTACAATATAAGATAGTGGTGGGAAACTGTGTTCTAAGAGGGCAATCAAGAGACCAGGATTTCAGTCTTTCTCTACATGATTCTAGGAGGAACAATCATTGTTGAATATCTCCGGTCTGTTGAAGCAAAGATATTGAAATCCTGGACTAATGGCGACCCTCATAGGACCAAGTTGCCCACCACTGATCTACAACCACTGAATAGATGTCCAGTAAATGTTATGTATATTTATTTCCCTGCATCTTTTAAAAAGTTGTGCCTGTTTTGTTTCCATGGGAAATATGCTGTCTTGCTGCTGTGATGTCATACACATTCCTCATATGCACTGTGATGTCACCGAATTCTCATATATATTAAGCACCCACCAAGCCAATTCTGTTCAGATAGTGTTGGAGGTGTTCGAGGAGAGCATTATCGAGGATATACTAATTACTTACTGGTGGCTAGGTATCCTCAGCTGTAGAGAATGGAAGACAGCAAAGTAAGATCAGTTTATTAGTTATAGATTTAGTACTGTTAATACTTAGCTAATTAATTTAAAAAAAAATCTGTAATTATATTTGAAATGCTTATTGCAGATTTCATGTCTAATAATTCTAATGATTTGAATTTAAAGTACCTGATTGTAATAGGTGATTACATTAGGTACAGTACATTTTTTTAATTTTACAAATGTTTGCTGTAATATTATTTAGAAATTGGAATATTAATCAGTAACTTATAAATGTAATAATTAAAAAGTTACACAACAGGGAAAAAAAGTTGAAGGGGAGGAAAACAGGACTTGGCACATAGCATATTGTTTTAAAGAAGTGATTAGTTAGTAAAGACCTTGCTTTTGGATAGAAGTTCACTAACTAAAAACTTCTTTAAAAAAATATGCTATGTGCTTATATAGAGCCCTATTCAATTGGCCAAATCACAATTGAATGAGGCCCTACTTCTTTAAAAAAATATTTATGTACAGCGCTACGGAAAATGTTGGTGCGTTATAAATAATCTATAATAACTATAATAATAATGCTATGTGCTTATATAGAGCCCTATTCAATTCGCCAAATTACAATTGAATGAGGCCCTATATGTTCACATTCACTGCTGTCGTCTGATAGTTCAAATCCTTTCTTTAAATATCAGAAACTTCCCTTGAGATTGATGATTTTTTTTAATACATGTTTTGGAGCAAATCTGATTTTTAAAACTGAATAATAAGTGTTTATAGAAAAGTAGAAAAATAATTTAATACAATTTAATAAGAAAATACATTTAGTTTTTTTTTACTGTGTTTTATATTTGTGACTTTGATGGGGCCTCACAGAAGTCTATTGAAGTGTAATCTAATTGTCACAGATTGTACATTTGAGAGCAGACCAATACAAAGAGGTAGAAGGAGGCTCCTATAGAGTAACCAAGACAGGCTAATTGTGTTTATTCTGCTTGCTGTTTTTTTACTCAGTGCTGAAATTTAAGTTGGAGAGGATTTTTACTGAGAAATAGAAACTGATAAATAAGATAGAGGAGGCGAGAGGTTACATCTATATATATCTCACAAGTTTACGAAGTAACACATTTATAATTTCTATGTTTATCATGCAATTTAATTTGTTACTAATGTAATGACTATTGTGTGCTTTATTCTATAACAGACTAAAAAATCAACGCTGATTATATGCCAAAAAATTAACTCGGGACATCAGAGACCGGAGGGTCTACATTTTGTAAGACCGGCATGGACCACACAGGTACTTTGTGTACTTTAACTTTAAATAAATGTAATTATTATGAGGGATCAATTTATTTTGGGAAAGTTGCTAAATTATAGTCCTATGCAAGATGTTTTGCTTTAATAACATTAAGTTGTACACAAAGTAGAAAATCTCAAAACCAAAAGGCAAGAAGTTTGTAGGTTGAACAGATTTTTATTAAAAAAAATAATAAAGATTTCGTGATTTATATATAAAAACCACACTTTTTATGGTAAATATATTAACATATCTCATCTCAACATATATTCATTCACATGAACTACAGATATAAATTACAGTGTATAAACATTTTTATTTTTTCTTCAGAATGTTGAGTTTGACAACGGAGCGGAGGATGTGGAAGAAACCACCAAAAAAACTGAATTGCAGGGTTGGAAAGACATAGAAATTAATACGGTAATTAATATGATAGATGGATAGAATTTAAGACACAATTCATAGTTATCAAATATATAATCAACTTAGGTGTCATCAAGTGTGTATATTTTAATTCTGATAATGTTTACATTCAATATATATATATAATATCAGAAACAGCAGCAGCTTCAGCAAAGCATTGCAAAGCAGTAAATTCCCTAGCCTGACAAAATATATAGCAAGAAATACTACAGCAGTATAGTGGCAAATATTTAGCTTATTTATTCAATACGCTTTGCTGAAGACTTTAAAAAGGGCACTGATCCAAAAAGTAGTCTTTTTGTCTGAGGTACAAATCCAATAAATAAGATAAAAATATGGCACTATATTGCTACACTATACTGCTCAGGGATACATATTAATACATACTGTACATATCAAACATGAATAACTGTGTTTATGTCCAAATACCTCAGTGCTGCAGTAGGGACATATCATATATTTTCAAAGATATAATTCACACTCAAAGACTGATATAACACACCTGTGAAAAAAAATATCTGAAATGTCGTTCTATGCAATAAATTAGTGACCTGATTGTACACAAGTCAAGAGTTTTACACTAAGCCACCAGAGTATTGAAAGACATCTGGGCTCATTTTACCACACTTTCCCCCTGCTTCTTCTCTGCTAAGAGCGAACACAGGATCTATTACACAAGTGAATTGAAGTTGAGAGGGGAATTGAAGATGAGGGTAGAAAAGGTGGATTTAAGTTGATGGTTAAGAGAATGAGAAAATAAAACTATGAAAGGAAAATAAGGAGGGACTAGAAAAGACATATTGATGGAAAAGTAAAATATTAACTGAATGGCGAGAAAAAGGTAATGGTGAGTAACAAAGATCTATGATAAGAGAGAATAAAGGAGGTATTATATAGGTGAGAAATGTTTTCAAAGAGGACTAAGGTTTACTGTACATTTAATGCAATTGTAGTTGCATTCGTTTTTAAAATCAGTTTCTAATTCAATGCACAAACCAGTAAAGCTTTGGATGGCAACATGGTATGGATTTAATGTAAAAAAAAATCTGTTACAATATGCATGTGTTATTAATTTATTCATTTTAATGTTTACACTTACCAGGAAGTTTCAAAAACATACATTAGCGACCCCTGCTTTGTGGACGATGGGATAGAAAAAAAGAAAAATGAAGAGACATCATCCGGAGGCTGTACCATAATGTGTCTGTGCTGTTCTATATACAGCCTTAGAACCACAGTATACACTATTAGAAAAGAAAGAAGGAGAAATGGAAACATATTTTCAAGGATTTGGCACCATATTACACGTAGAAGGCAATAATAATCATTTGTAAATAGTTTAAAAAAATAAATAATTTTTATAATAAAGTCTTCGTGCATACCTATCATTTAATAATAAAATGTAATGTTATAAATAAAACTCAATTACAAAATATAACATAAGTAAGTAGACATAGATCTACAGAAATAAGCTGTGTGTACTCTTTTCTCCTTTAAATCATTTAATGCTTGTTTTTTACCCCAGGAGTTGTTCAGATATGTGGTTATTCTTTTTTAAATTAGGGAATTAGTTGAGGTTTAGCGAAGTTTCAAACACCATTCACATTTTTAGCAAACCATGGAAAACCAAGAGCAGAAACATTTAAACTAAACCTAGTAAGTTATGAAAATCTGTATTTAATATAATATGTACTGTACTGGTTTTTAAACAAAGGACTCAAGAATAATGAATTTTCCTAGCATTATGTAGACTAATGTTGGCCTTCCACCCACAATAATTTGTAAATTAGAGTAACATTAAAACCTGCCTATACATTGCTAAACATTCCACTAGCTTGTATTTCTAAACTAGATAATTCAGTTTAATCATGAGAGCTCATACTGTGACATAGTATCCTAATATGCGACTCTAAGAATTAGTGTCTGTGGCAGCCAAAAATCATTATGCCTATAGCCATTTGCCTTATAGTTATATACCCTGCCCAAAACTATTATTATAATAATGTATTTATAAAGCACGCAAGTATGCATACTGGTACATGAGGTATTGAGGCCCTCATATGTCAATAAATTACAGTCCACATAGGTTAAGGTGATCTGGTGTGAAAGAAAAAGTCATTCACTGCCTTTTTGATATGAGAGAGAAGTTATTTGCTGTCTTGTTTCATATGGGAATATTCTGGTAGGCTTCTCTGAGTAGTTTGGTAATTTAATTCATAACACCTTGGAAAACATGAATTTTCTTTTTTTGGCTTATCATAGGGGTAATCATTTTTAGTTCACCATTTCAGTAACATTAAAGGTACATAAGTTCTCTGGGTTTCAAATGTTTCATAGGAAACAGGCAGTGATTATCAGAAAAACATGTTTTATAAAGGAAAGCTCAATGTACTTACAAGGTTATAGGCAGGAAAGTAAAATCCAGCTTTGCACACCCACAGGAAGCTTACTTAAACTGAGGAAAGCAGCGAGGTACAGAGTTTGACCGAGTATCAAAGGAAGTACCATACTTGCTACAGGATAGTATCACTTGGTTGAGTGGGGTCTGAGCTCACAGCTGAATCAGAGCACTATTATAGAGAGTGAGAGACTACATATCTCAGGCCGCTTTGCAACATAGGAACCCCAGAGTTTAATACACATGTATTAGCTAACCTCTACTTTCTACCTGATTGGCCAAAACAAATTATTCATTTTACACTAATCTTAGCTAGGATTTTCATGGGTGTCAACTAACAAAAGGCTGCAACTTTCAAACTGAATGGATTTAGCGATCATCAGGGTGCTTTTGTAAAATAAATGTTGGCATTTTTTTTATGCCAAAAATATTTACATATACTACTGATTCTCCTCTATCAGATGCATTCTTAAAACCGAAAACTTAGATATGCCTTTAAAAATATATGTTCAAACAGTAGTAACACTATTCTTTAGCAAGAAAATATCATTTAAAAATACAGTTTACCTTTTGTAAAGGCCACTGATTTACTTCTCCTCACCTTTTATTTTCTTAAGCACTGTGGAAAGGAAGTGAAAGATTTTAACTATGATAACATTTTCAAGTCTCACCAAGACAGCCTAATCAATGTTATCACAGATGACATCATCTATTTTATTTCAGTAGTGCATAGAAAAAAAGAGAGGTGGGGAGGGGTAGAGGTAATCTGTGTTCCTATTATATTTTCTGGCTAAAGATTTGATTTACTGTTGATTGCACATGTATTTTACTGTTAATTAATAGTGAGTTAAAATAGGTTTTCAGTTTGATACTATTTGATGTTTTTAGATTATTGATTTTATTAATTTTCATTGTGCCTATCCCTATTGGCCATATATATGGCATGTACTTGGGATTGCATGGTACAATAAATATATGATAAACACACTATTGTTTGTACTAGTGTGTTTCAATTGTCCCCTATAGTAGACATAAGGAGTTGGTATCATATTTGGTTCTATAGACACTATATAATGGTGTACCCAATAGCATTGGTGATCCAACTATACCTACGACAAGATTATCTGGATTGTATCCTGGTCCTGGTCCTGGCATTGGCTATGTGATGGAGGGTGGGATTATCAGTATTGGATGGATCTAATGAGGGCTTTTTTTTTTAAGATGGGTGTAATTAATAACTCTTTGAAAGGAGAGAGTAACGTCCCACTTGTGAGAGAGATTTGATAGGTGTGTTAGAGCTTGTGTCAGGGTAATAAAGATGGAAGGAATGTGTTGTGAGGACATAGGGTCAAGTGACAAAGGCATAAGATAAGAGGCTGAGAAGAGAAGCCACCTCACAGGGGCGGTTGGTGCATTAGGGCAGAGGAGCAACCACCCCACCAAAGATAGCAGCATACATAATAAATAAAATATACTTTAATATAAGAGGTTTTTGTTCTTGTATAATGAATGCCCATCTTCCTTCAGTCTGTCTGTTAAAAAAGTGTATTACTGTACATTTACTGTCTCTGTCACTTTAAATGTGAGAGCAGTGTTTGCTCCCTCCATTCCCTCTCCCTTATGAATCTTCAGACCTGTATATATATATATATATATATATATATATATCACATATTATAATTGTCTAACTGCGATTCGTCGTCACGCTTCAGACGAATCGCAGTTTCACAATGATAAACCGCTGCGCATTGCGCAGAGCGCGGCGCGAGGCGCGCATGCGCAGAGCGCGGCGCGAGGCGCGCATGCGCAGAGCGCGGCGCGAGCCGCACATGCGCACAGCGCGAGCCGCGCATGCGCGCGGCGCGAGCCGCGCTTGCGCAGAGCTTGGCACGAGCCGCTCATGCGCAGAGCGCGGACCGAGCCGCGCATGCGCAGAGCGCGGCGCAAGCCGCGCATGCGCAGAGCGCGGCGCGAGCCGGGCTTGCGCGGCCCGAGACGAGAGCAGATGAAAGAGTGGGGAAGAGTGGGGAAGAGGGGGGGGGGGGGTAGAGACACAGAGGGAGAGTGGGGAAGAGGGGAGGGAGAGTGGGGAAGTGGGGAAGAGGGGAAGGGGGAGTGGGGAAGAGGGGGGGAGAGGAAGAGTGGGGAAGAGGGGGGGGAGAGGGAGAGTGGGGAAGAGGGGGGGGGAGAGGGAGAGTGGGGAAGAGGGGGGGGGGAGAGGGAGAGTGTGGAAGAGGGGGGGGGAGAGGCACAGAGGGAGAGTGGGGAAGAGGGGGGGAGAGGGAGAGTGGGGAAGAGGGGGGGGAAGAGGGAGAGTGGGGAAGAGGGGGGGAGAGGCACGGAGGGAGAGTGGGGAAGAGGGGGGGGAGAGGCACAGAGGGAGAGTGGGGAAGAGGGAGAGTGGGGAATAGGGTGGGAGAGGCACGGCACAGAGGGAGAGTGGGGAAGAGGCACAGAGGGAGAGTGGGGAAGAGACACAGAGGGAGGGGGGAGAGACACAGAAGGATAGGTGGGAAAGAGACACAGGGGAGGTAGAGGAGGGGGAAAAGACACACGGGAGGGAGAACAGGGGAAGATACACATGGGAGGGAAATGGGGGGGAGGAGAGGGGAACAGACACAGGGGGAAGGGGGAAAGAGACACAGGCCAGGGGGGAACAGGCACAGAGGGAGAGGGGGGAAGAGGCACAGAGGGAGAGGGGGGAAGAGACACAGGGGGGAGAGATACAGAGGGTGAGGGAGGAAGAGACACAGAGGGAAAGGGGGGAAGAGGTACAGAGAGAGGGGGGAAGAGGCACAGAGGGGGGAACAGAGGAAGGGGTGAAGAGACACAGTGGCGAGACACACAGAGAGAGGCGGGGGAAGAGGCACAGAGGGAGAGGGTGGAAGACACAGAGTGGGGAGAGACACAGAGGGTGAGGGGGAAGAGACAGGGAGGAAGAGGCACAGAAAGACGAGGGGGAAGAGACACAGGGGAGTGAGAGGAGGGGGAAGAGACACAGGGGAGAGAGTGCAGGGGGGAAGATACACAAGGGAGGGAAATGGAGACACGAGGAAGGCCGGAACAGACACAGGGAGAGGGGGAAAGAGACACAGGCCAGGGGGCAACAGACACAGGGGAGGGTTGGGGGAGACACAGGGGAGGGTTGGGGGAGACACAGGGGGGGAAGAGAAGCATGGGAGGGAGAAGGGGGAAAGAGACACAGGGGAGGGGTTTAGAGACACGGGAGGAAGAGGGAGGTAAAAACACAGGGGGGCAGGAGATACAAAGGAGGTAGACGAGGTGGAAGGAGACACAAGGGAGGGAGAAGAGGGGGGAAATAAGACACGAGGGAGGAAGTAGACAGAGGGAGAGACTCGCAATGAGCTCCAAAGGGGCTCATTGCAAGGCCTGTGATGAGCGCCAAAGGCGCTCATCACAAGGCCAGTAGAGGGGGAGAGGCTTACATTGTGTGGCAAACAGCATTGCCAGGCTTCAGTTTTTATTGCCGTCATTTTTGACGGGCAAGTCGCTAGTATATATATATATATGTAGGCTTGATTTCGCAAACAAAGATGTAAGAGGGGTTTCCACATCTATGGACTCTCAGGTGGCTGAGGAGCCCAATGCGGGTCAGGCAGACTCGATCACAGTGGTTGCACGGGAAGGTTTGTTTTTGATTGGGTGCTGTAGTGACACCATTTTTTCTATGTTTCTCTTTGTCTTCAAGACCAGCCCTGCGTGCGGTCTCGAAAGAGGACACAGCCTGGTGAATAGTATTTATCCATGCCTTACGGTCTGAAGCTAAGGCGGACCATCGACGATGGTCAATAAGACAGGCTTCGCCGCTCATTGCAGGCGTCGTCAAACCCGCAACTTTTGGGCCTTGCGATGAGCCTCTCCACACTCTCTGACCCCTGTGTCTGTTTTCCCCCTCTCCCTTCCATGTGTCTGTTTCCCCCTCTCTCCCTCCCAGTGTATCTTTGCCCCCTCTCCCTGCTCGTTTTTTTCCCTTATTTCCCTCTCCTGTGTCTCTTTTCCCCCCTCTTCCTCCCATGTCTTTCTCCTCTTTCTCCCTCCTCAAGTCTTGTGGGCCTCATGATGAGCGCCTAAGTCCTACTGCCTTCGGCCTTGTGAGCCTTTTTCACAAATTTTACCACTTTACGGCCGCCATTTTTTCCCTCGCTTAGCCGATTTCAGATCACCGAAAAACGTCAATCAAACATCAAATTAGCTTGCAACCTCCCTTACAGGCTCCCTGCCTCTTCCCCTGTGCTGTGTACGAGGTTGTAAGTTATTTTTCTAATTAATTGGCATCTTTTGGCGGTCTTCTGATAGCTTCTGAGTTACGTGCTTGAAAAAAATGGCGGCTGTTAAAGCCATACTTTTTTCAAAGTCTTGCATGCCGGGCAATGAGCGCCAAAGGCTTATGGCCTTTGAGGCTCACTGTGTGTCTTGCCACGAGCGCCTTCAGAGCTCATGACAAGCCTTTTTAAAAGTCTTGTGGGCCTTGCGATGAGCACCAAAGGCGTTCAGACTTCGGCGCTCATCATGGGCCTGCAATGAGCGCCTTCAATGCTCATTGCAAGCCTTTTTCAAAGTCTTGCGGGGCTCGCGATGAGCGCCTTTGGCACTTATTGCGCATGCTCAAGAATGTGTTTTTTAAGATTGCGTGACCAACACTCACAGTTATGACAACTGTATTTATGATGGAGCATAAGTTGTTTGTACTAGGGTGGGAAGTGTTCATATTTGTCTGTATGTCCAATTACTTAAAGGGATATGTAAGTTTCCTGGATTATGAATGCATCTGAGGAGAATTAATAGTATATGAAAAAAAAATTGCATGAAGAAATACCAAAATAAACATTTAAACACTTACCTTGAAGTTAGCAAAATCTATTGTAATTTCTGACAGTTTAAAATTAAGGTTACCGCCCCCCTCCATAATTTGTTTTGACCACTCTGGTTAGTTGAAAGATTTGAGACATAGCACTATGTTAGTTGCTATGGCAACACCACACAGCATATACAGGAAGCAGGGATGAGTCATATCCCAACAGTGACTTGGAGGCTGACAACACTGCTCTACTATTGGCTGAGAAAGCAAGAGCAGGTAAATAGTGTGTTAATATTGCTCCCCGGATGCTGCATGATGATTGGGTGGGGATCAGGAAGTTGTGTAGACATCCCCTGGGGGTGTCAACATAATCGTTAAGAGGGATTTTTAGATATTAATAAAAATAAAATATTTTATGAGATGTGTATATTATAGAGAGTGCTCCTGTCTGTCTCTGCACTCTGTTATTTGGAGTGCTCCTGTCTAGCTCTGCACTCTACAATAGAGAGGCCTCCTGTCTGACTCTGCACTCTACAATAGAGATGCCTCCTGCCTGGCTCTGCACTCTACAATAGAGATGCCTCCTGCCTGGCTCTGCACTCTACAATAGAGAGGCCTCCTGCCTGGCTCTGCACTATATTATAGAGAGTGCTCCTGTCTGATTCTGCACTCTGTTATAGGGAGTGCTCCTGTCTAGCTCTGCACTCTACAAGAGAGAGTGCTCCTGCCTGGCTCTGCACTATATTATAGAGAGTGCTCCTGTCTGTCTCTGCACTCTCTTATAGTGAGTGCTTATGCTTGGCTCTGCATCTGCTCTCTATTATAGAGAGACATCCTGATTGGCTCTGCCCTCTATTATAGTGAGTATTCCTGCCTTGCTCTGCCTCTCATTCTCAGTCTTCTCTCTGACAAGTTGCTGCTCCTATATTATTTTGGCCTCCATTTTCTCACATCTATCTGCTGACTGGAACATTTGTATCACATGACCACAGACTCCTCCCACTAATAAGCTGTCAGTTTACTCATGAACACCTTGCTGGACATAACACTGAGAGGAAAAGCTGCCCCTGAAAATTATTATTATGAGGGGAGAAACTGTACTTCTGAGATAAATGTTGTTATATTTAGAAACTCAAACCAATACCTACAGTGTAAACCTATTTATTTAATTTACACCCAGGGAGTAAATATATCCATTAAAAATAATCTGTAATTATATTTGATAAGCTCATTAAAGATTTCATGTCTAATAACTCTCATTTAAGTTTAGAGTGATCTTAATGTAACGGACCTGATTATAATAGGTGATTACATTAGGTACAGTACATTTTTACAAATGTTTGCGGTAATATTATTTAGAAATGGGAACATTAATCAGTAACTTAAAAATGTAATAATTAAAAGTTACACAACAGGGAAAAAAGTTGAAGGGGAGTAAAACAGGAGTTCATATAAATAAAATATATCTAGTGAAGAAGTAATACACACACTATCAGCCTTATTAGTTGAAAATGAGACAGTTTACAACGGTATTAAATTCAAAGTGCTTCGAGATACAAGTGACGGATGAGATCTCGTACACGTTAGGATTTGCGAACGAGGGACGCTATCTCGGATAACTTTGATTTCTGTGGTCGCGCGTATCAATTAATCAATTAAGGTTTGCATCGGAAAATAGCTCGAAATACGTGATACGTAACACTTAACCTTTAAAAGGGAGCCAAAAAAGAAAATCATTGACTGTGCTGGAGCTTTTGCAAGTGGACTCACAGGTCTAGGCGTTGGTGGGGGTTTTTTGTGAGAAAGGAGAGTGGGCCAGAGAGAAGGAGTATTGTGAGTCTGTATCTTTTGAAATATCAGAGCATTTAACCCTTAATTCACAACACACATAATTACTGATATCACATAAATCACACACATAGATTAATACTTACACATAGCTACACCTAGTGGTAAGCTACTGCACACCTACTGGCCCCGTAACCCCCCCCCCCCCCCCCATACAATTAATGAACTACACATTATATTTATTTATCGTTATTTTATTTTCATAGGAGGGTAGAGGAGGGGAGGAGGAAAGTAAGGCAGGAGAGGCGAGGAGGAGAGTAAGGAGAACATCGGAGGGGTAGAGTGAGGAGAGGAGGAATAAGATCAAGAGGGATGAGGAGGAGAGGAGGAGGAGGGATTGGAGGAGGAGGAAAGCAAGGAGGAGAGCAGGGGGAGAGGGAAGTGCCCCCAGAGATAGGAATACAAGCAGAAGTGGCAGAGGGTCTGAGAGAGGCCTGATCCCTTGGTGGGAAGTGGTGGGGATAAGGGAGCGACCCTAGGGAGAGAAGAGGAAGAGCAGGTGTCCCAGTCACAGTCCGTAGGGCAACGGGTTGTGGCAAGGACCAGGGCCCCCAATTATAGCCCAGAGGAGATACAAGTTCTCCTCAAGGAAATCTGTGCCCGCCAGGGGATCATATGTGGTGGGAGAGATATCAATGCCAGCCAGAGGGAGCAGGCCTGGTCCCAAATTGGCACAGCTGTGTCGGCAGTAGGGGTCGCCAATAGGGACTGGAGGTCAGTCAGACATAAGTTTGATGACTTAAAAATGTGGATAAAAAGGAAGATGGCCAAGAAGGCAGCAGCAGCACGTGGTACAGGTGGTGGTCCTGCTGCTGACTTTACATATAAGGAATGGGAGAGGACAGTGATGAACTTTATTCCTCCCGAAGCAGTGGTGGGCATACCAGGCCAGGTGGGCACAGATCTCCCTAACACACTGCAACGTGAGTATCATATCACACATATGGTTGTATGAGATTGTGGGGGATGGGCTGTCCAAAATCCTGCATATAATATGCTGTATGTATGTATGTATGTATAAATAGGCTTGGGTTCTGGCTGTTGTATATAATGAGCTGTATCCCTCTAGAACAGGGGTTGGTAAGGAGGGCCACCTACATGCCGGCCTTTTAAGAAATCCTTTCTGGGCACAGGTGAGTCAATCAGGATGACTGAAGGGGCGATCGACTCACCTGTGTGGCCCTCCAGGACTGAACCTGCCCACCCTTGCTCAAGAATTATATGGCCTCCTACACCCCTGCCCACACACAGGGATAATTGGCATACAATAGCACTGTAAGCCCTATGGTTGACTAAAGATATATGGGGCGACAATAACCATTTCAGTCCTGGTAGCAAACATATCATGTTCATAATTTGTATCCCTGATATGTCAATTTCTAATTATATCCAGAATGATTGCAATAGAGCAGGGTGTCCAAAATCAAACTTGGTGGGCTGCGCACAGGCCTGGATATGTGGATTTCCTTTATGTGCACAGATGAGTCAATTAGACTTAATGACTTGGAGAATGATATTCTCAGCTGGGTGCATGGCTATCCACAAATGCAGGCCTGACTTTGGCCTCCACTGCGATAGAATAAAAATCTGGCTGTGCGACATATGTGGATACAGACTCTGTAACACTGCATGTGTGTCATATACTGCCCTAATCTGGCCCATGTCTCAGCTGCATATTAACAACCATTGCTGGAAACTTGTCACAGATTGGTCAGTCTCACACACTGCACAGCAGATCCAGCAGAGCACATGTCTGATGCACATGCAGTACACATTCATATGAGCCATGATCCACAATGCTTATTGTGCAGGCCGTGACTCATCTGTGTAACACAAGCACCACAGTCAATCACAGGTGACCATGATGTAAATGATATGTAAATGCATAGCTGTCAATTGTGTATGGCAACCAACTGAAATATATGTTTATTCCATTGCAGTAACCACAAGTTCAGAGGAGGAGGAGGCAGGAGTGCCTGAAGAGGAGGGCCAGAACATTCAAGAGGGCCCAGGACCATCCACATCACTGGCTCATGAGGAGCGGGAAGTGATGCCTGGGCCCTCAACTGCAACATCTAGCCGGCCACAGCCATACCGGCAATATCAACCGGCCATGTCCTGGTCCCAGACCTTCCAGCTGCCACCAGCATTATCACAGCAATGGGGCAGCACACCACATGGATGCCATCATCCTATGCTGCGCCTTATCCAAGGCCATATGATGTTGGACATGGGTACTCCTCTTTCGATACACCTGGCCATTCATCGTGGTATGACCGCCAGGGCTACAGGCTGCCACCTCAGGGCCTGCACCAGCCACCAATGCAGCAGTGGCCACCCTATTCTGTAACACCCTTTGCTGTGCCTCCCTCAGCGGTTCCACCCTCAGCAGCGGCTCTACCCTCAGCAGGGGCTCCACCCTCAGCAGGGGCTCCACCCTCAGCATGGGCTCCACCCTCAGCATGCGCGCCACCCTCAGCATGGGCGTCACCCTCAGCAGCAGGTACTCCACCCTCAGCGGCAGCGGCTTCACCCTCAGCGGCAGGTGCTCCACCCTCAGTGGCAGGTGCTTCACCCTCAGCGGCAGGTGCTCCACCTTCAGCGGCAGGGGCTTCACTCTCAGTGGCTCCACCCTCAGCCGCAGAGTCGCCAACTGTGGAGTCGCCAGCCGCGGAGTCGCCATCTCCTCTATCAGCCAGCCAGCAAACGCCTCCAGCCCCTCTGCCACCAGTATATGCGCAATTGTGCGACATCTTGGCCCAGTGTCGCAGAGAGGACCAGGCCCAACAAGAGAGGGCCGAGCGGATGCTCCAACTAAGTGAGGGGCAGTGCCGCCTAAGTAGTGCCATCCTGGCTGGCAATGGAGTCATCCAGGCTAGCACCCAAGCTACAGTATATATGCTGAGATGAGGAGGCACAACCGAAGGATGGAGAGATATGAGGAACGGGACAGTCGGGAGAGAGGCATGTTAATGCGTCTACTCCGCCGACAGCCCATACCTCTCCAGCCTTCGGTTGCACAACCGCAACACGAGATGTCTGCCTCCTCGTCTCAGACACCATCTACACACGATCCCCCGCCACATAGTGTAGTGGCACTCCCTGCTCCCACATCACAACGTCGTGGAAGAGGGAGACGGTCCGCGGGCACGGACGGTGGGGGCCCAGTAACAAGGAGTAGGAGGTGTTAGGACCATCCAGGAAGGCCTCTTGATCACTCCTCACAGAATACTGATTGTTATAGATGTTGACATACTATTGGCTGGCTACAGAGTATGTACAGTGGATATAAAAAGTCTACACACACCTGTTAAAATGTCAGGTTTCTGTGATGTAAAAATATGAGACAAAGATAAATAATTTTAGAACTTTTTCCACCTTTAATGTGACCTATAAACTGTACAACTCAATTGAAAAACAAACTGAAATCTTTTAGGTAGAGGGAAGAAAAAATATAAAAATAAAATAATATGGTTGCATAAGTATGCACACCCTTAAACTAATACTTTGTTGAAGCACCTTTTGATTTTATTACAGCACTCAGTCTTTTTGAGTATGAGTCTATCAGCATGGCACATTTTGACTTGGCAAGATTTGCCCACTCTTCTTTGCAAAAACGCTCCAAATCTGTCAGATAGCGAGGGCATCTCCTGTGCACAGCCCTCTTCAGATCACCCCACAGATTTTCAATCGGATTCAGGTCTGGGCTCTGGCTGGGCCATTCCAAAACTTTAATCTTCTTCTGGTGAAGCCATTCCTTTGTTGATTTGGATGTATGCTTTGGGTCGTTGTCATGCTGAAAGATGAAGTTCCTCTTCATGTTCAGCTTTCTAGCAGAAGCCTGAAGGTTTTGTGCCAATATTGACTGGTATTTGGAACTGTTCATAATTCCCTCTATCTTAACTAAGGCTCCAGTTCCAGCTGAAGAAAAACAGCCCCAAAGCATGATGCTGCCACCACCATGCTTCACTGTGGGTGTGGTGTTCTTTTGGTGATGTGCAGTGTTGTTTTTGCGCCAAACATATATTTTGGAATTATGGCCAAAAAGTTCAACCTTGGTTTCATCAGACCATAACACCTTTTCCCACATGCTTTTGGGAGGCTTCGGATATGTTTTTGCAATATGTAGCCTGGCTTGGATGTTTTTCTTCATAAGAAAAGGCTTTAGTCTTGCCACTCTACCCCATAGCCCAGACATATGAAGAATACGGGAGATTGTTGTCATGTACCACACAGCCAGTACTTGCCAGATATTCCTGCAGCTCCTTTAATGTTGCTGTAGGCCTCTTGGTAGCCTCCCAGACCAGTTTTCTTCTTGTCTTGGAAATTATTTTGTACCCTGTTCCTGACTGATACCTTTTAACAATGAGATCCCTCTGATGCTTTGGAAGCTCTCTGTGGACTATGGCTTTTGCTGTGGGATGCGACTAAGACAATTTCAGGAAAGACCAACTAGAGCAGCTGAACTTTATTTAGGGTTATTCAGAGGCACTTTAAATGATGGCAGGTGTATGCTGACTCCTATTTAACATGATTTGAAATGTGATTGCTTAATTCTGAACACAGCTACATCCCCAGTTATAAGAGGGTGTGCAGACTTATGCAACCACATTATTTTTTATTTTTATTTTTCTTCCCTCCACCTAAAAGATTTCAGTTTGATTTTCAATTGAGTTGTACAGTTTATAGGTCACATTAAAGGTGGAAAAAGTTCTGAAATGATTTATCTTTGTCTCATTTTTTTACAGCACAGAAACCTGACATTTTAACAGGGGTGTGTAGACTTTTTATATCCACTGTACATGTCTGGTTATGTTTAACATTTCAACAATTGATGTTCAATGTGGATTGACCTGGAGATTAAATGCTGTATTTATTCATAATATTTTTATGATTGATACCTTGTTCTTGTCTCTGTAGGTGTTAATAGCCAAATCTCACAACTATGAAGACATTTTCTTCATCTTCGAGCATTACAATACCATCATGTGAGTAAACACTCAACCCAGTTCCCAACGGGCATTCTATCAGTGTCATTCACCACTGCAGATGGCTCGGAAATGCAATATATGACTACATATCTCTTCACTAAGGAACATGACTGTGTGATTTTCCATTATAATGATCAGTGTCCCGGCTGTAGAGTTGCACAGTCCCATTACGATCTGCTAATCCAAACCAGCAATTCTACATAAGTTTTTGTAGCATTCCATCCCGTTAACATTATGAAAGTGTATTCATTTATTTCATGTCATCCAAACCAAACTGCTAATTTCCTTGGTTTGACATCATGATGCATGTGTTTAGGGGTAATGTGAGCAGTGTAATTTGTCTGGCCTTGGTACCACACATATAGAAGTGAGATGTGATATCAGCATGGCACAACTATTCCATGTAGATAGTGATAGTACATTTTGCAGAAGGATTGTGTTCACAGTGAAGCATGCCTTGTCGTATTACACATCCTCAACATATTCCGAGGAAGGCTGACTGAACTGGACATAATCAATATGGTTATTACCGCTCGTAGATGAAGTTCATGTTAGTTGGTTTATAGTAGTCAAGAGCAAAACCAATGAACTACAATAACAGCTTACGATTGTTCTAATACCTCCTCTCTATGTTTTCCAGATTCACATCATCTATTTGACCAATCATCAGTAATGTATGCGAACACACTGTGTGTGGAATTGCTTAGTATCACATGATCCATGTTTTATAGTGTCTGTTTATTCTGGCAACCATATGGTTGTTGTATGCGCATTAATGGTTATGTTGATGAAATGGCATGTTATATGCTGTTGGTTACTGTAGGGTCCTGACCACATGTGACTCTAGTAGATGCTATGCATTACCCTCATGATGTTGTCTGTTTCCCCTTCAGATGTCCTCTGATTTGCCACAGCCCCTTGCCATACTGGGATCCGTTCACACCACACCCATGATATTAATGCACAGTCTTGTCCATTTCTATTTGTGCTCTGTGTATGAAATAAAGTATGATTATGTTATACTGTTATCACTGTTTCTGTGTGTTTGTACCATATCATGCTTTCTAGTTGACAGAATACAGATAGAATGAAGTGTCATTGTTCATATATCTGTGTGTGTTTTCAGAGATACATATGCTACATTAATCTGTACCTTGCCAATATAGATGTAGGTGCCAGCCAGAGGAGCGTGAATTCAGAAATCATGTCTATAGACAGAGGTTTGTATATAATGACTTGAAGGGCTCAACTTGAATGATATGAATCTACATTCACGATTATGTAGTAATAGTTACACCCTTAACTGATGGTGATGAGCACATCTGACTTTCAGGGTAATGTACTTGTTACATGGTAAATATCCAGGATTACACAAACAACATTGACTGAAAAAATAGGTTTAATTGTTAACAAAGCCACACAGTGACAAATTACCACAGGCCTGCTCAGTATCATGGTGGAGGTGGGTAGGATACAGAGTTCCAGTAACACACGGAAATAGGGACATGTGGACAGAATGCAGGCAGGGGGGATGACATTGGTATAGATATTCGGTTGAGGGGGGATATACAGTGCATCATCCAACATGAGGCAATATCAGTTATATAATTATTAAATATATCATGATAACATTCAATATTCAAACCCAACAATACAGAATAAGGAGATATGCTCATGGGGAGAAGTAATCTGTAGTCTTGTGTGTGCGCAACACACACTCCTATGCAGCTGCAGAGGTAGAAGTGCTCAATCAGTCAATGTTAGAACCCCCATAGGTCATGTCACTGGAAATAGCACTATGAGAGAAGACTCTACATACCTACGTTTGGACACTCAGATGGGAACCTGACCAGGACCATCTCAGTGTGTTTAAACTAATTTCATGCGTTAGCAGAACTCACAAATGCATAACTGAAGGTAAACGGAACCTCATTAACAACCTGTGCATTGATTGAATGATAATGCTTGTGATTTCTGTACAGTGCTTCTTGCTCTCTAGAAAGTATCAGTGCCACACGGGTACAATCAATAGCACCAAGCACATTGGGGACACCTCCTGTTAGAAATCGAACTTCACCTTTGAGAACTCTTCAGCAGTGTTAGGGTAACTGATGTATCTGGCAGCTTTCCGGCCAACAGCACGGAGGAATGCACTCAGACATTTGGAGAGGCTTGGCTGAGACATTCCTCCGGCTATGCTGAGGGTGTTCTGAAAGCTGCCAGAGGCAAGGATGTGTATTGCAACTAACATCCGTGTCATTCCTGGAATGGCTCTCTTGGCCCATGAGCGAGGCTCAAGGTCCTCTCTCAGAACCTCAGAGAGCTCCACAGGACTGGCACAGGTCCGCCGAAAATGCTCATGCACCTCCCCATCAGTTAACCCCTCTAATGTGAGTCTCTCCCTGTACACATTGGGTGCCCTTCAGCCTCCTCACGGGCTCCTGGACAGGCTCCCCCCTTCTGCCTGAGCCACCACTTCCTGTACTTCTCCCCCCAACAGCTGATCACCAACATCATTGTCAGCCTCCTTGTCTGCAGGTGGCCCTATATCCCTCTGTCCATGTGCTACTGGAGCTCTCTCCCTCTCCCTGATCCACCCCCACGATACTAGGCATGGCCTGTGGTAATTCCCTTGCCTGGCTTGGTTCTGCCCCAGCATGGATCACATCACCACTCACAACCTCATTCACTCCCAGATAGACACTCCTCTCTGCCACTCCCCATCACCCCCTCAATCACACACCTTGCTTCCGGATCTGCAGGCTGTGCTATGTGGTACGCAAAATAACATCTCAACTTCATCCGCCCACTCAGACTGTCCAGCATCCCTCTCACATGACCATCCATGCTGTTTCTGACGTGCTGATGACTTGTTAGGGATGGGGTTATATAGCTTGTTGATTACATAACCTGGTATTAGGTACGTTAATTTTAGCTTTGCCATTGGTCACCTTTGGATCTTTACGTGGCATTCCAGCTGATGATTTTATGTCAAGAAGCCTATCAGCCAATTACAAACGCACTTGTAATGTCAGGCCACCAAGTGCGTATGTAATTGGCTGAGAGTCCTAACACGGGCCGCCAAGTGCGTATGTAATTGGCTGAGAGTCCCAACACGGGCCACTAAGTGCGTATGTAATTGGCTGAGAGGCTTTTGGCGGGCCAACGCGGCAATAGCGCAAAAGCCAGCCAAAAGCCTCTCAGCCAATAACATACGCACTTGGCGGCCTGACACTACCAGTGCGTATGGAGTTGGCTGAGTCTGTTGGCGCGCTCGCAAGCTGGAAAGGGGACGTACTAGCGAGACACGCCTCTCAGCCAATCACATACGAGCTAAGAATTTGATTGATAGTAAGAGCTTATAAATGCGATTGACACAAACCCATGCGTTGACTGTGTTGTGAGAGCCATTGGAGTTAGCACGCAGTTCCAGGAGCAGGTGGGAGAGAGTTTTTTTTTAAAGTAGTGTTTTGAAGAGAGGGAGATTAGTTTTTTGTCTTGTTTATTGTCTATTTCATAAGTCCTTACATTTAAGAAATACACATATTTACAGATTTCACATATTTGCAAGACACATAGATTAAATAACACACATAGAGACATATATATAGTTAGGACACACACCCCACACACCCATCCCTCCCACCACACCCCACACATATTTTCTTTCCAACAGACATTCCAGTAATACTTTTATTTCTTTATCGTTCTTTTGATTTGTAGGCGCACTAATTTGGATTGTTTTGTATCTTATTGGTTGTACTGGAGGGGGTGTCCCCAGAGAGAGAGGAGGAGGAGGAGAGGTCCCAGGAGGGGGAGGAGGAGAGGTCCCCGGAGGGGGAGGAGGAGAGGTCCCCGGAGGGGGAGGAGGAGCGGTCCCGGGATGGAGAGGAGGGCCTCAGTAAGAGTTCAGGGAGGCCAGGGTCCCCGAGCACATTTGAGAGAGCAAGGGGCTATTGACAAGGGCAGGCGCAGGGCCCGTAATTATGTGCCCCGGGAGAATATGGTCCTCCTGGGTGCGATCCGTGATCAGCCCGTCATTCTTGTTGCAAGGGAAGCGAAGCCTGGGCCTAAGGCACAGGCTTGGATGGAGGTAGTGGAATTGATGAAGGAGGTGTCCACAGTGCCTAGGGGCTTGGGGTCCTTAAAGCACCGTTATGTGGATATCAGGGCCAAGGTGAAGAGGAAGATGGCCAGAGAAGCAGAGGGACACAGTGTGACCTATAAGTAATGCGAGAGGATTGCAAGGGACCTTCTGAGACCGTCGCCCGCAGCTGGAGCTTCATCCCCGGTGGCCCAGCAGGACCCAGTCTCCAGTTCAGGTGAATATGACATACACCAACATGCCACCACATGTGCATCACACACACTACACATGTACATGGTGACCAACAAGGACACTGACATGTCAATTAACAAGGGATAGATGGAAGTGTCATTAAATCCATGAATCTGACAAATCACTGTCATTCCTGGCCACCCCAAGAGTACTCAAGCAATAGAGTCCATGTACTGTTGTGCCCAATCCAGCCTATGCAGTTACAGACCGCAGAAGAAATACAGACAGCGTTAGGAGCCAGGAGAGGTCAAGACAAGAAACCAAAGAATAGAGCAAATCTAGCAAATGATAGCTAATCTCAGTTGCAATTAGGAGAATCATCCATGTTCAGGCCTATGTCAGATAGTTAGGAGTGAAAACATATCAATGTATTAATCAGTATACTAATGACATGTACCTCTCTTTTCTCTATTTCAGCATCCAATAGGAGGTCTGGGTCCAGTGATGAGCCAGGAGCGGGGCCGTCAGCACGCGCCCCGCAGGAGACCGCTCAGGGGGAGGAGGCTACAGGCTCATCAGAGGGCCCTGGCTCTGAGGCGGGGGAGGTCATGGTAGTTGCTGACAGCCCCCCCTGTACAGAGTCCGACTGTCCCCCTCCTCCAAAGACTTGCCATCTCGCCGGGGCCCTCACAAATGGTGGACTATGCCACAGCACCTCCTTCCCCACACACTGAGCCACCGGGGACCCCAACATCACAGCCCCTTTCTCCAGTCAGGTCTCTGATCCTCCCCACTCTCTCCCCGCCATCTTTTCACCCGGCCCTGCCAGTAGGACCCCTGCCCCCACCACCAACGACCAAGGCTGCGCTGCTGGAGTTGTTGGCCCTCGTGAGGAAAATGACTGCCGACATCTCCGGCATAAGGCGCAGCCTGGACAGGCGCTTTAGGGAGGAGAGGAGGCATCACCTGATGATGGAGCAGCACATGGTCACAGGGCAGGTCACCAGCCAACAGCAGCCTGGCCCCTCCTCTCCTTCCACCATGCCTCCACCGTCACCACCACCCATGGTGCCACTACCTCCTAGGGGCTAGGGACATGATTGTGCCTTCTCAACCGCACTCCTCAGTGACAATCTATTGGTCACAATGCTGACCTAATCTAGCCTGGCTACAGAGTCTTAGATCTTTGCCTATGTGATGGGGATATTTTGTATGCAGATGGCTACCTCCCATCACATGGACCATGATCCTCTTCTCTGTGGACACGTAGAGTTTGGTTGAACATGACACCAATTGATGGTCACGGGGGAATTTTTAGGCCCTTAGGTTTTCTCTTTGTTTTTCTTTCCATGGATGTATTGTTTTAGGTACAATTCAGGCCCATGAAGGCATCTCCTGCATCTGCAAGCATTGTGGCTGAATTATATGAGGCGTAAGGTATTCCCAGTGCCTCTCAGGTAGACATTCCTTCAATGACAGCCCCCCTGCTTAACATGTAGCTCCCACAATCTTAAAGCTATCATATTGCCAGATATCTCAGACATGATTATTGTTAGCTGAAATGTAGACTAATACCGCTATGGTGGTGGACTTGCAATGTCTCACAATGGCATGTTAATGACAGCCGCATTAATATATGCACTAGTGACGCATGTGATCCTGACCTCAATGTCAGTCTGAGAACAGATCCTTGGGTCTGATGTAAGTGACAGTGAATCTGGCTGCTGACCTTTGTGTCCTCTCCGTATTAATGGCTTTTTGCCCATATTACTCATTATCCAGAGACCTAGCTAATAGTTAGTAATGCTTGCAGATGGGAATCAGGTGAGTTGGTATATTGGTACAGTATTTAGCCCTGTACGGTACATGCATTGTCATTAGTTTTTTCTATCCTCCTCCGTCTTTTTTTTTTTTTTGACCATTTATTTTTGTGGGCAATTTTGCCCACCGCACTGTATGTGTGAATTATTTACTCTTGATTATTTAACAAATAGGAATATCTCCTTTCCTGTACCATCTTTTTTTAACTAGATATAGAAGACAAGGTAAGAGCCTTATGAGCAGGATTAACTCCTCCTATGAACCAGCTAGCGCATACAGCGCAATGCTATGGTGAACTGTACACCATTCAGTAGTCGCTTATATATCTTCTTTAAGTACACTGGAGATCCTTTCTACCTATTTGTTTATTTGTTATATATATATATATATACACTTAAATATTGTTTTCTTTTTGACCACTTATATAGAGCACTTCATTTTCTTTTTCTTTTTTCTCATATAGAAATAGTCCTATGATTGACTATTACAGTATTATGAGGACTAAAAACTAAGGAGCTTAAGGTGCCGTACTTAAGCAATAAGCAGCTTTAGTTACCTAATACTCCTTTGTTTCTTTACCTTTACGGGTCATATACATATATTCTGTCTTTTACCATAGACCTATCCTAATTAATTACTACTTTTTTGTTTTATTTTTAAGTTAATTTTACTATATATATATATATATATATATATATATATATATATATATATATATATAAATATATATATATATATATATATATATATATATATATGTAACGGCTACCCCGGTAGTGAGAGGGTATCAGCCGTTGGAGACGTCCTTTTCCCTGGCAAGCTGCTGTGTAAAAGTGAAGCTGGTATAATCCCATCCAATAGTTCCAGAGGGAGAGTCAGGTTCAGCATTAAATATCCATATAGAAGCACTGTGCAGTCTCAGAAGCCCAGACCACCCATATTGGACGACACTCAATTGGGAGTCAAATAATACTCTCTTTATTTTGTTATATGCAGAAATATATATACATCTCTTTCCACAGGTAATACACATGCCCATATTTGGCCACACAATACACATAGAGAGACAATAGGTGTGATCACACCTCCCTGATACTACCTGGCTACTTTGATACAATCAGACATTGATCAGATTATACTCTTTGTTCTATGTCTCATAATAAAACACTTTATACAATAGACTTCCTTATCTTATGAGGAGTCTCTGTTATAGGATTATCTATTAGCCTAGTAGCTGTAATATTCTGAGCCAATATATTCTGTAGAACATAAAACAACATATCTACAGTACAGCAATGTGATCATATTTTAACCATAATAATTAAATAACCATAAAACAGGGTAAAACAGTGATGGGTTCCGTTACCCAACCTCCCCCGTGACCATAAGCCGGCATACACGGTCTGATGCCAACGGATCGGCCTGGGGATGTCCGGACAAAACGATTTGTTGGTCACTTCTATAGTTTGACAACCCATCAGCATTACTGCAATTCACATTTCCTCACATTTCAAGAACAAAACAAACGCACACTTTATACAGCATTCACAGCAATAAACATTTCAAGGAGAGGGAAAATACATTTTACAAACTGGTTTCAGACAATTAAATAATGAGGCAGAAAAGCATCAGCCTTCCAAATGAACTGAAGTCCTTTAGCAAAACCGTCCCAAGTTGCAGAGTACATTCCTCCCCCAGCTCGTGGTCGGGCCCCTATTGTACAGGGCCCACTGTTCTTCCCCTGTGCACCCATCCAAAAAAAAACAGGATCCCATCCCAACAGTCCAGGATCCCAGTGTCCAAAAGGTGGGCCACAATCTCTGTCCCATAGAAACCCCTTTCCATATAAAACGTTCCCGCTCATCCCCTCTATCGTCGGCTAATGCTCGGTACTTTTGGAGGGTGGGGTCCTGTCTAGTTTCCCTCCCAAGCTCTTTGGGGGTGTCCCACGCTATGGGTCTCTCTGTGACGTTAGTGCTAAGTGTCTGCTTGTGGCTTACCTGGGTCTCCTGACCTGTTGTAGGATCGTCCTCGGTACGGGTCTGTGAGCGGGTGGTCACGGGACAAGCAGCAGCAGTCGTGGGTAAAAAGGCTGAGGCTAGAGGGCCAATATCGTTGCCCAGCACAACCTCAACAGGTAAATTGTCCATGATGCCTACTGTGGTCTTTCCCGACCCGACTCCCCAGTCCAAGTGTACCCGGGCGGTGGGTAAGCGAAAAACCGGCCCCCCTGCGACACGAACAGCAACGATACGATTAGATACATGTTCTGGTTTCACAAGATGTTTCTGCACCAAAGTGATGGTAGCGCCAGTGTCTCTTAAGCCTTGTGCTATCTGTCCATTCACACGCACCTCTTGGCGGTGATGCTGGCGGTTATCCGGGGAGGCAGCCTGTACGGGGTTGGCCTCATACAAGATTCCCAAACACTCCTCAGGGCTCCCTTTGATTTCCAGGCAGTGAGCAGCAGAGGGACGTGATGGCGGGGTCTCTGTGTGGGGTGTTGTGCGCCTCCATTTGTTATTGGCTGATCTCAAAGGGCAATAACGGGCAATATGCCCTGTGTTGCTGCAGTGATGACCTGTCACTTTGTAAGATTCCCGGGGCTGGTTGTAAGACCCCTGAGGGCGTGGAGGTCCTGGGGGTACTGGAGCCCGAAATTCTGTGCGTGCAGCGTAGGTTAGGGTGCGTGCCTCTGTTCTAGGTGCTGGTCGTGTGGTACCTTGGCTCACCTTCCTTGTTTCTGCGTATTCATCTGCTAGTCACGCTGCCTCAGTTAAGTTGGCAGGGCGGCGATCTCTCACCCAGTCCTGTATATCCACAGCCAGATCTTGAAAGAAATGTTCCATCAAGAACAACTGTAACACTTCTTCTCCGGTGTTGGCATTGCACCCTCGCACCCAATGTGATGCCACCCTTTGTATTGTGTTTGCCCATTCCATGTGGGAGTCCACAGCCTTCTTCTTGGACTCACGGAAGCGACCGCGGTATGCTTCTGGGTTTACGGCATATCGGTTTAGCAGCGCCTTTTTAACTTGCTGATATTGTAAAATATCCTCTGGAGCAAGAGCCCGAAAGGCTTCATTGGCTTTGCCCGACAATTTCCCAGACAAAATACTGACCCATTGGTCTGGTGGTACCTGGTGTAGGGAGCACTGCCTCTCAAAGTCAGCCAAATATCCATCTATTTCCTCCTCACTTTCTACAAAAGCTTTAAATGCAGTGAACGGTATTTTCTTTACTTTAGCAGTGGGTGGGGGGGGGGGGGTAGGAACTGCCTGTGTAATGGGCTGTCTAGCTCTTACCAGTTCCGTTTCTTGTCTCCTCTTAGTTTCTATCTCCTCCCTTGTTTCCCGGAGCAGCTGGTTTATTAGTTCCACGGACGTTTCTGGATACAAGGATAATCTCCGCCGTACAATACCAGTAATTACATCGTCCTCGCTGACAGATGTAATGGGCTCCGTTACTTCCATGGATCTATCCATTTCATCCAGCTCCAGCAGGTCAGTTATCAGCTCCCTCCATGGCCTGTTACTGGCACTCCTACCACGACTCTCCAATAAATCTTTTAGTGTGGGTCTTTTCAGCTTGGCGTACTGAGACTCCATTCAGCACTGGCTCTCTGGTTAAAAGGACCATCCCACTACTACTGCCAATGTAACGGCTACCCCGGTAGTGAGAGGGTATCAGCCGTTGGAGACGTCCTTTTCCCTGGCAAGCTGCTGTGTAAAAGTGAAGTTGGTATAATCCCATCCAAGAGTTCAAGAGGGAGAGTTAGGTTCAGCATTAAATATCCATATAGAAGCACTGCGCAGTCTCAGAAGCCCAGACCAACCATATTGGATGACACTCAATTGGGAGTCAAAGAATACTCTCTTTATTTTGTTATATGCAGAAATATATATACATCTCTTTCCACAGGTAATACACATGCCCATATTTGGCCACACAATACACATAGAGAGACAATAGGTGTGGTCACACCTCCCTGAGGCTACCTGGCTACTTTGATACAATCAGACATTGATCAGATTATACTCTTTGTTCTATGTCTCATAATAAAACACTTTATACAATAGACTTCTTTATCTTATGAGGAGTCTCTGTAATAGGGTTATCTATTAGCCTAGTAGCTGTAATATTCTGAGCCAATATATTCTGTAGAACATAAAACAACATATCTACAGTACAGCAATGTGATCATATTTTAACCATAATAATTAAATAACCATAAAACAGGGTAAAACAGTGATGGGTTCCGTTACCCAACCTCCCCCGTGACCATAAGCCGGCATACACGGTCTGATGCCAACGGATCGGCCTGGGGATGTCCGGACAAAACGATTTGTTGGTCACTTCTATAGTTTGACAACCCATCAGCATTACTGCAATTCACATTTCCTCACATTTCAAGAACAAAACAAACGCACACTTTATACAGCATTCACAGCAATAAACATTTCAAGGAGAGGGAAAATACATTTTACAAACTGGTTTCAGACAATTAAATAATGAGGCAGAAAAGCATCAGCCTTCCAAATGAACTGAAGTCCTTTAGCAAAACCGTCCCAAGTTGCAGAGTACATTCCTCCCCCAGCTCGTGGTCGGGCCCCTATTGTACAGGGCCCACTGTTCTTCCCCTGTGCACCCATCCAAAAAAAAACAGGATCCCATCCCAACAGTCCAGGATCCCAGTGTCCAAAAGGTGGGCCACAATCTCTGTCCCATAGAAACCCCTTTCCATATAAAACGTTCCCGCTCATCCCCTCTATCGTCGGCTAATGCTCGGTACTTTTGGAGGGTGGGGTCCTGTCTAGTTTCCCTCCCAAGCTCTTTGGGGGTGTCCCACGCTATGGGTCTCTCTGTGACGTTAGTGCTAAGTGTCTGCTTGTGGCTTACCTGGGTCTCCTGACCTGTTGTAGGATCGTCCTCGGTACGGGTCTGTGAGCGGGTGGTCACGGGACAAGCAGCAGCAGTCGTGGGTAAAAAGGCTGAGGCTAGAGGGCCAATATCGTTGCCCAGCACAACCTCAGCAGGTAAATTGTCCACGATGCCTACTGTGGTCTTTCCCGACCCGACTCCCCAGTCCAAGTGTACCCGGGCGGTGGGTAAGCGAAAAACCGGCCCCCCTGCGACACGAACAGCAACGATACGATTAGATACATGTTCTGGTTTCACAAGATGTTTCTGCACCAAAGTGATGGTAGCGCCAGTGTCTCTTAAGCCTTGTGCTATCTGTCCATTCACACGCACCTCTTGGCGGTGATGCTGGCGGTTATCCGGGGAGGCAGCCTGTACGGGGTTGGCCTCATACAAGATTCCCAAACACTCCTCAGGGCTCCCTTTGATTTCCAGGCAGTGAGCAGCAGAGGGACGTGATGGCGGGGTCTCTGTGTGGGGTGTTGTGCGCCTCCATTTGTTATTGGCTGATCTCAAAGGGCAATAACGGGCAATATGCCCTGTGTTGCTGCAGTGATGACCTGTCACTTTGTAAGATTCCCGGGGCTGGTTGTAAGACCCCTGAGGGCGTGGAGGTCCTGGGGGTACTGGAGCCCGAAATTCTGTGCGTGCAGCGTAGGTTAGGGTGCGTGCCTCTGTTCTAGGTGCTGGTCGTGTGGTACCTTGGCTCACCTTCCTTGTTTCTGCGTATTCATCTGCTAGTCACGCTGCCTCAGTTAAGTTGGCAGGGCGGCGATCTCTCACCCAGTCCTGTATATCCACAGCCAGATCTTGAAAGAAATGTTCCATCAAGAACAACTGTAACACTTCTTCTCCGGTGTTGGCATTGCACCCTCGCACCCAATGTGATGCCACCCTTTGTATTGTGTTTGCCCATTCCATGTGGGAGTCCACAGCCTTCTTCTTGGACTCACGGAAGCGACCGCGGTATGCTTCTGGGTTTACGGCATATCGGTTTAGCAGCGCCTTTTTAACTTGCTGATATTGTAAAATATCCTCTGGAGCAAGAGCCCGAAAGGCTTCATTGGCTTTGCCCGACAATTTCCCAGACAAAATAGTGACCCATTGGTCTGGTGGTACCTGGTGTAGGGAGCACTGCCTCTCAAAGTCAGCCAAATATCCATCTATTTCCTCCTCACTTTCTACAAAAGCTTTAAATGCAGTGAACGGTATTTTCTTTACTTTAGCAGTGGGTGGGGGGGGGGTGGGGTAGGAACTGCCTGTGTAATGGGCTGTCTAGCTCTTACCAGTTCCGTTTCTTGTCTCCTCTTAGTTTCTATCTCCTCCCTTGTTTCCCGGAGCAGCTGGTTTATTAGTTCCACGGACGTTTCTGGATACAAGGATAATCTCCGCCGTACAATACCAGTAATTACATCGTCCTCGCTGACAGATGTAATGGGCTCCGTTACTTCCATGGATCTATCCATTTCATCCAGCTCCAGCAGGTCAGTTATCAGCTCCCTCCATGGCCTGTTACTGGCACTCCTACCACGACTCTCCAATAAATCTTTTAGTGTGGGTCTTTTCAGCTTGGCGTACTGAGACTCCATTCAGCACTGGCTCTCTGGTTAAAAGGACCATCCCACTACTACTGCCAATGTAACGGCTACCCCGGTAGTGAGAGGGTATCAGCCGTTGGAGACGTCCTTTTCCCTGGCAAGCTGCTGTGTAAAAGTGAAGTTGGTATAATCCCATCCAAGAGTTCAAGAGGGAGAGTTAGGTTCAGCATTAAATATCCATATAGAAGCACTGCGCAGTCTCAGAAGCCCAGACCAACCATATTGGATGACACTCAATTGGGAGTCAAAGAATACTCTCTTTATTTTGTTATATGCAGAAATATATATACATCTCTTTCCACAGGTAATACACATGCCCATATTTGGCCACACAATACACATAGAGAGACAATAGGTGTGGTCACACCTCCCTGAGGCTACCTGGCTACTTTGATACAATCAGACATTGATCAGATTATACTCTTTGTTCTATGTCTCATAATAAAACACTTTATACAATAGACTTCCTTATCTTATGAGGAGTCTCTGTAATAGGGTTATCTATTAGCCTAGTAGCTGTAATATTCTGAGCCAATATATTCTGTAGAACATAAAACAACATATCTACAGTACAGCAATGTGATCATATTTTAACCATAATAATTAAATAACCATAAAACAGGGTAAAACAGTGATGGGTTCCGTTACAATATATATATACATTTTCCAGTGTACAAATGAGAGCCTCTGTGAGCGAGAAAGAGTTAATGTGACAAGCAGTTTCATGTTTTTGTGTTGCTATTTAATCGGGTAGTGTGTCTTTAATTGCTTTATGCATGTTGCAACATGGCTTTTCATATTGGCATATGCATGACCATTCCAACATATGATGAAAAAAACATTATTTTGCCTTTTTTTATTTGGGGATTATTGTGCAAGTAATTGTAATGCCTTCCAATGCAGTGTTCAGAACTTGTCTATAAACCCTTTGCGGGTCCTATTTGGAGGCCGTAATATTTTTGGCTCCATTTGCTGTTTACGGGTTTGAACGCCAGAGCGTCTTTGGGGATTCGTAGCAATTTAAAAGAGATTTGTGATTGCAACATTTACAGGCTTGACAGATCAAAGGCTTAAATGAGACAGAGGCCGGATTTTGACGGCCTATAGGGTTGTTTCACCTGTAACCCGCAGATCGTTTTTGCGGGCAGCTGAAAGAGGCCAATTTAATAGCCGTAACTCTTGCCACCTCCTTTACGGACTACGAGCTTTGCAGTTGGAGGAATTTAATAGAGCTGTAAAGCAATACATAGATTAATGTGTTTAATGCACCTAATTGCGATTTGTGAATTAAAGCAAATTTGGAAGGAAGAAAAACTAATATATGAACAATGCATCCATTAGTAGACAAGACATCACTGTGTGATACATTTGTAGTGATTGTTTTTTAAATAAATACACGCTAAATTGCACGCATTATTAAACCATATTTTTATAATTTCACTGCAATGCTATAGAGCATGAAAATTAAAAAAAAAGCAGAGTAAGGAATATATGTCAAGACGTTTGCACATTCGGTTTTCAAGGTATGGGGGAGATGTATGGTCCCTGCCTGCAATAGCAATTCCCAGCATATTATTTTATTGTATTGAAGACAAGTCATTTCATGTGTCAGTCCAAGCGGCATGCAGAATGCTGTCACAAACTCATTTCAGTCACTGATTGTTTGGAAAACCTGTCTTAAAGGCATTCCTGATCACAAATTATTTATTTGTGAAATAATTTACATGTACATTAGAAAAAAAAACGAATTGGTGCATAAGTAGTGAAGGATTCAGGAAGGATCTGAATATTTTATCAGATTCCCAACACAGCACATTTTAGCTATGCAAGAATAAGAATATAATGAGAAATGCAAACACCTTGGTTAGTTGAATTTAATGGGGAAGTGAAGTGGAAAAAAGCTGTGAATATGCATGTCACCTGTTTTTATCCATCTACATACTGTATAGGTCGAGTACAATTTAGAACAGTGTTTTTTAGCTCCAGTTTTTAGGACACTCCAACAGATTTTATCCCCTTTTGGAGTGCTACCTTGTGTGCTTCAATGATCAAAGATGGGCAGGACATAGCAGAGTGGTCAGACAAATTGCAGTATGCTAGAAAAGGAACTGGCAACCCACTCCAGAATCTTTGCCATGAAAACTTTCCGGATAAGCACAGCCAAGAGACATAAATAAATGTGCCTGGTGTGCAGCAGTCCATAGGGTCACTGAGTCGGACACGACTGAAGGACTGGACAACAAGAAGAAAGAGAATATAAAGAAAGATAAAAATACACCAAATACTATGCTATGGTGATTAGAAAGGTGATTGGTCTCTCTCCAGCCTCATTTCACAGTTGCCAGAACCAACTACACACTGATGATTCCCATAGGAGTGCAAAACAGCTGAGCGCCACAATCCCAAACTAGATTTTGAAGGGTGCACAATTTGAGTCTTATTTGCAGGTTCAATTTAGAATCTTTATTGACAGTGTAAATAATTTTTTGTTTGGCTTAGCATTGCGAACAAAGATTTAAAAGGGATGTTTTCCACATCTGAGGGCTCTCTGATGGGTGACGAGGCCAATGCGGGACAGTCACAGGAAGGCTTGCTCTGGTTTAGGGGTCTGCAGTGACACGACTTTACCTCCGTCTCCTTTTGTTCTCAAGATCAGCCCTGCGTGCGCTTTTGAAAGACGAGGCAACCTGATAAATGGTAATTCTACAGGCCTTGCGGTCTGAAGCTGAAGCCGCCCATCAATGATGGTCAATGTAACAGGCATCAAGGGACTTTTTCAACGAGTCCTTGTACCTCTTCGTCAGGCCTCCTCTGTCACGATTACCAGTGGTAAGCGCAACTGTGTCTACAACAGCATGGCCTCAAAGTTAGTGACTCCTGCCTGTTCTAGGACTTTATCAGATTGTGTTATCCTTCAATGGATGAAGACTGAAGGTTGAAGCATTGAAAATAATTTTCATTTATCTACTATTCTACCTAACACCTCCTACATTCTACATTGTAAAACCAAGGATGTAAAGGCCCTCAGAGCTAAACCACTACATCACATTAACCCCAGTAAAAAATAGTGAAGTAGCAACATTTATGAGCAGCTAAAACTCCTGCAGTTTGGGAAAAAAACTGTTCAACTAAATGTTTGTCTAACAAGTCGAAGGGACAATCTAGGTACATTGTTGTCGTTCAGTCCTTCAAACGTGTCCAACTCTCGGTGACCATATGGACGCAGCACGCCAGACACATTTGTTTTTCTTGGCAAAGATTCTGGAGTCGGTTTCCATTTTCTTCTCCAGTAGAATGCATTTAGTCTGACCTCTATGCTATGGCCTGCCCATATTGGGGGACCCTATATGGTATAGCTCACACCTTCATTGAGGAACACAAGCCCCTTCACAATGACATGGTAGTGATCCAGAAAAGGAAACTAGGAATAACTAAATTCAATCTTGGTTTGAGGGACCAAGCATAGGATATTGTTTGTCCTATGAAGTGGAACTATAAACCACAGCAATTGTGGTGGAAGTCAGGAAACCAAGCCAGAGAATCAGCCTTGGGCCAGCAAGGCCAAGGAGATAGCAAGCACTTTCTTGGAGTCACTGGGTTTTGTCATCCTGATGCAAGGTGATTAGACCTTGTTTGTTGCTTGTGAAGAGTTTTGATTATTACTGCGCTTTATTTTTTCCTCCTTTTATTCTTTTGACCAACCATTTGATTAATTAAAGTGGCTCTAACTACAAAAGAACTTTGAAAGAGCTTGCATTGAGATTTCATTTATATTACATAGATATTAATTTTGTTTGCACTAAGGGTTATCACAAATATGTTTATTTACACAGAAAATTATTGATAATTCATACTGTTGATTATTGTTATCTGGGAAAAAATAGTGAATATGCCATCTGATGTTCATCACTAAAACAGGTTATTTTTTTCTAATCTTATGTACAGTATAGCACTTAATCTAGATAAGGAGGAGCTTGATTCAGGTTATTCATTGTTTGTCTTCTGTTTGGGAAAACCATAACCAGCTTCTGAAATATGTAACAATTTACCAACCTCAACAGCAGTTCAAGACTGGAGCATAACAGATTTTTTTAAATAAAAGCTTATAGTTACGGATAACAAGGATTCCATATTTGATTGCTAGTCTGTTTGTAGCTTGGGGGGGGGGTTATCCTCCAGCGGGCTTATAGTTCTATTGAGTGTTAATATCAAATGGCTATGTGGTGTTAGCATTCTTCATCAGAACTGAATAAAGATCCTATCTGAATCCATTTTTCCCCATTTCATTATCAGAGACTCTGTAGATTGCAGTTTCCATACATCCATCATTTACTTTACAGAACTTGATTGCATTGTGATACACGTAAACAGGAGTATAATTTGGTATTAACAGTAACAGTGACCATTGACTTAGCGTATATGATTAGATAGTTGTGTTGTCTTGTACCAAGCTAAATCCAGCATGGTTCAGGCAAGTGTAATTATTTTGAATGTTTTCTTGATTTTTCTGTGGTCCATATAAAGTCTTTTTAATGTTATCATGACCTGGGGTGTTACTATTTATTTTGTGGATTGATGCTCTTATCTAATATGTGTGTTTACTACTCTTCTACCATAATGGCTCCTGATACGTGTGCAATCTCTTCAAGATTTTCCTTAAGAGATTTGTGGGAATATTGTTTATCTTTTAAGTATTACCAATAAAATTCTCTAAAGATTTGGTGCTTAACACCTGATAAATGTTATAAGAAATATATTAAACTAAAGAAACAAAATACATTTTATTGAATGCTGCCATTTAAATGGCTTGCAACTAAAACAGTAAAAATATATTTAGAGAAAGATCACTTCTATACTCTTGTTCCTATGTCTGTCTAGCTTACAGTGAGTGACAACCTGACATGTGTGAACAAAAAAGAAAACCAATACTATTGGTGGTAACCTCTATAAGGTAGTTAAAGTGTATGTGTGATCGGCTAATGTAAGCCTATGAAGCTTCTAAAACTATAAGGCTTCTAAATATTGAAGCATATGATACTCTAACAATACCATGGTGTGCAAAACAAATACTAGTGAAAATTAAATTATTAATTAAATGGTGTGGTGATAATAGATATTGTTGTTAACATATAGTGTTGGATATAGACCCCACAAGGGGGTAATTGTATTCCACTGTGTGTGTATTAATTAAAGTGGTGTTTTCCTAAAAAAGGAATGTGAAGGTCACTGCTAGAAAAAGTTCAGACAAGACCATCCTCATATATACAACAAAAAATTGCAAATCATAGGATCGTCAAAAAAAAGGGGGGGAGTATAGGGGTCTAAAAAATATATATATTAAAACCAAAAACAGCATAGGAGAACCAGAGGGATGTTGGATAAATATAGCAGAGTATATGCTCAAACTCTGCAAAATATTGCCCGCTTAGAATGTACAAAAACCCTTGCCACTTGATGAAAAGCAAAAAATAATAAATGTGATGATAAATGGTCTAAATCTGCCCAATGCTTCTCACTACAGCGTGAGATGTTGCAAGCACTGGGTTTACCCTAATGAGGGGACCATATCATATCATATCATTGTGTGGCACAAAAAAGGGGGAGGTTCAAAATGTATATATATATATACAAATGTAATTATAAATATGAATACAGGTATTCATACAGGTATACACACAGGCATAAACATGAACAGCTATATCAAACAAGTACAATGATATAGATGCAGCTTGCTTACTTACTCTGTTTAAATCTTTCCTCTGGTCTCCTAGCTTGTAATTAGGGGCCTGACCGGTTTCGTTGCTATCAACAGCAACTTTATCAAAGGCAGACTGTATCCATGTTGTTTTGCCCTTTTAAGGGCTTTTTATAAGGCTGTTTCTCCACCTATTCGCGCTGAAATTGACACTTCCGTTTTTTTCGCGATACGTCACTTCCGGTCCCTCACTTCCGGTTTCACTTTCAATGTGCCTTGCAAAATGTCACTTCCGGTGACTGTAGTTGATACTTTCGTTTTAATATGTTAGATATGAAAAACGCTGTTCCACACTTAGTGCTAGTCACCTTCATCATTCATAAGAATGGACATGTGTTCACTATTTTGCATGGCAAGTGTAACACCCCAAACACCACAGCACTGATTTTAAATTGTGGGTTTTGGGAAAGTCTACAGTAGTAATAAAGGTAACAGTGAGAAATGGCAACAGCCCAAATGTACATACATATATATATCATATAGTTCCCAGCTGTTACACCATTTAAAATGATGTTTGTATTCAATTAAATTCTTACTTGTTCTCCATTCGTTTAAATAGGGTCTCCATATTATTTTCTTATAAGAAGGCTGAGAAGGAGGAGTCTTCATTCAATCCATTTGGGCTAAGAGCCTTTAACACATATATCCACTTACATTCTAGCTGTAATAATCTCTTCTTTTTATCACCTCCTCTAACTCCTGATGTAACACTATCAATTATATGAAATTTCAAGACATTCTGATTTTCATGATGATACAGTCTCACATGTCTGGAGACCGGGGTGTCCAGGTGATTCCTAATAGATCCCATATGCTCTAGGATTCTTCTCCTTAGCTGTCTGTCCGTTTTTCCTACGTAGATCTTTCCACATACACAGGTAATTACATATACCACCGCAATGGAGGCGCAATTGAAAAACTTTTTGACAGGATATTTTGTTTTTTCGATGGGATGTTCAAACTCTTTTTCCACTTTTATATGTTTACATGCTTTACATCGGCCACATTGGAAAAGGCCTTTTGTTTCGGACAGCCAACTCTGTCCCTGTTTTTGGGTGGAGAAGAAACTGTGTGTGATTTTATCCCGAAGACTATTGCCTCGTCTGTATGTCACTGAGGCTTTTTCTGATATCACTTCAGTCAACAATATGTCATCTTTAAGGAGATGCCAATATTTGTCTAGAATCAGGCGTATTTCGTCACTGTCCGAGCCATAGGTTAATATACACCTTATTTGTTCTTTTGCTGTTTCTTTGTCTTTATTATTATATAGTAGGTCTGATCTTTGTTTTCTCAAGGCATTCTTATATGCCAGTTTCAAAATTCTGTTTGGGTATCCTCGGTTTCTGAATCGTTGTTTTAATTCTTTGGCTTGTTCTTTAAAGTCTTCTATGGTATCGCAGTTCCTTCTAAGGCGAATGTATTGCCCTATAGGGATTCCTCTTTTGAGCGGTGTTGGGTGCTCACTGTCCCAACTTAATAGGGAGTTTGTTGCAGTATTTTTTCTGAATACCTTTGTATGTAGGTCACCTTTTTTGTCTTTACTGATATGGAGATCTAAGAATTCCAATGATTGCTCACTCGTGACATAGGTAAATTTCAAATTCATCTCATTTTGATTTAGATCCATTATGAATTTTTCAAAATCTTTTTTAGAACCAGTCCAGATAATCAATATATCATCAATGAATCTTTGCCATAAAAGAATATCTTTTGTGAAGGACTCATATTTTTTTGTGAAAACAATAGTTTCCTCCCAGTAGCCAAGGAACAAATTTGCATAGTTAGGGGCACAAGCTGTTCCCATTGCTGTGCCCCTAACCTGCCGATACCATTTTCCATTGAAAAGAAAGAAATTCCTTGTTAGGACAAATTCTAACAGTGTTAGTAGGAAATCATTCCATATTTTCTGATTTATGCCTTTCATATCCAGGAAATATCTCACAGCTTTTAATCCCAAATAATGCGGTATACTGCTATAAAGCTGTTCTACATCAATACTTGCAAGGAATGCCGTAGTTGGAATATTGATATTGTCTAGTCGTCTTAGAACATCAGATGTATCTATATGATATATATATGTATGTACATTTGGGCTGTTGCCATTTCTCACTGTTACCTTTATTACTACTGTAGACTTTCCCAAAACCCACAATTTAAAATCAGTGCTGTGGTGTTTGGGGTGTTACACTTGCCATGCAAAATAGTGAACACATGTCCATTCTTATGAATGATGAAGGTGACTAGCACTAAGTGTGGAACAGCGTTTTTCATATCTAACATATTAAAACGAAAGTATCAACTACAGTCACCGGAAGTGACATTTTGCAAGGCACATTGAAAGTGAAACCGGAAGTGAGGGACCGGAAGTGACGTATCGCGAAAAAAACGGAAGTGTCAATTTCAGCGCGAATAGGTGGAGAAACAGCCTTATAAAAAGCCCTTGAAAGGGCAAAACAACATGGATACAGTCTGCCTTTGATAAAGTTGCTGTTGATAGCAACGAAACCGGTCAGGCCCCTAATTACAAGCTAGGAGACCAGAGGAAAGATTTAAACAGAGTAAGTAAGCAAGCTGCATCTATATCATTGTACTTGTTTGATATAGCTGTTCATGTTTATGCCTGTGTGTATACCTGTATGAATACCTGTATTCATATTTATAATTACATTTGTATATATATATATACATTTTGAACCTCCCCCTTTTTTGTGCCACACAATGATATGATATGATATGGTC
Organism: Discoglossus pictus; assembly: GCA_027410445.1. Taxonomy (NCBI): domain Eukaryota; kingdom Metazoa; phylum Chordata; class Amphibia; order Anura; family Alytidae; genus Discoglossus; species Discoglossus pictus. The sequence goes on along the minus strand of CM050172.1, from coordinate 62,915,874 downwards.
CCCTCATTAGGGTAAACCCAGTGCTTGCAACATCTCACGCTGTAGTGAGAAGCATTGGGCAGATTTAGACCATTTATCATCACATTTATTATTTTTTGCTTTTCATCAAGTGGCAAGGGTTTTTGTACATTCTAAGCGGGCAATATTTTGTAGCGTTTGAGCATATACTCTGCTATATTTATCCAACATCCCTCTGGTTCTCCTATGCTGTTTTTGGTTTTAATATATATATTTTTTAGACCCCTATACTCCCCCCCTTTTTTTTGACGATCCTATGATTTGCAATTTTTTGTTGTATATATGAGGATGGTCTTGTCTGAACTTTTTCTAGCAGTGACCTTCACATTCCTTTTTTAGGAAAACACCACTTTAATTAATACACACACAGTGGAATACAATTACCCCCTTGTGGGGTCTATATCCAACACTATATGTTAACAACAATATCTATTATCACCACACCATTTAATTAATAATTTAATTTTCACTAGTATTTGTTTTGCACACCATGGTATTGTTAGAGTATCAGATGCTTCAATATTTAGAAGCCTTATAGTTTTAGAAGCTTCATAGGCTTACATTAGCCGATCACACATACACTTTAACTACCTTATAGAGGTTACCACCAATAGTATTGGTTTTCTTTTTTGTTCACACATGTCAGGTTGTCACTCACTGTAAGCTAGACAGACATAGGAACAAGAGTATAGAAGTGATCTTTCTCTAAATATATTTTTACTGTTTTAGTTGCAAGCCATTTAAATGGCAGCATTCAATAAAATGTATTTTGTTTCTTTAGTTTAATATATTTCTTATTATCTTTTAAGTATCCATTTGTTTTCATAGGAGGGAAATATATTTTTCAGATCATGAACTCCATTACCTTCAATGACATGGTAGAAGTATCATGTCATTAAAGCAGACTACTTGTGTCTCAGTGATCAACCAATAGCTGAATACATATGAACTCCTAGCACTAATACACTAAAACCCACAGAGTAGAGGATCGAATCAGTTGGATCCATTCATTGGCCGGTCCAACTTGTTCCTCCTCTTGACAATAGCCTAATGTGAAAGAGGGCTCTTCTCATGTTCCTTTTTATGGGGAAAGGTAGAAGTCCAAACCACTGGATTCCAGTAGATGGGAGACTAACTTAATGCTCTGCACTTCCTAGCCTTACATTTGTTCAGTAATGTTATCAAAAGTCCACTGCTGGGCATTAGAGTAACCTCTGCTGTCTTTCCACTGCTCTGCTATCAAGAATTTTAAACCAGCAAAATGATTTTGAATGGAAGACCCCTTACCATACCTCAAGAACAGTAAAGAAAATGACTCCCACTTGAGCATTAAAGCACTAAAGAATTGAATTTAATCTATTGCATTAGTACATGATACATATTAAGGTAGAGGGACAAATGTAATATACTGTATATGGAGCAGTGATGTGTATCCTGTTTTAGCATGAAAATAGATACATTCATATATAGGGTGTTTAATAAATATAGGGCATTACAGTGAGTTTAAAAATGCTTTGCAAGCTTAGTAGTGACATTTTGAGGTTAAAGCATCAATTGTTTTTAAATTGCACTTTCACTTCCTACCTTACCATGTAAACATATTCACTTTAGTATGACAATTTTCCAACGGAGTAACATAGGATATGGAGGGGTCTCAAAGCTTAAAAGTTCTGCTGCTTTTCACTGAACAAAAGCCCAGAGTGATGCACCGTACTAGTGATGGAGCTATCCATTGCTTTAGTTCAATTGATACAGAAAACTATATCTTATACATGGCATTTACTACAATATATGTGTTTGGAAACAAATCTATATAATGCAATATGTATCAATAAAACATCCATTGTCCAGTACAGGACATACCAAGTGTTATATTGTGAAGAATATAAATGTTTCTCACCTAACATCTTTTTTTTCTTATTAGATAGAATGGTACAGTATATATTAAATGGTGTACATTTTAAGTCAGTCCAAACTAAACAGTTCTTATTACCAGCATTTCTCAGTCATGCATCTCTTCTAATAATGCTTCGAGATGATTTTAGACGAGGAACTGTGCACCACCCGATTTCTGCATTACAGTAAAGAATTTATTGGCATTGACTGTTTCTGAAGGTTATGTTGTGAAGGAATAATGCGTCTTCTAGCTTGCGAACTGTGACGATCCAAGCTGGTAGGGGCTAAACAAGCCCAGAGCCCCCTGCTATAGACTACAGGTTAACTACCAACCGTGGGATTCTTGGAAAATCTTGGCACCAGCACCCTGATATCTGGCTTCTGTGTCAGGATCCTTGCATCAGAAATCAGCACTTCCAGGCTACCAAGAGACTCCAGATCTGCTTCTTCTAAGGGGATTTGATAAGACTTGTTACAGTCAAACCTATCCCATCAGGATCCTACAGAGTCTCTCAGTACCTCCCTGTAGCCAGGAGAATAGGAGCAAAATAAGAGACACACGATTTATATATGTCTCCAGAAGTGAGCTGTCTTTATTTGCTTCCAAACTGACAAACTACAGACAGGAACAGAACCAAAGCACATCCCACATTCCCTCCTCCCCCCTCTGACCTCATTGATCTGGTATATATCGGTTGTCATTAGAGGGAAAGTTAATTTTTCTTTGCTCTATTTACAACCCCAAAGGGCAATACAACTAGCTTAAAACGTTATGGCTGTTCCTTTGATCATGCATGGGGGACTTTATGGCTGGGGGTAGGGGTTACATCTGGCAATTGCATCAGACTATCACATGAACCATTTCTGCCACCTTATATCAATAACAGCATATACAGTCAGGTCCATAAATATTGGGACATCGACACAATTCTAAACTTTTTGGCTCTATACACCACCACAATGGATTTGAAATGAAACTAACAAGATGTGCTTTAACTGCAGACTTTCAGCTTTAATTTGAGGGTATTTACATCCAAATCAGGTGAACGGTGTAGGAATTACAACAGTTTGTATATGTGCCTCACACTTTTTAAGGGACCAAAAGTAATGGGACAATTGGCTGCTCAGCTCTTCCATGGCCAGGTGTGTGTTATTCCCTCATTATCCCATCTACAAAGAGCAGATACAAGCTCCAGTGTTCATTTCAAGTGTGCTATTTGCATTTGTTGCTGTTAACTCTCAATATGAGATCCAAAGAGCTGTCACTGTCAGTGAAGCAAGCCATCGTTAGGCTGAAAAAACAAAACAAACCCATCAGAGAGATAGCAAAAATATTAGGTGTGGCCAAATCAACTGTTTGGAACATACTTAAAAAGAAAGAATGCACCGGTGAGCTCAGCAACACCAAAAGACCCGGAAGACCACGGAAAACAACTCTCCAGGAGGTAGGTGTATGTGTGTCAAAGTCAACAATCAAGAGAAGACTTTACCAGAGTAAATACAGCAACACCAAAAGACCCGGAAGACCACGGAAAACAACTCTCCAGGAGGTAGGTGTATGTGTGTCAAAGTCAACAATCAAGAGAAGACTTCACCAGAGTAAATACATAGGGTTTACCACAAGATGTAAACCATTGGAGAGCCTCAAAAACAGGAAGGCCAGATTAGAGTTTTCCAAACAACACCTAAAAAAGCCTTCACAGTTCTGGAACAACATCCTATGGACAGATGAGACTAAGATCAACTTGTACCAGAGTGATGGGAAGAGAAGAGTATGGAGACGGAAAGGAACTGCTCATGATCCAAAGTATACCACCTCATCAGTGAAGCATGGTGGTGGTAGTGTCATGGCGTGGGCATGTATGGCTGCCAATGGAACTGGTTCTCTTGTATTTATTGATGATGTGACTGCTGACAAAAGCAGCAGGATGAATTCTGAAGTGTTTCGGGCAATATTATCTGCTCATATTCAGCCAAATGCTTCAGAACTCATTGGACGGCGCTTCACAGTGCAGATGGACAATGACCCGAAGTATACTGCAAAAGCAACCAAAGAGTTTTTTAAGGGAAAGAAGTGGAATGTTATGCAATGGCCAAGCCAATCACCTGATCTGAATCCGATTGAGCATGCATTTCACTTGCTGAAGACAAAACTGAAGGGAAAATGCCCCAAGAACAAGCAGGAACTGAAGACAGTTGCAATAGAGGTCTGGCAGAGCATCACCAGGGATGAAACCCAGTGTCTGCGTTCCAGACTTCAGGCTGTAATTGACTGCAAAGGATTTGCAACCAAGTATTAAAAAGTGAAAGTTTGTTTTATGACTGTTAATCTGTCCCATTACTTTTGGTCCCTTAAAAAGTGGGAGGCACATATACAAACTGTTGTAATTCCTACACCGTTCACCTGATTTGGATGTAAATACCCTCAAATTAAAGCTGAAAGTCTGCAGTTAAAGCACATCTTGTTCGTTTCATTTCAAATCCATTGTGGTGGTGTATACAGCAAAAAAGATTAGAATTATGTCGATGTCCCAATATTTATGGACCTGACTGTACATTGTAAACAAGAAACCATGGCAGTAACTATACTCACACATTAATTATTTTTAATATGACACATGGGTAATTACATACAGTATACAGGATAGGGCAGGGGAATGTGCCCTAAAAAAACACGAAGCATGGTGGCAATATAATGCCCCTACCCATTTTCCAATGGGGTAGTCTGTTTTCTATGGTAGCTCACTGGGCCAAAATCCAGACCCTGGAAAGGGGTCCGTGACACAAACCACTTGTGGGAATAAGAGATTGCTGGTGAACTCATGCAGCACACCAGGAATCATTGAAAGTTGGGCAGGTCAGTTCTCTGTGCAGTGTTGGCATATACCCATGGATCAAGTGAAATGCTCAAGTTTTACATGTTGTCAGATGGTCTTGCACTTTTTTAGAGACAATCGTCTGTTTCTAGTAATTGGAGATTGCATTGGGGTTTAGACATTAAAGTTGGATAGAAAAAAAGCAGGGACTGTCTTATATTAATACAATATATATATATATATATATATATATATATATATATATATACATATATATATATATATATATATATATATATATATATATATATATATAGTTTCCAAGAAGGATCAGGAGTTTAATGAGCCATAAAAACAATAATTATATATGACTTTTTCCAAAACAACAAATAGATGAATTTTACAAGAGACACATTGAAAAACAAGGACAGTTCCAATTTGTTAAACAAAACTTTCCAGTGGTTATTAGGTTAGCATGCAAGTTTATTCTCTGTGAAATAACCATATTCTTTGTATTTGTTGTACAGTGGGTAGAAAAAGTGATGTTTTAAAGCAAAATTGAATAGCATGTCTATAACTCACATAAAACAGGGTTAGTTAGCTTCAGTCCTTGAGCAGGTCAGTGATTTCATGCTTGGTGGATCAATCAATACAAACAAAAATGGTTGAAAAAGTAAGCAACCATAAAGCTACACCTTTTGTGACTACATACAAGTCAATCTGTATTTAAAAAATAACCTTTATTGAAATGTATCTAAAATGTATAAAATGCTTATGGTGATTCAAAATTAAAAAATAAAGAGACTATGAGCTATAGCCATCAGCACCATCAGATTGTTATTTATCTTCCTATAAAATATGTTTTTCAGCAAAGGTTGGTATTATCTAAAAAATTAAAACCAAAACAACCAAGGTCATTAGAGCCTGAGGCATCAAGGTTATTCTGTGCCATCTAAGATTAATGTAGAATGTTTCCGTGGCTCTTACTAAAAGCTTGATTCTGCAGTCAGTGAACCATTTCTGTCTTTATTTGGTGATTGGCTTTAGATCATGCTGGAAGATCCAACCATTACCCAGTCCTGGCAAAAGCAGCTAGATTTGGATCTAAAATCTCCTAGTACTTGATGTAGAAAATTATTCTATTTATCCTAGCAAGATTCTCAGGGCCTTTGGATGAAAAACAACTCTACAACATCAAAGGCTAGCCACCATATTAACCATATTTCACAGTGGTAATTAGTTTCTTTGCATGATCTTGACTCTTTTTACTACAAATCATCTCTGGTGATTCTTGCCCAAAGCTCTAATTTTGTCCCATCGTACAATAGAACCCATTTTCTCAAAATTCCAGTAATATTTAGCAAAGGTTCTTTATCAACATCCTTCAAAGAATATGGGCCCTATTAAATTCCAAGCCTGCAGTACCCTTCATATAGCCCGTATGTCTGCGAGCTTGAAATTTGCTGGAGTTACAGACCGATTAAATTAAAAAAGCCTGCAAGGAAATGGCCGGAATCCAAATCCGTAAACCATGCTTCGGCACATAGCATTTCTGGGCGTGAACATGATAAATTATTCAAACCCATAGTTATGGGTTTAGACGGAGTCAATAGTAAAAGAGACCGTCATCATTATGTCACTAAAACATGGAGGTTAAAATTCAATCACTTACTGTTTTGAAGTCTGAGTTGTGATCGGGCCTGCATTCCAAAAATAATGCAATATGCAAAATATTCTAGTCAATGTGAGTTCTATTATATGTATTAACACATTGATTGCTGTGATCGATATAACACAGAAATTAAACATAAAAAAATATATTTTTTATTGCAGATTTGCAAGCTTGAGAATGTTGTGCTATTATTTTTAATACCTTTCATCAGTTTCCCTATAATTTAAAATACAGTAGTGTGTTTATATTTGCTTTTACAGAGCAACAGACAGGCGATTAACCCCATGCGGGTCCTCTCTAGTACCCGTAGGATTTGTGGCTACATTTGCCATTTGGGGGGGGGGGGGAATAGTTGCGGGCTTGAGGACTTGTAGCAATTTAAAAGCGACTTGCGATTGTAACAATTACGGGATTGAAAGATCAAAGGCTTAGCTGGGTCGGAGTTCAGATTTTGACAGCCTGTAGAGTTTTTCTGCCTGTAACCCACAGATCATTTGCGGGTAGCTAAAAGAGGCCAATTCATTAGCTGTAACTTTTTCAGGCTCCTTTACGGTCTTCTGTAACTGCGAGTTGGCGAATTTAATAGGTCCCTAAGTGTATTGTCATTATGCTAAAATGCTTTCTTTTCATGCCTTCTTATTTTTTCTGGCAAGCCTTCCAAATATTTTGTTAGTACAGAGTTAGCATTTATTTGTAGTTTCAGAGACTTGGTGACAAAAAGATGCAACTAATGGTCCAATTGTGATTCTTGGAGAAAGATTTTCCTCTTAACCATCCTCATTACTGTGCATGGAAGAAAATACACTTATCTGGGTTCATCAAATATCCAAGCAATAGAATTGCCTTAATTGTTGCTCTGATAATTCAGAGGGGTATTTTCAGATGGAAGATATTTTATAGCCATTTCCTGATTTATGAAGGTCAACAAATTTTTGTCTCATTTAATTTATATGTGCAATGATCTTCCACATGCTCATGAATTACTAATGGTGTCTGGCCTGCTTGTCAACATATATTTATATTTACATCCCAACAACTATTCAAAGAGACTCAAATGTACTTGAAAAATATAAAATGTGAATGGAAATATATTTTATTTGGTTTTGTTCATAAGACTTTCTAGAGGGCCAATTATTATGACACGTGTTTCTGAGATTTAGGTTTATTTTTTTCTCTGAATCATTTTGCCAACCTGTAAGGTTCAATGTCTCTATATTTACAGTTTTAGATCAAGTTGATAAAAAAAAAAAAACATTTCATAACCTTTTTTCCGGGTTGCCACTAATTCTAGAGTTTACTGTATATGGTCTTGGTGAGTAGGGTGCCTCCAAATTTAGAGGAAGTGTGGAAAACACAAACATGGAATCCCTCAGGCTTTTGGTGACATCTGAACTGTAAATATAAGCATCCCGTATATAGTTGTGAGCAATACGGGTTGTTGCTAATGCTTGCGGGCTTGCATAGAAAAGCGAGGGCCGCAGTTGACATAGACGCTCATCCCTACGACCCCGTACAACTTAGATAGGAACCGAAGGCGCTCACTGCGCTGGTGGAGATGAACGCTGTAGGCGCTCATCCCTACGACCCCCGGAACTATACATCAACAAAAATCTCAATTACACCATTCACAAAGCAAGACCCGTAGCAGCTTGAAAAAAATTGCGTGGAGAAATTATGGCCCGTAAAACTTTCAAAAAGGAAAGCGGAACTTAGCAAAAACAAATATGACACGCATCACTTAGAAAAAAAAAATATGAGGTCCAAAAAATTTAGCTTATTAAGTTAACAGCTGACCCGCGCACATACAAAAACAACAACACAAAGAAAATAAAAATAAAAATAGTAAAAAAACATCACACACAGCACGAGGGGACAGTCAGGACGTTTGGGAGTGAGGTTGCATGACAATTTAAACACAATTTGCCGAGTTTCGGAGCTCGAAAAGCGGCAAAAATATGGCGGACGAAAAAAACGAAAACTAGGCTACACGACCCGTAAACACGCAAAACAACGCCAAGCACATAAAAATTTTACACAGGAACGTACGAGGTATAAAATAGACTATTGGGGAGAACGCAAAATGCTCCACACCTGTGAAACACATAGACAATCACCCCATTTTACAACACTACCTTGCAACTAATAACATTACCATTACAACATGCCGAATTACACAGCTAAACAAACGGTTTGCCCTCGCGCACACAGCCAATTTACACTGCACACTTCACACATTGCTGACACTTACACCTCAGGTCAGCAACAGTGCAACTGCACATTGTATGCTGCAGGAACATCAAAACAGATTGTTAGCTCTTCAGGATATTACTTGCTGCATATAAAATTAAAAATAGGTAAAGTATTTTAATTTATTCTTTTATCAATTAATAAAAAAAAAGATATATATATATATACAGTATATATATATATATATATATATATATATATATATATATAAAAAGGACCAGAGGAGAGGATCGCAATGAGCACCCAAGGTGTTCAGCGTGGCCCCTGCAGTGAGCGCCAAAGAGGCTCACACCACCAAAATTAGCGGAGAGGCTTGCAATGAGAGCCGAAGGTACTCAGAGGACCAAAAGCCTTACTTTGTTTGGCAAACAGCATTACCCATCTTACAATTTGACCGTAATTTTTTGACAGGCAATTCGCTAGTAAAATAATAAAATAGAGATTGTATTATGATTATGGATTATGTTGCTGCTAATGTTAATTCGTTACATACTTCACAAATGTGAAATCTTTTCCCAAACTATAGCGATTGTTTAAAAAGCCTCAGCAATTAAGTGGTTAAAGGATAAATACATAACGACTCTTTTAACATCATTTTAACTGAATAATTCATGTTTACTGATAAATTCAGATTTAAATGATCTTGTCATCGGTCCTTGTAGGGCCTGCAAGGTTTATCTTACATAATATAATTATACAAACAAGAAGGCCAACAGCAAGCACTTTATAGCATCACAAATCATCTGTACCCAGCTGAGTATCTTTATTAAAAAAAAACTCACTACTAATCAAATATGGATTTATTTAACCAAATCCGCTGCCTGGACTTATTTGCAGATCTGTCTTGACATGCTGTCTCCTGCGCACTGTGTACCTCTTTTATTTGCATGCATCATGCTACAATACACAAATCATACAAAAGGTCTAATAATCTTGAATACAGTGTTTAATTGAATGTGGCTGTACACACATCTCTTGTTTTGTTTTTAGCTGTTTTTGTTCACACTTGAGTTGCACTCTATTAAAGACGGAAAAAAATTATCAGGTGTTATTTTTTGGGTTATGTTTGTCATAATTTGCAACTGGGCACAGAGTGGGAATAGACATACCCAGGGGGACTATCCTAATAGGGGTCTTTATCCATAATCCTGATTACATTGTTTATCTGCAGTAGCTATTACAGTCAATCCTATGCCGGTAAAACAAATACTGTAGGAGGATGCTGTAGATTGCATGTTAGTCTCTGTGAACCATATTGTGTTTAGGCATCATGTCACTCATTTATTCTTAGCCCCAATGATGGAAAAAAATATATATTTTTCTAAAGAATCACAGAAAACACATTTCTTCTTTCTTTGTGCCTGGTCTACAATGAGAGCTACATGCAGCTAAAAAGTCCACATCCCATCACAGACCAACATTTCCTGCAAGATTAAACAGATCTAAATATTTTGCCTACAGAAAAGCTTTTGTAATTTTTAAAATGTAGTCATAGATAGAAAATGTGTGTTCTATGCCCCCTTGATCCTTCCTCATATAAATATTCCACATATTTGCAGCCAAAAGTGTAACCCACTCTTCTTCTGGCACTTGGTGTAACTTACACTTGTTGCTCAAAGTTGTTGTTGCCCTTTCTAATCATAGAAGTGCATGATACTGCTATATGCCATCTTTAGCTTCCACTCCTTGGATCCTAGACAGCCTCCTTTCTGCTCTGAAGCTGCACCTCAAGGCTTAGTTGGGTCCGGAGGGCCAACACTTGTTCCTTGGTTATCTCTGGCATGACAGACCTCCTCCTCTGCAGTGAGCCCCACCTCTGGAACTGGATCAGGAAGTTGCTGGAATTCCTGTATCATGTCAGTCATCGTTGATCCAACCGTCCCCACATTAAGACTAATCCCTAAGTGTCATTTGCATAAACAAAAAACAAAGTTAGAGGTGCTCAATCAGAGAACGAACTAACCTTAATAGGTTAGTTCAGCTACACCTCACTGGCAAGGCCCAATGAAGGCCCGAAACTTAAGTCTGGGGTTTGCTGTTTCTCTTGTTCAGGGTAGAATTATCTGGTATTTCAGGGCTGGACCACTCTAGTGAGTGGGACCAACTGATATACTACAGGATATTTCTCCCTGTGAATGACACAAGTGAGCTAAGAGGTTGCTCTTAGAGTAGGTTATCATACCAATAGAACTAACCTATTAAGGTTAGTTTGTTCTCTGATTGATCACCTCTAATTTTGTTTTTTTGTTTATTCAAATGACCCTTAGGAATTAGTCTCCCTAAGGGTGATAGGGGACTGCAGATGTGGACCCCTTGCTCGCTGTGCCTTAGGGAGTTCAACTACACCTCACTGACGAGGCCCAATAAAGGCCAAAAAATATATCTGGGGTTTGCTGTTTCTCCTGTTCAGGGTAGAATTGCCTGGTATTTGTGGGCTGTGTCACTCTAGTGAGTGGGACCAGACTGATATACTACATTATATTTCTCCCTGAGAACTGCACAAGTGAGCTAAAAGAGGTTGCTCTCAGAGTGGGTTATCATGACGATAGAACTAACCTATTAAGATCAGTTCGTTCTCTAAATGAGCACCTCTAACTTTGTTTCTTTTTAACCCCCATAACTGGACTACCTTTACCCCTGGTAATACACTCTATTAAAATCCTGGGGAAAATGCCTGCATTTCAATACCAAACATGACTGGTTGCCACCTGTAAATAAAGAAATTCACACAACAATACAATAATTTGTATCACTTCCATATTGTGGTCCTCTCCTCTCCACAAACAACCTAGCTCCATCATCACACAGGGTACACAATAAGAATGTAGCTGTCACAGTTCAAGTGTCCAAGCTTGAGGGACTGGGTCACGGGAGAGAAGAATAGCAAAAGTGTTATTCCAGGACTTCCAATAGTCCCATAAAGTCTTGTGGGCATCACAATTAGTGATGTCGCGAACAGTTCGCCGGAGAACTATTGACGGCGATTTTCGCATGTTCGTGTTCGCAACGAACGACGAACATATGCGCTTTTCGGTCCGCCCCCTATTCTTTATCATTGAGGAAACTTTGACCCTGCACCTTACAGTCAGCAGACACATTCCAGCCAATCAGCAGCATGCACTCCCTTCCAGAGCCTTCCATCTGTATGACAGCCTCCAGTTTAGAATCATTCTGTAGCTGCATTCGTTGAGAGAGGAGATATATTCTACCTGCTGTTGATTTAATAGGGAAATAGATAGCCAGGCTATGTATTTAGCTTTAACTACACACCTGAAGGACTCCTTTGATATCTGCTGCAAGGACAGCAACCCAAAAAGCCCTTTTTAGGGCTACAACATGATTTATTTTATTTTATTATTTTTTTCTGCTGATTAAATAGGGAAATAGATAGCCAGTCTGTGTATTTAGCTTTAACTACACACCTGAAGGACTCCTTTGATATCTGCTGCAAGGACAGCCCTTTTTATTTTATTTTATTTTTCTGTGTAAACTAATTGCATATGCCTGCCTGCTAGCGTGTGTGTGAGGCCTATTGCATCTAGTCTGCCAACTTTTGCCAGTGCACAGTGACACTCATATCTGGTGTCACCGTAGTGTGCAGTGAAATAAAACAACCCTTTTTTTACTGTAATCGATTGAATATCAGTTGCCTGCCTACAGGCGTGTGTGTGAGGCCTATTGCATCTAGTCTGCCAACTTTTGCCAGTGCACAGTGACACTCATATCTAGTGCAACCATAGTGTGCAGTGAAATAAAACAACACCTTTTTTTACTGTAATCGATTGAACATCAGTTGCCTGCCTAAAGGCGTGTGTGTGAGGCCTATTGCATCTAGTCTGCCAACTTTTGCCAGTGCGCAGTGACACTCATATCTGGTGTCACAGTAGCTTGCACGCATAGTACCACTAATCGTAAAAAAAATGACAGGCAGAGGCAGGCCACCCCGCAGGGGCCATCATGGTCGTGGTGCTGTGATTCCCTTTGGCCCTAGAATAATGCCCAGTTTTCAGAGGCAACGTACCCTGAACTTGAACAGTTCTGAGGACATGGTTGACTGGCTAACACAGGACACCCAATCTTCTACAGCTTCAGCTCGGAACCTAGACGCACCATCCTCCTCCAGCTTAGCTTCGGGCACCTCTCCAGTTACCACTCGCCCGCCTGCCGCCACCACCAACATTAGCACCACAGCCGCTAAACTTGATCTGTCAGCAGAGTTATTTACACATCCGTTGGAAGAAATGAGTGATGCACAAACATTAGTGCCAGAGGATGTAGATAACAGGGATATGTCCCAGTCAGGCAGCATTACACACATGGACGTACGGTCTGATGATGATGATGATGTTGTACCCGGTGCTGCTTCCTTTGTTGAGTTGTCAGATACAAGTGAAGAGGTTGATAATGACGATGCGTCCGTGGATGTCACGTGTGTGCCCGCTATAAGAGGAGAAGAACAGGAGGAAAGTTCAGATGGGGAGACAGAGAGGAGGAGGAGACAAGTTGGAAGCAGCGGGAGGTCATCGAAAGTAGCTAGTGGCACAGTCAGACAGCATGCATCAGCACCCGGGGTCAGCCAGACAGCACGCCAGTCAATGCATGCTTTTGCCACCACCAGAATGCCGTCATTGCAGAGCTCAGCAGTGTGGCAATTTTTTTGTGTGTCTGCCTTTGACAACAGTGATGCCATTTGCAACCTGTGCGAAAAGAAACTGAGTCGTGGGAAGTCCAAAACCCACCTAGGTACAACTTCTTTGCGAAGGCACATGATGTCACATCACAAACGCCTATGGGATGAAGACATCAGTAAAAGCAGCACACAAAGTCAAAGCCGCCATCCTCCTCCTGGTCCAGCATCTTCAGCCACGTCAATCACTGCTGCCCTGCTTGCCCCCTCTCAACCATCCGCCACTCCGTGTCTCGCCCTGAGCAGTCCCTGCTCATCTGCCCACAGTCAGGTGTCTGTCAAGTACATGTTTGAGCGTAAGAAGCCAATGTCACAAAGTCACCCCCTTGCCCGGCAACTGACAGCTGGCTTTTCTGACCTCTTAGCCCGCCAGCTTTTACCATACAAGCTGGTAGAGTCTGAGGCGTTCAAAAAATTTGTAGCTATTGGGACACCACAGTGGAAGGTACCCGGCCGAAATTTCTTTGCACAAAAGGCAATCCCCAACCTGTACTCGATTGTGCAAAAGGAAGTAATGGCATCTCTGGCACACAGTGTTGGGGCAAGGGTCCATCTGACCACGGATACCTGGTCTGCAAAGCATGGTCAGGGCAGGTATATCACCTACACTGCGCATTGGGTAAACCTGGTGACGTCTGCCAAGCATGGAATACGTGGCTCTGCAGAGGAGTTGGTGACACCGCCACGACTTGCAGGCAGGCCTGCTGCCACCTCCTCTACTCCTCCTACTCCATCCTCTTCCATAACCTCCTCGTCTGAGTCCTCTTCTGCTGCTGCTATGTCTTGCTCCACATCAACGGCACCCCCCCAGCTCCACAGGTACTATTCCACATCCCGGATACGTCAGTGTCACGCCGTCTTGGGGTTGACTTCCCTGAAAGCAGAGAGTCACACCGGACCAGGTGGATCAGTGGCTGACTCTGCACCAACTGGAGATTGGCAAAGTGGTTTGTGACAACGGAAGAAATTTGTTGGCGGCATTGAATTTGGGCAAGTTGACACATGTGCCGTGCATGGCACATGTGTGTAATCTGATTGTACAACGCTTTGTGCATAAGCATGCCAGCGAGGCGCTTGATTTTAGACAGCCCGACACGTTGGAATTCAACACTCCTAATGTCCGACCACCTGCTCCAACAAGAAAAGGCCGTTAACGAGTATTTGTATGACCGGGGTGCTAGGACAGCCTCTGCGGAGCTGGGGAATTTTTTGCCACGTTACTGGACGCTCATGCGCAATGCCTGTAGGCTTATGCGTCCTTTTGAGGAGGTGACAAACCTGGTCAGTCGCACCCAGGGCACCATCAGCGACATCATACCATTTGTTTTCTTCCTGGAGCGTGCCCTGCGAAGAGTGCTGGATCAGGCCGTAGATGAGCTGGAAGAGGAAGAGTTGTGGTCACCATCACCGCCAGAAACAGCCTTATCGGCATCGCTTGCTGGACCTGCGCCTACACTGGAAGAGGATTGTGAGGAAGAGGAGTCAGAGGAGGAATGTGGCTTTGAGGAGGAGGAGAAAGACCAACCACAACAGGCATCCCAGGGTGCTCGTTGTCACCTATCTGGTAGCAGTGGTGTTGTACGTGGCTGGGGGGAAGAACATACCTTCAGTGAGATCACTGAGGACGAGGAACGGGACATGACTAGCTCGGCATCCAACCTTGTGCAAATGGGGTCTTTCATGCTGTCGTGCCTGTTGAGGGACCCTTGTATAAAAAGGATGAAGGAGAACGACCTGTACTGGGTGTCCACGCTACTAGATCCCCGGTATAAGCAGAAAGTGCCTGAAATGTTACCGAACTAACACAAGTCGGGAAGGATGCAGCACTAACAAAAAAAAATAAAAAGTATGCTTTACACAGCGTTTAAGGGTGATGTCACAGCACAAAGGCAATCTAACAGCGGAAGAGGTGAACATAATCCTCCCATGACCACGCCGGCAAGGAGAGGACGCTTTACAGACGTGTTGTTGATGGAGGACATGCAGAGCTTTTTAAGTCCTATGCATCGCCACAGACCTTCGGGGTCCACCCTCAGAGAACGACTCGACCGTCAGGTAACAGACTACCTCGCCATAACTACAGATATCGACACTATGAGGAGCGATGAACCCCTTGACTACTGGGTGTGCACGCTTGCCCTGTGGCCTGAGCTATGCCAATTTGCCATAGAACTTCTGTCCTGCCCCGCTTCAAGTGTCCTGTCAGAAAGGTTTTTCAGTGCAGCAGGAGGTTTTGTCACTTATAAGAGAAGTCGCCTAGGTCAAAAAAGTCTAGATTACATCACCTTTATTAAGATGAATGAGGGATGGATCCCGAAGGGCGATACATTCAATTAAAAAATGCCTGATAGATGAGCTGCCTTGAGCTAATAATGGTCCACAAACTAACATCAATTTTTCTGGTCGCTGCAACAATACCGAATTTTTGCATTTCAATTCTTTTATTGTCAGAAGGCGTACAGCATGTAATGAAAAATAAAGCATTTTTGAACAGTCTTGCATAACAGTTGTGCAAAAATACATATTTACAATAAAGTTATTTTGTGAAAGTTAGCTGGTTATTCCTAGCTGGTTATACCTAAAACATGGTAAAACAGACAATAGTAAAGAGTATATCTGCAGGGAACACCAAAGTCCTATTAGCTATCATCCCTCCAGCAGTATTAGCTTATTATTTACAATATCTAACCTGGGCAATCACCCTTGGGTGACCCTAGGGCAGGCTTCAGTGAGCGACCTCTCCTTGCCTGGGATGATTTTGCCGCCGGTTGCTTCTGAAGGGTCTCCAGGGCTCCCCCACTCCGGTCCTTCCCCCAGTGTCGCTTCAACCAGTAACAAATGTTTTATATTTGTAAAGCGACCCAATGATCCCCCTTGATAGAGGTTTATCTTTACAAATTTTGGAGAACCAATTTAAGACCGGTGTCCCCTGTTTCTGGGTCAGGGAGTGTGTGAAATGCCTCATACTACAGTAATTGTAATGTTCTGACAGCGGTAGCTCATGCTTGTCCCTCAGTTCCTCATAGGTGAGCATCTGGCCCTTTAGTAACCAGTCTCCCAGTCTATCTAGTTTCCTTGACCTCCACCAGTGTTTTGATGTTGTGCTCAAGTGTTTCGGGGCCTGAGGGTGGTCAAGAATTGCGGTAATTTGGGTGGATCCAGGGAACAAACTAGGAGGTCTGACCAAGCATCTTTTTCCATCTCCCTGTTCCAAAATCCATGCCATATACACGTCCCCTGATAGGTAACGTAACAGGTATTAAACTGATAGGAATGAGTAGTACAACTTAATACACCACTCCTATCTGGTGGCACCTTAGATTGCACGTGCAGTGCCCCAAATTAGAAGCAGGAGGTCCGACCAAGCATCTTTTTCCATCTCCCTGTTCCAAAAATCCATGCCATATACACGTCCCCTGATAGGTAACATAACAGGTATTAAACTGATAGGAATGAGTAGTACAACTTAATACACCACTCCTATCTGGTGGCACCTTAGATTGCACGTGCAGTGCCCCAAATTCGAAGTAGGAGGTCCGACCAAGCATCTTTTTCCATCTCCCTGTTCCAAAAATCCATGCCATATACACGTCCCCTGATAGGTGACGTAACAGGTATTACACTGATAGGAATGAGTAGTACAACTTAATACACCTCTCCTATCTGGTGGCACCTTAGATTGCACGTGCAGTGCCCCAAATTCGAAGTAGGAGGTCCGACCAAGCATCTTTTTCCATCTCCCTGTTCCAAAAATCCATGCCATATACACGTCCCCTGATAGGTGACGTAACAGGTATTACACTGATAGGAATGAGTAGTACTACTTAATACACCTCTCCTATCTGGTGGCACCTTAGATTGCACGTGCAGTGCCCCAAATTCGAAGTAGGAGGTCCGACCAAGCATCTTTTTCCATCTCCCTGTTCCAAAAATCCATGCCATATACACGTCCCCTGATAGGTAACATAACAGGTATTAAACTGATAGGAATGAGTAGTACAACTTAATACACCACTCCTATCTGGTGGCACCTTAGATTGCACGTGCAGTGCCCCAAATTTGAAGTAGGAGGTCCGACCAAGAAACTTTTTCCATCTCCCTGTTCCAAAAATCCATGCCATATACACGTCCCCTGATAGGTGACGTAACAGGTATTACACTGATAGGAATGAGTAGTACAACTTAATACACCTCTCCTATCTGGTGGCACCTTAGATTGCACGTGCAGTGCCCCAAATTAGAAGTAGGAGGTCCGACCAAGCATCTTTTTCCATCTCCCTGTTCCAAAAATCCATGCCATATACACGTCCCCTGATAGGTGACGTAACAGGTATTACACTGATAGGAATGAGTAGTACTACTTAATACACCTCTCCTATCTGGTGGCACCTTAGATTGCACATGCAGTGCCCCAAATTCGAAGTAGGAGGTCCGACCAAGCATCTTTTTCCATCTCCCTGTTCCAAAAATCCATGCCATATACACGTCCCCTGATAGGTGACGTAAGAGGTATTACACTGATAGGAATGAGTAGTACAACTTAATACACCACTCCTATCTGGTGGCACCTTAGATTGCACGTGCAGTGCCCCAAATTAGAAGTAGGAGGTCTGACCAAGCATCTTTTTCCATCTCCCTGTTCCAAAAATCCATGCCATATACACGTCCCCTGATAGGTAACGTAACAGGTATTAAACTGAGAGGAATGAGTAGTACAACTTGATACACCACTCCTATCTGGTGGCACCTTAGATTGCACATGCAGTGCCCCAAATTAGAAGTAGGAGGTCCGACCAAGCATCTTTTTCCATCTCCCTGTTCCAAAAATCCATGCCATATACACGTCCCCTGATAGGTGACGTAACAGGTATTACACTGATAGGAATGAGTAGTACTACTTAATACACCTCTCCTATCTGGTGGCACCTTAGATTGCACATGCAGTGCCCCAAATTCGAAGTAGGAGGTCCGACCAAGCATCTTTTTCCATCTCCCTGTTCCAAAAATCCATGCCATATACACGTCCCCTGATAGGTGACGTAAGAGGTATTACACTGATAGGAATGAGTAGTACAACTTAATACACCACTCCTATCTGGTGGCACCTTAGATTGCACGTGCAGTGCCCCAAATTAGAAGTAGGAGGTCTGACCAAGCATCTTTTTCCATCTCCCTGTTCCAAAAATCCATGCCATATACACGTCCCCTGATAGGTAACGTAACAGGTATTAAACTGAGAGGAATGAGTAGTACAACTTGATACACCACTCCTATCTGGTGGCACCTTAGATTGCACATGCAGTGCCCCAAATTAGAAGTAGGAGGTCCGACCAAGCATCTTTTTCCATCTCCTTGTTCCAAAAATCCATGCCATATAAACGTCCCCTAATAGTGGACGTAACAGGGATTAAACCGATAGGAATAGTACTACTTAACAGTACACACCTTATAATAACGCAGACAGAGGCAACGCAGAGAGAGGAGTCTGATGAAGAGGAGTCAGAGGAGGAAGGTGGCTTTGAGGAGGTGGAAGACCAAACACAGCAGGCGTCCCAGGGGGCTTGTTGTCACCTTTCGGGGACCCTTGGTGGCTGGGTGGAGGAAGAGACCTTCAATGACATCAGTGAGGACAAGGAACGGGACATGGCTAGCTTGGTATCCAAACTTGTGCAAATGGGGAGTTTGCGGTTGTGCAAAGGGACTGTTTGCGGTTGTTTGCGGTGCATTAAATGGGGAGATTGGTCTGTTACTGTGAAGCGGGTGTAACCCTTACACTACCTGATCGATACAGCATCATACCTGATGTTTTAAAGCATGTTATTCCAAACAATTTAGGAATGTTAGGTGATTTATGCCCTTTATGGCTTAAAACCAGACCCATTGAAGTCTATGGCGGTTCGCCGATGTTCGTCCGTTCGCGAACATTTGATGGAATTCGCGTCCGCGGTTCGCGAACTGAAAATTTGATGTTCGCGACATCACTAATCAGAATTAACACAATGCTGAAACCCATTTACACAGCTTTCGGGGTAATTGTGAGGAGTCTAATAAGAGGCCTATTACTTGCATATATTATTCATATATAAAAATAAATTTGTGTTTTTATTTAATTTATTTTAAATTGTTGTTTAAAAGAGAAAAGTACAAAGCAGGAAGTAATGCATATACAAGATCCAAGATAAATCTAAATAATTATGCTGCAATAGAACATTTAATTTATTAAAATTAGGAATTGGATTACTGATTTTTCATAAATTGTTGCATTTCTATTCATTAAAATGGGTTTAAAAGCATACTTAAAATCCAGATCTTTTAATAAAAAGAGTATTGAGTTAGTTCCCATATAAATTTGAATAATGAGCAACACATAAATATATAAAATACCAGTTCCTATATACAGTTGTGCTCAAAAGTTTGCATACCCTTTGCGAATTGATAATATATGTACCATTTTTAAAGAAAACATGAGTGATGAGGGAAAACACATTTTTTTTTTTTCATATTCAACTGTAGGTTATAAAAGAATGGCACAATCATAAAACAAAACATGGCAACAAATAAAATGGCACTGATCAAAAGTTTGGATACCCTTAGTTCTTAATACTGCGTATTGCCCCTTTTAGCATCAATGACTGCGTGCAGTCTTTTGTAATAGTTGTCTATGAGGCCCATCATTTTTGCAGGTGGTATAGCTGCCCATTTGTCTTGGCAAAATGCCTCCAGTTCATGCAAAGTCTTTGGTCGTCTTGTATTTCAAACAATTCTTCTGGCAGTTGTGCCTGAAATCTTTCTTGGTTTACCTGACCTTGATTTGGTATCAAGAGATCCCCAAATTTCTCACTTCTTAACAAATTATTGAACAGTACTGACTGGCATTTTCAAGGCTTTGAATATCTTTTTATATCCTTTTCCATCTTTATGAAATTCCACTACCTTGTTACGCAGGTCTTTTCTGCTCCCCATGGCTCAGTATCTAGCCTTTTCAGTGCATTCACATGAGAGCTAACAAACTCATTGACTATTTATATACAGACACTAATTGCAATTTAAAAAGCCACAGGTGTGTGAAATGAACCTTTAACTGCCATGTTAACCTGTGTGTGTCCCCTTGTGTGTCTGTAACAAGGCCAAACATTCAAGGGTATGTAAACTTTTGATCTGGGCCATTTGGGTGATATCTGTTATCATTAAAAAGGAGCCAAACAACTATGTTGTAATAAATGGCTTCATACGATCACTATCCTTCAATAAAATACATTTTTCTGCATG
This sequence comes from Discoglossus pictus, assembly GCA_027410445.1. Taxonomy (NCBI): domain Eukaryota; kingdom Metazoa; phylum Chordata; class Amphibia; order Anura; family Alytidae; genus Discoglossus; species Discoglossus pictus. The sequence goes on along the minus strand of CM050172.1, from coordinate 62,895,269 downwards.
ATCAGTCACATTTATCAAAATAAATGCCAACATTTTACAATTTCTGCCAGGGTATTCAAACTTTTGAGCACAACTGTGTATACTGTGTATATATATATATATATATATATATATATATATATATATATATATATACCCTCCCTCTGCCATTTTGAATGCCGTTATTTAAAAATACACTGTATAGATTAAACTATTACACTTTATAAATTAATATAGTTTCTTAAAATATAATAATGTATAGATTAATTGATTTTGAGGATCATTTTATAGACAAGTATATGCTGTGTAAAGAAATAGCATTTATTGGGATAATATTAAAAATCAAGAATAAACAATTATAAGTGTTTACACTTGTAAGCTTTGATATTTAGTTCGATCACAATATACAAACTACCCGATGTATATTACAATCTCTTTTGGATGATTGCATAACAATTAGTCTTAACACACTTTATATTTGGTTAGATCAATACAGAAATCAATAAGCAGTGTATACAAACTTATCAAATGAATATTAACAATTTATTTTGAGACAATCTATATTTGGTTAGTTCAATATAGGAGTATATAAACAGTGTATATAATCTTTAAAAGTTTGGTTAGAACAGTCTATATATTTGGTTAGTGTAATACAGAAATTATACGAAGAGTGTATAAACAATCAACTGTATATGTGGTATTAAAGAAAATTAGCAATACAACCTGTTACTCTATGAAGGCAGTAAATAGCAAAATATGGTATAACAATTTATATTGCAGTTAGAATATAGAAGTATATATTGAAGCAATATGTATCAAAGTTGGTTATATTGTATGTGAGATTGCAAGCTAATCAACCTTTGTATTTAGGTATTGGCAAGTTATTGTTTGGTTATTGGTCTTATATGAAAATTGAATACATTTAATTTGAATTATCAAATCGGTCATATCAATCAATAATAATAATAATAATAATTATTATTATTATTATTATTAATATCATTATTATATTTTATTTGTAACACACCAACATATCCCGTAGTGTTGTCCAATGGCTGAGCATAATAAAAATACAATTAAACACATGGCAAAAAGAAGGGAATGACCCTGTCTTTGAGCTTAAAATCTTGGGTAATTAGTGCTTTTTCCAAAGCACCTTCCAATACTGAAAACTTGCAGAATGAGGCCCTCATTCTATTGCTATTTGGCCAATTGAATAGGGGTCTAAATAAGCACATAGCATCATTTTTTTTAAATAAGTTTTTTTTAGTAAACATCTATTCAAAAGCAAGGTTTTCAACTAAAAACTTCTTTAAAAAATTATGCTATGTGCTTATATTGACCCCTATTCAATTGGCCAAATTGCAATTGAATGAGGGCCTTACAATCTAAAGGGAATGGGGGAAGTGAAAACCTGGAACAGAGTAAAAAGTTAAGGATTGGAATAGGCCAGAAAGAGAGTGAGAAAATGAGGTTCCAAGGAGTAAGGGGGAATGGGATGTGTGAGGAGAGTCAAGAGTTTATTTTGTGTCTGTATCAACTGTGGGAAATCCAGGTGATAGTGCACAGACCTGTGCTATAAAAGAACAAGAATCAAAGGTAGGTGGATGGGTGTGGAAGGGGACGGTGGGAGGGCAAGTGCATTCAGATAAGGACAGCGTGTAGAGTTAGAGTTGTGGCTGGGTTCATGATCTCAGCTGGAGGAGGCTTGGATGCAGATAAGGACAGGGTGTAGAGTTAGAGTTGTGGCTGGGTTCAGGATCTGAGCTGGGGGAGGCTTGGATGCAGATAAGGACATCATGTAGAGTTCGAGTTGTGGCTGGGTTCAGGATCTAAATTATAATAATGATGTAAAACAGTTTTGTTGATTGTGTGATGCAAGATTATATATGTTGAGTATTGCTAAGTATGGTTTGCTGTGTAGGTGTTTTTAATAATTGCTTTTGCAACAGAGTTAAATGGTTAACTTATTGAAAAAGTCAATAAGACTGTTGTAGGGAATATGGGCACAGAGTTAAATATATTGATTAACACCTACAGTCCGGTATGAAGGTGCTAATTAGTCTGGGTTCTGTGGCCACTCCAAAAAGGGTAACAGAAGGATTGTGGTATATTGAACTATTCTAACCCCATTACAAAGTATAAAGTTAAACAAGTTTATACATTACCTATTTATAGAATTTCAGGATAACACCTGTCTCATTTTAAGATCCCTTCTCAAGATAGTCTGAAGTAATCCCTTTTTGTGTTATTGGTTTGTTAGGAAGAGTTGCAGAGAAAGAATAGACTTTGGATATATATAGATATAGTAAGATATCTTAGAGAAGATATGAAGGGGGCATAGGTTTATGCCACAGAATGACAGTCGGGTATGTTCCCAGAACAGGACTGTCAGATAAGACCAAAAAGACCAGCAGAAAATAGTACAGAAGAAAAGACCCAGGTCCTCCTCTGTGCCTATTAGATAAACTATTTCTTCCTCAGTGAGTCAGTGAGGTGTAGCTGATGAGCACCTCTGACTTAGTTTTTTTGTTTACCTCCATTACAAAAAGAAAGTTAAAGAAGTTTATACATTATCATGTATAGGATTTTAGGAAAACACCTGTCTCATTTTAGGATCCCTTCTCAAGATAGTTTGAAGTAATCCCTCTTTGTGTTAATAATTGTAAAGATAGGATAGAATTTGGATATAGAAAAATATAGTAAGATATCTTAGAGAAGATATGAAGGGGGCATAGGTTTATGCCACAGAATGACAGTCAGGTACGTTCACAGATAGGACTGTCAGGACAGACAGAAAATTCAGGAAAAAGCCCAGAGCAGTAGACCAGAAAAGACGAGACAAGACAGAATAGACCAGCTGGAAAGACCAGGTAAGACCCACAAGAGCAGGAAAGACTCAGATCCTACTCTCTGCCGCTCATAAACTATTTCTTCCTCATCATCACAAGGTTGGTTTCCACCAATCACAGATAGTCTCCCCCCTGTTCGCATGTATAGCTATAATTGTAATGTATATGCATAATATGTTGTGTATATCTGTCTGCCTGCTTGAGAGCGCTCTGGTTACATGTACTAAAATGAATTATTATTAATATATGTGACCCCTGTCACAGATTATGCCTGCCAAGTGTTTTGTTCAGTAGACTACACAATTATACTTAATCTTAACACCAGCTCTGACAAAATGTATTTGGGTCAATAGAGTATTGAAGTGAGATACGTATGTCTTAGCACATATTATCTTAATGTTGCATTTTGAAGGTCTCTGATATGTCTTTTGAATTGGCTAGAGTCTCATTTACTAGAACATGCTTATCAAACTCAGAAGTTTATTTTATAAACTCAAAATGTATTTTCTAAAAAAGAAGAGTGGTTAACTCTTCATATGTTCAAAGGGTATACTATAAGTTTATGTCTATACATCAAAACCAATAGACGCTCACATCATGTAGGCAGTAGATGTATGTGGTATTCTTTTTACCCTCAAAACCCACAACAAACCTTTAGGGTAATTTCTCAAAATTGCGTTCCATTTTTCCATTAGCCAAATGTCTTAAATTATGTCAATTGTATCAAGGTCTATTGAAGGCATCTGAAAGAGGGACTTTGATAAGGTTGAACAGTATGGGCCTAATTAAATTCCAAGCACATAATTACTTTCAAACAGCCCATAAGTCAGCGGATTAATAACTTGTAACAGTTACAGAGTGATTTAATTGAACAAGCCTGCAACTACATGGCCGAAAGCCAAAATCGTAAACTATGAACCTGTAAGTAGCATTGCCGGGCATGACCATGATCAATTAAGCAATCCTGTAAGTACGGATTTAGATTAGCGTTTAGAGGCCCACAATCCAGCGATTTAAAGATCAATAAAAATGAATTAAGAAACTGTTACAGTCCATGTGGGTGGCCTGATATGTACTAACTCCTTGATCACAGAGATTGATATAACATGGAAATAAAACCTGAAAACAATAGTTTTTCATTGCAGATTTTTGAGCTTGATACTGTTGTGCAATTAATTCTAATGTCTTACATCATTTCCCCGTATTTTAAAGGGCAGTATTGATTTTTCAATTGCTTTTATAGTGTTACATACAGTGTTTAACCCCCTTGCAAATCCTCTCTAGTACTCGTAGGATTTTGGCTACATTTACCATTCAAGGGTTTGAAAGCAATTGAGGGCTTGAGGAATTGTAGCAATACAATAGCGATTTGCGATTTTATTGATTGTAACTTTTGGGGGCTTGAAAGATCAAAGGCTTAGATGGGTCGTAGTTACAATTTTGAAAACAACCAAAGTTTTGATTAATTGTGTAACTCGCAAATCAATAGCAGGTAGCTAGAATAGGCCAATTTTATAGCAGTAACTTTTGAGAGCTACATTACAGGCTTCGGCAATTACAATTTGGACAATTTAATGAGGTCCTATGTTTGTTTCTGTTTTTGAAAATGAAGCACCGGAGCAGAATATATTGCTTTGAATGTATAACTGACTTTGGGGGTTTATCCTTATCAGTTAATCTGCAGCAATATAGCTGTATGAAAAAGTGTCTTTTAATGCACCTAGAGTCAGGCGTACGATCAATACTGGGGTTTCTCAATCCCTGTTGTGGCTATAGCGCAGGCTTGGTAGGATTAAGAACGTATATCTGTCAAGTCTCGTGACAGGAATACTCCCTGTAGTTCTTAGTTTGTAATATTCAGTTCCATCAAAATGGCAGTCTGTGGTGGTCCACATAATACGAGTTATATGTTCACAATAGGTGTGTCCTTGTACTCAAAACAGTCGGAGGGTGTAGTACTTGTGGTGGTATCTTCTGGATGTGGGAGACGTCATGCTTCAAAAATGGACAAATTAGTACAACACACGCATTTCAGTGCTGCTTATGTGGCTTTCTCAGGGGTGTCCAAACTCGGTCATGGAGGGCCACACACATGATAACCCTGCTTTGCACAGGTGAGTCAATGACTTCTTCAGTCATCCTGATTGACTCACCTGTGCACAGAAAGGATATATTCAAATCCAGACCTGGGTGGGGCCCTCCAGGACCGAGTTTGTCCCCCCCCCCCCCTGAACTAAAGCTTCCTCCTAATGTAGTGTAGAGTCATGCGTACCCACTCACACAGAGGTATTTCCTGTGGCATTTCCTGATAGTTTCCAATAAGTTTAAACATGTTTCTCTAAATATTCTTTCATGAAAAAAAGACAACTTTATAATGTTTACAACACTCTCTTTTACATTCATGATATGCATACTGTCTCTTTAACCTTGTTTAGAATGATAGAACAATTATATGGGAATAAAATAGAAAATATTTTTGGTGGATTACTCCTTGTGACCAGAAGGGAGTGACAATAGGATATATCCAAAATATATGGGATTTGGGTCCTCTCTCTGTTGTTTTTTTTTTTGTAAAAATAGAAAGTCTGTAAGGCAGTGCAGAGATTATGCAATAAAATATTGTGTGTCTTTAAATGTGACTTTCTAATACATAAAGAACCCAGCACACATTCAGTGACAGTAAGGCTCCAGTTTTCACTGATAAGAAATGTTTCTGCATGAAAAAGAAATGGAATCTGCACACACAGGAAAATTGGGAACGATCATAGGACTAGAGACAGAACGCTGAGTGGGCTGAAAACATCGACAATACTACTGTGTGTGGCTTTATTACTCTGATTGTCTGTATCACTCACCTTGTCTGTTACTATGACAATGAGAGGAGTAATCAGTATCTGAGTATGTCTAGAGAGAAGGGAAGTCAATTTTTCACTATTTATCTTTATTTATTTTACACAAACAGTTTAACTTTATTATATTTGAAGATAAACATGGGTTTGCGATAAAGAACAATAGTGATTTTTCAAACCAGTCTGTCGCATTTCTCAGATAAAAATGGTTACTGAGATGCCCAGACTGTAAATTCTAATTAATAGGTAATAGTTCATAAAACTCATCCATGGTGGGAATTTTCAATCTGGTACCCCTGGGCACAGGCTTCTTAGATACCCTCTTGGTATGAAGGTTTGCACCTTCATTTACTAGCCCACCTATAAGACTAATATATATATATATATATATATATATATATATATATATATATACATATATATATATATATATATATATATATATTACAATTATGTTAATATTAGAACTTCCCAAAAATACAGTTATTGCAATACATTCTTTGAAAATGGGCACAAACATGCAAATGAGTCCACAATATATTTTTGCTCTTTAATCCAAATATCACTTTATACATGGCTACTTTTAAGCACATGCTCTCTATATTATACATCGTTAAAGCATAGCACAGGATGGATTATGCACAAACTAGAAGACCTACCCAAGGACTGTTTTTGTTCCTGGGGCCATTATCACTATGCCTTGCCTGTCCAATCGGTGTTTTAAAGCCTGTGCACCAGTGAAGCCTTCACGCCCCCTCCCCCTGAGGACCTCTTTGTCTTCTGGGCTTTGGCCAAAAGGTCCAGGGAGCTCAACCTACATCTATCCCCCAACCCTCGGAATTGGGGAGGGGGGCTTTCCTCCATCCTCAGGCCGGAGCCCTCCTACAAGAACTGGATCTTGTTGGTGGAGAGCTGCCACAGGTCCACCCTAGCTCAGACTCCTGGAGGAGCATCTGCCTCCTACTCCGCCCAGATCCTTCAAGGACTGACGAGCCCCTCAGTCTTCACCTGCAACCTATTCCACCTGACATAAGGTGAAGCCAGAGGGAGAGCTGTCACCAAACTCTCTGACTAGAGTGCATGTGAAACTTGCTCCCCCAAACCAAAAGGTCCTGTGCGAACGGTCAAAAAGTGCTAGAATAGGCATGTGCTCAGTGCCATTCTGGGATAGTGCTGCATGTTACTCCCCTAGGCCCCAGGCATTAGTGCCTAATGGCAGACCAAGGTTTCTCCCCTCTTACTTGACAGGAGCAGAGCATAACCTGCCCTTTCAGAGGAGGTACTACACTTATCTTAGACAAAAGGCAGAGAAGCAACACAGACAGCTGTTTGAACCTTAAAATGGATCTCATCAGTGTAGAGCTCGGTTAGATTTTGTGGGAAGTCTAATTACCATAACATCAGTTAGCAAATGTAGTGAACTTTTGAAAGTGGGTATCAGAAGAGAAAAAGGAAGTTTTAATCATGTGACAATCATGTGTTTGCAAATTACATTTCATTTTCTAGCAATTACAAGTGTACAAGAGTTTTTTTTAGTCCTAGGAATTAAATACATTCAATCACTCGACTCATTGCAAAGAAATTTGCAATATTGTCATATGAATAAATGCCTTGAAACATTAATAATTAACGGCATCTATTAAAGTTCTAAAGGATGTAAGCGGGAATCGGGGGGGAATTCCCAATTTATAGAAAAAAACTAAACCTGTAAGGGCAGAAAATATACATTACCTATTCTTTTAATGCCCTGGTTCCTCAGTCTTCATCCAAGGATAAGTAGGCAATTCCTCCAAGAATTTCCCTTACTAAAGTTTTTTTTGTTATTTAATAATCATAGCTTAGTGTAACATGGGGGTTCATTAAGACCCACATGGTACAGGGGTTAATATTATGTGCCATGGAGATTCATAAGGACCCCTTTGGTATAGGGATTCATTTTGTGTGTCATGGGTGTCCATGGTCATTGCTTAGTAGACCATTGGGGTCTGTTGGATCCACAGGGTCTCCCATGGTAACAGGTTCATATTTGATGCCAGGGAGGTTTTACTTTAGTTGGGGGTTACCAGGGCTCATAGGGGGTAGCTGGTATTAGGGGGGAATTCTGGTGGACACTTAATGAAGTGTAGCAGGTATTGAAGGGGAACCCCAGAAAAAGCAATACTGATTAAATATTACAAATTATGCCTTATCACCCATTATACATTATAATAGTTTTCAGCTTGTGACTAACGCCTGTGAGGTGCATTCTGTGCATGCGTTACTTACAAGCTCTTATCATTAAAGATTGGAAAGTCGCACATGCCCACTTGCGTCCACTTTGCACCGTAGCAACTGCACATGCGCAACCAATGGGAGGTAGGGAGAGGGAGGAATAGAGAGGGAGGGAGAGGGAGGGAGAGAGAGAGACAGATGGAGGGAGGCAGAAAGAGAGGGATGGAGGCAGAGAGGGAGGAAGGCAGAGAGATAGTAGGGAGGGAGGGAGGGAGAGAGGGGGTAGTGAGACAGAGAGCACACAAGGGACAGAGAGAGGGCACAAAGAGAGACAGAAGGTATAGAGAGAGAGAGAGAGGGCACAAAGAGAAAAAGGGTACAGAGAGAGAGCGCACACACAAAGGTAGGGTGCAGAGAGAGGGTGCACAGAGACAGAGAGAGAGGGCACAAAGAGAGTGCACACAGCAAAAGAGACTGTGCAGAGAGAGAGACAGCACAGAGAGAGACAGACATTTGAAAATAACATATGTCATTTACGACAGGCAAGTTACTAGTTTAATAAATAACAGACACATTGGGAAAGAAGAGACAGGAAAGGAGACATCATAAATCTCATGGAAGGTATGTGAAAAGTATGAGTGAGTAGCCTGGTCAAAGAGATGAGAGAACAATAAATGGATGTATACATTATAAAAATATAGTAATTTATTAACATAATAAAACCATATCTAAATCTATTTTAAATCATCTATCATTAAAATAATCATAATGCTACTATAAATGCAAAACATAATAGCATATTAATACTATTACAGAATATTATGTTCACAAATGTATATTCTATAAAACAAAAATAGATACGGACCTAAATTCATTAATGTGTGATCTTTGAGACAGGGCTGGATTTACATTTCAATCACATATTAGTGGAGGTCTACCCACTAGGCACTCCCCATAACAGTTTTCCCCATTTTTAATTTGTGACTTCAACACCTGCCTAAACGCCAACTCACTCAACAGCCAGCAATATATGCAATGGCACATTACATCTAATTATCTCAACTGTCATTCCTTCCAGTTCCTAAGAAATATAAGCAAAGAGTGAATGTATCATTAGACAGTTAGGGAAAACCACAGTACTTTATTTCCAAACTTTATTTTTTAGTTTCTAAAAATATTCTCTTCCTAGCTCTGCTAGGAACATCTTGTAAATGTGGGACTTTGCTGAAATAGTTTTTGATCAGTAAAGTAGAGTTGATGTTCCTACTGGTATACTTATTGTTATATTCATTATAGATAGTGATACTGCACAAAAGACACAGCAAGAGATCCGGATTATGTTAGAATTTCTTAAAATAAATACATTTGTGTTATATAACTCACCTTGAATATTGCTGTTTTTACACAAATGACTTCTTAAAGGTATATCTAAGTTTCTCTGTTCTTACCTTTTTCTAATCTAATACAAGCAGCTTATATCAGACACACACATTACATTTAGTCATTCTATACACATACAGACTTATTTTATTTCAAAATAAAACTTGTTTTCCACACCCCCAGAGCTGCTTACATAGGCACAGTGTACCTACCAATAGAAACACAGCATTTGGGTACGGATTTTAACTCTGTACTAACCTTCAATCCAGTAGCAGCTCAATGCAGAGATCTTATACAGCAGTGTCTGGCTACCCCTGCTTCTTGCTACAGAGGACTGCACATCTCATGATTCCTGCCTGCACAGGCTGCTATTACAGATTGCTACAATGTATTAAAATGTATAGCTGCCTGTGATTGGCCAAAATTAATTATGAATGTTATGCTAATTTTAGCTTGGATATGCAGTGGTGTTAAGTCTATAAATCAACAGCTTAAACTCAAGAGATTTAGCAAAAATCAGGCTAAGTTTGTTAATGTTTATTTTGGTATTTGTTCATGCAAATAATGTTTTCGTACACTACTGATTCATAATCCATGTAAGTTAAACATGCATTTAAGATCCTTCTACCTGCCTCTGGCTATTACCTTGGATTAATGCTTATTTTATTCTGATTCAACCAACTGTCCATGCTTCCCCTGCTAATCCACAGTACTGTAAGGGTTTATTAAACAAAATAAGAAGCAGGGCCATATAGTATCTTATTTTTGCATAAAGAAAAGATACTTCATATAGCAATCTATACACCTATGGAAATTCAATAATTGGCAAGATTATAGAATACCATGATATATTAAAACATAACTTTTATTAAAAATAAAAACAACATTTTAAAAAAAGCAACAATTAAAATACCGTTTCACAGTGTCACTGCCGTTTTACACTATTATCTCTTGTGCCTCTAAATCATTTTTAGACACATTGATTGTTTGTCCATATAGATAGTTGTTTCCTGGTAGCACCACGAGAATGATAAAATAGTTTATTAGGATAGCTATTTGTATGAAGATAACCAAATAGTTGGACTACTCTTCTAAAAGATTCTGAAACAAATGTTTTCTAGGTAGGATCTTAAAATAATTTCTGCCTTAACATAGTAGCATCCACTGTCAATTAGCAATTTCTTCTCATGTAGAATGTTTTTTGCAGAGTTTTCAATATAATCTCTTGATATCATGTATTTGACTATATGGACTACATTATAAATAGGTTATTGTCAAATATGCCGTTTGTAATACTCTATAAGTGCTGTAGAGTGTAAATATTTTAGTATTTATGCATGTGTTTTGCAGATGGGGTAGTTTTAATGTTTTCTGTACTTCGGCTTGTGATTTGCATCTCTATTGCAAATCACAGCACTATGATTTTTTTTTTTTCAAATGCATTTTTTTAATTAAATGTAGAGCTTGAGTTTACTTCGTACCAATTTTTGTCTATGAATTGCTTGTGGGGCTGGAGCATCATATTTCTCAGTCAGGGTTACGTTTGATTTACTTATATTACAAACATAGGCCTCTATGCTTATCCCTATATCACAGATTACACCATGTTTAAGGCCAAAGTAAATCCTGCTAGCTATGTTAATCACTCATCCGGGAAACATTGAGAGAGAACTGCTACGAGTGACTGCAGCAAACTTTTCCATTGATTTTTGCACTGACAATAGCTTCTTCTATTAGACGTTTACAATAAAACTCTATGCTTATAAGAATTTACAGATCACTCGCACATCAGGGCAGTGTCATAACATCAAAAAACTGAAGAAATATTACAGGTACTAAAGACCACTTGCAAATGGTTTTAAAACCACTGGGGAGCGCAGCAGCAGTTAAAGAGTCAGTATAGCACAAAAAACACTAATAAATGGTGAAATGTCAACATTAAGTGACACTTAATAGTCCAATTTAAAGATATGTGGGTCATGAACTGCTTCTTTCAAGGGGGTCTGATATGAACCTAGTTCAAACCTACCCCAGCAGAATCGTGTATTTCCTGTTCTCTGTGGCACAAAAGATGGCTTCAAAAGAGGGCAAGACCCAAAAGGTACAGGCAGAGAACACTGGATACAGGTTACTAGTGGCCTATGGCAAGACCACTCCCCAAGTCAGGATCCAAAACACAGAAACAGCCTCACACTATGGATATGTGAAACTAGAACTGAACCTTTATTGAATGATCCAAACAACATATTTATATTCATCCCATACCACACACTTGTGTACATTTGTGTATGTCTGATGTCAGCACTAAGTCCCGTCTGGCTTGCAGCCTTGATTACCATAGACATACTTGAGATAAAACTACATGAAAGGTTTCTCTAGCTAGTTAGGACTAGCAACCTTGATTGTAAAGTGTTTATTCAGGACTGCTAAGGAGCAGTTATCTGCCTTGACTTAAGGTCTGTATTTGAACAGATGCAATGTCCTGCAGATAACTTCTGTGCAGAGCATTTTTTACCATTTCCACATATGCTCTATAACACATTTTTCCTCTTATCACATATATAGTTCTCAGCATTGCGGGCTTACCAAAAAAGACTGGTAACGCAATGTTAAAACTGCGGGCTTGCACAGCAAGCCCGTCGCAACTGCGGCACTTGCCACGGCTACGGCCAGGCAATGAGCGCCAAAGGCGCTCATTGCACTGGTGGAGATGAGCGCCATAGCCGCTTACCCCTCAGTCCCGCAGGACAGGCAGTATGGGCCGCAACTGCGAGGGTAGCTGTTTGGGGCCCATAGGGCCGCAACTGCAAGCCTCGCGAAGCAAGGTGAGACTTGCGGCCCGTAACCTCGAGGCCCGCTGGACTACCTGGTTCCAGGCCCCCCAGCCTCGCATTACCCCCAGTGTTTCCTTCCTCTCATCCTCTCCCTTTCCCCCTCTCCAGTTAACCCCCCCCCCCCCCCTCTCCCCTCACTTACCTTGATCAGCTGCTCCTCTCCATCGTGTCTTCAGTGTCGGGACCCGGCATATGCTAACAATGTGACGTCACATGCGCATCACGTCATTAGCATATGCCGGTCCCAACACAGCCGAAAGACGCAATGGAGATAAGCAGGAGCAGCTGATCAAGGTAAGTGAAGGGAAAAGAGAGGGGGAAGGAGGAGGATAGAGGGAGGGAGGAGGAAGATGAGCGCAGGGAGGGAAACAGACACAGGGGAGGGGGGGAAGAGACACGGGGGGGAGAGACACAAGGGGGTGGGGGAATAGACACAGGAGAAGGGGAAGAGACACAGGGGAGGGGGAAAAAGACACAGGGGAGGGGAAGAGACACAGTTGATGAGGGAGAGACACAGGGTGGGGTGGAGACACAGGAGAGGAGGGGAAGAGACACAGGGGAGTGGGGGAAACAAACACAGGTAAGGGGGGAAGAGACACAGGTAAGGGGGGAAGAGACACAGGGGAGGGGGAATAGAGACACAGGGAGAGGAGAGGAGGGGGAAAGGAGGCACAGGGAAGAGAGAAAGTAGGGGGGAAAGGAGGCACAGGTGAGGGATAGGAGGGGGAAAGGAGGCACAGGTGAGGGAGAGGAGAGGGGAATAGAGAATCAGGGGAGGAAGAGGAGGGGGGAAATGAGACACAAGGGAGGAAGTAGACAGGGGGAGAGGCTCGCGGTGAGTACAGAAAGTGCTCACATTGGGTGGCAAACAGCATTGCCAGCATTACTATTTTATTGCCATCATTTTTGACGGACAAGTCGCTAGTAATATACTGTATAATAACTAGTATACATAATAAACATGTACAGGCAACAGGGAACATATAACAAACACAATAATCACAATGTAACAATGTCATGCTCCCTTGACCATATTCATAATTACTGGCAATATCAGTCCTTAAATAATGAAATCATGACAATGTATAATTTAAAAATATCATATTGTATTAATATGTCTGTTTCATTATACAACATCAAGAGTAACACACAACCTAGTACTCAAAGGGTTAATACATATCAGGAAACCCCGTCGCCTAGGCACAGAAACATTTTTTATTTCATTAAAAGACCACTGTAGTTCAATAAACAGGCACTTGTTATAAGTTTATCTAGCAAAATAACATTTGCAGTTGAGTTGGCTATGAACATACAACAATGAAAGAGAAAATCAGAAGTTTTGAAGGTTCTTTTTATGAACAGAGTAGTACATTTTTGGAGGCTTTGTCAGATAATTAGAACTGAAACTGAAATTAACACCACAACTCTTCCCTTCCATAGGCTTAAAAGCAATAGATGCACGAACAGCTCTCCAGAAATGTAAATGCCACTCTCACATTCAACTCCCACTAAGGTAACATGAATGTATCCAGGGTCTAGCAGAGGCATCAAGATGTATGTTTTTCAACTAAAAACAAGTTTTCCTTGCATACTTATAAACTTTATCAGTTTTTAATTTTTCAAACATTTTGTTTTCATTGTACAGTAGCCCTTTAAAGTGCACAATTAAGAATTTCAATGGAAAATATTAGATTGTAGCTCTGTTTCAGGATGGATGTGCTTATAAAGAATCATTTAGCTGACATGGGTTACTTACATGACCGAAGATTTTAGTAAAACTACTCATAAATTCTGTCATACCAAAACAACACGCGGCAGATAATAATGTTAACATCACAGTTAGTAGAAGCTGACATAAGTTTGAAATTACACTGAAATAATTATATTTATTTAAAATAAGCGTATTGTAAGAATCTCTGATACAGTAGTGGATATTATAGTACAGGGTAGCAGATAAATGCCTTCCAACATTCAAAATAACTAAACAAAAACACTATTGGGTAGTGTAACCACCATTCTGCTTGATATATAAGCTAAGGTTTAGAGATACACATTTAATATGAGACATATATTCTGTAGAATTGACGCTCTCCATGCTTCTTCCTCCTAGACTTTGAGTCAAAACAACATTAAGAACCAGAGAAAGTAGGAAATGGTCATGGACGGAAAACATGGTTTTGTACTAAACTGTAGGGGTGGGAACAACTCTGGAGGTAATCCTAAATAGTCAGACACAAGCTTGTTTCCATGTCAGAGTAAACCAGTTTCACTCCAAGTCTTGGCCTACTGAAGAACATCTAGACATAAGCTTGTGTCTTACCATTCAGGACTCCCAATGAGTTGCCCCACCCCTTAGTAATGGAAATTTAAAAGTAAGTACAATATTGCATAAGTACAATATTTTCTAAATCATTGCATATGGATTTTATTATAGATCAATGTCTAATTAAAACTTATAGTGGTCCTTTAAGATTTTTGCAAACCCAGATGTGGAGAAAGTCCACAACTTCTTCCTATTATCCAGAATTACCAAAATTACAATCAGTTCCCTTTGTGTGATGTATTCAGCAACTGTTAAATCAGAAATCTTAACTTGTAACCTTGCAATACAATAGGAAGCTAATTTGGAAATATGGGAACATGTAAAAATGTTTGTGCGTTTCTAAATTTTTATTCAGCCATTCCATTTCTGATCTCTGAATTGTTCTAAATTATAATAAAACATCTGACTCTGTATTTGAACTGATAACATTGTCACAAACTCTGTCTGTCAATCTTTCTGTGTATACTTCCAACTATCGATTTATTTCATATTCAGTATGTCAAAAATTATTCATATGCAAGATATTTTGTGTGTGACTTATAGGCATCAGTGGTTATAGCAATTTGTTAGGTTATTAACTACAGAGCTGGTATTTTAAGATAGCAATTAAACTGTCAAAGGTGTAAGTAATGAATGTAGGAACACCCCTCTCTGACCTATTTCACACCAGGTTGGTCACTGATATCTCAAAGAAAAGGATATACAATGGTGAGATAAACGTAAAAGGCATCAATTTCTGGAGATAACATACATTTACAATATATTTATTTGACCTTCAAAAAAACAGAAATTGACTAACAAGGGTATGTGAATAATGCCAATTATTTTTATTTTATAACTGGATCATGTATGTGAATAATAACTTAGGGCCTTATTCAATTGCAAGCCCGCAACTCGATTGTTGCATGCCGTATGTCTGCAAGTTAGTTGCAGGCTCCAATTCGTCTCCAAATCCGAAGCTATTCAAATGCTCAAGCCCGCAAATTACAGGACAAAGCTCTGTAAACATGCACTGGTTTGTAGCAGTTCAAGGCTGGTACGTGATCAATTAAGCAAGCCCGTAACATCCCATTTCGAATCAGCCAATAGAAAATGAGACATGTCATTATTACGGCAGTAAAACATGGAGGTTACCTGTCAATCAATTAGGTTTGAGGGTCCGATATGCGAACAGATGCGCAAACCTGCAAAATAAAGAATTATGAAAATGAATGCCAATACTGTTGTAGTCCATATGAGTGGCCTGATATGTATTAATTCATTGATACCTGAGATCGATGTAACCTCAAAATGAAACATAAAAATAAATCTTATATACTGCCGATTTGCACAATGAATTGTTGTACAATGAATTATAATGTCTTTCATCGCTTTACCCATTATTTACAGTGCTGTCCTAATTTTTTATTTGCATTTACAGTGCTATGAATAGGGGTTTAACCCCCTTGCGGGTCCTCTCTAGTTTTTTTTCTCCTTCTTTTGCCATTTTTAGTCGTGAAAACATTTGTGGGCTTGGGGAAATTGAGCAATTGAATAGCGATTTGCAATATTTGCCTTGCGAAGGTGACAGATCAAGGGCATCGGGAGGCTGTATGTTAGGGGTTTATCCATCTCATTTTTTTCAAGGCAATAACTCATAACCTGTAAAAAGACGCCAATTGAATAGCAAATTAACTTGCGACCTCACTTACGGGCTCCAGTAACTTGCAAAAGCTCAATTGAATCGGGCACTTAGTATCTATAATGTCCTAAGGTCATTTATTTCTCTGCTTCTACCTCTGTGTACTATTGACACCACAGACTACTATTGTCTCCAGGACTAACTCTAGTATATACCATATGTAATAGAATTGTCATTTAACCTATGCCATACTTATCCTTCTCTGTCAACTTCACCAACTTAAAATACTCTCCATAGAAATCCACAAAGAATAAGCAATAAGGCACAAATGCCTCTCAGTTTGTTTTTCCCATATGTTCTGAGAGCTTCGGAAATTTGTTCCTTCTAACAACCTGACAAAAACAACAACAGTGCAGCAAGCTCAGAAACTACCTCTCACATTGACTTTTTCTTTATTTGTACAATGTGCCTGACAATCTATATGTACCTCCTTAAGGTTTGTATGTGGGTAAAATGGTTAGCTACAAAATAATTTATTCAAGCAATACATCTATAAAAGTTATATATTACCCCAAATTCATAACACACTGCTGCTGCCACCAGAAACACTTTAAACTCTAATTTGGAACAAGAAAATATTTAACCCATTTCCACACTATGAAAACACATCTCCTCTAGCTTGAAGTTTTGACTTCAAAAAACAGAACTATCATTAGAAGAAACACTTGGGTCCCATTCCTACCACTGACACTAATGAGTTATTGGCTCAAAAGAGGAAAATTCTATATATAACAACAGCTGGTGTTTCTTGTGTTATTCAGGAGCTCCAGTGGAGAAGATAAAGCTGGTGCAAGAGGTAAGATAGCACCAGCGCCCAATCCTCTCAGGCAGACCAGAGCTAACTACAGTCTCCTCTTCCTGTGAAGAAGGTAGAGACGGCACTCCACTCTCATCCTTGAATAAGCAGTTCTCATCGCCTGAGGCCCATGAAGCATGGCAAGGTATCCCTGGGAGCCAGCCAGGTGTGTGGGGTAACAGGGGGGTAGGTAGGTTTGCGAGGCCAGGCTGGCCTAGATAGGCAGGGGCTGGACACCAGAATCAGGACCATGAGTTTCCGGGTTGTGTGTGAGAGAGGAGGGCAGGAGAAATGAAGGACTTGTGCTGGTAATAACATAGAAGTGTCAAATTTGCCCCTTTCTATCTTCTCCTACCCGATGCTACATATCTCTACCTCCACTGTCTCCCTCTATCCCACTACTTCCTTCCTCTGCCTTCACTGCCTATACCTACACAACTTCCTCCATATCTCAAAACCTGCATCCTCTTGCTTACACCTGCCTCCCCCTGACCCAACCCCCCAAAAAATATTATATATATATATATATATATATATATATATATATATATACCCTGATCACCCTCACCCACCTATGATTTTTGTTAATTTATAGTGCAGGTTTAGCACTATCACCTCAGTTTTTCACAGTTGATATATATATATATATATATATATATATATATATATATATATATATATATAGTAAATAAATAGTACTTCTGTGTTCACATTTGAACGTCTAAAGCAAGTTAAAAAAAACCTGCTTCCAGCTCAGAGTTCCGAGAAAAACAGTTATTACACTGCATTCTGGGAAGCTAAGCCTGAACATGCAAAAGTGCCCACAAATGCCTCTCTCTTCAATCCGTAGCCATTATCAAACATGGCTTCCTTTAAGCTTATACATGCTTTATTACACACAGGCTGAGAATCCTATCCATGTACAGCTGTTTGAAGCTTACTGGCTATCATCAGCATGGTGCGGGATCTCAGCCTGTGTTGTGTACTTTATGAGAAGGTTCACCACAGCAATAATTTATAATATGGTGGGCAAAAGAGCGATAGAAGCCCTACACCGTTCAGTAGTACAGTAAATAAATAGTACAGCTGTGTTCAAATTTGAACGTCTAAAGCAAGTTAAAAAACCTGCTTCCAGCTCAGAATTCCAAGAAAAACAGTTATTATACTGCATTCTGGGAATCTGAGCTGGGTTTATTGAAGGCCCAACAAAATAATTGATCATGTCCCCCCAACATTTTGTTTTCCACCAGGGCCCTCCATTCACCCGCTCATCACTGAGGAGCTCTCATTACCTAATATACACAGGTATAGATGAATATTTAAGCAGATCAATTAAGCAGATCAAATGCAATAGATTCCGATCTCCCTTCCCATCCGCTACATAGCTGTAAGTAATGGCTCCTTCCTAACTGTGGGAGCTTTATTTTTGCATCTAGGGAGCCATACCAATACACCTCTCCTAAAACCTCCCCACAACATAGCTGGTATGCATCAAGCGCTGTTTGCTGTTGCTCCAGCCCAATGTAGCGTGCATGCAGGATGCTCAAGTGAGACTCCGAGTCTGAACCTCAGTAGTATCCTTAGCAATGCTGCACACACACACTACATTATATATATATATCACATATAATAGTTGTCAAACTACGATTTGTCGTCACGCTTTGCGAGGCGAGGGGCCGCATTTGCGGAGGTGGAGGCTCAAAGGCGCCTCACACGTGGTTAAAAACACACCACACGCACGACTTATAAAAAAACAAAAAACAACCTCGGAACCAACCTTAACGTAACAAACACCCACATGCACAAAAAATACGACCATAACAGCCGAACCGCGCACACCTACAGCAAGCTTACCCATAGCAAGAGGGGGGGCATCCGGACCTCTGAAAGTGAAGTTACACCTCCTTTTAAGTCCAAATTCCCGAGTTCAGACACACGAAAATCCCCTAAGCAAGAGATAAAATGGCCGCCGAAAAAAACGAAAACGAGGCTCAAAGCCCAGCCACGTACAACTTGCCCAAGAAGGGATCCGAGATAAGCTCAGAAACCTGCATTAACCTCAGAACCAACCTTAACTTAACAAACACCCACACGCACGAAAAATACGACCAGAACGGCCGAACCGCGCACACCTAAAAACAGTCAAAACACACCAAATACTCACAAAAACGACATAAAAAGCTTACCCAAAGCAAGGGGGGGCATCCAGGACCTCTTAAAGTGAAGTTACACCTCCATTTAAGTCCAAATTCCCGAGTTCAGACACACGAAAAACCCCTAAGCAAGAGAAAAAATGGCGCCGAAAAAAACGAAAACGAGGCCCCAAGCCCAGCCCATACAACTTGCCCAAGAAGGGATCCGAGATAAGCTCAGAAACCTGCATTAACTTAAGAACCAACCTTAACGTAACAAACACTTAAACGCACAAAAAATACGACCAGAACGGCCGAACAGTGCGCACCTAAAAACAGTCAAAACACACCAAATACTCACAAAAACTACATAAAAAGCTTACACATAGCAAAGGGGCATCCAGGACCTCTGAAAGTGAAGTTACACCTCCATTTAAGTCCAAATTCCCGAGTTCAGACACACAGAAATCCCCTAAGCAAGAGAAAAAATGGCCGCCGAAAAAAACGAAAACGAGGCTCAAAGCCCAGCCACGTAGAACTTAGTCAAGAAGGGATCCAAGATAAGCTCGGAAACCCGCATTAACCCCACGGGATCCGAGATAAGCTCGGAGACCTGCATTAACCCCACATTAACCATTGCAGTGGGGGTCCCCAGCGCACGCGATCGGGGACCTTCGCTGCAATAAAAATTAAAAATCCCAGCGTTACAGGTCCTTAAAGGACCATAAAGGTCCTTAAAGGACCCGTTATAGAAGAAAACAAATATACACTATCACCCTGTTACTCATGGGGGTCAATACAGACCCCCATAAACCCCTAATTAACCCTGTCACTCATGGGGGTCAATATAGACCCCCATAAGCCCTTCATTAACCCTGTCACTAATGGGGGTCAATACAGACCCCCATAAGCCCTTCATTAACCCTGTCACTCATGGGGGTCAATACAGACCCCCATAAACCCTTCATTAACCCTGCCAGTCATGGGGGTCAATACAGACCCCCATAAGCACTTCATTAACCCTTGACTCATTGGGGTCATTATAGTCCCCCATAAGCCCTTCATTAACCCTGTCACTCATGGGGGTCAATACAGACCCCCATAAGCACTTAATTAACCCCCTCACTCATGGGGGTCAATACAGACCCCCATAAGCCCTTCATTAACCCTGTCACTCATGGGGGTCAATACAGACCCCCATAAGCCCTTCATTAACCCCCTCACTCATGGGGGTCAACACAGCCCCCCATAAACCCTTCATTAACTGTGTCACTCATGGGGGTCAATACAGACCCCCATAAGCAGTTCATTAACCCCCTCACTCATGGGGGTCAATATAGACGCCCATAAGCCCTTCATTAACCCTGTAACTCATGGGGGTCAATACAGACCCCCATAAACCCCTAATTAACCCTGTCATTCATGGGGGTCAATATAGACCCCCATAAGCCCTTCATTAACCCTGTCACTCATGGGGGTCAATATAGACCCCCATAAGCCCTTCATTAACCCCCTCACTCATGGGGGTCAATACAGCCCCCCATAAACCCTTACATAGTACATAGTTACATAGTAATTAAGGTTGAAAAAAGACTTTCAGTCCATCAAGTTCAACCTGTTAAGATCTCCTCTGATCTGCAATATGCGGATTAGTTATTAATTAAATTATTGATTAAATAATTATTAATAGTATAGTATTGGAGAATGAATAAAGAGTTAGTCCATCAAGTTCAACCTTTTTAGATCTCTATTGATCTTTTTAATTTGGACTATTTATTATTATTGTTAATTGTTAATTATTGTTAATTGATCCAGAGGAAGGCAAACATTAAAAAAAAAAAACATTGAAACTTTGCCAATTGTCTCATAAGGGAAAAAAAAAGCAAAATTCCTTCCTGACCCCAGAAACTGGCGATCAAATTTCTCCCTGGATCAATATTCCTTGCTAGTTATCTAGGATAGCCTTGAATGCCCTCTTTATTCAGAAATATATCTAACCCCTTTTTGAAGTTGTCTATCGAATTCGCTGTCACCACCTCCTTTGGTAGAGAATTCCACAGTTTAACCACCCTAACTGTGAAGAACCCTTTTCTTTGTTTAAGGTAAAATCTTTTTTCCTCTAACCTCAACGGATGTCCTCTTGTCAGTTGAAAATCTCTTGCTACAAAAAGTTCACTTGACAAAGCCTTATATTGACCCTGGATGTATTTAAATAACGTAATCATATCTCCTCTTAGACGCCTTTTTTCTAGCGAAAATAAGTTTAATTTTGCTAGTCTTTCTTCATAACTTAGCCCCTCCATTCCCCTTATTAGTTTTGTAGCCCTTCTCTGTACTTTTTCCAGCTCTAAAATGTCTTTTTTGTGAGGTGGTGCCCAAAATTGTACTCCATATTCCAAATGAGGGCGTACTAGAGATTTGTATAGTGGCAGAATTATATCTTCTTCCCTGGCTTCTATACCCTTCCTAATACATGCTAATATTTTATTTGCCTTTGCAGCCGCTGCTTGGCTTTGAGCGCTGTTACCTAGGTGGTTGTCCACTAGTACTCCCAAATCCCTTTCAATATCTGATACCCCTAGATTTGCTCGATTAAGATTATAGATTGCTTGGCTATTGTTCCTTCCCAAATGCATAACCTTACATTTATTTGTATTAAATCTCATCTGCCATTTAGCCGCCCATTTCTCTAATTTATGCAAATCCTTTTGTAGGGAAAGTACATCATTATCTGATTTTATTACCTTGCACAACTTAGTGTCATCAGCAAAAATGGAGACACTACATTCGAGTCCTACTTCAATGTCATTAATAAATATGTTAAAAAGGAGAGGACCCAATACTGAGCCCTGAGGAACCCCACTTATCACATTAGACCAATCGGAGTATGTTCCATTTACAACAACCCTTTGCTTCCTGTCTTTTAGCCAGCTCTCGATCCATGAGCAGATATTTACTGCAATTCCTGTATCCCTTAGTTTGCTCACTAGTCTTCCATGTGGCACTGTATCAAATGCCTTTGAAAAATCTAAAAAGACTACATCCACTGAGTTGCCCTGATCCAAGTTCCTACTAACCTCCTCATAAAAACTAATTAGATTGGTCTGACACGACCTTTCCTTCATAAATCCATGTTGACTGCTACCTATGATCCTGTTCAAATAGACATTTTCTTGTATTCTGTCCCTTATTAACCCTTCTAAAAGCTTCCCAACTACAGAAGTGAGGCTCACTGGTCTATAATTCCCCGGATATGCTCTAGATCCCTTCTTAAATATAGGTATCACCTCTGCTTTTCTCCAGTCATCTGGTAGAGACCCTGTAGTGAGCGAGTCTTTAAAGATTAGATATAATGGTTTGGCTATTGCAGAACCCAGCTCCCTCAGTACCCTTGGATGTATTCCATCAGGACCTGGGGCTTTATTAACATTTATTTTCTCCAACCTCTTTTGTATTTCTTCCTGCGTTAACCAATTATTTAGTGAAGGTAGTGTAGCCCCATTATGTTGCAGTGTCCCAACCACTGGTACCTCCCTTGTGTAAACCGACGAAAAGAACCTATTTAGCTCATCTGCCTTTTCCTGGTCACTAATTATCAGATGGCCTGTGTCACATTGTAATGGTCCTATCGATTCCTTCCTGGCCTTCTTCCCATTAATATATTTATAAAATATTTTAGGGTTAGTCTTACTTTCCATTGCAACTGACTTCTCATTTTCTATTTTAGCCAGTCTAATAGCCCTTTTGCAAGCCTTGTTGATTTCCTTATAGTCACATAAAGATGCCTCTGTTCCCTCCTTCTTGTATAATTTAAATGCATATTTCTTTTTCCTCATCATGATCTTTAAGTCATTGTTAAGCCACATGGGATGTGATTTACTCCTATTTATTTTATTTCCACATGGTACAAGCTGATGAGTATGTTTATTTAGTAAGGATTTGAATGTTGTCCATTTATTTTCAGTATTCTTCCCTGTAAGTTCTTTGTCCCAGTCTATATGTTGTATTGCTGCCCGTAGCCCATTAAAGTTAGCCCTTTTAAAAGTTAGAGTTTTTGTTGGCCCCTTACAACTCTGTTTTTTGTATTCAATCTCAAATGAGACTGTGTTGTGATCACTGTTCCCCAAGGGTTCCCCTATTTTTACATTTGATATTATATCAATATTACTTGTGATGACTAAATCCAAGATGGCCCCATTTCTAGTAGGTTCTTGTATTACCTGGGCTAGATAATGATCCCTGAGTGTACTCAAGAACCTGCTCCCCTTAGCTGAGCTGCTGGTCTCGTTTATCCAGTTTATATCAGGGTAATTAAAGTCTCCCATTATTAGAACTTGCCCATGCTTAGCTGCATTTCCAATCTGTAACAATAATTGTATTTCCTCACTTTCAGCTATATTTGGGGGTTTATAGCATACTCCCACCAATATGCATTTAGAATTAGCTCCTCCACTATTTAGCTCAACCCACAAGGATTCAATGATGCCGTTAGTGCCAGCATAAATATCTTCTCTAACTATAGGCTTAAATTCAGGCTTAACATAAAGACAGATCCCTCCTCCTCTTTTACCATTTCCCCTATCTTTCCTAAATAGGTTATAACCATCCAGATTAACAGTCCAGTCATGAGATTCATCCCAACCCTTAATTAACCCCGTCACTCAGGAGGGTCAATACAGCCCCCCATAAGCCCTTAATTAACCCCCTCACTGATGGGGGTCAATACAGACCCCCATACACTGCTAATTAACCCTGTCACTCATGGGGGTCCATACAGACTCTCATAAGCCTCTATTTAACCCATCAGTCCCATAAGGGTATATTAAGACCATTATGGGCCTGTTACAACCCAACATTAACCATATAAGTGCCATGACGGTCCTCAAGGACCATCATGACACTAAGTATAAACACTACACTGCACTATACCCCCCCCAATAAAAAATTAAATATCAACTAAATAACCTCTACACTAACCTATTAAAACCTACACTACCTACCTACCCCCTAATAACCCCCACCACTCTAATTACAGAAAATAAAAAAACCTAAGTCACAAAAAATAAAAAAAGGAACATTACAGAAAATGAAAAAAAACATTACAACCCCCCCCACTACAGAAAAAAAAAATACACACCTCAAAAGGAAATACATATAATACAAATACATACAATACATACAATATAATACATACAATACAATACATACAATATAATACAAATACATACAATACACCCCTATCTAATATACAATACATTCTATCTATCTGATATACATACCCCAATCTATCTAAATAAATACCATAATCTAATATACATCCTATCTATCTAATATACATCCCCCAATCTATCTAAATAAATACCATAATCTAATATACAATACATGCTATGCTATCTATATAAAACACATACCCCTAGCTAACATACAATAAATGCTATCTATATATAAAATTATCTAATTCTAAGCTAAAATAAAATAATTAAGACCACTTACTTTTGCAGATGTCCATTCAGATCAGGCACCTTCATTTTTTTTTACTGTACTGGGGGGGGGGGGGGGGGGGTTGTAATGTATTTTTTTATTTTCTGTAATGTTCCTTTTTTTATTTTTTGTGACTTAGGTTTTTTTTTTCTGTAATGTAAATTTTTTATTTTTGGTGATTTTAGGTTTTTTATTTTATGTAACGTAGATTTTTTATTTTTTATGACTTTAGTTTTTTGGATTTCTGTAATTACAGTGGTGGGGAGGGGGTTATTAGGGGGTGGGTAGTGTAGGTGTTAATAGGTTAGTGTAGAGGGTGTTTAGTTGATATTTAATGTTTTATTGGGGGGGTATAGTGCAGTGTAGTGTTTATACTTAGTGTCATGATGGTCCTTGAGGACCATCATGGCACTTATGTGGTTAATGTTGGGTTGTAACAGGCCCATAATGGTCATAATATACCCTTATGGGACTGATGGAGTTAAATAGAGGTTATTGAGGGTCTGGATAGACCGCCATAAGTGACCGGGTTAAAATGGTGTAGTGCTTACACTTTGGGTCATGAGGGTCCTGGATGACCCTCATGGCACTTATAGTGTTATTACATGTGTTCATTAGTGTGTTAGAGGGGTCTATATAGTTGAGGCACACAGTACACTCATATTGTGTGGCAAACAGCATTTCAACACTTTCTTTTGTTGACCGTCATTTTTTGACGGGCAAGTCACTAGTATATATAAATATATATATATAAGTCACCCCAGAGATTGGTGGAAACTAAAAGCTTGTGAAGATGATGAAAGAGTTAACTCCTGGTGGAGCTCTGATTAGCTCAGTTGATCATAGATTTTAAAAGATACCCAGAGACATGGGTGTGGCCCTATTAATGGTTTTCTTCAGGCTGAGAGAGAGGCTGAATAATGCAGGCAGTATTGGTGGAACTGTAATAGCGAGACAGTGACCTGAGTGGAGCTACAAAGACACTGAGAGTGAGAGTATTTGCGAGCAGAGGATTCACAGGCTGAGTTTCCTAAAAGGACCTGCAAGCAGTAAAGACACATGCAGAGAAAAAATATACTGCCATTTTGGAGCTACCAGGACAGAGAAAGAGCAATCTGCAACAGCTTGGGAAAACTGGGCGTCTTAAGATATACAGGCCAGTGACTTTCATATAACTTATTAGACTGTGTATATGGTTTAACAGCTCTCAGTCAAAAGTAAAGTAATTGCTCGGACAGAGCTAGGCCTGTTTAGTTTATATAGTTTTTGTTTTCATGTGCTATTTGTATAATGACAAAAAAATATTGTAGCGGAACCCATCACTGTTTTACCCTGTTTTATTATTAATATGGTTAAAATATGATCCTACAATATGTATGCTGGTTTATGCTCTGCAGAATATTAGCCAGACTTTTGCAGACCTAGGCTAATAGATAATCCTATTACAGAGATTCAAGAGATAAGAAAGTTGTAAAGGATCCTTGCATTTTCCAAAGTGTTTTCATTCTCAGATAAGAACAAAGAAGTGTAATTGAATCAATGTCTGATTGTATTAAAGTTGCCAGGGAGGTGTGACCCACCTATTGTTCTCTTTATGTGTATTGTGTCGCCAAATATGGGCATGTGTATTGCCTGTGGGAAGAGGTGGGTATAAGTATTTCTGCAATAACAAAATAAAGTCAGTATTCATTTGACTCCCAAATTGTGTGTCGTCCAATATGGGAGGTCGGGGATGGTGAAACTGTAGTGCCTCTTGGGTATTTTATCATATACCAGCGGAGATATTGGATACGTGGTACAGCTCCGTTACAAATATATTTTAGTAAATATTTAGAAAAACATATTGAAGCCTCCTGTAAATTATGTATCACTGAAAAGTGTCAGAAATACGGCCAATAAAGCAGAAGAGAATGGCAGTTTGCTACTATAAATTGTATATATATACATATATATATAAATTAGCAGTGCAGGAACTGGTGAGACATAGGGGACCTGGGTGGTGAGGGGCATTTTGAGGGGGGGGATGCAAAAAAATATTTAGATAACATTGACCCCCCCCCCCCCCACCCCACCCTGGTGCACTCAATATTTAATCAAAAGTACTTAAAACTAAACTTTTGAAAATATTAAATATAATGAAACTTGTTCAAGTTCAATAATTCAGGAACTAGAAGCTCTTCTATAGGGAATGAAAATGACCAACACTTCACATCTGTAGAATATTCAAAATCAGAGAAGCACACAGCACTAATATATATATCAGCAATATAATAAAATAAAATAGATACAATTACAAACATATATAATGTTACATCCATATTTTCAAAAAAATATATTCTCTAATCTTGTATCTTGAAATTGGTTATATAAGTACTCAAGGAGTGTAACATGCACAAAAAAGGGTATTTGCCTTGTGACATCTCTCCAGTGAGAAACCTGGAAACTGCAAAATGTGTTTAGTCAGTTCCATGGAACACACAAAACAAAAGATGCTGAGTTCGGTGTCACAAGGTGAAAGAGCGGCAATGGATTAAGTAAACCAGCAGGAGTGTACAATACAAGGAAAACAAGAAAACAATCTTCAAGAAGGTTATTATTCTGAAATTGGCTGATGGTTTTACAATTTTATGCCACACTGCATTATATTGGGGGGCGCTTTACTATTTTTTTGTATAATATACAAAAGTCTTGTAACCATAATATATAATGTATATAACTTATTCACATACATGTATATGTAATCTAATGGCAACTTGTGTTTTGGTGTAAATTCCCCCTAAAGGAGTAATCTTTAGTCATTTTAAACCCGCAGGCATATCTGAAAGTTGATTTGGTGTTAAGCCGTTCACACAAACATTTTTCACATACCCACCAATAGTGTGTACTGAGCAATATGCAATCCATGTTTGTGAATTCATATTTTTTTTGTTTACACTATATATAAACTGTTGCTTAAATCTTTAGAAGAATAGAAATACAAGAGGTCATGTTCAAGGGTAGGTGATTTGAGGGTAATGAGCATAAGTACTGTTTTACAGTAATGGTGGTAGATAAGTGGAAAAGCCTTGACGGAGAAGTGGAAAGGACAAATGTAATAGTATAACAGAGAATAATAAAATAAGAGTAGCTTGTGGCCGCTATGTGGGTGTATTAAAAAAACACTGAGTGATAAACCAAATCATTGTCATTAAAAGGTATAAATTGCATAATAAAAGCCCTTTTAGCCCAATTATTAAAAATTCTAAATTATTATTTTTTTTTTTTTATTTTCCTCTCCTCACCTCTGATTTCATGTTGTATTTGCTAATGCATGTGTATCTATGCATGGTGGGCAGGCAGAAAGCTGTAAATCCCCTTTGACTCTTTATATCGCATTATGTAAAGCACATTTTTTTATTTATTTTTTATTTATTTGATTTTTAAATCATACAAAAATAGTAATAATAAGTCTTATTCTCGAACTATTGTATTTTGCATTCACATATTACAAATTTCAGGACAATGTATTTCCATCAGATTAATCCAAAATAAACATAACAATACAAGAAAAAAAACAAAAAACATCTTGACTATGCCCCGAGCCAAACCCAAACCGAGATGAAGATACAAAAGGAACGAGTTTAGGCTAAAGAGCGTTAAACTTTAATGATGTAGTATTTAGAACTAAGTCCCATATTTTCCATTTTGATACAGGAACTCAATTCTTGGAAATCATATTCTAAAGCTCTATTTTTGTTAATTATTGCCTTTAGCTCTTTCAAATTAGGGACATATGGCTGGCTCCAATTAAAAGTTGTCATCCATTTTATGGTCATCAATATTTGTACAAGACATGCCTTGGTGTCCAGGGTTAGATTGTCTGGGAAAAAATGAAATAGAACAAGTTCAGGAGAGACCTGCAATTCAATGCTTAATAATAAAGATAACTATTCAATACACTTGTCACAAAATTGGTAAAGCATTGGGCATTCGTACCAGATATGGAAATGTGAGCCTAATTGGCCACAATATCTCCAACAATATTTTAATTTTCAAAATGTGCCCAATTCTTGTTTGGACATAGTAACATTTGTTTACTATCTTAAAAAAAAACTCTTGAAGAGAACCATTTTTAATATATCTTTCTGTGATGTAAATTGCTTTATTCCAGCATTCTTCTGCCCATTTTTATTTTTGTACATCTCTCTCCCAACTAAACATTTTAATAGTTTTATTATTATTTATACAATTCGAAATGCAGATCATGCATTTAGATATCAGATGCATTTTGTTTTCATTTATTATCAATTTCTCCAGGTCTGTTAGAGGTTTAAGAGATTCAATATAAAATTCAGAATTTGCCCAGGCTATTTTGAATCCAAGATAATTAATTCAGGAAGTTTTAGAAAGGTTAAATTTTGCTTCAAATTTATTTATAGCAAGGAATTTAATGATGAGGTGATACAAATGTTTTTAAACCTCATACATATTCCAATATTGAAAGCACCACTATATATCTTTATATATTTAAAGAGGAGTAGTTTTCGGATCTACAGTATCCAATCAAAGATTTATTTTTTTATTTTTTTAGCAAAATGTGGAGTGAAGCACCAAGGATACTAGCCTTATGGATCAGATAGATTTTTGTTATGATTTATGAATATTGGTTTAGTCCATACACCATTGATCAAAGTTGCGCAGAGGTAGTGTAGAAAAATGTCTTCCCTCTTTTAGTGTTAGAATTTCTACCCTCTTTCAGTGTTAAGATGACAGTATCTCAATCAGATAGATGGAAATTATTTAGCCTTATGCTAGAAGCAGAAGGGACATTCACAAGAACAGGTCTATCTGGACAACAAACTATTTTGAAAGATAATGCTACCCTTGCATCCCAGGAAATGTTAAAGTCATTAAAGAAGCAGATTAGGACTATTTGGGAGGTTTCAAGTATAAAGAGATATATTAAGACCAATATGATCCCTTGAGGACTGAGGATTCAATTAGCACCAGCTATGCATATCCTTAGTGATACATTTATCAAATTCTGGACAGAAGTTATCAATAAATGTTCAGAGGATCTTATGAAGTTAATCCTTAAAGAAGAACTAAATCATTTAGAAATATTGAATATTAAAGTTATTGAACAGGAAAAAAACTTTGACAAATTTAAAAATACACTTGGATTTGAAGATCTAAATACTAAATTGGTAAACAATACTGGAAGATTTTAAAAAAGATATCATTTTGAGAAAACAGAAAACATTTCTGAGGGATTCTCAAGATTACCAAACAGGAAAAAAAATTAAATTTTTAAGGCCTTCAAAAAGAAATAATCAAGAAGATACGGTATATGCTAATGACGCGGCGCGCAGGTGACGTCACATGCGAGCCGGGGTCAAGACGGAAGGAGCAGAGGCCGGAGAAGAAGCAGGTAAATGAGGGGAAAGGTAGATGGGGATGTATTTAGGGGGGTTAGAATGAGGAGGGGGGTTGAGGATGGGGGGTTTGAGGAGGAGAGAGGTTGAGGTTGAGGAGGGGGGTTGAGGTTGAGGGGGGGTGAGGAGGGGGTTGATGAGGAGGAGGGAGGTTGAGGTTGAGGAGGGGGATTGAGGTTGAGGGGGGTGAGGAGGGGGTTGAGGATGGGGGGTTGAGGATGAGGATGGAGGTTGAGGATGAGGATGGGGGGTTGAGGGGGGAGGATGAGGATGGGGAGTTGAGGAGGGGGTTCAGGATGGAGGGGTTGAGGAGGGGGGTTGAGGATGGAGTTAAGGATGGGGGGTTGAGGAAGGGGAGTTGAGGAGGGGGTTGATGAGGAGGAGGGAGGTTGAGGTTGAGGAGGGGGGTTGAGGTTGACAGGGGGTGCGGAGGGGGTTGAGGATGAGGATGGGGGGTTGATGATGAGGATGGGGGTTGAGGGGGGAGGATGGTGATGGGGGGTTGAGGAGTGAGGTTGAGGGGGGGTTGAGGAGGGGGTTGAGGATGGGGGGGTTTAGGAGGGAGAGGATGAGGAGGGAGTTTGAGGAGGGGGTTGAGGATGAAGAGGGAGGTTGAGGATGAGGAGGGAGGTTGAGGAGGGGTTTGAGGATGAGGAGGGGGTTGAGGAGGGAGGTTGAGGAGGGAGTTGAGGATGAGGAGGGAGGTTGAGGATGAGGAGGGAGGTTGAATTTATGGAGGGGGGTTGAGGTTGAGGAGTGAGGTTGAGGGGGTGTTGAGGAGGGGGTTGATGAGGAGGGAGGATGAGGAGGGAGGTTGAGGATGAGGAGGGAGGTTGAGGTTGAGGAGGGGGGTTGAGGTTGACAGGGGATGTGGAGGGGGTTGAGGATGGGGGGTTGAGGATGAGGATGGGGGGTTGATGATGAGGATGGGGGTTGAGGGGGGAGGATGGTGATGGGGGGTTGAGGAGTGAGGTTGAGGGGGGGTTGAGGAGGGGGTTGAGGATGGGGGGTTGAGGAGGGAGAGGATGAGGAGGGAGTTTGAGGAGGGGGTTGAGGATGAAGAGGGAGGTTGAGGATGAGGAGGGAGGTTGAGGAGGGGTTTGAGGATGAGGAAAGGGGTTGAGGAGGGAGGTTGAGGAGGGGGTTGAGGATGAGGAGGGAGGTTGAGGATGAGGAGGGAGGTTGAGTTTATGGAGGGGGGTTGAGGTTGAGGAGTGAGGTTGAGGGGGTGTTGAGGAGGGGGTTGAGGATGGGGGGGTTGAGGAGGGAGGATGAGGAGGGAGGTTGAGGATGAGGAGGGAGGTTGAGGTTGAGGAGGGGGGATGAGGTTGACAGGGGGTGCGGAGGGGGGTGCGGAGGGGGTTGAGGATGAGGAAGGGGGGTTGAGGATGAGGATGGGGGGTTAAGGGGGGAGGATAGTGATGGGTTGAGGAGTGAGGTTGAGGGGGGGTTGAGGAGGGGGCTGAGGATGGGGGGGTTGAGGAGGGAGGATGAGGAGGGGGTTAAGGATGAAGAGGGAGGTTGAGGATGAGTAGGGAGGTTGAGGAGGGGGTTGAGGATGAGGAGGGGGTTGAGGATGAGGAGGGAGGTTGAGGAGGGGGTTGAGGATAAGGAGGGAGGTTGAGGATGAGGAGGGAGGTTGAGTTTATGGAGGGGGGATGAGGTTGAGGAGTGAGGTTGAGGGAGGGTTGAGGAGGGGGTTGAGGATGGGGGGTTGAGGAGGGAGGATGAGGAGGGAGGTTGAGGATGAGGAGGGAGGTGGAGTAGGGGGTTGAGGATGAGGAGGGAGGTTGAGGATGAGGAGGGAGGTTGAGGTTATGGAGGGGGGGTGAGGTTGAGGAGGGGGTTGAGGATGGGGGGGTTAAGGAGAGGGTTGAGGATGAGGGGGTTGAGGAGTGAGGTTGAGGGTGAGGAGGGAGGTTGAGCATGAGGAGTGGGGTTGAGAATGAGGAGGGGTTTTGAGGAGGGTGATAAGGGAGGGGGGAAGAGACACAGAGAAGGGAAAGGGGGAAAGAGACGCAGGAGAGAGACGGGGGACACAGAGGGCACAAGAGGGACACAGGGGGCAGCACATTTCCCACCCTCTGCTTATACTCGAGTCACTCATTTTACCCAGTATTTTGTGGTAAAATAGGTGCCTCGGCTTATACTCGGGTCGGCTTATACTCGAGTATATACGGGTAAATGGATATTTTCCTTGGATAGTAAATATCCTAACGGCCTGAATGAAGGCTACTCATACTCTGCCTTTCTTTAAAGACTATGTTAAATGGCACTTAAAAGAAGAAAAAAATAGTTTCAGATTATTAGTATTCACACTTTTCTTTTACGTAATTTTCAGATGATTCTTTCAAAACACATTTAACCAACATACACATGTTTTTTCTTTAGAAAAGGGATTATATATATATCATATATATTCACTTCTTTGCACAAGGTTAGTATATTATCCTTATTTAGATTTTCTTATAAAGATTAATCAGTTTACATTACACTCAACACCTATTTTAGGGAGTATATTACTTAATATAATATCTCCTAGCACATATCACTTATTTATAAGTCTTTAAACCTATTATTGAGTATTATAATAATAAGTATCTCTTTTATATAAATATATTTTCCCTCTGTTGAAGAAAGGAGTCTATATAACTACTTAGTTTATATGAAGCCCATTTTTGTCCTTCCCTACTTGGACCGACTTTTGCTTTTGTCTTTATTTCTACAGTAGAAGCCTGACTTTTTTGCCCTGTGTAAATTTAATAGAGTTTGAATCACGTCGTGACGTAGTCGCGCTGACGTGAGGACGTCAGAGCGTCACATGTTAGGACTAATAAAGTTGAAATGACTTAAAATTATGTAATGACGCATCAGCGTTGACGTTGTGACGTCATCACGTCAAACGTCACTGTGAAACAAGCGCTATTCAATCCGGAAGCGTTTTAGGCTTTAAATAGCCAAATAAGCCAGCAAAGTTAATAGCCTCAGAAAAAGTCCACGAGGATGGACGAAACGGCCCGTTGGCAACTTATTTCTACTATTCACTACTATTATTTGAGCCACAGACTACTGAGAGGGAAGCTTATTTCTTTATCAAACTGGATATCCTGGAGCTTTACAGTTGAACAGCAAGTATATCTTTGTACTGCTATGTGTTTCTTATGCTCTGTTTTGGTATTCTGACACTTTTGTACATACTTTCGTATAGAGTGCATTATAGCCCCTTTTTTTCTGTACCAATTTTTTCACTTGCAGTTCTACTTAAGTCTTTTCTAGCTTCAGATTTTTTTGTTTTTTTAATATATATATATATATATATATATATATATACTGTATATATGAGTGTTTTATTGGTTTTTTGATCCTTGATTATCAGTATATCCTGTAAGAACAGGAAAATCAGTATATTCTGATTTATGAGGATTGTTTATAGCAAGGAATTTAATGATGAGGTGATTCAAATGTTTTTAAACCTCATACATATTCCAATATTGAAAGCACCACTATATATTTTTATATATTTGAAGAGGCGTAGTTTTCGGATCTACAGTATCCAATCAAAGATTTATTTTTGTATTTTTTGAGCAAAAGGTGTTGTGAAGCACCAAGGATACTAACCTTACGGATCAGATAGATTTTTGTTATCATTGATAAACATATTCTTAAGAGTCTTTATCCCTTTTTCTGACCATTCCGGAAGGAAATGTAATTTTAATTCTCTTTTGATGAGATCTATTGGTTATAATACTAGGAAGTAAAATAGATTGTATCTAGCCAATGCTTTTTTCCAGAAATGTAGTTCTGATTTTATTATCTCTAGGTTAATTAGACCCTCTGTCTTCCTGAAGTTGTTTCTAAAGAGGAGGGGATCAAAGTTTCCTTCCTGGATGCAAGCTATTTCAATTACTATCCATTGACTTTTGTTCTTTAGGTCTAACCATCCTATTAAGTGGGAGAGCATAGTTGCGTCTTGATATAATTTTAAGATAGGATAAGCCAGGCCACCTTTATTAAACCTTCTGGCTGTCACCTTAGATTTAATTCTAGGGGTTTTCCATCTATAAATAAATGTGTCCAGTACTCTTTGGAATTGGGCAAGTAAGTATCCTGGAATTTGAAATGGAATGCACCTAAACAAGTAATTAACTCTTGGTAAAATAGTCTTTTTTTTTGCACCTATTCTTCCTGACAAGTACAGATTTATGAATTTCCATGAAAAAATTATATCTGATAATTCCATCTATAGTTTCCCATAATTAATTTTGATCAGCTTCTGCATATTACCAACAGACTCAATACCCAGGTGTTTAAAATTGTCTCCTTGCCATTTATATTTATATCTGTGCTCTAGCTCCTCTCAAATATTAGCTGGTAAATTTAGTGCTAATATTTTAGTTTTTATAATATTGAGTTTGTTATTTGATTTTTTTTAAATCTCTATAATTTGATGCAGATTTGCAAGAGACTTGCTCGGGTCTGTTAATGTGAGTACACTATTATCTTCATATAATGTAATTTTATATTCTTACTCTCCTATTTTAATCCCATTGACTACTGTTGATTTATGAATTGATTCTGCCAGTGGTTCAGTCATCAAGGCAAAGACTAAGGGAGAGAGTGTACACCCCTGTCTGGTGCCATTTGTTATGTTAAATTTAGCTGACTTGAATCCAGGACCTATTACTTAAGCTGATGGGAATGAATAAAGGGC
This sequence comes from Discoglossus pictus, assembly GCA_027410445.1. Lineage (NCBI taxonomy): Eukaryota > Metazoa > Chordata > Amphibia > Anura > Alytidae > Discoglossus > Discoglossus pictus. The sequence continues at coordinate 62,860,626 of CM050172.1, read as the reverse complement.
TTTAATGGCATGAGTGCCAAATTTGCCCAGTCCGAATTTAGATAACGTTAAATCCATGTATTCCCAAGCGACAGGATTAAAGGCTTTCTCATTGTCTAGTGAGAGGAAAACAGTCTGTTGTTTATTAATTTTGGAGTATGAAATTAGATTTATTAGTCTGCGAGAGTTTTTTGAGCATTTTCTGAGCCTTGCCTATGTAAAGCACATTACATGACTAGTAGATTCATATTTGTGTATATGGTCATGTGTTGCTAGTTCCTGCATTAGTTCAATGTTTTGTTAATCTGAATTTAATGTGATGGATCAGAACACAATAGTCTAAGTTGGTGAAGTGAAATGAGAACAATATATACATTAAACATTTTTTAGAAATAGAAAACAGAAAATTGGCATGTGCATATGTATTCATCCACTTTGTTATGAAGCCCATAAAAAGCTCTGGAGCAACCAATTACCTTCAGAAGTCACATAATTTGTGAAATGATGTCCACCTGTGTGCAATCTAAGTGTCACATGATCTGTCATTACATATACACACCTTTTTTGAAATGCCCCAGAGGCTGCAACTCCTAAGCAAGAGGCACCACTAACCAAACACTGTCATGAAGACCAAGGAACTCTCAAAACAAGTAAGGGACAATGTTGTTGAGAAGTACAAGTCAGGGTTAGGTTATAAAAAAAATATCCAAATCTTTGATGATCCCCAGGAGCACCATCAAATCTATCATAACCAAATGGAAAGAACATGGCACAACAGGAAACCTGCCAAGAGACGGCTGCCCACCAAAACTCACTGGCCTGGCAATGAGTTCAATAGAGACTGGAGCATCTGTACATAGGATGACAATAAGCTGTACGCTCCATAAAGTTGGGGTTTATGGCAGAGTGGCCAAAAGAAAGACATTACTTTCAGCAAAAAAACAAAATGGCACATTTTGAGTTTGCGAAAAGACATGTGGGAGACTCTGATGAGGAAGGTCTGATGAGACTAAAATTGAACTTTTCTGCCATCAAAGAAAATGCTATATCTGGTGTAAACCCAACAAATCACATCACCCAAAGTACACCATCCCCACAGTGAAACATGGTGGTGGCAGCATCATGCTGTGAAGATGTTTTTCAGAAGCTGGGACTGGGAAATTTGTCAGAGTTGAGGGAAATATGGATGGTGCTAAATACAGGGATATTCTTGAGCAAAACCTGTATCACTCTGTGCGTGATTTGAAGCTAGGACGGAGGCTCACCTTTCAGCAGGACAATGACTTCAAACACAGTGCAAAAGCAACACTTGAGTGGGTTAAGGGGAAACATATAAATGTGTTGGAAAGGCCTTGTCAAAGCCCAGACCTCAATCCAATAAAAAATCTGTGGTCAGACTTAAAGATTGCTGTTCACAAGCACAAACCATGCATCTTGAAGTAGCTGGAGCAGTTTTGCAAGGAGGAATGGGCAAAAATCCCAGTTGTAAGATGTGACAAGCTAATAGAGACTTGGAGCTGTGATTGTCGCAAAAGGTGGCTCTACAAAGTATTGACTTTAGGGGGGTGAATGGTTAGGCACATTGACTCTTTCTGTTATTTTGGCCTATTTGTTGTTTGCTTCACAATAAAAAAAAAACATCTTCAAAGTTGTGGGCATGTTCTGTAAATTAAATGATGCAAATCCTCAAACAACCCATGTTAATTCCAGGTTGTGAGGCAACAAAACACGAAAAATGCCAAGGCGGGGGGGGGGAGGGAATACTTTTGGAAGGCACTTTATATGTAACATGCTCTGTGGGATGGGATGTGTGAGAGAGCCCAATATGGCAGCTCTTTAGAGCAAGCAGAGTAAAATCAAAAAAATCTAAAAAATGTAAAAACTTTAATTATTCTAGACTTGTTTTGGACATAACTAATTTTATTACTAAAGAGTCACTATAAGAGGACATTTATGTCAAAGTTTATTGTGTGCTCCTTTTTAGTGATTTGGGGACAAAACTTGCAACTATGCAAGTAAAACAATTGTGAAAATTCACAATTATAAGAGTGAATACCATTTAAGAAATGTATGCAAGGGTCAAAAGGTGGAAATTAAAATTTGAACCTGGGGTCTTAGCCTAGAAGAGGTGAGAGTCACAACTAGTTCTAAGGCCACTAGCAGAGGATGGAGGTCAAAATGATTAATTCAGTCAGGCAGATCAGAATCACATATATAGTTGTGGATCTTTGCGCTGTTCATAATGTTTGCGATATTGGTAATGCAGTTGCGTCCCTCGCAAATCGAGGGACACAACCGCAAGCCTTGCCAGTGGCACAGTCGAACTGTGAGCATCCCAAAGCAAGGTTTGCCAGCGGCGCAGTACTCAGGCTGCAATGAGCGCTGAAGGTGCTCATTGCAGCCAGCGGCGCAATATTTAGGCTGCAATGAGTGCCAAGGGCGCTCATTGCAGCCAGCGGCGCAGTTCAGTACTTAGGCTGCAATGAGTGCCAAAGGCCAAATGCGCTCATTGCAGCCAGCAGCCAGTACTTAGGCTGCAATGAGCGCTGGAGGCAAATGGAGGAAAAAGTATTACGGCCTCCAAATAGGACCTGCAAAGGGTTCACAGACAATTTCTCAACACTGTAAAAGACAATATAAACACACAAGTGGACTTTAAAATATGGGGAAAACATGGAAAGGCATTACAATTCATTGCACAATAATCCAATAAAAAATAGGCATTAAAAAAATATTTGATTTCATCATATGTTGGAATGGTCATGCATATATATATGGAATATATATATGATTGCATATACATCTCGCTCATCAAATCTACATTGGGAAAACAAATAAAGGCCAAATTACACCACCACATCACATAGATCAAGTACCAGGGGAACATTTTTTTATTTGTTGTTCAGTCCTTCAGTTGTATCCTAATCGCTGTGACCCTATGGACTGCAGCAAATTTAGCTAGCTCACTGCCTGTGCTGTTCCACAATTGTTGCATGCCAAAGATACTGGAGTGGTTTGCCAGTTCCTTCTCTAGTGGACTATGATTTGTCTGACCTCTCTGCTATCACCTGCCCACCAACACTGGCCCTACATGGTATAGCTCCCAGCTTCATTCAGGTGCACAAGCCCCGTCCCCACCACCACCACTTAGCAATCCATATGGGGATAAGGGGAACATAAACCACACTAATCTAATCAAACACATCAGGAGGGGCCGCAAAACACATGGAGGCTGTGCAGAGGCATGTGGATCAACAGCCAACTCACCTCCATCAAGGGTAATCTCCGCTATACCCATCCTGGAAAGTCCCACGCCATTGCTGGTGGCCATGTGCTAAGATGTATACCCATTCCTATTTGGTTAGAACGGTATAACAAAGCTTTATTTCATACACAGAGCACAATCAGAAATGGTCAAGACTGTGCATTAATATCATGGGTGTGTGTGGGGCGGATCCCTGGAGAGCAAGAGGCTTGTGGCCAAAAGGGGATACCTAAAGGGGGTAATGTCATAGTCTAGAATAAGCATGATGCATAGCACCTACCAGGCTCACATGTGGTCACTACACCACTGCAACCGGAATCTGATGAAAAAAAGGATCATCACAAATCACTCCATTTAATTGAAGAAACCATTAATGGGCATAGCACTTACATCCTGTCAGATCTGCTCAATGAAACAGATTATTCAACCTCTGGACTGTGTAATCCAGTCCAGTTTCACACATACAGTGTGGTGACAAAACAAAAATCGGAAAAAGGGTGCTCAACTAAAAAATGGAGGAGGAGGATAAAAAAAACTAATCAACATGCATGTACAGTACAGTGCTAAATACTGTAACTGTAACAATATACCAACTCACCTGATTCCTATCTGCAAGCATTACTAACTATAAGCTAGGTCTCTGGATATTAAGCAATATGGGAAAATACCCATTAATACGGAGAGGACACAAAGGTCAGCAGCCAAATTCACTGTTACTTACATCAGACCCAAGGATCTGTTCTCAGACCGATATTGAGGTCAGGATCACTTGATTCACTAGTGCGTATATTAATGCATTAACATGCCATTGTGAGACTCTGCAAGTCCACCGCCACAGCAGTATTAGTCTACATTTCCGCTAACAGCAATCATGTCTTAGATTTCTGTCTATATGAGAGCTTTAAGCTTGTGGGAGCTACATGTTAAGGGGGTGCTGTCATTGAAAAAATAGCTACCTGAGAGGCACTGGGCTCATACATTTCCTTCACAATGCTTGCAGATACAGGAGATGCCATCATGGACCTGAATTGTACCTAAAACAAAAAAAAGACAAAACCTACAAAATAAGGCCTTAAAAATCATAGGGACCCAGACCTCATTGATGCTGAAAGAGATAAAAGAGAAGTTATATGTCATTAGTATGATGAATAATACCTTGTTTTGTGTGCATTCCTAACTATCTGACTATCTTGGCTTGAACCTGGATGTTACTCCTAATTGCAACTCAGATTAGCTGTCATGAGCTAGATGTGACCTATTCTTTGGCTCTTGATCTTGACCGTTCTTGTCTGCTAACGCTATCTTGATACCGGCTGCAGTCTGTAACTGCATAGGCTGCAGTGGGCACACCAATACATGGACTCTCTATTGGTTGATTACTGTTGTTGTGCCCAGGAATGACAGTGATTTGTCAGCTTCCATCTATACCTTGTTAATTCCATGGAGCTGACATGTCAGTGTCCTTGTTGGTCATCATGTACAGTACATGTGTAGTTTGTGTGATGTACATGTGGTGGCATGTTGGTGTATGTGATATTCACCTGTATGGAGGAACCTAGCTCTATATGTCTCTATGTGTGTTTTTTCAATTACATGTATTACAATTATGTGTAATCTGTAAATATGTGTAATCAAGGATTAAGTTTAAAATATTAAATAGTAGAAGGTAAATGAACAAAACCGCAAATTACTGCTCTGAAATATATATATATATATATGCATATGCTGTGTGGGGACCCTGCATATGCGAATAACGTGACGCGCATGTGACGTCATGTCATTAGCATATGCCGGGTCTCGACACAGCAGGAAGACACGCAGAGGAGCGTAGGAGCAGCTGATGGAAGGTAAGAGAAGGGAAAGGGAGAGGGGTAGGTAATTAGAGAGGGGTAAAGTGATGAGGAGGGGGATTGAGGATGAGGAGGGGGGTTGATGAGGGGGTTGAGGAGAGAGGATGAGGAGGGGGGTTCAGGAGGGGGGATGAGGAGGATGATAAGGGAGGGGGAGGGAAAGAGACATGAGGGAAAGGGGGCGAAAAAGAAACAGGGGTGGGAGAGAGGGGGGAGACCCAGGTGAGGAAGAGGGGGGGGAGACACGGGGGGAAAGAGACACAGGGTGACTCTAGTATAAGCCGAGGGGGGCTTTTTCAGCCTTTAAAAAAGGGCTGAAAAACTCGGCTTATACTTGAGTATATACAGTATATATATCTCAATGTAAACATAAATTAACAATCTGGTGCAACTGAATCAATACAGTCCCAACACTATGGTGTTTATAAGAAAACCTATTAATTAATAAGAAAGGGATATAACACCCTCATTCATCATAAGGTGTCATATGATGTGCAAAAATGAATATCAGATTATCACTATTAAATTAATCAAAATATAATGCATTGAAATAATTGGTGAAGTGACTTTAACTATTAACAATACAAATAAGAATATACTAATTCATACAGATACATTCATATAGCAATTCTATAACAAAAAATAACAGATCATCATGTTTATGTACATATAGTGAAATGAAATCAAAACTAATAAAAAGCTACACAAATCCCCATATCACATAGAGCCTGCTCTATGATCAGTACATGATTATTATTATTTTTTGCGTTGTTCAGACGTTTATAACTCTCCATGATCTCAGGACATCTTTATGTCCATGGTCATGCTGATCCACTTGGTATTCATGGCAGAGATACTGGAGTAGGTTGCCAGTTCCTAAGGTTGTTGTGACTTCTTGGTTCCCTTACTTGGAATGGAACCAGGTTGCAGTGATGAAAGAACCAAATCCTAACCACTCGACAACCAGGGAACCCATGATACATAAATATATGATTAGCCAGCATTAAATCCTATACTTAAAGCCTACACACTGTTGTTGCAGTAACGGAGTCTGCTGCAAGCTCCCTAATACTTGGCCAAAAATGCCTAAACTCAACACTCAAATAAAACCTATCATAGGCATGTGTGGTTCTTTCCCTGTCTATATTTAAAAAACACTCTCTTGAAGCACAACACTTGAATATAGGCAAAATGCTATTAGAACATAAAAAAAATCAGCCTCTAATTTACTACCTTTTATATGCAATTATGCTGCAGTTGAATCTACCATTTTGGTTTCTGCTAATATCAATTTCCTGAAGCTGGAGGGGACTTTAAATGCAGAAAGGAAAATGCTTTATATACTACTACCAGAATAATTGCATATACAAGTTAAAAAAGTTTTTTTTTTTTTTTTTTGGTTTTAGCTGCCTTAAAACATTTAGCTCTTTATCTAGCCAAAAGCAGATTAATATTTGTATTTCTAAAATAGTACAAGATGTTCACACACTATCACTTAATATGGCCTTATATTTATAGTTTTTAAAAAAAAAAAATTATTTTTTTATTGTTTTAACTTACAAAGACAAGTACAAATACATATAATTTTGGGCAATGAGTACATATCTTCCATGATCTATTATTGTAATGTGGTTTACACCTTATGTCAGTTACAAAATCACATAGTAATCATACGTGTTAATTTTCTATTAGTATATTATAGTTATACCTTACCACATGAAGATAGAGTAACCTCCTTGGAGGTCATCCAAGCCCGGGACTCCAGGCTTGAATGACCCCCAAGGCAGTAACCCATTCTCCAAGCCCGGCGGACTTGTTGCTGCAAATGACAGAATTGGCTAGCGATGATGTGCCAGCTAGCCAAAGTAATACATGTAATCCTCATGTTCCCCATTGTGTTCATCGTCATTTATAGTGCTGTACAGTGCTGTGTTGAATGTATATTTACCCCTAAAGAACTCCAAGCCCTTCCAGCTTGAATTCAAATCTCCCGCTGCGGCTCCTAAACAGGGAACGCGGCACACTAAAGGCTAACCCTCATTCCACGGGGGTACAGTAAGTACCCACGCAGCAACTAACATTAATATCCCATGCTGCGGGGTCCCCATCGGGACCCCCGGAGGGTCCCCACATTAACCCTTGCAGTGGGGGGTCACTCCAGGACCCCCATGACACAAAGTCAAAGCACTACACTAATAACCCTAAACATGCGCCATTAACCCTAACTAAACCCTATCAGCCCCAACTGTCCCCATTTAACCCTAACTGTGCATATGTAACCACACCCAGGCCTATGTAACCCCATCTAGCTTATCTAGCCCCATCTGGGCCTATCTAACACCTTCTAGGCCTATTTACCCCTTCTAGGCATACAAGCACTACACTACATTTACCACCCCCAATAAACTACTAAATCTAAGCTAACCCCCGTCTACCCTAACCTATTAACACCTACACTACCTACCTAACCACCTATTAAACCCCCCACCCCACTAATTACACAAAATAAAAAAAACTGTTACAAAAAATAAAAAAAGAACATTACACAAACCCCCACTCCAAAATTAAAAAAGAACATTACACAAACCCCCCACTACAAAAAAAAGAATTACGCACCTGCAAAGAAAACACATACACAAATATACATAACAGTACAAATATACCCCTAACTACAATACATTTACCCCTATCTATATTACATATCCCCCGGACTACAATGCATTACCCGATCTAAAAAAACATTACCCCCTATCTATAAAACATTACCCCCTATCTACAATACATTAAACCCTAACAATAATACATGTACCCCTAGCTACAATACATGTACCCCTATTTACATACATTTATCCCTATCTACATACATTTATACCTAACTAAAATACAGTTACGCCTATCTATAATACATTACCCCCTTTCTACTATGAAATTAGTACAAAATTAAACACTACATAACATTATAAACATTATAAATATTAAACTTTTATAAAAAATAAAAAAAAAGAACTAACAGAGCTCCTCCCTAGAGGAGCTCCCTGACGCTAATGTGGCTTCTAGCGCTGCTTTCAGTAGAAAAACTTAAATGGCGCCTTCTGATTGGTTGAAATGGCTGTCAATCAAATTTCAGCCAATCAGAAGATGTCAAGGTGAAAGCCAATCAGAATGGGATACTCCCCTACAGGGTTTATCCCATTGTGATTGGCTGAAGGCATCTGCGCCTTATGATTGGCTACTATCTGGTTGACAGTGACAACAGCCAATTAAAATTAGTGAGAGATCTGTTTTCTTTAATGCTATATTTGGAGACTGAAAGCGTAATTCTCAATCTGTTGTACTCTAGACAACTAGCAGTTTCTAATCCAAATATATTTCTCAATTGCTTAAAAGTAACAAATTCATTGTTCCTATATAAATTCCCTAGAGAAATAATTTTCCAATTGGCCCATTTCCCCAAAACGTTTAGTTTTAATTCATTGGCCACAAGTGTTAGTGGAATTGCTGAGCTCGGAAAGGGGGCTAAAGTTCACCTATTATTAAGTTTCCACCAAAAGTTCCAACATTTTTAAACTATTAACGCCCCTTCTTTAACCCGATTTGTTTGGCAGATCTTCATACCATAGTAAATAATTGAGGTTAAGATTTATCAATTGATGATGTTCTATTTGGGGCCAACCATAAAGCTTTAAGTTGTTATTCCAATTTATAACGTGTTCTGACATTATGGCATCATGGTAAATCTTCAAATTAGGATGGGCTACTCCTCCCCTGTTAAATCTTCTAGCGGTAATAGAGGACTTAATTCTTACTTGTTGGTTGTTATAGATAAATGTATCAATTATGTCCTGAATTTGTTTAATCCAGTATTTCAGAAAGAGAATAGGAATATTATGTAATATTGAGCTAAATATGGGCATAATAGACATTTTCACGGCCGCAATTATACCAAGCCATGATAGGTTGATTTTCCCCCCAGGAGAATAATAAATCTTTTATTTTAACGTGCAGTTTCTTTAAATTGTCCGCAATTCAAAAATGACGGGAATAAAATTGTAAGCCTGGCAATGCTGTTTGCCACACATTGCAAGGCTATGGCCCCTCTGAGCACCTTTCCTGCTTTGCAATGATCACCTTTGGCGCTCATCGCGAGCCCCACGATCACACATCTGCATTTTCCCTAGCAAAGGCATCAAAGGCTAATCTTCTCTTGGCACCATGATTCAGACCCTGTACATTTTGCAATATAAATTTAAAGACAAAGTCAAGTTCCCCTACCAGAAAATCCAAATCGATCTCCTGCATGTTACCTTCCATGTCTCTAACAAAAACATACAACAGAGAAACCACATAAAACAAATAACATCTAAAAAATAATAAATAATCCCAACCACAGGGGGTTTTCTATGTCCCATGCTTCTGGACTCTAATAATATACCAGAGATCCAAAAGCAGGAAAACGTCAAACAAATTTGTTTGAATACCCCAGATTTGGGTAACCCAAGAGCCTACTTGAACTATTTATATTTTAAAACCCGCTGCCTTGCTAGTTTTATTCGACTCCAATATAAAAGTCAAACTGAAAATCATTCTAGATCCTGGAACTCCTAGGGAGTAGCCATTTTACCTAGAGAGACTCCTGTAGCTGCCTTCTAGAAAATTATGTATGTCTACTGTAAGACATTTCCCTTCACCTATAACCGGGAAAGTCTAGCATAATAATACAATTCCCATGTGTCTATATGACCAAACAATCGTGTCAAATCTCCGTTCTCTAAGACCTATAGAGAATTCCCGATATAGGGTTCTCCGTCAGTGAGTAAATACAAAGAGCAGAGCATGAGTTTCACGAAAAAAATGCTATTAGAACATAAAAAAATCCAGCCTCTAATTTTATATGCAACTAGCGACTTGCCTGTCAAAAATGACAGCAACGAAAAATGAAGCTTGGCAATGCTGTTTGCCACACAATGGGAGCCTCTCCCCCTCTACCCATCACGGGCCTCACAATGATCGCCTTTGGCGCTCATTGCGAGCCTCCACCCTCTCTACCTCTCCCACCGTCTACTTTACTGACCTTGCAATGAGAGCCTTTGGCACTCACTGTGAGTCTCTCCCCCTGTCTACTACCTCCCTTGTGTCTCATTTCCCCCTTCTCTCCCTCCCCTGTGTCTCCTTTCCCCCTCCTCTCCCTCCCTTTTGTCTCCCCCCTCCCCTGTGTCTCTTTCCTTTCTGTGTCTCTTTCCCCCCTCTCCCTCCCATGCATCTCTTTCCCCCTCCCCTGTGTCTCTTTCCCCCCTCCCCTATGTCTCTTTCTCCCTCCCCTGTGTCTGTTAAGATGCTATTCAATTGATCAAGCCCACAAGTTACGGGCCAAAAGCCAAAACCATAAACCATGCAAACGTATGTAGCCTTTCAGAGCGTGAACAGGATCAATTAAGCAAGGTCATAACTCCTGATTTAGAAACAGCCAATAGAAATTTGGATCGTCATCATTACGTTAGTAAAACATGGAGGTTACATGTCAATCAATTAGCGATTAGACTTGCAAAACAGTAAAATCCAAAATTATAAAAATGAATGCCAATACTGTTCTAGTCCATGTAGGTTGGCCTGAGATGTATTAACTCACTGATTCTCAAACACAATTAAACCCCAAAATGAAACGTAAAAATAAAAATTTGATTTCAGATTTGCGAGCTTGAGACTGTTGTGCAATTAATTCTAATGTCTTTAATCTCTTTCCCCGTCATTTACAGTGCAGTATTGCTTTTTTATTTGCATTTACAGTGCTACGGACAGGGGTTAAAACCCTTGCATGCCCTATCTGGTACCCGTAGGATTTTCTTCTATATTTGCCATTTTACGGTTGTGAAAACATTTGCGGGGTTGGGGAATCTTAGCAATTGAATAGCGATTTGCGATTTTAGCACTCGTAACTCAAGCGAGCGGAAAAGATCAAAGTATTAGATGGGTTGTAAATGACGGTTGTAACAACAGCAGGGATTCCAAGCCTGTAACCTGTAGGCCATTTGCGGCTCTCAAAAAGACATCATTTGAACAGCAAATTTGTTTACGGGCTCCATTACGGGCTCCAGTAACTTACAATTGCTCAACTGAATGAGGCTCAAGTTGTCCAGCTACTGTTTGTGTTTATTCAATATGAGCAAAGTAAATGCCTGCCCTAGCTGCTACATGAGACGAGTGGCTGCATATGTAAGTATTGTTTCTGAAAATATAAAATAAGACAGGTTTTTGGAATATAATGCAGATCCTTTAAATCTAAATCCTGCAGCTCACATTGCTTCTTAGTCTTGGTAACCTTATAAACCAGCTTGCCTATTGCCTAATGATATGTTACAAGTATGCACGTCTCTTCAAGTTAAGGATCCTGAATATGACACAAAGATCTTTCCTCAAGGGTCTACTATGGCTACCAATTTAATACAAAAGAAAGATGCTTGTGTCAAACAGCTTCAGCATTCTTTCAAAGAACATGGCACTTACAAGTTGCACTGCATATAATGATTTGTGAGACCAGTGGTACAATTTCACAAATGTAATTTAAATATTTAGGTAAGAACAAGTGTGTTACCAATTGAATGATTATTAAAAAAGATATATTTTCTTACATTAAACTTCCACTGAAGTTTGCACATTTTACCGGTCAAACAATATATCTAATATCTGTAATCTTTTTTTCATGATTATTGGTAATATATACATGCTTTTTACCTCTGCAGGGCGTGCTGTACTGTTTTTCAGTCCAAAGCTGTATGAATTTTAAAAGACAAAATTTGCTTGTACCAACAGCACGCTACATGTTACTCTAGCCATCACTAATTGATTATTTAATCTAAATATTTATTTTATTTACAATTTCATTTATTAATTATATTCCGAGGAGCTTCTTATGTGTGAACAATATATTTTAAATATGTATACACATTTTTTTCATACAGGAATGCCCATTTAGTGCTTCATATGCGTTCCTACAGCTCTATATGACACAAGCTGGTTTATTTTATACAACTATCCTTAAAAACATGACAGTATATTAGTTAAGGCCAAGCCTTTACTAGCACTCTCCCCGGATTGCCCCTGATGAGCTGACTGCTCCGTTCTGCTGTAAGTCATTGTCAGTTTTAGGAAAACAATAGTCTGCAAGAGTCCATAGTCCAGTGTCCATAGGGTAGAAATGCTTCAATATGCTTCAATAGGACCAGTAATGACACCCAGCCCACACAATGTATAGTAGAGTGTCAACGCTGAATGCAGATAGCACCAGGGGTGACCACAGAGCATCAACTTCCCCCACGATTTCCAGAGGCAAAGGCAATAAAACAGTGTTTCCAAACACAACCAACAGATACAAGTTCTCAGGTCTTGGTCGCCTCCTGCACGTGGCCTGATTCTGGGTGGGCAGGGCAGATTTTTGTCACTATTCTCATCTACCCATTCCAGGGGAGTAAACAATCCTGGTGGTGAAACCAGCGCAAATCCCACAGCCCAGGCCAAGTGTCCCTCCTAGGCTATTAGGCCAGGAGCATAGCTGCTCACATCCAAACTATTTGCTTGGCCTTGGTTCTGCCAAGAGTCCTCTGCGCCAGGGAAATCAATACAGTCCAAGGGTGCCATTGCCAACCCACCCTCCAAAACCCAGGGCCAATGCACTCTATTGCCTCACTGTATGGGTAAAACACTCCCATGGGGTTCCCAGAAAAACAGTAATTCCAAAGGGGAAGGTAATTGCCAGATCTGGAAAAAGGCTCCAATCCTCTAGGTTGCATCTGGATCAGCATATCGCATCCCCCTCTCGCCGCCAGGGCATAGCACTCACCTCCTTCTGAGTGCATGGTCATTTTGATCCCTGGCAGAACCTCACTGCTCTCATCCAGATCTCCTTGGGCCATCAATTTGACAGACATTCTCTGTCTTCCCCACTGCTTTGTCCATAGCAATAGTGTCCTCATAAACTGGATAGGGCTGTGCCCCGTGGTCTGCCGTGCTCACAGGGCTGCTTGCTGAGCCTGTCCCTGGAACTGTGGCTGGCTCAGTGACTTTGGCTATCAGCTGGAGCTCCATCAATGGTTCACAGTCCACCTCCAGGGCACTGTGAGCATAACTAATCCCAACCAGACTCTCTGAACCTGGACAATCATCGAATAAGCTGTAGGCTTCAAGTGCCTTGCATTGCCAAGCTGCGTCTTCCTCACCCTCATGTTATTGGTCGGGCTCCTCAAAGTACTTGAGCCAGGTCCCACCCGGGCCCAACTCTTCACTGTTTGCTCCAAGCCTGCAGGAGCTCTCTGCCTCCACTGGGGATAGAAGCTCCACGTCAACAGGAACTGGGGTATAGCAGTTATGTACCCCTCTCTAATGCTCCAGGACGTCCCAAATAATTATTTCCAGCAGGGGCACCAACTTATCCCTCTTTATATAAGGAGACAACTTAGCCCTCCACTTCTGGAACCTCCAGTACACCTCGTCTTCCCCAGCTGCGGATAACCTGGGGCCAGAGACTAGGGCTGGGAGGACTGCACCTCTGCAGTGCTCATTCTCTGCTCTTATGTCTTTGATGTCTTTTGAGCTAAACACTATTTATATATTTTTTCATACTTTTGTCCTCCCAAGGATTAGCAAATTCATTTTGCCATATGAGGGAAGACTGTAGGAACTTATGAATATACTAGCTAGTAGCTCATTTAAAGGAATCATCCATTCCATACCCTATAGTTCCTATATATATTTTTTCTACTATTATTACCATTGTTTAGGTGTTAGGCACCAAGGAACTTTTTTACAGTGATATACTTTACCATCCTTGCAGTCGGCTCTCACACCAAGATCCCACCACTGCCACCAGTTTGTGAAGATCCCAGATAAGGGCACTATTTAACTCCAACACCTCAGACAGTGGTGTGGTGAATCGGAGAGCGCTAAGTCAGGATTTTTAAAGGCTAAATGGGATTTGGCAGTCAAAAACTGTGATATTGGAAGGTTTATTGATAAGAAGGGTATTAGAGCACATCAGCGCTAAGGTGAGTAGGGTTAAACGGGTTTTTATTGTACCATTATTTCAGACATGCATAAACAAGCATTGTTTATTTCTGCCTCATATTAATAAGCAACCTGGTCTATTTCATTATGATTATTATTTTTTATTTTTTATTACCGTTTATAAAAAATACAAACAAAAAGAGAAAAACAAACAATGATAAATAACCAGTATTACAGTCTCATAAATAACAGACATAAATGACACAACAAATAATAATACATACATATTTTAACCTGATTAGTTGTACGAGAGATAAGTTGACATCTGAGAACCTACACTAGCCACAGAAGAGGGAGGAATTAATCTATAACTAAGTGCATTGTAGCATATATTCATCCCACAATTTCCATTTGCTTCTATCAGAGCTTTTTAGAAATAGTGATTGATCTATAGACTAGTCCATTTCATTATTAGAGTTGGTACATCAAGATTTATTTCTTAGACCTACATCAAGGGAGAAATATACACCTGAGGGACCCCTAGGCAAAGGCTCCAGATGTTATAGTGCTTGTTTGTGTGTTTAATTATGTTGCTGACAAAAACTCGCAAAGTAAAGTGAAAACATTGCAATCCAAAGAGAGGACAAAGTCTGTGTAAATACAGAGACAAGAGGAAGCATCATTTTCCACATCTTTCTTTTTTTTCCTACAAAAAATGACATGGAGGATGTAGAAACATACCTCCTGACCTATGAGAAAATTGCCACTAAGGAAGCTTGGCCTCACCATCACTGGGGCAAAGTCCTTGCCCCTTACTTATGTGGTGAAGTTTAGAAAGCCTTTGCTGTTCTGGATTACAGGCAACAAATTATGAAGACCTGAAAGAAAAAATCCTTAACAGAGTTGGAGTTACCAGCGGTAACAGAGTGCAAAGATTTCACTCATGAAAGTTTTTGGACAGGAAGAACATGTAGTGTTGTTACAAAGAAGAGTTATTGGGCATAAAGAAGCTTCCATATTCAAGACAGTGACCTTCTTGTCTTCTGGAAAAAAATAGACATGGAGTGCTTATCTCTACCCAAGGTACATGCTTATCTACCCAAGCTTAAAATGACATTTTCCTGTTGAGGAATTCAGAAAGAAACCTGATGCAGAAGATAATGACCCATTTGGTAGAGAAAGTTTGGGAAGCCAACAAGCTTAGCACTAAAAATGATAGAGACGTATGGAGCAGCAAAAGGGATGGCTGGTGCAGCAAAAGAGGCAGCTGGAGCAGCTAGGCGCTTTTGCTCCGGAACAAAATGATGATATAAAAGTAACTGATATTGTGAGCAAAGGACAAAGGGTAAAGGTCAAGATGTTGTTAATCACTAGGTGCAAAACAAGCCTCTGTATGAAGAATGTTGATCAAGTTACTAGGGACGTTTTGAACCTAAACCCAATGCAGAAACATTATGGGTAAGAGCATTAAGAAACCCAGACAGACCCAACCTCCTGTCCCTGGTGAATACTCCAAAGGAAGAGAATGATACTTTAGAAATAAATGCCTGACAAAGATCTCAGACCCAGAGAAATGGGAGATCAAACAGTTGACTGCAGCCAGTGGTCTTGAGTTGGAGGATACTGAAATCCTTCCTACAGTGAATGAGGAGGAACATGAGAATTTGGAGTTAGTGAACATGCAACCACCATCCCTGAGAGGACATATTAAGCATGTATGGACAGGTCTTATTAAAATTGTGAAGTATCAAGACCACTCCCTGTCTCAGGCAGCCATAATACAGAGTGCTCAGGACAAGGAAAGGTAAAGGGGGGGGACAAGTACAGCAAGAAATAAAGATGGACCCTATCCCAATAGGATTGAAGCAGCCAGAAAATTAAGACAGGCAAATAGCTACTAAAATGAGGGGTGTCAGTATGATGCCATATTATTCCTGAATGGAGGAAAAAGTATGGGTTTAGGGGTAACAAGGTGTCTTACTGGAATACAACACATATGTCTATTCTGGAGCATATGAATAGTCCTCCCATGTATAAGCTGAATGAGAAAGTTGTGTAGAATCTGCTGCACAATGGCAAACAGGAGGAGTGAGATCTCCTCACTAATCGTTTATCTCAGAGAGAAAGAGATCCCCAGTCCTGCTTCTCAGCTACAAGAGATAGAAGAATCCTTGTAGAGGGAGGATGCTATTATAGAGAAAAAGCTGTTACATACTCCACACGAAAAGAGGGTAGCTGATCTCTCTGATATGTACAGATAGTACAGTTGGCTTTCAGAGGGATGCTGGTCCAGAAGAGACTGAGACTGACCTCCAGGGCATGTGTACACAAGGTGCTGGTATGAATGCAGAACAATGTCTACAGAAGCTCATATGAGAAACAAAGAGCAGGAAGTTTTACAGGAGAGATAGGAGGAGGAAGAAAGTATGGATGAGCAGCCAGAGTTATTCAGGGAGGACCTTGTGAACAAAACAGAGAATATTTATTAGCTGGATATGCAGCAAGAGATCCAAAGCAAGCAGTGAAGTGAATTTGCAAAAAGTTAACAAGGAGAAGATGCAGCTGAACAAAGGAAAGAAAAATTAAAAGCTGGAAGTCTTGGAGTCACAACATGTAGAAAAACAGAATAAAGAGGAAAAAAGTAGGTGAAAGCTGAGATTGCTGAAATTACAAGGTTTTTTTTAGAAATCCAAAATTCAAATGGCTCGTATGCTGAGTGCTAGCCTATGTGTTGAGTTTTAAGTCTGAAGCCGCTGAACAGCTGGAGACATTCCAGAAAAACTAAAATTATGAGAGATACTTTCCAGCAGAGATAAAGACCTTGCAGGATTGGAAGCAGAGTGGTACCAAAGATGCCTGTTGTGAACAGCGAGACATAGGAGGTGCTGATCCTAGAAGAGCAACTGAGTGATGTGAAAGTGTAGGTGAAGGATAAATAAGTTGAACCTAATAAGATGGAGGGTGCCCTCGGCAGTGTGAGGCATGAGCTGGTGGAGCTGTAAGTAGAGAGTGAGAGCAGAAATGTTAACGTACAAGTTAAGGCCCAGAAGCTTCAAAGGTCATGATCACTAGTATATCACAGGAGTTACAGAAGAAACCCTCTGACCAGAATGCTCTAGCCCAAAGCTTCACAGAGTCTCAGGGAGATGAGCCTGGGACATCCCTGAAATTGTCATGAAGCAGAACCCTGATTACTCAATTGAGAATGGACATTTGGTAAAGTTACAGATGGTCCAGGAGGAGAGGTGTAAGATTATGGCTCTGTCTGAGCAAAATACTGACAACAGAAGCTCTTCTCAAGACTATCAGCAGCAGCTGGATGTTTGTCATAAAGAGAAGAATGTTGTGTCTAAATTGGCATGCTTGATTAAATTCTTCTGAATTAGGGAAGTTTAAACCACTCAAATCTTTATTTTGTTGTCATTTTAATAATGAAGTACAGTACAATGATCCTTATTATTGCAGATAAAATATTGCAATTTTATTTTATTAATATGATTAATGTCAGATTTATTTTTAAGGCCAATGGAAGTTCAGATTTAAGAAGGTATTTTCCCTATGAATATTTCAATATTTAGATTCAGTAGCACTGAGTAAGCACTTTAAGTAAGTATAAACTCTGCCTTGTATTAATGCCAATATCAATATGTAAGTAAGACTACTGAGTTAGTTAAAAGGACATTGATCTGTGAAAACATAAGTTAAAAGACCAATGCATTTCTATATTTACAATTTTCTCTTTTGAAGAGCTGATAACAGGCAAAATAGTTTAAAAATATAAAATAAATGTAGCTTTTAAAGGACGACTGAAGTTTAAAAAAGACACTTGTTTGCAAAGTATTTACCATTTCAGCCAATCAGAATTTGCAAAAAAATAGTATATAAGACTGGGAGTGTTCCAAAAAAATTAGTTGGATTGAAAGCTCCTTCGGAGGAGACTCCTACAGTATAAGGGTTAATATTCAGTGCCATGGGGGTCCATAGAGATCCTTGTAGTATAGGGGTTAATTTAGTGTTTCACAGGGGTCATTGAGAACCCCAGTGATCATGGCTTAGTATATACCATGGGGGTCCATTGAGATCTTAACAGTATAGGGGTGAATATCAAGTGCAATATGGGTCCATAAATACATTTTTGGGGTTAATATTGATGCTAATTCCAAGAGGACCCCAATGATCATAGCTTAGCAGATACCATGGGTGTCCATTGAGACCTCCATGTTATATGAGTTAATATTAGGTGCCATAAGGACCCAAGAGGTATAGGGGTTAATTATGTGTGCCATGGGGATACACGAGAACCTACATTGTCATAGTTTAGTAATCCGTCAGGGTCCATTATGCCAAGCTAAAATGCCAGATAACTCTGGAAAGTGTAACAAGTATTGACGATTTTTCTGGAGTTCTACCAACTCTAGGCTGTTCATGAAAACATTTTGTGAGCACTCACTATAATGTATTATGGGCTTCACATACAGAGTGTAAATAAATATGATGAGTTGCATTGAAACAGCTTGTGGAAAATGTATTCTCTTAGGAATTAGTGCGTTTTCTTAATACTGTTGATATTTTGTATGTAGTCATCTAGATGACATAAAGCTAAAAATGTAGTAAAGGAGATTCTGTGCATTGGCTTGCTTGTTTAAGGGTTATGGACTGACCATTCACTAATTTATGCGTTCAAATATATGTATGTCAAATAAGCCAACAGTCTACAAGGGTGGAATTTGCCTCTGACACAGAAATTTTTACTGAGTATAAAACTTAAGCAGGAATGTGTTAGTACCTGCTCTGATCAAAAAAGGTGTTAATTGTTCTCAATTGTTATGCCCTTGAATATTTAGGTTTTCTATCTATCTATATTTCCTACAGCCATTACTATCCAATTTCTTTCTTTTTAATGCACTGTTTCCCTTTTCTCCCCAAAATACTTTATAACTAGCTATTTCATTATTTTTATATTCAAATAATCTGTGTTTTTTTAAGTTCTGTGAAAAAAAAAATTCAGTTGTTATTTGAAAAGTAGTAACTGGAGCCTTTTTTAAGCCCCACAGGGGAGTCCACAACTGGACAGCCTACAGCAGCACAATTACTGCCTCCAATGCATCTGTGCAAAGATTAAGATTAAAAGGGGTTAAAAGATTTAAGAGACAGAATCACAACCCAGCATCTCTCCTAACTTAATAAACAACAACAAGTTGTGAGAAGCATGTCACAAATAAGCTGGCAAGACTTATACAGACAAGTTTCACTAGGATTGTAAATATGTTAAACAATTCAAAAAGCAAGATGCAATAACTCACTGAATTATGCAAGTCACCTACATGAGCCTGCTACCAGAAAAGCTCTAGCCCACCTAAACTCTCATGCTCAACTAAGCAAAATCCCTAGCCTGCTTCACCTACAGCACAGAGTCAGAAGACGGCAACCTCTATAGATCACACCCTCAGGACAAGGCGGCATCATGGCGGCTCGCAGCAGCACCAAACCCAAAAAGAATCAAGCGAGTAGAAACATCCAGGAGTTTTACAAAGCTCCAAACGATGCGTCATTATTCCCGCACAACTCAAACTCGCCGGTCAGAGAGGGAGAGCCGGAAGTAGCACATGCTCAGGTGCAACTAACAGACAAAAACATGGAAAAAATAAAACTGATGTTCCAAGAACTAATGACGACTGCTATCACTGACCTGAAAAGGGAGCTGCATGGCCTGGGACAAAGAACGCAGCTGTTAGAGGAGCAAACAGACCAGATAGTAGAAGCCCAGATGCATGACCAAGAGGTAATGGCGCAACACTCCACACAGATAAAAGAGCTGACTGACAAGGTTGAAGATCTTGAAAACCGCTCACGAAGACATAACATAAGACTGAGAAATGTCCCAAGCAGCATCTCAGACATACTGCAGTACTCAAAAGCGGTCATACTTGGGATCATTCCCACAAGCAGCGAAGCAGACTGGGCTATTGAAAGAGCGCATAGGGCCCTTGGCCCAACAAAAGCTAACAACCAACCTAAGGATATAATAATAAGGTTTGCCAAACAAAGCGCAAGAGACTTGATACTCACAGCAGCAAGAAGGCTCAAAGAAATCAAAGGCCCGGACAACTCATCTATACAAGTATACATGGACTTGGCTCCGGCCACACTGCAGAAAAGGAAGGAGATGAAACCCATGCTGGAGATATTGTCCAGCAACAAAATCCTCTACAAGTGGGGTTTTCCATTTTCACTAATTTTCCAGCGGGGCGGATCCACTTACAGAGTACACACAGTAGAAGAAGCTGAGACCCTCCTGAGAAAGCTAAATTTACTAGCAGAGGATAGAGACGCTGAAAGGAGAAGTCCAAGACCCAGACCCAGTCTTGCCAAGATGTGGCAAGTATCGGCCAAAAAAACAAAAACAGCAGACTTCAGTAGGGGGCCTCTCATGGAGCAAGCTCCAGGAGGAGGTCTGGACACCGCTCCGTCAGCCGACTGCGAGGATCCTGATGCTGATCATTGAGAGAGTATTGAACACTTTTTTTTCCCCATGAGCAGGTTGACCCGAAGAAATTGCAGCAAATAGCTAAAATGTTTAAGTTATGTTAGAGACAGATAGATTGTTATATATAGAAATGCAGATCTAGCTGTAGCGGAGCTCTTGAGGTGACTTAAATGATTTGGAGGGATGAAGATTAAGGGGAGTTTTGAGCCCTTAACAACTCCCCAGGTAGAACCCCCAGGAGGGAGTCCTCTCCCTAAGAGGTCAAACCCAGTAATGGGAGCAATAGCTACTGGCCTCAAGGTATGGAAACAGGTAGGGAGACAGGGAAACTACCAAATTGTTAGGACATGTTTTAACCAGTTTATTGAAATGTTGAATCTAAGCTTCTGTATCTCTTTTGCTTTTCTTCTTAGTCTATCCAGTTTACAGGTGGTCTCGGCGCTCAAGACACCCAAGGGAGGTTCCCGGTGCAGGTCACGGTCCTTCAGCATTCCACATCCAGGTAACCTAACCGCCACACACTCCCCACTGAGAACATATAAAGCTAACTACACAAAAAACCAATGGCTGATGTAGAGCACACCTTTTTAACACACAATGTAAGGGGCTTCAACTCTCAATTTAAAAGACGCAAAGCTTTCCTGTTCTATAAAAGATTCCATCCATCTGTCATATTTATGCAAGAGACCCATTTCGCCCAGGGCAAAGTACCCACCTACCTACACAAGGAATTCCCAGTATTCTACACTTGCAACCAGAAAAGCAAAAAAGCAGGCTTAGCTACATTAATACACCGTGATTTCCCATTTGTAGTCGAAAAACAAACCAAAGACAAAGAGGGTAATTTTCTAATTTTAACAGGAACCATCCTAAACCTCAGAATCTCATTGGTTAATATCTATGCCCCTACCACAGCGCCCACCAGAGCCCTCACTAAATTACTAAGTACCTTGAAGCAAAAAGACTGGGGCAGAATCATACTAGGAGGTGACATTAACCTTACGCTCGAGCCTTCTGTAGACAGATCAAGAGCAACCCATCCCACGCGCAACTTGAAACAGCTCAAAACAATTCACACACAAATGAGGGAGCTAGAGTTGATTGATGCCTGGAGAGGACTACACCCCTCGGAAAAGGAGTATTCTTATTACTCCCCAACTCACAATTCCTATTCCAGAATAGATGTTCTCCTAACTCATACCTCGCTATTTAACCACACAGTGGATGCCCAGATCCACCCTTGCCCTTGGTCTGACCACGTGGTAGTTAGCATCAAAATTCAACTGGGACTTAGTCTCACAACCCCTGGGAAGTGGAGCTTAAACGAGGCACTCCTATCCAATCCCGGATCGCTAGCTCAAATAGAACATGACATTCAAGATTACTTCACGTTAAACATGGTCCCCGAGGCAAATATAGGGTGGGTCTGGGTAGCGCACAAAGCATACATTAGAGGCACCATAATTAAAATGGCAGCTGCCAGAAAGAAACAATGCATTCAAAAAGAAAATGACTTATTTAAAAAACTGCAGTACTTGGAAAAAGCAATTCAGGCCAAAGCTCCTGGGGTCTCTAGAACCCAGCTAGACAACGCTAGACTAGAACTAGATTCTGTACTAGCCGCTAAAACTGAACAGGCCCTTAGGAAAACTAGGCATAAGTTTTACGCCCAGGGTAACAAGCCCTCCCCTATGCTTGCACGCAGACTCAACCTAAAGAAAAACTTAACTCATATCACCAAAATTAAAACGGAAAGTGGAGAAATTACAATGAACCAATCGGAAATAAAAAAGACATTCCATAAGTGCTACCAAGAAATCTACTCGGCAAAAACAAAAGCCAATAACTTCACAGTGCAGGAATTCCTTAACAGCCTAGACATTCCCAAAATCTCGGAGGGGGAATTAGACTCCCTAAATGCAGAGATAACCCTGTCCGAAGTTATTGACACTATAAAAACGCTTAAAGCAGGAAAAGCCCCTGGCCCGGATGGCTACTCAAACTTATATTATAAAAGCCTTGCAAGACACCTTGCCCCACACCTAAGCAAATTATTTAATGAGATGCTATTAGGAGAGCCAATGCCAGCCGAGCTAAACCAGGCAGATGTAGTCTTTATCCCTAAACCAGGAAAGGATACTTTAAATCCAAGGAACTATAGGCCAATATCCCTGTTAAACGGGGACATTAAAATCCTATCTAAGCTAATTGCAGCAAGGGTAGCCAAATTCCTCCCCAAACTAATACACAAAGACCAAGTGGGCTTTGTGCCGTACAGACAAGCTGGGGATAACATACAACGTATTCTAAATGTCTCCCACATAGCTAAAAAGGCGAATATACCTCTCAGTCTAGTAGCCTTAGATCTAGAAAAGGCATTCGACTCCGTTGAATGGCCTTATTTACATGCGGTTCTAGATAAATTCGGCATCAGAGGCAAATTTACAAATCTAGTAAATACATTATACAAAGCACCGACGGCAAGCCTTAGGCTTCCAGGGGCTAATAGAGATCTTATAAACATCCAGAGAGGTACGAGGCAGGGATGCCCCCTGTCCCCGCTACTATTCGCTCTAGCCATCGAACCTCTCGCTCAGGCCATTAGGACATGCCCCACCATACAGGGTATTGAGGTGGGATGTCAACAAATGAAATGCAGTTTGTTCGCAGATGACATCTTGTGCACGCTTACAAAACCGGTAACCTCAATAGCAGCCCTTATGGACTTAATGTCCCAGTTTGGGAACTTGTCAGGCCTCAAAGTTAACGCAGATAAATCTGAAATAATATGCATGAGAGTGCCCTCAGACCAGGTACAAGCCCCAAAAGAGGGACACTCGTTCTCATGGCCAAAGGGAAGTATCAAATATCTAGGAGTTAACCTCACACCAGAGCTGTCAGCTTTATACAAAGAAAATGATATCCCCCTTTACAAAAAATTACAAACAGATCTACTTAGGTGGAATAGATACAACCTGTCATGGACAGGAAGAATAAACGCTTTTAAAATGAACATGTTACCCAAAATCTTATACTATTTTAGAACACTCCCGATTAGAATACATAGAGGAGATCTAGATGGCTTCCAAAAATTGGTATTCCGATTCATCTGACAACATAAACACCCGAGAATCAACAAGTCCCTAATGTATAGAGACAGAGAAGCAGGGGGTTTGGCGTGCCCAAATTTGATACACTACTTTAAAGCAGCCCAGATTTCTTTCCTACCACAAGCTCATTCCAGTGAACACCAACCAATGTGGGTATCCATAGAGAACTATCAAATGAAACCCTACAAATGGGATAATATCATTTGGTCCCCGACACTCCCCCCAATAGCAAAATCAGGCTACAATAATACAATGAATAAATTATCCCTGCAGGAGTGGAGAGGGGCGAACTCCAAGCGGCAGTTAACACACTCCCTTTCATCTCTCACGCCAGTCCTTTCGGGGTCCCAGATTATGAAGGAATTAGGGGGGTCTCAAAAGCGTGGTGGCTCTCGCGGAAACTAGACCTGCTAGGGGCATGGTTCCAAGACGGCAACCTTTTAACCTCTATACAATTCATAAATAAGTACAATCTACCAGACAGGGAGATATTTAACTATAACAAGATAGGCCACAGGGTCCAAGAACTGGTCAAATCTTCGGGTCCCCCACAGGACACCTGGTTTGCGAAAGTATGTGCGCAGAATCCCCTAGCCAGAGGCATAATTGGTACCCTTTACTCGCTTGCCAACAAGCCACTTAAAGACCAAAAGCCTAAACATGTCCTACAATGGGAACAGGAAATGGGAGTCGAATGGGACACCCAGAGATGGGGAAAAATACACAAGGCACTGACTAAAGGCTCCCTCTTCTTTAGCTATTTAGAAACAGCAACTAAAGTACTACACAGGGTATACATGACACCTGACAGGCTAAATAAGATAAATCCGCTTTCCCCTCCTGAGTGCTTTAGGAACTGCTCAGATAGAGGAACCTTTGGCCACATCTGGTGGGACTGCCCAAAAGTACAGGCCCTGTGGCGAAGGGTAACTGCAATGATCTCTGAGGTATTAGACAGGGAAATACACCCCTCTAGGGAGACATGCTTACTGGGAATGCCAGTACTGAACGTTAATAAGAACCATAACAAGTGGATACAAATGGTCATGCTGGCAACCAAAAGCCACATTGCAAATAATTGGAAATCACCCCATTTAGACGGCCAAGAGGTTATAAAAAAATTAAACCACATCATGATTTATGAAAAAATGACACATTCAATAAACAACTCCCTCTCCACTTTTAGTCAAATTTGGGACAGATGGGTGGAGTCGGACAAAGCTATTTTAATTTAACAAAAACTTGATTTAGAGTGGAAATTAGTACACTAGGAAGGGAAGGCGTAATTGGATGAGGCAGAGACTCCAGGCAGGGGTGATGGGTGTCTTGGGCAAGAAGAAAGAGGAAAAAAAAAAAAAAAGGCAAGGAAGATACAGGTAATAAGTTCATTGACTTGTTTATTCATTGTTTGTTCGATGTTATACTTCCCATATACTAGGTGAATAATGTAATTCTCGAGCTATGCAAAATTGAACATCTATATATATCTACATGGAAAGACAACTTCGCGAGGGGCCTCATTTGCTGGCCTTCGGCGCTCCATGCCAGCAACTGAGGCCCTTGCCCAGTGACCTCGCCAGCAACTGAGGCCCTCGCTTCGCGAGGGGCCTCAGTTGCTGGCATGGAGCGCCTTCGGCGCTCCATGCCAGCAACTGAGGCCCTTGCCCAGTGACCTCGCTACGCTCACAACTATATATGTGATCCCTTTTTAAAGTTAACTTTTAAATCCGCTGTCACCACCTCCTTTTGGAGAGAATTCCACAAATTAGCCTTTTCTTTCTTTAAGGTGGAATCTTTTTACTTCTAACCTCAAAAGATGTCAGTTGAAAAATTCTTGGCACAAAAATATTCCCTGACAAAGCCTTATATTGAGCCTGGATGTATTTATATCCCCTCTTAGATGCATTTTTTCTAGAGAAAATACGTTTAATTTGGTTAGTCTTTCTTCATAACATAGCCCCTCCATTCCCCTTATTAGTTTTGTTGCCCTTCTCTGTACTTTTTCCAGCTCTAAAATGTCCTTTTTATGAAGTGGTGCCCAAAATTGTAATCCATATTCCAAATGAGGGCTTTAATGCGAAAGTTAACCTATGGGGATTACTCAACCGTTAAATGCTATTTTCAAAGAGGATATTTGAAGAGGATGTTTTGTGCATATCTTATCTGTGCCCAAGGGGTCTTCCCATTCCTCTAATTCTAATTCTTTTAAAAAGACAAAATGTCTGTCATCATTAAAGCAAAAATACAATACAATAGTTAGAAATAAAATACTTTAATAATTTATTTTAAAATGTGCAAGCATATTTTGTCCGTTATCAAGTCAGGTTTTTCAGAAGAGCAAATTATAAATATTTTACTGCAGTTAGTGGTCCTTTAAAGTTTGGATATGTTGTATCAAAAGAATGTACCTGTCTATACTGTTCAGTTGATTCAAATTGCACAGACAATTCAATAGCGATTTCATTGTTAAATTGCTGGAAACAGTTTAATACATATATTTTAAGGATCCACCAGTGCTTCAGTGGAATCAAACCATTTTGATTTCTGCTGGCTGTGCAGAAAAAGCGTGTATCTGCTTAATGAGAATGGCAGCCATTAGTTCAAATATCTCTCACCAGCCGGTGTCACCTTCTGTTTCTTCTGTTTCCTCTGCCTCACCCAATATACAGCCTTATTCAATTCGGGACAAGTAAACTACTTACAAATGTAATTTTGGCTGCAGGAACTTTTTTCAGTAATGTTACACATGTATTCAATGATCCACATACATAATATTACCACAACTCGTAAACCAATGTCTTGTTAGTAAAGTTACAAAGTTTAGGATTACGAGTATGGCTGTGTTCAGTAATATTATGTTCCTACAAACCTAATGATACCAATGATAATCCCTGGGGATTCCCTCCATCCATGCATGCTGATTACCCCTTCCCTGTTCAAACCAGATCCTTGTACCCCAGGCACCCCCTATCACCCACCTGCATGCCACCTAAAATGTAAACCCCATGCCACAGAGGTTCGTTAGTTTGAGTATTTTATTTTAGAGTGTCAGGATTCTTTATAGGAGAGGGTTTCCAGGCCCAGAAGATGAGGACAAGGACATATAATTATAAAAATAATGACAAATTTAAGTAAAATACTAAAACATTACAAATAAAAGCACAAATAAAGAACAACATGAAAAAAAATTGTGGTGGAGGAGCTCCTCCTAGGAGGAGCTCCGTTAGTTTGACTATTTTTTTAGATCAGCACAAAGTAGATTAGGAAAAGAGCTTCAGGCAAGAATGAAGATTATTAGAACTTCTACTATCAGTATGGATAATTTGTCTAATCCAGGGCAGAAGAGTGAGGACCAGGGTGTCGATGATCATCGCTGGATCATCTTTGGGATTGGTAAGTATTATTAAATGTAATTTTATTTCACAAGGTCAATGTTTTTATATTTTATTGTGCATTTTTATTCTATGTAATGTTTTATTATTTTACTGTAATTTTTGGATACATTTTTGTAATTGTATGTTTGTTAATTTTTGATAATTTAGTGTTTTTTGTTTTTTTTTGTAGTTTATTAAGGGGTAGTATTATTTAGTTAAGGGATTTTGACTAAGAGTGCCATGAGGGTCTTTAAGGACCCCCAAGCACTTCATGGATTAATGTTAGGTTACCATAGGTGTGCTTAGATCCCAGTGGTATCTTAGGGGTTAATATGGATGACATCAGACTTCTTTTAAGAACCCTTTGCTGCAGGGGTTAATTAGATTCCGTGGTGGTCCTTGTAGGATTTCCACAGCAAGGATTAGTTTATTAGATGCTACAGGGTCCTTTTCAATACCTCCCTGGCAGGGGTTAAGCTTTAAATGCAGCAGGAGTCCTACTAGGTTTACTCTAGGTGCCATGGGGCTCTGGTAGAGACCCTGTGGTAGGGATTAATATTTTAGATGCCATGGGGATCCTAATGGATCCCCATGGTTATTTACATTAGAGATCGGGGGTATCATGTTTGGGTGTGGAAGGGGGCGATGAGCAGGGAAAGGGAAAGTAAATGCAAAGGCATTTTTTTTTGCCAAAATCAGTACTATTACGGGTTGCGAGTAATAAGTACTTTTGAACTGAATAGCTTTTTTAGCAAAATAAACTCATAATATTACTGATGTGTGAAAATCAATTGGGAAGCAGGGGTAATATTGCGAGTAGGGGTTATTCTCAGGCATTGCAAGTAGCACACTCTCAATCATGCTGTGAGGGGTGACTAGAATAGCTATGGAAAGTTACTGAGCACTTTTTGCTTGCGTAACATCACAAAATGAGGAACTAAATAGGACTCATACATGCTTGAGCTAGAAATTTCTCAGTCTCGAAGCTGAAACCCAATCAAGAAGTGAGCATGAGCTGTTATTGAGGTTTGTGTAAAATATTTAAAGTCAGAGAGATAGAAAGAATAGTACGTTTGCGTTCACATTTGGATGTCTAAAAATAAGTAAATAAAAGACATATTTACAAAACAGTTATTGCACTGCACTCTGGGATATTGGGCAGAGACATGCAAACTAGTCCACAATGGATTTTCAGTCTTTAATCCAATACCATTGAATATATGTCTCCTTTTAGCATGTGCCTGTCATTATAATAGTTTCATGCATAGCCTAGGGTGGATTTACGCAAGTTATTTTCAAAATTCTGGATCAGGATGTGACTTTTTTTTATATAAAACCCAATAGTATAAAAAAAATAGTATATATACTAGCGACTTGCCCGTCAAAAATAACAGGGCAATAAAATTTGAAACCATGGGAATGGTGTTTGCCACACAATGTAAAGCTTTTTCTAGTCTGAGGACCTTTGGCGCTCATTGTGAGCCTCTCCTCTCGTGTACATTTGATTTTAATATTTTCTGGTGGCTATTTTTTTTCTCGCTTCAGTGATTTTCGAGTGCTGAAACTCAGCGAAATCTACTTAAATTTGCGTTCCACCTCACTCCCAGACGTCCTGGCTGTTCCCCCATGCTGTGTGTGATGCTTTTGTTGTATTTTTTTTTGTGTGTGTGTTTTTTGTGTTTTTTGTTTTTTGTGGTTCAGCCGTTAACTTTGTATTTATCCTATCTCGTATTTTTTTTTTCCTGCGTATAATTTTTTCTAAGTCCTGCGTTCCTCAACTGCCTGCAGCCTAAGGCGATACCGTGTTTCATAAGTGTTTGGTGGCTAAGTCCTGTGTGTTTCAAAGTGTGATCATCTCACCTCTCTTCGTGAGGCTCGCAGGAGCGCCATTGGGGCTCCTTTCTGGCTAAGACGTTCGTGTTTCATTGCCTTCACTGCTCGCCTCGCAGGTAGTGCTGCAAGTTTTAGTGCCTTAACGGCTCGCTACCCGAGGCTTGCAGGCGATGAGCACCTTCGGCGCTCAGTGCCTAAGTGCTGCAAGTTAATGGCTCGCCTCGCTACACAAGGCTCACAGGCGATGAGTGCCTTTGGCGCTCATCGCCTAAGTGCTCAGAGTTAACAGCTCACCTCGCTATGTGAGGCTCGCCTAAGTCGTATGCTCCACGCAAAGTGTGACGACGTCTCGTAGTTTGACAACTATTATATGTGGCAGACTCTCTGTGACCCAATGGACCGCAGCACACTAGGCACATCTTGGGTCTGGTAGTGCTTATCTTCGCAGATAATGGAGTGGGTTGCCAGATCCTTCTCCAGTGGACTGCGATTTGTTAAACCTCTCTGCTATGAACTGCCCATCTTGCATTACCCTACATTCTATAGCTCACAGCTTCACTGAGGTACACAAGCCCATTCACCAAGTAAAGGTAGCGATCCAGAAGCTGCAATAAAGTATAATTGCATACAAAAGTTTAAAATGTAAACCTTTTTTGTTTTGTTTTCTAAAACATTTTATCGATTATCAAAATGTATTCAAAAGACTATAATAGAAAATAAATGACCACAGTGGTCCTTACAGATAAAAAAAAATGTGAAGCACTTAATGGTTTATTTTAATACATATGTATAAACTGTATATTCTGTGTAGCTGTATATTCTACACCTCAAACAAGATTCTTTTCTTGCATTACTTTCCTTTTTTAACATGCTTCCTTGGACTGAAAATTTATTGTAATCTAGTAGAAAAGTATAGAGGAAACTGTCAGAATCTTCAGTGATGTGACTGAAAAGCACTGGCCTATTTCTGGCCATTCCCTGTCTAGCACTCTGGGAAACCAGCAATTCAAGGCTTAAGGGGCCTCTATATTTCATGCAATGGTGACAGTTTCTATGGACCTAAAGTAAACATAAGTACTGAAACAAATAAAGGAAGAAACATGATTTTGACAAGCAGGTGTATAGTTTAGTGTTAAGAAAACATCATGTTTCGGATAGTAATTTTCAGCTTGAATATCAGAATACAGTGTTAGCTGTGTGCTATTTGTCTTTTCCCATTGCATTGTAGGACAGAATTGTTATTTCATATGATCACAGCAATTCTCTACCAATGCACTGAAATAACTGATGTGAGATGTAATCCCACCTTGTGTTACAGTTTAAAAGGCACACAAAACTATAACATTTTCTATAATTGCACTTAAAGTTATGGTTTTAAAGATAACAAATGAGTGGCTTGAAGTCTGATAAATATGCACTTACTAGTAATTTGCCCCACGGTATCATAAAATGTTATCTTTAATTGTCTATGCTGTCTCTCTCTCTCTGTCCTGTCTCCCTCTCCCTGTTCTCTCTCTCTGTCCTCTCTCTCACTGTCCTCTCTGTCCTGTGTCTCTCTCTTTCTCTGTAGGTTTCTTTCTCTGTCCTCTCTTTCACTGTTCTGTCTCTCTTGATCTCTGTCCTTCTTTCTCTCTCTCTCTCTCTCTCTCTCTCTGTATACTTTCTCTCTGTCATGCCTCTCTCTCTGTCCTGCCTCTCTCTCCTCTGTCCTGTCTCTCATTCCCAGCACATAAGGCTGCGGTGCTTCCCAGTGGTTATAGAGGTAGTTAGCAAAAAAATTATACTTCTGCGCATATGCACTTGCTGCGATGCCCCGAGTCTACAAACAATGATGCACCTAAGCACAAAACACCCTAGCAGTTATTATATTAGACTAGCTACTTGCCCGTCAAAAATTACTGGAGTCAAATTGTAAGGCAGGCAATGCTGTTTGCCCCACATTGCCCATGACGTGAATATGTGAATATGTTTTCCCCACCTCTCCCTCCCCTGTGTCCTTCCCCCTCCCCTGTGTCTCCTGCCACCGTGTCTTCTAAACTCCTCTCCCCTGTGTCTCCTACACTTGCCCTCTCTCCCCTGTGCCTCCTTTTCGAACTCTCCCTCACCTGTGCCTCTTTTTACCCTTCCCCTTCCCCCTCTCCCTCCCCTGTGTCTCCATTCCCCCCCTTTCCTTCCCGTGTCTCCTTTCCATCCCTCTCCCTCCCCTGTACCTCCTTTCCGCCATCTCCCTTCCCTATGTCTCCTTGTTCCCCATCTACATCCCCTGTTTCTCCTTTCCCCCATGTCTCCTTTCCCCCTCTCCCTTCCCTGTATCTCATTTTCTCCCCTCTCCCTCTCTCCTGTTCCTCCTTCCCCCTTGTCCCTTTCCCCCTTGTCTCCTTTCAAACTCTCCCTTTCCCCCCTTGTGTCTCCTTCTCCTCCTCTCCCTGACTTGTGTCTCCATTTCACCTCCTCTCCCTCTCTCTTGTCTCCTTTCCCTCTCTTCTCCCTGCTTTGTCTCCTTTACCTTTGTCTCCTTTCCCTCTCCTCTTTGACCCTTTTGTCCTTCCCCCCCTTTCCCTCCCTTGTCTCCCTTCCCCCTCCCTTTGCCTCCCTTGTTTCCTTTTCCTCCATTGTCTACTTTCCCCCCTTGTCTCCTTTCCCCCCTTGTCTCCTTCCCCCCTTCCGTTCCCTCCCTTGTCTCCGTTCCCTTCCTTGTCTCTTTTCCCCCCTCCCTTTCCCTCCCTTGTCTCCTTTCCCCCCCTTTCCCATGCCGTCTCTGATACCTGGATAGAATCTTGCCATTAGCGCCGCACTCACCTCCTCTGCTGTTCCCGTCCTCCAGCCGGAACTACTTTCTGAAAACAGGCTTGAAAGATCATGGTGTGAAAGTTATTGTTTGTTTATTTGTTTGATTTAAAAGCATACTGCCCATGTAACCATTATGCCAAAGAATGAGAATTGAGGACAGATGTGCTTCTGGGCTCACCCAAAGTGCCCGGAGGAATAGTGTGCACTAACACACACACAGCCATAATTTACATAGAATTCACCTAGAGTAGCAAAGGAGGAATGTATTGCTTGATCAGAGCTGCAAATTAAGTTACATGGAATACAAATTTAATGTTTTAAAAGTAATTGTGCTCACATTATTTTTAAAATATGCTAAATTCTATGGCCCTCATTCTATTATCGTCCGTAAATCGGCCGCAAAGCTGCGATTCCTTGCGGGGCTCCCGTTACCTTGCAATTCAATTATACGGCGCCGCAAGGATATCCCCTTACGGCCGGCCGTATATCTTGCAACTGGCCGTAAGCTCAGAAATCTTTAAAAGCAAAAATAAATTCAAGATGTCACTGTAAAGCTCTGTAAATGCTAGGGATCATAATGGGGGACATGAGGATTAATAGCCACCCCCTCTGAAGCTTGTACATTAGCCCAAATCCAAGATTACATTAACTGTTTATTTTCCGGCCGCAGCGTGGGCGGGTCTGAGGTGCTCAAAGCCCTCTGGACTTTTTACATGGATATTTGACATAAATTAAAAAATAAATTATTTACGGATTTGAGTGTAGGGGAATGTTGTGCTATGAATGCTAACACCTACAATCACTTTATAGTCTCCTCAGAGTGCAGAATGGCTTTATTATGTGCTTATTTGTGTGCCTGCGGGACCTTTTTGCTGCAAGTAAGCTGCGGCTCGGTTTTAGCCTTGCAGAGAGGGTTCCCGGAGCAATTGAATAGCAACCAGGATTTGCTTGCGGCCGAAACTCTTGCGGCCGTTTAAGATCAAAGGCTTTCCTCCGGCGCGTGCGGCCGCAAGGGATAACAAGGCGCCGGCTGCAAGCCGGCCGCAAGCCTGCCGGAGTCCCCAGCCGGAAGGGAATAGAATAGGCAAATAGCTTGGAGAACACTGAACATCAAGAACAAATTGAACAAATTCTGGGCGAGGAACTATCGGGTCACCTAGTGGCTGCTGCACGCCACTGCATGGACGGGACGAAACCGGAGCAATCCAAACCTATATGTAACCTAATCATTCCAGCCTACCCCTCTGCAGATTGTGTGAATCATGGTCTGCAATGGCCAACAATCACACACACTGCTAAAGACAATAAAACATAGCATCAAATTAGATAGCTTTTAAATCCTTTCTTGCTTTTTTAAATGTTCTAGTTGAAGGTGCAGAACCTTTTTATTGACTTCATTAGCCCTTTACATTTATGCCATCACTGTTACCAATTTATATAGCTGGATTATTTGGGATCAATCGTAGACAATTTGTCAGTATTAAGGTATCACTGAGCTGTGTCCTGTTTAAATCACTTGAACCCCTTATTATTACCAACATAACAGCGCATGCCACCCTCAGAGATTCCTAGTTTTCTTCTTGAGTCTCCTCAAGAGAACACATCCTGTTTTCTCCCCGCATCAGATATTATTAATGTATGTTTCCCACCACCTAGTATTTCCAAGTACACAAAAATCTTTAACTATTTTTTCTCTGTGCTTTCAGCTGCAGGATTAAACCCAGTGGTTAGATTTGTAGTGAACAATATATCTCACAAAGTGGTAGAGCTAGTGAATTGAGGGCTCTGGTGCAAAATAGTCTGAGGCCTCCTTCGCAGCTGTTCCCTGTATGTATTGTGGCAAGGCAACCGTCTCCCTTTGGGTCAATGCCCTATTTTCCGTCACTTCTGAAAGGCCTTTAAATGCTTTCCAAACTTTTAATGTTTCTTCGCCAGTGACAGAAAAACATAAGAAAATAAATTAAACAATAAATAAATAGGCCTAGCACTACCTGTAACTTCAGGACAGATTCTTGACTATACATATCCACTCCCAACTAAGGGCCCTATGCTAATCCCTGAAAAAGCAATTGTGAGTGCCATAACTGCAGAGTAAATTCTAGATAGCTATGCTGATCACCAATCCCTTAACCATTGCGAGCAAATTGCTATAGGTCACTGCTACCAGTGAACTTCACGACACAGACAAAAAGCAAGGCATGAATCTCCATTGAGTTTTGCACTGACAATAAATTATGAGTTATTCCCTGACACTTTGACACGAAAACCCTATGCTAATAGGATTTTACAGATTACTCGCAAATTAGGGCAGTGCCGAAATAAAAAAAAACAGAAGAAAAATTAACAGGTACCAGACACCACCCGCAAACCCTTGATGAGTCTCCCAGAATCATTTAAAGTGACATTATAGTACAAAATGATGATATTTCAACATTATTTGACACTTAACAATCCTATACCAACATGTGTAATTAAAAAATAGGATTTGTTGGTATTAAGCGAGTTTTATGAGATAAAATCCAGGGTAACAAACAACCCAGTACACAAAGGGGTTAATATACGTCTCAAAACCACGTTGCCTAGGAACAAACACTCTAATGCATTGTCTATGAATATATAATATTTTGACACAAAATAAACACATTTTTATTTATTGAACCTATAAATACAATTGTCATCTTTTTAATATCAAAATATATTAATAAATAAAAGGCAATTACTTTATTACTATATATATATATATATATATATATATATATATATATATATGTGTGTGTGTGTGTGTGTTCCCTTGCTGTAGCTAATCACGGGCAGTTGTTCCTGCACTTCCCACTCATTATAAGATTTATGACGTTCACATTTCCTATTCTCCCTTAGGGCCGTGTCATCCTTAAAGCTTCGTTTGGCTGCTCCCTGCACAGATATATGTCGCAGCAACAGAGCAGGATTTATGGATATGAGCTGAGTGCTGTAATCTGGGGGAGTGAATGATTTGATTTAGTGTAGAATTTAGGGGAAAAAAAAACTTCTGCAGACTTTTTACTTCATTCCCACTATGTTAGAGCACTAGATTAGCCATAGGGCTCTAAGCTGGGTAGGGACACACAATAAATAGCCCAATGAACAGTATATTTACAGTACTGGCCTCTCTCCTCTGAAGTCCAGGGATCCCTCTCAGTGGTCTTTGCTTGACAGCTTCCCCACTTTATTCTCTCTGGATCCTTGTCCCAGTTTGGTATTCACCGCCTGTGTCAACTTAGGCTCTTTTCTCAGAGGCTGTGCTTTTATTACTGATCCTCTTGCAGTCCCTAATTGGAGCCATATCCATTCCTCTGAGTGTGTCCCTCAAAGCTGTGGAATGCTCCAGTGTTATGAATTAATTCTTGTTTTGGTTGAAAAGATACATTCTGGAGATATTGTGCAGATTGAGACAGCACGTTATGATAAGTGACTGGATATGGTGAGAGAAAGAGAGTGGTGGGTGCACAGTAGTCCCAAGGCAGTGTAGCTGTGATGATGAAGTTGTCAACTGTAAGGGTGGTGTTTGGATCTGGGGAAGTGGTAATGGGTTGGAGAGCTTGGTCTTTGACATGTTTAATTTTAAAGTTGTTGGAGGTAATCCAGGAGGAAAAGTGGTGACATGAGTTAATAAGTAGTGAGATGGGTCAGTACAGGAAATGTAAAGTTGAGTATCATCAGCATAGAGAGGATATTTTAAGTAAAGAGAGTGTATTCGTTTGGAAAGGGAGGCAGTATAGGCTAAGAAAACCAAGAGCATTGAGGTACCCTAAATGTGTTTCACATTCAATAAACTACAAAAGGACCCCCATTGCAATGGGGTGAGTGGTTACTTATGCACTGTGGCTCAAAATAACCTAAATTAGATTTGGTTAAAGCATCACTGTAGTTAGAGGAAAAAATGCAAACCTTTGGTATGTAACAATATAACAACATTAACAGGTATGTAAGCATTACCAGCAAAGGCCCCTATGCTAATCCATGAAAAACCAATTACGAGTGTGTCATGCCCAGAGAAGTTACCCTGTTTTATTGTTATAGTTATGTATTGACCTATATCATGAGCATTGTGGATCAGGGATCATATCAATATATGTAATGCTGGTAGGGTGTGCCATCTGCAGTTCATTAGGACACATGCTCAGCTGAATCTGCTGTGCAGTGTGTGAGACTGACCAATCTGTAACCAATTCTCAGCAATGGTTGTAAACATACAGATGGTCCAAGTTAGGCTAGTACATGACACGTACATGCAGTATGTCAGAGTCTGTATCCGCATATGTTGCAGTGTGCACACCCATACATGTGCTCTCTTTTGGATGTCAAATCTTGATCTATTTGGCGACTGCTACTCAGAATCAGTTTTAACTGCAGGTATTGGACAGACATCTCATTGATAACAATTATAATAATGATATGTTTGCTTCATGGATGTCCATGGTTATTCCTGCCCATTAGAGATGTCGCGAATAGTTCGCAGGCGGACTTTTTTCGGCGAACATAGCATGTTCGCGTTCGCGGCGAACTGCGAACATATGCGAGATTCGACCCGCCCCCAATACTTTATCATTGAGCAAACTTTGACCCTGCATGTCACAGTCAGCAGACACATTCCAGCCAATCAGCAGCATACACTCCCTTCTACACCCTTCTACCTCATGGACAGCAGCCATTTTGGAATCATAAGTACCTTGCAGTCTTACTGAGAGGAGGGACAGTGTAGGTGATACTGCATCAATAGGGAAATAGGCTTGGTGCTGTGAGTCTGTGTGTACTGTCAGTGTGCTTGATGCTGTAGGTCTGTGTGCACTGCCAGTGTACTTGGTGCTATGGGTCTGTGTGTACTGTCAGTGTGCTTGGTGCTGTAGGTCTGTGTGCACTGTCAGTGTACTTGGTGCTATGGGTCTGTGTGTACTGTCAGTGTACTTGGTGCTGTAGTTCTGTGTGCACTGCCAGTGTACTTGGTGCTATGGGTCTGTGTGCACTGCCAGTGTGCTTGGTGCTTTAGGTCTGTGTGTACTGTCAGTGTACTTGGTGCTGTAGGTCTGTGTGTACTGTCAGTGTGCTTGGTGCTATAGGTCTGTGTGCACTGCCAGTGTACTTGGTGCTATGGGTCTGTGTGTACTGTCAGTGTTCTTGGTGCTGTAGTTCTGTGTGCACTGACAGTGTACTTGGTGCTATGGGTCTGTGTGCACTGCCAGTGTGCTTGGTGCTCTAGGTCTGTGTGTACTGTCAGTGTGCTTGGTGCTATATGTCTATGTGTACTGTCAGTGTACTTGGTGCTGTAGGTCTGTGTGTACTGTCAGTGAGCTTAGTGCTGTAGTTCTGTGTGCACTGCCAGTGTACTTGGTGCTATGGGTCTGTGTGCACTGCCAGTGTGCTTGGTGCTCTAGGTCTGTGTGTACTGTCAGTGTGCTTGGTGCTGTAGGTTTGTGTGTACTGTCAGTGTGCTTGGTGCTGTGAGTCTGTGTGTACTGTCAGTGTACTTGGTGCTGTAGGTCTGTGTGTACTGTCAGTGTACTTGGTGCTGTATATATGTGTGTACTATCAGTGTACTTGGTGCTGTGGGTCAATGTGTACTGTCAGTGCACTTGGTGCTGTAGGTCTGTTTGCACTGCCAGTGTACTTGGTGCTGTTAATCTGTGTGTACTGTCAGTGTGCTTGGTGCTTTAGGTCTGTGTGCACTGCCAGTGTACTTGGTGCTATGGGTCTGTGTGTACTGTCAGTGTGCTTGGTGCTGTGAGTCTGTGTGTACTGTCAGTGTACTTGGTGCTGTAGGTCTGTGTGTACTGTCAGTGTACTTGGTGCTGTATATATGTGTGTACTATCAGTGTACTTGGTGCTGTGGGCCATTGTGTACTGTCAGTGTACTTGGTGCTGTAGGTCTGTTTGCACTGCCAGTGTACTTGGTGCTGTTAATCTGTGTGTACTGTCAGTGTGCTTGGTGCTTTAGGTCTGTGTGCACTGCCAGTGTACTTGGTGCTATGGGTCTGTGTGTACTGTCAGTGTGCTTGGTGCTGTAGGTCTGTGTGCAAACAAGGTTCACAGCTCTTCAACACAATGCTTCCAAATAGGTAAAGTCTATTCATTTATTAATGTATTACATGTTTACTATTACACACAAAACAACATTAGCTCAGTTACAATAACATTGCCGTCATTTTTTGACGGGCAAGTCGCTAGTGTCATAATAAACACCACATGAACATGGCAACCACTCTCTTATGGGATTCAGGTACGTCCACGGATTTATCCTCCATATATCTGAATAAGCCAGGAATATAGAGGCCTACGGCGCCCATTGCCAAAGTGGTCCGTATTAACGTCTCGCCTGCAATGAGCGCCTGCGGCGCTCATTGCCAAAGTGGTCCGTATTACACATTATATAGTAATAATAATAATAATAATAATAATAAAGCAGAAGACCTCCCCTGTGTCTCCCCCCCACTCCCTCCCATGTGTCTCTCTCCCCCCCCTCTCCCCTGTGTCTCCCCCCCACTCCCTCCCATGTGTCTCTCCCCCCCCCCCTCTCCCCTGTGTCTCTCCCACCCTTGCCTGTGTCTCTACCCCCTCTCCCTTCCCCAGTGTTTCTTTCCTCCCTCTCCTGTGTCTTTTCCCCCTTCCCTCTTCCCTGTGTCACTCCCCCCTCCCCTGTGTCTCTACCCACCTCTCCCTTCCCGTGTTTCTTTCCCCCCTCCCCTGTGTCTTTCCCCCCTTCCCTCTCCCCTGTGTCTCTCCCCCCTCATCTGTGTCTCTTCCCCCTTCTCCCCTGTGTCTCTACCCCCTCTCCCCTGTGTCTCTACCCCCTCTCCCTTCCCCTGTGTTTCTTCCACCCTCCTCTGTGTCTTTACCCCCTTTTCTCTCCCCGGTGTCTCCTCACCACTCCCTCCCATTAGTCTCTTCCCCCCTCTCCCCTGTGTCTCTACCCCCCACTCTCTCCTGTGTCTCTCCCCCCTCCCATGTGTCTCTTCCCCTCACCTCTCCCTTACCCTGTTTCTCTTCCCCCCTCTGCCCTGTGTCTTCCTCCCTCTCTCCACTGTGTCTTCCTCCCCCTCTCCCCTCTCCTGTGTCTTCCTCTCCCTCTCCCCTGTGTTTCCTCCCCCTCTCCCCTCCCCTGTTAGCTTCTATACGCATACATACATACGATAAGAAATCTGGGGGGGGGTTACCCCTTACCCCCCCCCCCCAGTTCCAACACCCATGTGTACTGTATAATATTGTATTGCATTATGTTATATTATATCACTAGCGACTTGCCTGGCACAAATGATGGGGCAATAAAGTTTGAAGCCATGGCAATGCTGTTTGCCACACAATGTGATGCTTTTTGTACTCTGAGGACCTTCGGCGCTCATTGTGAGTCTCTTCCCTCGTGTCCTTCATGTTTCGTGCTTTGCAACGATCAATCTTCGGCGCTCATCGCAAAGACAGATATATAAGTACAGTGTTAAATATATACATTTTTTTGTGCAGTGTAAATTAAAAAATGTATTCAGGTCTCAGAGCATAATAAAGTGATTTAGATTTGTAACTGCTTTGAGAGTGCTATCGCTGGCAGCCAATGAGCAGTAATCCAGATATAGAACTGCAGAGTAAAAAGTAAAACATTTTAGTGTAGTGTAAAGTCTACATTTTTATTTTCCATTACTAATTAATACTTATTAAATGAATGCACGATAATAACTATTGTGAATGAACAAATGTATTAGGAAGTGCGAAGCGTTAATGTATGTAAAGTAACGGCAGTGTAAAATATGCTATTAAGCGTATTTTTTTTATATATATTTTTTTTAATAATAATGAATTAATTAATTACTAAAATACTTTACCTATTTGTAATTAATATATCCAGTGATCAATAACCTGAAGAGCTAACAATCAGTTTTGATTTTCCTGCAGCTTACAGTGTACATTTGGACTGTTGGTGACCCGAGGTGTAAGTGTCAGCAATGTGCGCAGTGCACAAGGCGAAACCGCTTGTATAGTCGTGTAACGCGCCATTTTAGATTTGTAATGTTATTAGTTGCAAGTTAGTGTTGTAAAATGGCGGCGATTGTGTATGTGTTACGCGGCTCGCCAGCAGTTTCCATTATTTATAATAGTGTATTTTGTACCTCGTCTGTTCCTAGGTAAAAGTCGTACATGGCTGGCGATGTTTTGCGCGGTTTGGGGTCGTGTAGCCTCGTTTTCATTTTTTCCGGACGCCATTTTTTTTGTCGCTTGTTGCTTAGCCGATTTACAAGTGCCAACTTAGGAAGACGTTACAGATATCACATATATAGTTGTGAGCAGGCGGGTTGTTGCTAACGCTGCAGGCTTGCGAAGCGAGGGCCAGAGTTGCTGGCAAGGAGCGCCGAAGGCTCCCACGTCGGCTTCAATGAGCCGCAGGCGGGACTTACACCATCAAATTTACGGACTTACCATCCAAAAATACGGGACTTAGAAAAAAAAACATTACGAGCTCACAAAAATACGACCTTAACGCCCGAACCGCACGCACTTAAAAACATTAAAAACACAATAAATGCACACAACAAACACATAAAAAGCTTACCCACAGCAAGGCGGGCACAGAGGACCTCTGCAAGTGAAGTTACACCTCCATTTAAGTCCGAATTCATGAGTTTAGACACCCGAAAATCCCGAGTGAGAGAAAAAATGACCTTGAAAAGAAGAAAACGAGGCTACAGGACCCTAAACACGCAAAACACATACGGATTTTCCTAAAAAGCTGTACGAGGTAAAGATACACTATTAACAAGGACGCTAAATCATCCACACCCGCGTACCACATACACATTCCCCGCCATTTTACAACACTAACTTACACAATGCGGAAGTACCCAGCTACCCTAACGGCTTCCCCTCACGCACGCAGCCTATTTACACTACACACTGCACACATTGCTGACACTTACACAGCAGCTCCACAGCACTGAAAACCTACATTGTATGCTGCAGGAACATGAAAACAGATTGTCAGCTCTTCAGCACAATGCTTCCTGCATATATTACTTACAAATAGGTAAAGTATATTCATTTAGTAATTATTTCATTAGCATACAAAAATACATATACACAAAAAAAACATTATCACATTAAACATAAAAGCCATTCACTGCGCACCTCACAACGAGCGCCAACGCTGCTCATAGCACACAAAGCCTTGCAATAAGCGCAAAAAACACATCACCGCTGACCAAAGAATAACAGCAAAAGCGCCTATCAGAAAAAAAATACAACCAACAGCCTCGCAATGAGCGCTGAAGGATCACCGACCGCCAACAAAATGAATGTCTCGTCCAAACCATTACCTGCCTTACAATCTTATTGCCGCCATTTTTTGATGGGCAAGTCGCTAGTAAATATATAAAGATCAAGATAATAAAAGTATCAGGAAATGTAACACAAAGATGCACGCGCGTCTGAATAATACGACAAATACGGATTTTTGTCATAAGTGATATGATCGCAGTATTGGGTCATAAACCCTAAACACTGGAATCT
The DNA here is from genome assembly GCA_027410445.1 of Discoglossus pictus. Classification (NCBI taxonomy): domain Eukaryota; kingdom Metazoa; phylum Chordata; class Amphibia; order Anura; family Alytidae; genus Discoglossus; species Discoglossus pictus. The sequence goes on along the minus strand of CM050172.1, from coordinate 62,819,419 downwards.
GTTACATACAATTTACTGTCATTAATGGGCTTCAAGGGGGGGGGATCTCTTTTCATACTTTTTGAGCGGTGCAAATCCAACATACGCAGAGCGGAAACGCCACATCTGTGGGACACACACAAAGGGGTTCACTTTGGGAGAAAAAAACAAACAAATATGAAATATTTAATAATCATATTTTGATGTTACCAACAGATAAGGAAACGAAACTGATGTTATTATATCTAATAGTAGCAAGCCTGGGAGTACTGGGAGTAATAATACTGCAGCAGGAGGTCAGGACTAATGTCACCTATAGACCCCCAGACAGATAAAGGTCAGTACTAATGTCCCTCTATAGACACCCAGTCAGATAAAGGTCAGTACTAATGTCACTCTATAGACCCCCAGTCATATAAAGGTCATTACTAATGTCCCTCTATAGACACCCAGTCATATAAAGGTCAGTACTAATGTCACTCTATAGACACCCAGTCAGATAAAGGTCAGTACTAATGTCCCTCTATAGACACCCAGTCAGATAAAGGTCATTACTAATGTCCCTCTATAGACAGCCAGTCATATAAAGGTCAGTATTAATGTCCCTCTATAGACCCCCAGTCATATAAAGGTCAGTACTAATGTCCCTCTATAGACCCCCAGTCATATAAAGGTCAGTACTAATGTCCCTCTATAGACACCCAGTCAGATAAAGGTCAGTACTAATGTCACCTATAGACCCCCAGTCAGATAAAGGTCAGTACTAATGTCCCTCTATAGACCCCCAGTCATATAAAGGTCATTACTAATGTCCCTCTATAGACACCCAGTCAGATAAAGGTCAGTACTAATGTCAACTATAGACCCCCAGTCATATAAAGGTCAGTACTAATGTCACTCTATAGACACCCAGTCAGATAAAGGTCAGTACTAATGTCACCTATAGACCCCCAGTCATGTAAGGTGTAACCCTTACACTACCTGATCGATACAACATCATACCTGATGTTTTAAAGCATGTTATTCCAAACAATTTAGGAATGTTAGGTAATTTATGCCCTTTATGGCTTAAAACCAGACTCTGTATCTAAACTAATGTAATTTTCTGTGGGAGTTTTGCCATGGATCCCCCTCCGGCATGCCACAGTCCAGTTGTTAGACCCCTTGAAACAACTTTCCCATCACTATTGCGGCCAGAAAGAGTCCCTGTGGGTTTTAAAATTCGCCTGCCCATTGAAGTCTATGGCGGTTCGCCGATGTTCGCCGGTTCGCGAACATTTGCGGAGGTTTGCATTCGCAGTTCGCGAACCGAAAATTTTAGGTTCGCAACATCACTACTGCCCATATATCTTTAGTCATAACCAGAGAGCTTACAGTGCTATTGTATGTAAGTTTTACATGTGTGTGGGGTTCATGTGTGTGCATATGGGGGTGTGATGGTGGATATGATATTCACATTGCAGGATTCCCTAAAAACCTGAGTCCAGCTGTCCTGAAAGGCCCACTACTGCCATTGGCTTGATCCACTGCTTCAGGGTCCACTCCCATCCGCAGTATGTAATGGCGACTGGTGGTCCACCAGCGTCTGCATGGGCTTCTCTGGCCTCCGCTGCCATCTGCCTCTTGACCTTCATTCGGCTGTCATCATATCTGTGTTTCGCAGACTCAACATCCCTGTTTGCAACCCCTAATGTAGCAACAGCTGTCGCAACCTCAGTCCAGGCACGTGTCTTCTGGCTAGGCCTCACTTCCCTCCCACCATGTATGATGCTATAGCGGGCACCAATTTACCTGAGGAGGATCTCCATTTCCTCTGGGGTATAATTGGGAGCCCTGTACTTTGGCACAACCTCTTGCCCTTCTAACTGTGTCTGGGGTTCCTGTCCTCCCTGTTCTCTCCCTGGGGCCGGTCCCTCATCCCCACTACCTCCCCTCTGGCATCAGGCCCCTGACCCTCTGCCCCTACTCCTTGTGTGCCTACATCTGGGGGACACATCCCTCCCACTCCTTCTCTCCTACACCTCTACCTCCCCTCTCTGATCTGCCTCCTCATCTCCCTCTCTCCATACCTCTACCTCTCCTACTCTGGTGTTCCCCTCCTCCTCTCCTCTCTATCCTCCTCCAGTGTTCCCCTTTCTCTACTCCTGTCCTCTCTCTCCTCACTCTCATACTCTACTCTCCTGGAAATTATAAAATAAATATAAGGATAAACCAATATAATATATATGTAATGTAAAACAAGAATGTTTGTATTATGTGTAATATAGTATGGGTATTGGGGGTCGGAAGGGGGTAGGTGCGGGTGGGGGGGGGTGCCAATGTGCTGTGGCCTATCGCTATGTGTAGGTATTAATCTATGTGTGTGAATTATGGGATATCAGTAATTATGTGTGTTGTAAATTAAGTGTTAATTTGTCTTTGTGATCAAAATAGCAAAAACTCACAAAACAGCTCCTCTCTCTCTTTCTATCTCTCCAAAGCTCAGAAACTCACCAACGCCTAGACCTGTGTGTTCACTTGCTGAGCTACAGCAAAATCAAGGACTTACGGTGCCTGCAGGCTTTTAAAGTCTTTTTCCCCTGAGTTAGTTAGCATTCTCCTGGTTCCTATTTAATAATTGGCCTGTGACAGGATTGCAAATTATGGCCTTGCTTGAATTTGGCTTGCGTCATCTGATCATCTGAAGCCTTACATATGAAACCAGGGTTTGCGGTCTTAAAGCTTTGTGCCTGTAGTTGCGGCCTTGATTAATTAAATCGCTCTGTAACTGAAGCACATTTCAAGCCCGCAGACCTATGGCCGGTATGAAGGCAACATGCAATTGAATAAGGCCCTTTGAAACCCAAACCCTATGCTAATAAGATTTTACGGATCACTCACAAATAAGGGCACTGTAGTAACTGCAAAAAGCAGAAGAAAGACTTAACAAGTACCAGAGACCACTCACAAGTGGTTTTCAAACCCTTGCTATGTCCCCCAGAACCATTTAAAGTGTCACTATTGCACTAAAAGCACTACAAAATGATAACATTTCAATAGTATTTGACACTTAACAATCCATTATCAACATATGTGTAATTAAAAAATATGAGATGTTCGTATTAAGCTTGTTTTATGATACAAGATACAGGGTGACACACAACCCAGTACTCAAGGGGTTTATACACATCACAAAACCACATTGCCTAGGAACTAATGCTATGTCTAGAAATATATCATATTTTAGCACAAAATAAACACATTTGTATTAATTGAAGCTATAAATACAATTGTCACATATTTTAATATCAAAATATATTAATAAATATAAAACAATTACTTTATATATTTCTTTGTTTCCTTTCCATAGCAGTTGTGGCACTTGTTACAGCACTTCCCACTCATTATAAGATTTATGACATTCACATTTCCTATTGGCTCCTAGGGCCCTGTCTCATCCGTAAAACGTGTTGCGTCTAAGGCACGATTTACTGCTGTAGGCTGAGTGCAAAACATTTACATTAGTGTAGAAATTATGGAATAAAAGCTCCGGCAGCCGATTTATGGCAGGGCCCTAACCTAGAGCACCTGATTTACATAGAGCTTATACTTTGTACATGTATTGTGGCTTTTATATTGACCTCTTGAGCAATGTTTCCTGGTGTCGATGCTGAGATTGATTGTATTACATATGCACTTCCATCTTATCGTATTATTCAGTTCCATTACAATGTGCTAGTCTTTCAATATACGCAAATAGAAATCTTATCTGACAGAAGATCTATCCCCAGTTAGCTCATCCTGGTACGAAAAAAGTAAATGGATCCCTCTATTAATGTAAATATAAATATAATAGATAAAAAGTTTGAATTGTATTTTTTTTTTTTGCTTTCTAATATGTTGTCAAGTTATTTAAAAGAACATATTATAAATATGATAACTGACTAGTGCTTTAATTTCTGGTCTCCAGATGAGCATCCTTAAAAAGAAAATTGTTGTAACACACTTTACCAGATATAAATACCAAAAATTGTGAAGCAGAAACAAAAAAAGTTTATGATTTGCCTCCATAAGGAAAAAATATTGATTTGTCTTATTGGATTCCCAAAATCTCCGTTCTAGAATAACAATACATTGGTTGCATTTGCACTTGAGAAACTCATTTCTAGTGTTGTCGAGGGCTGTATATTGATCAAGGCAATTAACTCTAGATAAAAGATAGATATAAAATCAGATAAAATAACATCAGCATTTCTTTGTTCTGTGCTTCCTTAGACGGAAATGTACTGCAGCATTATTCTTATACGTTAAAAGTGTCTGAATGTGATTTTTACCTTAAATAGGGACATATTCTGAGGCATTATTAAAGGAACACCTACAGATTATATTGTAAAACCAAATGCAAATTACGGGCTAGTTTTACTAATTGTACCTGGAGTCATAAAGGTGCCATTATACAGTGAGGGCATTGCAGCCACATTCCGTAGACCTCCATAGTTTTAGTTTTTATGCATAGAAAATTATTTTGTAATATTTAAAACCTAGTATTTTTAAAGAATAAAGGAAATGTGTGGCTAAGCTATATTACTTAAAGGTATATGGAAGTTTCCCTGTTTTGAACTTTTTCTAATCTAACACATACTGCTTATATCAGAAACACACATTGTAATGATTTATTCTATACACATACAGATTTATCTTATTTAAAAATATATGGTTTCCACACCCCACAGAGCTGCTTACATGTGCACCTGGTACTAGCCAATAGAAAAACACATTCAAGTACGGTTTTTAACTCTATACTAACCTTCAACTGGGTTCCCTGGTGGTCCAGTGGTTCAATTCCAGTCAGGGAACTAAGAGGTCATACCAACATGAAGCCATGCAGGGTTGAGTCTGGTCAGAACTTGGATGGGAGACCACTAGGAGTATGCTGTGGCACACTGGAGAAGGAACTGGAAACCCAATCCAGTATATTTGTCATAAATACCAAGTAGATCAGCATGGTGTGTTGTGGTCCATGAGGTCACGGAGAGTCAGACACAACCGAGCAACGCAAACAACAACAAACATTCAAGCAAACTGCAGAACAATGCAGAAATCTCTGAGCTATTCCTTGCTATCCTTGTGGTAGAGACTGCACATTCAGAGATTGCAACAATGTTATAGCTGTCTGTGATTGGCTAAATGAATTATGAATTTTATGCTAATTTAGGTAGGATTTTTTTCAGGGGCATTCCTTGTCAAAATCAACTGCCATCAAAGCTGAAGAAATTTGCAAATTCTAGGGTAAGTTTATTAATGTTTACATTGGGATTTTTTCTTGCAAAAAAATAATGTTTTCATATACTTCTTATTATTTTCTACTAGCGAATTGCGCGTCAAAAAATGACGGCAATGAAATTGTAAGTGAGCTAATGCTATTTGGTGTATAATAATGAAATAAATAATACATTAATAAATAAATATACTTTACCTATTTTGAAGTAATATATGCAGGAAGCATTCTGTTGAAGAGCTGACAATCTGTTTTGATGTTGCTGGAGTATTAGTGCTGTGGTGCTGCTGTGTAAGCGTGATGAATGTGTGCAGTGTAATAGTGTGCGTGCGCGAGACCAAACCGTTAGCGTAGCTGTGTACTTCCACATTAAAATGGCGGCAAATGTGTGGTATGCGTCTGTAGCAGGATATACATAGGTGTTTTGTGGTGTTTTGCCTGTTTCTTGTGGTGTTTTGCGTGTTTAAAGTGCTGTAGCCTCGTTTTCGTTTTGTTCGGCGGCCATTTTTTCTCTCGCTTAGAGAACTTTTTAGTGTCTAAACTCTTTTATTTTGAGTTAAATGAAGGTGTAACTTCATTTTTTGAGGTCCTGGATGCTCCCTCTTGCTGTAGGTAAGCTTTTTATGTATGTGTTGTGTGTATTTATTGTGTTTTTCATTTTTTCCTGTCCGCGGGTTGCGGACGATTTTTGTGAGTCCGTAATGGATGTTAACGTGTCTTGTATGTTGTTTGCGTTGCGACGTAAAGTTTGCGAGGGTCGCAGTTGCTGGCAAGGAGCTTCGCAAGGGAGCTTCGCAAGGGCCGCGGCTCGCTGCGTGAGCCCGCAAGCATGAGCAGCAGCTCGAGCAGGTTTGCCTGCTCATAACTATATATGTGATCCGATGCATTCATAATCCAGGAAACCTTTACATGGAGCAGATAAGTGGTGTGTTACCGTATTTTTCCGTGTATAAGACAACCTTTTTTATCCACATTTTGAGGTATAAATTAGGGGGGTGTCTTTACACAGATTACAGCAGAGGGACCCTGCGTGAGATGCTAGATGGTGCTGTCAGTCCCTCTGCTGCTCTCCCCGCTCTCTCCAGCTCTTGCTCGCTGCCCAGATTGTCCACCTCACAGGACACCCTAACCTCTGGCCACTCCCGTCCCAGCTCCCCGCCACCCACAGCAGAGCCTCCTCTGAGTGGGACAGCAGCAGCCTGGAGCTCGGAGCCACCCTGCCACCTAACTCCAGAGGCAGGCTGAACCCCCGCAGAGCCTCCTCTGAGCGGGACAGCAGGAGGAGCCTGAAGCCACCATGCAACCTAACTCCAGAGGCAGGCTGGACCCCCGCAGAGCCTCCTCCGAACGGGACAGCAGGAGCACCCTGGAGCCACCCTGCAACATTACTTCCAGAGCCAGGCTACGCCCCCAGTACCAGGCCCAGGGAGAGGATCATCATCAGGACTGGCAGTGATCGGCTGAAGGTATGATGAGAACCGGGGAATGTGGTAGGAGAGGTGGGCTCCTCATACTGGCTTGATAGGATACTGTTTTTTAATTTGGGGGTCAAAACATAGGGATCGTCTTATACATGGAGCCGTCTTATAGACAGAAAAATACGGTATAATTAAATCGCTCTCCACAATCACAAATTTTCGATTTGCTAAGAATGTAATTCTCCAAACTCTTATCTAACTTTGCCATCATTTAATTTTATAACTGCAAATTGTACTTAAATGTTTAGAAATGCTAATTAATGTATTACATTATCTACTTGCAGTCTTATTTCAGTTGTTAAGTGGACATTCCTTCTAAATTTAATTTTTTTTTCATGTGATAATGTATACTTATAGAACATTAACTAATTATTTCAAATTATGTAATTATCTATTTTTTAGTTACTGCACCATAATTGAGAAGATTGTAATCTGCCACTACAAATAATATGTGCGCTATTTACATAGTAACAAATTGGAACTGAGTTTTAAAACTTTACTTTCAGCCTATCAAGTTTAAAATATTTGTAATGAATACTATATAGAGTGCTGCTATGTCCAACTCTCATGGTCAGCTATTTACTGAGTCCACTCATGGCTAAGTAACAAGGCGTATCTTAAATGTCCTGAACCAGAAGACAAACTGAATAACCAACAGAGATAAGACATACTAAAATAACTGTAAAATAAATGATAATCTGTGTAAAATGAGTACATAATGTTTTTCCTAAGTCCATAATATGTTTCAGTTACTAAAAGGAAACATTCATAATCATTACCTAACAGCAGTGACCCAATCAAGATATACCTCCAAGACATGCATTCCTCTAAGAAACATCTGTGAAGATAAACCATAAAGGAACAACACGAAAAATAAACATGGAACACAAATTGCCCCTAGATGGAAATTGATATAATAAAAGCCACAAGAAGGTCTAAGATCAAATACTAAATCATTTTTATAACTTAAGATCAAGAGAAAATAATTGTTGAGTCCCTTTGATTTATATTAGTTTCTATTTATTTTTATTTTTTTGTTCTGTGACACATTTGGTTCCATTTTGTTTTACTAGGAGTTTCAAATGAAAATGATCTAAACAGGATAATGTGAAAAAGGTGCTACCCCCTATAAGCCTGGGTATCTCCGGGACCCTCCTCATCATCATACTCCCCATGAACCCAGGTATTCCTTGAGATAATAGCCCTTATTCATGGCGGCAGCATAATATTAACCCCCTTATCTTGGGGGACCAGCAATAACATATCCTATTCCAATGTGGGCTCTTCATATTACTTAGCATTAACCCTTTACCATGTGACGTATTTTGGACTATGCCCTCACCTTATATACCATTTTCTAAGATTTTGATTGGCTAAAATATGTGTCAACTTTATTTCAGCCAATCAAACTTCAGTATTCGAATAGCTCCCCGCCCAATTCTGGTTAAAAGCCTAACCAATCAAAATTTACAGATTGCAATCCCTGCATTTTTGTGTGATTTTAATTGCTTGGTACAACATAAGAAGAAACATCATTACATCTCTCAAAAGTAGGTAAGCATGCATCGAAGATCATAGATCCTCACAATCAAAGAATCAGATATTTCCAATTCTGACTGTGCTATAATCTGTTAAAGACTTATATTTCTGTCCCTCGGTTTTAAACTGTATATAATTAAAGTCCATATTATATGTTGTAGATCTATGCTGTTCGTTTGCAATATCACATAACTTTCCAACTTTCCATCATAATAGCAGACCCTACCCAAACCTTTAGAGCACTCCTTGGAATATGTAAATTGTTGTTATCATTACAATATCATATAGTTGGACCATACCACAATAATTAATGACATTTACAGTGTCATATTACTATCTGTAAGGACATGCATCATTTCGGAGTGAATATTCATGTAAGTAACTTAAGCTTTTAATGATCCTAGATTGAAGAAATTATTGATAAACCATAAAGTATTATTCTCATTTATTCCATGTTCCATGCTCATTCCATTTTGTTTCTTGTGGTAGCAAGATTTTCTGAGTATCACCCCTCTATTATTTACTGTTACCTCTTCCAAACCCTAACGGGTTCACAGAATAACATTGGAATTATGATGGTCAAGAAAGTAATGTGCTACATATTGATTTGACTACCCTTTTTATAAATCATTTTCAGTTCTTATAATAGACTTATGTTCCTGATTCCTTACTCTAAGTGTCATACCAACATAAAAAAAAATTACTCGGACAGCAGACAATACATTACATTTATGTTCTTACCATTTTTGTAATGTTTATACTGATGTAATTTTCCAAATCTGTCCAAAATATTGATAGTTTGAGTCATATGATGGCATTTAATAGAACTTTTGAACAATGGTTCTTTTTTCTTGAACTTTTCAAAATGACTGGAGACCAAAATACCCTTTTTTACCATTATCCTCCTTGCTATCCACATTCTCTCCTTTTTCTTTTTTCTCTCCCCTTCACTCTCTACTGCTCTTGATTTCTCCCCTTCCCAGACGCTCAATTTTGCCCGTTTTTTCCCACTCTTGTCTCTATCCCATTTTTCTCCCCTATGATCTCACTCCCCTCTTCTCTCTACTCCGTTACTCCTCCCTTTTGTCCTCCCTTTTCCCATCTCTCTTCCTCCTCCTCCCCCTTTTCTCCCCTTCAAGTCTCCTTCTCTCCTGCTTTCCACTCATCTCTTCCCCTTCTCTATTTCCTTTTTTCTCTTTCGCTGCTCTTCCCCTCCACTTTTTCCCTAAATTGTCCATATTCTCCTCCTCCCGTCTCCCCCTTTTGTCTCCCTCTATCCACATTCTCTCTATTTCCTCCCTCTCTCTCTATCCTCTTATTACTCATGTTTAATTTCTCCCTCTTTTGTCTCTATTTCTCTCACTTCCTCCTCTCTCCCCATTATCTCTTTTTCCCCCCCTTCTCTCTATTCATTTCACACATATCCTCCTCCTCCCATCTCTCTCCATCCCCTCTCTCTTCGTTTACCTTCCTAGTTTCTCTCTTTCATTCTCTTATGATCTCTTTTCTCTTACCCCCTTCTCATTCCTCTCCCCTCTTCTCTTTCCCTCATCTTTCTCACCTCTCCTTTCTCCCTTTTTTCTCACCCTCTCCCCATTCCTTCTTCCAATTCCCATTTTTGTTTCCTTTTTTCCTTTCTTTGATTCCCCCTTTTCTTTCTCACCCTTTTATCTTTACAATATCATCCCACTCTCATCTCATTCTACCTTTTTCCACCACTCTCTCCCCCCCCTATCACCATATCTGTCTCTATCTCTCTACTGCCTTTCTCTTTCTCTCATACTTTCTCATTTCTATCTTATTCGATTTTCTCTCTTCCCCTCTCCCTTTTTCTTCTCCTCCTATCTCATTCCCTCTTCCCTTTCTCATTTCTGCTTCTGTTTCTCTCTTCTTCCTTCTTCAAATTTGTTAGTAAAAGCTTGAATCGTTACGAAAAAATTAATTTAAGAAACACTAGGTAAAGGACTTTGAAAGTCAAGTTAATTTATAAAAGAAGGGAAAAAACGAAGGTAAGTTTTAACAATCATACTTTATTTGTACAGGGTTTTGTAATGTCCTCAGCCAGTGTTGCTTTTAAAGGAATCTGTAGTTCAGAAAAATCCATGTAATAAACCAAATATTAGCACCTGCCTAAGCCATGAGCATAAAATATTTTTTAGAGAAACTTTGTGTTTCTTATATAGATCATTCCATATTGTCTGGCTTCAGCTCTTTGTGTTTATATCAATGTTTAGAATTAAATTTAGTACATAGCTTAAGAGTTAGTGGCCAGTAAAGCTGCATAGATACAATTTAAAATGCAAGTATGTATTGTGACAACCTGTGTGTGGAATGGGGTATGGTAAGAGCCTATTGCCCAAACCTCTCCCCACAGGTATTCCCAGTTTGTTTTACCTCTGTACAGCAGGAAGAACTTTCAGCCCTTGGGTCAGACTGAGAGATGTCTGTGGTCTTGTGTAGCATTAGGATCTTTCTGAAAAGAGCTTACTCCAGCAACCAGGCTTCCAGCATAAATACCGAAATCTACAAATTAATTATGTGAACCAGTTATACCATATTTATTACAGATCAGACATACTTATACCACATTCTTAGCAACAAAAGACCAATCAATTAAAATGTGCATCCATGGTTACCCCAATCACCTTCTAGCTCACGTTATCACCCATGCCTGAACGTCTACCAGAATCACCCATTGTTTTCCCTTTCCACCGCTGTAGTCTTGGTAGGGGGTAATTACACACAATAGGCATGTTTGTGATAATAGAGAGAGAGACTTGTGTCATGTGACTCCTGGGGTCAGTTATCTCCCTAATATGGTTAATAAGGAATTAGTCCAGTACTAGGAAATATTGGTCATATAGAATATTTCCCTTGTAAGTGCTAGCACCCCAAAGCACAATATAGATATACATCCCATTACTCCTATCATGTTCTTACGCACACCCCAACTATAACATGGGTACCATAGTATGGGCCTAGTGGTACCCAGGCAATGTCCACTATCCTATGCTTTTAACAGGCATAACAAGGAATAACACACAAATCACAATGTCCCCAATGTTAAGCCATATATCAGTGGGCCCCTTTCCCCTGGCACAATACGCTTATCCTATAAGGCTGAGGGAATCAGTCTATAAGGTATTGCACAGCTTGTACCTTGGCATGCTACAGGCTATGACATGTATCAATTATCACATACAGGGAGTGCAGAATTATTAGGCAAATGAGTATTTTGACCACATCATCCTCTTTATGCATGTTGTCTTACTCCAAGCTGTATAGGCTCGAAAGCCTACTACCAATTAAGCATATTAGGTGATGTGCATCTCTGTAATGAGAAGGGGTGTGGTCTAATGACATCAACACCCTATATCAGGTGTGCATAATTATTAGGCAACTTCCTTTCCTTTGGCAAAATGGGTCAAAAGAAGGACTTGACAGGCTCAGAAAAGTCAAAAATAGTGAGATATCTTGCAGATGGATGCAGCACTCTTAAAATTGCAAAGCTTCTGAAGCGTGATCATCGAACAATCAAGCGTTTCATTCAAAATAGTCAACAGGGTCGCAAGAAGCGTGTGGAAAAACCAAGGTGCAAAATAACTGCCCATGAACTGAGAAAAGTCAAGCGTGCAGCTGCCACGATGCCACTTGCCACCAGTTTGGCCATATTTCAGAGCTGCAACATCACTGGAGTGCCCAAAAGCACAAGGTGTGCAATACTCAGAGACATGGCCAAGGTAAGAAAGGCTGAAAGACGACCACCACTGAACAAGACACACAAGCTGAAACGTCAAGACTGGGCCAAGAAATATGTCAAGACTGATTTTTCTAAGGTTTTATGGACTGATGAAATGAGAGTGAGTCTTGATGGGCCAGATGGATGGGCCCGTGGCTGGATTGGTAAAGGGCAGAGAGCTCCAGTCCGACTCAGACGCCAGCAAGGTGGAGGTGGAGTACTGGTTTGGGCTGGTATCATCAAAGATGAGCTTGTGGGGCCTTTTCGGGTTGAGGATGGAGTCAAGCTCAACTCCCAGTCCTACTGCCAGTTCCTGGAAGACACCTTCTTCAAGCAGTGGTACAGGAAGAAGTCTGCATCCTTCAAGAAAAACATGATTTTCATGCAGGACAATGCTCCATCACACGCGTCCAAGTACTCCACAGCGTGGCTGGCAAGAAAGGGTATAAAAGAAGAAAATCTAATGACATGGCCTCCTTGTTCACCTGATCTGAACCCCATTGAGAACCTGTGGTCCATCATGAAATGTGAGATTTACAAGGAGGGAAAACAGTACACCTCTCTGAACAGTGTCTGGGAGGCTGTGGTTGCTGCTGCACGCAATGTTGATGGTGAACAGATCAAAACACTGACAGAATCCATGGATGGCAGGCTTTTGAGTGTCCTTGCAAAGAAAGGTGGCTATATTGGTCACTGATTTGTTTTTGTTTTGTTTTTGAATGTCAGAAATGTATATTTGTGAATGTTGAGATGTTATATTGGTTTCACTGGTAAAAATAAATAATTGAAATGGGTATATATTTGTTTTTTGTTAAGTTGCCTAATAATTATGCACAGTAATAGTCACCTGCACACACAGATATCCCCCTAAAATAGCTAAAACTAAAAACAAACTAAAAACTACTTCCAAAAATATTCAGCTTTGATATTAATTAGTTTTTTGGGTTCATTGAGAACATGGTTGTTGTTCAATAATAAAATTAATCCTCAAAAATACAACTTGCCTAATTATTCTGCACTCCCTGTATAATAGTTGTCAAACTGCGATTCGTCGTCACGCTTGCGGTAAATCGCAGTTGACAACTACGACCGGTCGCAAAATGCCCTGTGCATGCGCATTGCGCAGCATTAGCCGCACATGCGCACTGCGCTAGGAGTGCACATGTACACTGCGCCGGTCGTGCCCATGTGCATTGCGTGGCTCAGACGCGCATGAGTCCTGCGCCGGTCGTGCGCATGTGCGTTGCACGGCAATAGCCGCGCATGCGCACTGCGACGGTCATGCAGGAGCGCGTTGCACTGCGTCATCGCACGGCAAAGGGAGGAAGAGGCACCCAGGGGAGGAGGGGAAAGGCACACAGGGGAGGAGGGGAGAGACACACAGGGGAGGAGGTAGAAGAGATACAGGAGAGGGAGAGGAAGAGGGAAAAGACACAGGGGAGGGGGAAAAGACACAGGGGATGTAAATGGGGAAGAGACACGAGGGATGGGGAAGAGACACAAGGGGGACAAGGAGGAAAGAGACACAGGGGAGGGGGACAATACACAGGAGGGAGAGGGGGGGAAAGACACAGAGGAGGGGGAGGGGGTAAGAGACAGAGGGAGGGAGGGGGAAAGAGACACATGGGAGGGAGGGGGGAGAGACACAGGGGAGGGGGAAAGAGACACAGGGAGGGAGGGGGAAAGAGACACAGGGGGGAATGAGGCACAGGGGAGGAGGAAAGAGACACATGGGAGGGAGGGGTGGGGAAGAGACACAGGGGAGAAGGGAACAGACACAGGGGAGGGAGAGGTGGGGAAGAGACACAGGGAAGTGGCAGAGACACAGGGGAGGAGGAAAGAGACACAAGGGAGTGGGAAAGAGACACAGGGGAGAGGGGGACAGACACAGGGGAAGGGGAACAGACACAGGGGAAGGAGAGGTGGGTAAGGGACACATGAGGGAAAGAGACACAGGGGAGGGAGAGGATGGGGGGAAAGAGACACAGGGGAGTGAGAGGAGGGGGGAAGAGACAGGGGAGTGAGAGGAGGAGGGAAGAGACAGAGGAGTGAGAGGAGGGGGAAGAGACACAGGGGAAGGAGAGGAGGGGGGAAGATACACAGGGGAGGGAAATGGGGGGAAACAAGGGAGACACGAGGGAGGGGGGCAGGGAGACAGAAGGGGGACAGGAGGGAAAGAGATACAGGGGAGGGGGGAAGAGACACAGGGGAGGGGGGATAAAGCACAGGGGAGGGAGCGGGGGGAAAGAGACACAAGGGAGGGGGAAAGGGACACATAGGAGGGGGGTTAAAAACACAGGGGGGAGGAGACACAAGGGTGGGAGAGGAGGGGGGAAATGAGACACAAGGGAGGAAGTAGACAGGGGGAGAGACTCGCAATAAGTGTCAAAGGCGCTCATTGCGATGCCCGTTTTGACCGCCAAAGGTGCTCATCGCGAGGCCAGTAAAGTATAGGGGGAGGCTCTCATTGTGTGGCAAACAGCATTGCCAGGCTTCACTTTTTCACCTTTTTTTGCCGTCATTTTGAGAAAAAGAGAGCTGCAGTTATTTCCCTTTTGGTAGAAGTTTTTTCTGTAACATTTTCTATTTATTTCTTTGTCTCTGTGAAGAAAGTTTCTAGGCTGCTCAGAATTCCCTTTTGAGAATGGTTAGTAATGTCCATTTCTTAAATACTCTGTAGAGCAGATTAGCACAGTGACATCTGAAATGTCAAAGAAAGCGGGGTCAGGAAACATGCCACGGCAGAATACAAATAATTTGCAATTAGCATATTGAATTTTATGGTTAACAAATTCACTTCTCTTTTCCAGGGGCTTTTATAGGGATTCTAAACATTTTTATATCAATGTGCTCATTGTTTACATTTTATACAAGCAGTGTGTTATTATAGATGATTATATAAAACAATTATCAAAAGTCCTATGAGTGTAGTGCTTTTGCCACTTTTAATACACAGCATGTCACTTAATGCTTGCTGTCTAACAGCATGACTTGTAGTCCATAGCTCATATATTACAGTGCTACAAGTCACAGGTGTGCAATATGGCAGCCTGCAGTTGAGGGAACAGGAAGAAGAGAAGACCCAGAAAATGAGAAGCTTTTACTTTGCAGTTCACTTACACATAAGTGAAGCATAAAGTGTTATATGAAAATCAAATCAATTAAATAACCTGGTTAAAACATTTATAAAAAAATGTTTGGTGGCCATCGACCACTGGGTGGTGCAGCCAAGGTTTTAGTGAATTTCTTGTCAGTGTAATTATTATCTGGCAGTACCCTAACCCTATCACCTAACCTTATGCCTTAACACTATCCCCTAACCCTTTCTCCTATCCCCTAACCCTATCCCTTAACACTATCCCCTAACCCTTCTAGCCCTAACCCATATACAATAACCCCAGGAAATTCACTTAAATCTCGGCTGTGCCACCTAGTGGCCATTGGCAGCCACTGCATGTGGACAGCTAACGGGAAAGGTCCCAGTTTTCATTCACTGACCATTTTGTTTCTTGTCACTAGTAATTAGAGCATTTTTCTTTCAAAGCAAAATATAATGAAAGCAAAATCTAAAGAATATTGAAAGGGAAAATGGATTATATGCAAGACAACAAATATTTTTTTACATATTTGTATTATTCCATCCCTGTTACACTTGGTTTTTTTAGGGGAATGTATTCACACATTTGCTTTCCATAAAAAAAAAAGTGTTTGTCAAATACCCCTTTAAACGTAAGGGCATATTCCAGTTTTCTGCATTACAAATGCATCTAATAGAGGAGACGAAGTAGTGTATGAAAACATTTTTTTGCATGAAAAGTACAAAAATAAAAATTGTTTTTACACTTAACCTAAAGTTGGCTAAATCCCTTGAAATCCTTGCTAAAATTAGCATAACATTCATAATCACAGGCAGCTACTACATTATCTGTGATGGTAGTTTGTGCAGAAAAGCATCATGGGATGTGTAGTTCCCTGCACAAGGAAGTAAGGAGGAGTCCAGACATTGTTGTGTAGATCTCTGCACTGTGCTGCTGTTGGATTACAGGTTAGTAAAGGGTTAACAAATGTTAGCTTAGATATACCTTTAAGGGACCACTATATTTTAGTAAAAACGTATGTATGTATATGTAACAAGCTAACAGTATCAGAAGATTAATAAACAATCAACATAAAATACTTTTTAGAGAAAATCTTAATTTCTGAAGTTTCTGTCCAACTAACATGGACCATTAAAGGCATATCCAAATTTCCTGGATTAATACATTTTTGCACTCTATAGGCAAAAAGCAGCCTATATGTATGCAGCACATCTCCTAATACCTTTTATTTTTATTAATTTATTAAAAATCCCACTAATTATTATGTTGACACCTCCAGGGGGGCATCTGCCCCCCCCTACCCCCACCCCACTCAGCATGCAGCCAGGGGAGCAATATTAACCCACTATTTACCTGCTATTGCTTGCTCAGCCAATCTCCTTGCAGTTTCCGGTCTGTATGTCAGCAGCAGCACATAGCACACATCAGTGATACACTACATATCCAAAGCTGATTTGCAGCACAAACAGGAACCCCAGAGTTAATGCAAACGTTTCAGCTTACCTGACTGTCCAAAACAAATCATTTTAAATTTGATACTAATTTAGCCTGGGTTTGGAGAGTGTTAACCCTAATTTGCAACATGACATTTTGCTGACTTTAATGCAAGTGTTTAAATGTTTATTTTGGGATTTTTTCATGCAAAAAATGTTTGCATACACTACTAATTCTTCTCTAGCAGATGCATTCATAGTCCAGCAAACTTAAGTATGCCTTTAACCACCCTGTTGGTCTGGCCGTTTCAGTGCCCCTGAGTGGTAAAGCTGTACACTCGGGGGTGCTGACACAGCCAGACTGCCTTGTTCCGCCCCCCTGCGTTGCCTACGCTCGCAGGGAAGGAAGCCCGGATGTGTGTGATCCCGAGCGTGGCTCGGGATTGCCCGCATTAGGTACTTAAAATTAACCCTGAGCCAAGCTCGAGATTATTGTTAAGGGTATGTATCTCGTATCTACAAGTGAAAAGAAGGGAGGAGTACAAGAAAAGAGGTAACAGGGGATTTGGAACATATAATATTAGACACCAACCCACTTTTGCCGCACATGCTTAGAAGCAGACAGTCGCAAGGTAAGCTTCAAGAGCTGCGCCTTTGGAAACGTAAATAGCCATCTTATACATGCACATTTCTGTAAAGCATTGTGGATGCCTCCAGGGACCAGAGGAGCCATCAAAGATATTTTCTATTTAATAACTATGTTTATGGCATTTTCCCTGACTAATTGTACTCTTTGTAAGACTTTGTAAGACTTTTCAAACATATTTTTATTACCCCATTATCCTTTACAGTGCTGAACCTGAGCCTTTCTGGCGTACAGCCTGTTCCACCCACAGTCAGTATAGGATCACAGACTATGCTTTCCAATAATTTTGTACAATAATCAAATTTTCAGTGATTTTTCTGTTCTATAGCTGAGGTCTGTAGGTCGGCTTTTATTGCTCCCTCATAAAATATGATGCCATTTTCCTTCAACAGATCCCAAGAAAAAGCCATTTGTACTTTCAGTGAACAATGTCTAGTAACTTTTGTCTTTCTGTTAATTAGTTAATAAAACAGGATTTCTGCATCTGAAAGCTGTTCTGTCTTCATTTATATGGGATATATTTGGTTCCAGAGAAAGTAAAAAAAAAAAATCAATAGTGAGAATAAAGAAGTAAGCAATATAAGAATACGACTGTCTGCCCTGTTTAACCCCATACTTAGCACAGCTCTCTTTCCTAGTACAATATACATTTTCATTTTAGTTTTGTACTTTTTTTGTACTTAATGGGCAACATTTAAATTCCAGTTGTTTATATTTAAAGATAAATAAGACTAGTCAATTGCCTGTCATAAATGACGGGATAATATTTGATGTGTCTCTGACCCTCCCCTCCTCCCCACCCCCACCACAACCCTCCCCACCCCCACCACAACGCTCCCCACCCCCACCACAACCCTCCCCACCACCAGCACAACCCTCCCCACCACCAGCACAACCCTCCCCACCACCAGCACAACCATAGTTACATAGTTACATAGTTACATAGTAATTAAGGTTGAAAAAAGACTTTCAGTCCATCAAGTTCAACCTGTTAAGATCTCCTCTGATTTGCAATATGCGGATTAGTTATTAATTAAATTATTGATTAAATAATTATTAATAGTATAGTATTGGAGGATGAATAGAGTTAGTCCATCAAGTTCAACCTTTTTAGATCTCTATTGATCTTTTTAATTTGGACTATTTATTATTATTGTTAATTGATCCAGAGGAAGGCAAACATAAAAAAAAAAAAACATTGAAACTTTGCCAATTGTCTCATAAGGGGGAAAAAAGCAAAATTCCTTCCTGACCCCAGAAACTGGCGATCAAATTTCTTCCTGGATCAATATTCCTTGCTAGTTATCTAGGATAGCCTTGAATGCCCTCTTTATTCAGAAATATATCTAACCCCTTTTTGAAGTTGTCTATCGAATTCGCTGTCACCACCTCCTTTGGTAGAGAATTCCACAGTTTAACCACCCTAACTGTGAAGAACCCTTTTCTTTGTTTAAGGTGAAATCTTTTTTCCTCTAACCTCAACGGATGTCCTCTTGTCAGTTGAAAATCTCTTGCTACAAAAAGTTCACTTGACAAAGCCTTATATTGACCCTGGATGTATTTATATAACGTAATCATATCTCCTCTTAGACGCCTTTTTTCTAGCGAAAATAAGTTTAATTTTGTTAGTCTTTCTTCATAACTTAGCCCCTCCATTCCCCTTATTAGTTTTGTAGCCCTTCTCTGTACTTTTTCCAGCTCTAAAATGTCTTTTTTATGAGGTGGTGCCCAAAATTGTACTCCATATTCCAAATGAGGGCGTACTAAAGATTTGTATAGTGGCAGAATTATATTTGCTTCCCTGGCTTCTATACCCTTCCTAATACATGCTAATATTTTATTTGCCTTTACAGCCGCTGCTTGGCTTTGAGCGCTGTTACCTAGGTGGTTGTCCACAAGCACTCCCAAATCCCTTTCAATATCTGATACCCCTAGATTTGCTCCATTAAGATTATAGATTGCTTGGCTATTGTTCCTTCCCAAATGCATAACCTTACATTTATTTGTATTAAATCTCATCTGCCATTTAGCCGCCCATTTCTCTAATTTATGCAAATCCTTTTGTAGGGAAAGTACATCATTATCTGATTTTATTACCTTGCACAACTTAGTGTCATCAGCAAAAATGGAGACACTACATTCGAGTCCTACTTCAATGTCATTAATAAATATGTTAAAAAGGAGAGGACCCAATACTGAGCCCTGAGGAACCCCACTTATCACCTTAGACCAATCGGAGTATGTTCCATTTACAACAACCCTTTGCTTCCTGTCTTTTAGCCAGCTCTCGATCCATGAGCAGATATTTACTGCAATTCCTGTATCCCTTAATTTGCTCACTAGTCTTCCATGTGGCACTGTATCAAATGCCTTTGAAAAATCTAAAAAGACTACATCCACTGAGTTGCCCTGATCCAAGTTCCTACTAACCTCCTCATAAAAACTAATTAGATTGGTCTGACACGACCTTTCCTTCATAAATCCATGTTGACTGCTACCTATGATCCTGTTCAAATAGACATATTCTTGTATTCTGTCCCTTATTAACCCTTCTAAAAGCTTCCCAACTACAGAAGTGAGGCTCACTGGTCTATAATTCCCCGGATTTGCTCTAGATCCCTTCTTAAATATAGGTATCACCTCTGCTTTTCTCCAGTCATCTGGTAGAGACCCTGTAGTGAGTGAGTCTTTAAAGATTAGATATAATGGTTTGGCTATTACAGAACCCATCTCCCTCAGTACCCTTGGATGTATTCCATCAGGACCTGGGGCTTTATTAACATTTATTTTCTCCAACCTCTTTTGTATTTCTTCCTGCGTTAACCAATTATTTAGTAAAGGTAGTGTAGCCCCATTATGTTGCAGTGTCCCAACCACTGGTACCTCCCTTGTGTAAACCGACGAAAAGAACCTATTTAGCTCATCTGCCTTTTCCTGGTCACTAATTATCAGATGGCCTGTGTCACATTGTAATGGTCCTATCGATTCCTTCCTGGCCTTCTTCCCATTAATATATTTATAAAATATTTTAGGGTTAGTCTTACTTTCCATTGCAACTGACTTCTCATTTTCTATTTTAGCCAGTCTAATAGCCCTTTTGCAAGCCTTGTTGATTTCCTTATAGTCACATAAAGCTGCCTCTGTTCCCTCCTTCTTGTATAATTTAAATGCATATTTCTTTTTCCTCATCATGATCTTTAAGTCATTGTTAAGCCACATGGGATGTGATTTACTCCTATTCATTTTATTTCCACATGGTACATGCTGATGAGTATGTTTATTTAGTAAGGATTTGAATGTTGTCCATTTATTTTCAGTATTCTTCCCTGTAAGTTCTTTGTCCCAGTCTATATGTTGTATTGCTGCCCGTAGCCCATTAAAGTTAGCCCTTTTAAAATTTAGAGTTTTTGTTGGCCCCTTACAACTCTGTTTTTTGTATTCAATCTCAAATGAGACTGTGTTGTGATCACTGTTCCCCAAGGGTTCCCCTATTTTTACATTTGATATTATATCAATATTACTTGTGATGACTAAATCCAAGATGGTCCCATTTCTAGTAGGTTCTTGTATTACCTGGGCTAGATAATGATCCCTGAGTGTACTCAAGAACCTGCTCCCCTTAGCTGAGCTGCTGGTCTCGTTTATCCAGTTTATATCAGGGTAATTAAAGTCTCCCATTATTAGAACTTGCCCATGCTTAGCTGCATTTCCAATCTGTAACAATAATTGTATTTCCTCACTTTCAGCTATATTTGGGGGTTTATAGCATACTCCCACCAATATGCGTTTAGAATTAGCTCCTCCACTATTTAGCTCAACCTACAAGAATTGAATGATGCCGTTAGTGCCAGCATAAATATCTTCTCTAACTATAGGCTTAAATTCAGGCTTAACATAAAGACAGATCCCTCCTCCTCTTTTACCATTTCCCCTATCTTTCCTAAACAGGTTATAACCATCCAGATTAACAGTCCAGTCATGAGATTCATCCCACCATGTTTCCGTAATGCCTATTAAGCCCCATTTTTCTTGTACTGCTAATATTTCTAGCTCATCCATTTTCCCAGGCAAACTTCTTGCGTTTGCAATCATACACTTTATGTTGCTATGGCTCTGCTGTTGTGAAGTGCCTGCCACTGTATTTGAGGCCCCTATTACTACCTCCCTACTTTCTATTGTAACCCTCCCCCCTTCTCCTCCCCCATGGGTAAATAATTCATCCCTTTCCCTCTCTACCCTATTTACCCCAATACTTCTATATAGTCCCTCCCCCCCACCTACAAGTTTAAAAACTCCCCCAGCCGTTCTACCATCCTATCCCCTAGCACAAAAGCGCCCTCATCATTAAGGTGCAATCCATCCCTGCTATAGAGATTGTACCCAAGTGAGAAGTCAGCCCAGTGCTCTAAAAACCCAAAACCCTCTGCACTGCACCACTTTTTTAGCCACGCATTAACCTCCCTAAGCTCCTTCTGCCTCCCTGGGCTAGCACTTGGCACTGGTAGTATCTCAGAAAATACTACCTTGGAGGTCCTTGCTTTAAGCTTATTCCCTAATTCTCTAAAATCATTCTTTAGGACGCTCCATCTTCCACTAACTTTGTCATTGGTACCAATGTGTACCAAGACCGCCGGTTCATTACCAGCCCCTCCCAATAATTTATCCACCCGATCCACAACATGCCGAACCCGAGCACCCGGGAGACAGCAAACTGTTCGATTGCTGGGATCTGGGTGACAAATTACCCTGTCTACCTTCCTAATAATAGAGTCCCCTACCACCAAAACATGTCTGTTGCTCTGCCTATTCTGCCCTCCCTCTCCTCCAGTAGAACTGTTCTCCCGGCTGTTAGAGGGAACAGCTCTATCTGGCATTGCCATTCCTGAATGGACATCCCCAACAGTTTCACTCAATCTCGCAAATCTGTTGGTGTTTGCCAACTCAGAACTGGCCTGCCTCCTCCTGTACCCCCTGATTCCCCTTCTAACTGTAACCCAGCTACCTCCCTGGCCATCCTCACTAGCCCCAGCTCCTCCCTCCATACTAGGCCCAGCTAAACTGTGCTCCGTGAGCACCAACTCCCTTTCCAGTGGAGCAATATCACTAAGTGCTGCAATTCTCCTCTCCAGATCTTCAATTTGAGCTTCCAAAGAGGCAACATGCTCACACCTGTCACAGAGGTATGGACCCTGGATCATCTGTTCCAGTAGTGCATACATTTGGCAGGATGTACACTGAGTGAGGTTTCCACTGGACTGACTCATGATTATCAGTTACAAAAATACAGTGAGAAAACAAATCAATGTATTTGTATAAAGATTTATTTTCCACACCTTAAACCAAACAAAACAGAAACAATATGTACGTTTGTTTTCTGTTTTTTCTTATAATACCCCTTATTTGGATTTCCTCCTTTTATTTAATCTCCTACACACCAACTACACTTATACTAGAAAAGATTGCAAGCTCCCAAGCTCTCCCTTCCCTTGTTAAAATAGACCCCGCCTACTTGCCTGTACAATGATAAAAGAGCACAGGATAGAAAACACGGTCCTGCCCCACAGAACCGATTCAACAGAAAACAACAAAATACACACAGATATAACTTACACAGCCCAAGCCACACCCACACTCACCTGTACTCTGATTAATGCAACAGACAGAAAACTCTGCACTGACTTAGAGCAGATTCAAACAGAACTCACACAAATTCACCCAGATATAACTACACAGGCCAAGCCACACCCACTATCACCTGTACTTTGATTAATGCAACAGACAAAAAACTGTGCACGGACTTACAAAGCGGATTCAAACCAGACCTCACACAAATGCACCCAGATATAACTACACAGACCAAGCCACACCCACTCTCACCTGTACACTGATTAATGCAGACAAACTGTGCACTGACTTAGAGCAGATTCAAACAGCTCTACCCTCCCTCTTCCTCCTCTGTGTATCTTCCCCCTCTCCTTCCCCTGTGCCTCTCCCTCCCATGTCTCTCCCCCCTCACACTCCCATGTGTCTCTTCCTCCTCTCCCTCCCCTTTGTCTCTTCCCCCCTTGTCTCTCCCACCCCTGCGTCTCTCCCACTCCTCTCCCCGCCCCTCTCCACCAATGTCTCCCCCAGCACGCAATCTCTCTATCTCCTTCCCTCATGTGTCCCCTCCCTCTTCTCCCCTCTCCTC
Organism: Discoglossus pictus; assembly: GCA_027410445.1. Lineage (NCBI taxonomy): Eukaryota > Metazoa > Chordata > Amphibia > Anura > Alytidae > Discoglossus > Discoglossus pictus. The sequence continues at coordinate 62,796,060 of CM050172.1, read as the reverse complement.
TCTCCTTCCCTCTCCTCTGCGCATGAGTAACTTGCAGCCTTCAGCGCCAATTGCGGGCCTTGTATGAGCGGCTTTGCTACATTCTGCTACAATCTAAATGATTGTTCTGGTAAACTACCTCCTCAAAAAATCTACTACACAAGCTAAGGAACCGTCCCCACTCTGATGAGAGGCAGTAACCTCGAAACAACATAATCCATCCTGAGCTTTGCTTAAAGCTGTTTTTTTACAGCAGACATATTCTTAAATACAGCCATGTTTAAAATGTTATTGGATTACAAGAGCGAAGCCTTTATGGGCATGTCCCAGGTTCCCAGGATGCAGTGTAATAACTGTATTTTTCAGAATTCTGAACAGGAAACAAGTTTTTTAAGCTGTATTAGATGTTCAAATGTGAACACAAATTCACTATTTATTTGTTGTATATATATATATATATATATATATATATATATATATATATATTTATATATATTTATATATATATATATTTATTTATATATATTTATATATATATATTTATTTATTTATATACCGTATTTATCTGCGTATAGCACGCACTTTTTCTGCCTGAAAATAGGGAGCAAATTATAGGTGCATGTTATACGCCGATATTCATTCTAACCCCCCCTCCTCAACCTAAAGGTTGAGGAGGGGGTTGAGGATGGGGGGTTGAGGAGGGAGGTTGAGGAGGGGGTTGAGGATGGGGGCGGTGAGGAGGGAGGATGAGGAGGGGGTTGAGGAGGGGGTTGAGGATGAGGAGGGAGGTTGAGGATGAGGAGGGGGGTTGAGGATGAGGAGGGGGGTTGAGGATGAGGAGGGGGGTTGAGGTTGAGGAGGGGGGTTGATGAAGGAGGATGAGGATGGGGCGTGGAGGAGGTGGTTGAAGATGGAGGGTTTGAGGAGGGGGTTGAGGAGGGAGGATGAGGAGGGAGGTTGAGGTTGAGGATTTTGCTTCAAAGTTCTTTATTTTAATTTTTAATTTTTTTCCCTGAAAATTCCTTCATAAAATGAGGTGCGTGTTATAAAATACAGTATATTTATTTATTTATATATATATTTATTTATATATATATATATATATATATTTTTTTTTTTTATATATATATATATATATATTTATATATATATATATATAGTTGAATAATTAGAGTATTACAGTAAATAGTGATAACTTTTTTATTGGACAAACTTATTCATAATATAGCGACGAGCTTTCAAGAGATAATGCCTCTCGTTATCAAGTCAAAAAGCAAAACTGATACAGATATGAACTAAAAACAGTAAACAGAAAAAGATGAAAAAAACTGCAAAAACAAGAAAAACAAAATTTATTGGGCAGAGTTTTATATATATATATATATATATATATATATATATAAATAAATATAAATATATAAATATAAATAAATATATATATATATATATATATATATATATATATTTATTTATATATCATATATATATATATATATATATATATATATATATATATATATATATATAAAACTCCAGTGCCTCTTTAACCAGGTCGGGCTTATCTGTTAAACTTGGCTTATTTTTAATCTGTGCAATACTGGAAATAATGAAAAGAAAGGCAAACAACACATGTAGCTCAGTGAATGTAGGAGATGTGTGTGCGCGTTGCGTCTGTGTAATATACACTCATTCATCAGCTTGTTCAAACATTTGTCTTGGTGAGTCTCATATTACATCGCATATTGTGTATATAGTGACTTGGGGGTGACCTGCTGCTAAAATGAGCAGTGTTTATATTTCATATTTGCTGGAGAATGGCCAAAATATGCACTGTAGTTCTGAAAGAAAAGCAGATCTCGGTCTGCTACATTCTGTTTTCTGGGACGAGCCACATGTAACGGATAAATAAGCCGCATACACTATTACATGGTAACATAAGCCCTGCAGTTTTTCAGTGCAAGTATAAAGATGGGCTAGAGGCAATCTGGCTGGGGATGGCTGTATATGATCTGTGTGAATACTCGGTAACATGCAGCTGTTCTGATTTCCGCTTTGTGTCTCTCCTTTCATGTTACAGATGAAGCTTTGCTTTGTTGAGATTTTTTTTTCTTCACGTTTTTTTTTTTACTGGTTTACTAAACGTTTTTTTTTTTTTTTTTGCGTCGGTAAGTCGTTTCCGACTCTCGGTGACCTCATGGACTGTAACCCACCAGGCACAAATTTATGTCCATGGTCATGCTGATCTACTTCGTTTTCATGGCAGAGATATTGGAGTGGGTTGCCACTCTCCTTCTCCAGTGCGCCACAGCATACAGCTCCTTGTATTCCTAGGTGGTCTCCCATTCAAGTACTGACCAGGCCCAACCCTGCATGGCTTCAGGGATGTGTGACCACTTGGTTCCCTGATTGGTATCAAATACAGGTTAAAGTGATGAAAGAATCAAATCCTAGCCACAAGACCACCAGGGAACCCTACTAAACTTGACTAAATCATAAAAATAGAATGAATAACATTAATAAATGATCATTGGAGCTAGTTGGAAGGAGGAGGTTTTATGTTTATGTAAAGGCAGTAAAAAAACTGGCAGATATTTATTCTGCTTTAAAGAAATTTCCTGTTTTGGATGGCTACCTTATTGTGGTGAAGGGGCTTGTGTGAGCCATACCATAAAGGGTCACCCAAGATGGGCAGCTCATAGGTTAGACACATTGCGGTCCACTGGAGAAGGAACTGGCAACCCACTCCAGTATCTTTGCCAAGAAAACAATATGGATAAGCCAAGAAAAAGATATGAATAAGCACACCCAAGAAAGTAGTGTCTCCATTTTTACTGATGACACGAAGTTGTGCTAGGTAATTAAATCAGATAATGATGTACTTTCCCTCCAAATGGATTTACATAAATTAGAGGAATGGGCATCTAACTGGCAGATGAGATTTAATACAAATACATTTAAAGTTATGCATCTAGGAAGGAAAAATAGCCATGCAATTTATAATCTTAATGGAGCAAATATAGAGGTATCAGATATTGAAAGGGATTTGGGAGTACTAGTGGACAACCACATAGGTAGCAGTGCTCAATGCCAGGCAGCAGCTGCAAAGGCAAGTAAAATATTAGCATGTATTAAGGGTATAGAAGCAAGGGAAGCAAATATAATTCTGCCACTATACAAATCTCTAGTACACTCTCATTTGGAATATGGAGTACAATTTTGGGCACCACTTCATAAAAAGGACATTTTAGAGCTGGAAAAAGTACAGAGAAGGGCTACAAAAGTAATAAAGGGAATGGAGGGGCTAAGTTATGAAGAAAGACTAATCAAATTAAACTTATTTTCTCTAGAAAAAAGGCGTCTAAGAGGAGATATGATTACCTCATATAAATACATCCAGGGTCAGTATAAAGATTTGTCAAGGATGTGCTGACACAAGGACATCCTTTGAGGTTAGAAGTAAAAAGATTCCACCTTAAAGAAAGAAAAGGGTTCTTCACAGTAAGGGTGGTTAATCTGTGGAATTCTCTACCAGAGGAGGTGGTGACAGAGGATTCAATAGATAACTTTAAAGGTGTATGCAAGTGAGCTGGGTTTTGAATACATCGGATAGAGGAGAATTAGTAGTGTATGAAAACATGGGTTATATAGAAAAGTTCAGTTTACTTATAAAGTTATTTGCTCAAAAGTAAAATCCAGCTGTTCACACCCACAGGACACTTACATAGGCAGGGTACACACAGGAAATACAGCACTGTACCCACAAGAAATACAGCAAGACACATATTTTTTCCTTTCTGGCACAGAGCACAGGAAGTAACTGGTGCAGTTCTTGTACTGAGCACATGCCAGAATCCACTGAGGTAAAGAAAGATACAATGTACTTGCCTGATTCTGAATTTGAATGTTATGCTAATTGAGGTGGAGTTTTCTAGGGGGTGTACACAATGAAAAGCAAATGCCAAAAAACATAGGAAATTTTTCTAACTTCAAGGTAAGCTAATTAATATTTATTTTAGGATTTTTTCATGCAAAAAAAAATATTTTCACACACTACTAATTCTCCTCTATCAGATGCATTCATAATCCAGCTCACTTAAATATATCTTTAAAAAGGGATTGGATAAAAAAAATTGTAATAAAAAGGGCATTCACGGCTATCCTAGATAATTAGAGAGGGAGTATTGATCCAGGGAGGAATCCGATCGCCAGTTTCTGGGGCCTGGAAGGAATTTTTTTTCCCCTTTTGAGACAATTGTTTTTTTTTTCTGTTTGCCTTCCTCTGGATCAGAGGAGATCTGAAAAGGTTGAACTTGATGGGCTACAAGTCTTTTTTCAACCTCAAATATTATATGTAACTATTTAACATTTTTGCCTGGCCTGCTGCAGTCCGTAGGTCATGACTCAATGATTAAACCACTGCAAATAAATTCAGAAACCATCAGAATGGTGTCCAAAATACCCCTAGCAGACTCAACTGCATTACAATGATGATCAAGACTCTCCAAGGAGAAATATCCCCTTTAATTGCCCTACCAGCAAACTGATATTTACTCTCTCGCAGTGGGAAGCCTGTATCTTAATCTGGTCACATGCTTTCTGCACTTTGGCTGACCAGATGTTAAGATGTTAAGAGTCATAAATTGAACTGTAGACCCCTGGCCTAGATAAACCTTACATATACAGCACTGTTTTGGCATTGTGGGACTCAGTGTGGGGTTGGTTGCAAACTCATACAATGAATGCATTGTTGTCGTTGTTGTTATTTTGTTTCAGTCATGTCTGACTCTCAGTGACCCTATGGACGGCAGCATGCCAGGTACATCTGTCAGCTACTGCCACTCTGAGCTCCATCCATTTAATGTTCATTGCTTCAATGACTTCATCTATCCATCTCCTCCTCTATCATGCCCTTCTTCTTGTGCCTTCAATCATTCTCAGCATCAGAGTCTTCTCTAGGGAATCCTGTCTTCTCATGATATGGCCAAGTATTTGAGCTTCCGCCTCATGATCATACCTTTCTAGTGAATAGTTTGTCTTGATTTCCTGTAGTACTGATTTATTGCAGTCCAAGGGACTCTAACCAGTTTTTGCCAGCACCACAATTCAAAAGCATTAATTATTTAGACTTCTTTATGGTCCAGCTCTCACATCCGTATGTTACTACTGGGAATTCCATAGTTCTAACAATGAAGACCTTTGTTGATAGTGTAATATCTTTACTTTTTATTAGCTTGTCCAAACTTGCCATAGCTTTCCTCCCCAGAAGCAAAAATCTTTTAATTTATTGGCTGCAGTCACAATCTGAAGAGATCTTGGATCCCAGGAAAATAAAATCTGTCACTGCCTCCACTTCTTCCCCATCTGTTTGTCAGGAACTGAGATTGATGGGTGCATGTCTTAAAGGGACTCTGTCACCCCAACAGGAAGTCAATTTAATTTTAAAGAGCGTTAAAAACTGGCCATGATCTTCATCTTTATAACACTGAACAGCATGCCAGCATTTGCCCTCTCTTCTTTTACCCTCATCAATGGGTTACAAATTACATTTCCACAAATTAATTAATTAAAATGGTGTATAATTTGTTCAAACAAATCTATAAAAGTAAACACATAACATAACTTTAGAAGATGTATGTGGCATTGTAAAATCCAATTACATGTCCTGTGGTGGTTAAATCCTCTATTTAATTCAAAAGGAGAATCACAAATATAATCAATCTGACACTGAGCAAAAATAATAGTTAATTTGTAGCAATGTTTTTAAATATGGTACAACTAACAAATTTTGAGTATTAACAGGTACTTTATCAATAAAATAAAATTACCATAAAATAGCATTTTCAACAATAAACTTAAAAATATGTAATTTGTATATGTCAAACAATCTATGTGATTCTTCTAAAAAGGCATTGCTTTTATCTTTGTGCTAAAGAGCAATGATTACAAGTGACTGCTAATAAATCCATGGGTGGTCTGCAAACAACCTAAAAGTAATCTCAAGAATATATCTGAGCACATGCAGTTGTCAGGGAGTAATTATCTACGATTAGCAATAATTACACTCTAGCACAAAGATAAATACAAAGGCTAGGTAGAAAAATTACTAATTTAAATGTATGTTTCCTGTATTTTTTAATACGATTAATTGATAAAGTTTTTATCACTACCTATAATTTAGGTTATGCCATATTCTTGCATATTTGGTGTGTTGTTTACATATAATATATATGAATCACAGTATATGAAGCATGATATTTAAAATCTAACTACATATTCAGGCATATGCCCTAAAAATCAGCATTCTCTAGTGTATATAATGATGAATGTTATGTTTAAGTAACATTTCCTACTAATGTAATGTTACCCTAGAGAATATGATTTTAATCACATTGATTTAAATAATGATTCTAATCAATCATAATTCCTCAAAAGGTTTATTTGCATTAATCACAATTGACAGGTGTAAGGTTGTATTTAATATTTCAGGTAGAAACAGGGGACTGGAGATTTTTTCAGAAAGGGTTAAAATGAAATGCTGGGGTAGTGGCGATTAAGAGTCTGAAAGTGGTTAAACAGTCATTTTTTGTATATGGCCTTTTGATTAACTAAACATTATAATGGGCAAAATAATAAAAAAAATAAAAAAGAAAAATATTAATGCAGTCCTTACATTTTTCACTTTTGCATCCATTTATTTTTTCCCGGCAGGGATCCATTTAATTCTCTCAACTGATTGTGCTGTTACTTTGTCAGAAGGGTGTGTCGAACTAAATGTATAAACATATTCTCACTTTTTTCTGTATTTTAAGTCTATTTTTCACAACAGTATAATTCTAAATATAGGATTACAGTGGCTCTTTAATGACATTTGGCAAGGGGCAACATAGAGGGAGGCCAGGCTAAAAGTAGATAAAAATGGTTTAAAGATATGTGGGCACAAATTAGCAGATGGGGGAGCATTATCAACAAAGGAATTAACGATTTAGGAGTGCTAGTGACTTTAATAACCATCTTCTTAATCTGTTTCACATTGTCTATCACATTAACTCTAAATTATCTCCGAATTTCCAAGGTTAAAATGCATAGCAAGGAGATATAGGAACAAGTGTTAAAAGATAAACTGAGCTACCAAGCAGGGCTTGGACATAAAGATAAAGGAGCATAGATTGGAAGAGAGGCAAACAAAACGAGAGACAGTCGACAATGAGCGCAAGGCTTAAAGGGGCTCTGTCACCCCAACAGGAAGTCGATTTAATATTAAAGAGCGTTAAAAACTGGCTATACATTATACTATCAGTTATTCTCTACAGCAAATCATTTCTGAGATGTTTAACATTTATTTTGCGGCTCGGAATACTTGATAAAGGTGTGGTAGAGGGGTAAAACTGCCTGATAACATTGGGGGGCTTTATTCTGGCCACTACAGAGGCAGACTGTAATCCTAGTTAGCACATCACAGCAGCTAATTAATATGAATCAACCACTCATTTCCATAGCGCAACTACAACATGAAATTTCCCAGGATTGATTCTTTTTAAAAAATTAAAAAATAACACAACATAAAGCCAGTTTGTCATGCACTTTAATTATAAATTAAAAAAAAAAACTTGATTTTAGGGTGGCAGAGTCCCTTTAAACAAGCCAAATGCAGCAGTTATAAGAGCAAGCATGCATGTAACCATAGGAAGACAAAGAAAGAAAGGCAACATCAGCCAAGGACTGAAAAATATAGGAGGAAGCAAAGGTTAAGATACAGATGTGAACATAAGTCACGGATTTAAATACAGAGTGAAAGCATGGGTTAAAAGATGCATTTAATCAGTGAAAATCTGTCAGGGATTTAAAGGAGAGAAGGAAGCATCGGATAAAAGATATATAGTCACTGTAAATGAGTCAGCGAATTAGAGAGAGGGGAAGCATGGGTTAAAATACACAGTGAATGAAAATAAGGGATTTAAACAGATGGGGGGACACTGGTAGTCAAAAATGCCAAGTATTTAGGGTAAGTGGGCAGGGGTGCATGGTTTGTGCAGTCCCAGGCAGCACAGGGCACATGCCCTGGCTACTAAAAAAGTGCCATCTCTCAGGCACAGTATAGCTAATGCCACTACCAAAATCTAATTTATTTGGCACAGGCGGTGACAATGCTTGGCCACCAGTCAGGGACAAGCAGTCCATCACTGCACGTGTTTGTAGCAGGCACCTGAGCCCAGGCTGGGGGTGTGGGACAGACACATCCCTGGGGAGGAGAGCACACACACATACTAGCCACAGGCAAAAGTGCAGGTTCTCAAGACCAAATGAGTCTTTTCTCTCTAACCCTCATCCTTTTATCCATCCCTTGTCTGCGCATCGCATCTCCTCCCTTTCTAGTCTCCACTCCACCTCTCTTCCCTCCTCCTTTACTCTTCTCCTCCCCTCATCCCTAGTTTTGCTGTGTCTCTCTCCTCCCTCCTGGTACATCAGAAGTTTCCTCTTCAGCACAGTTAGGTTTTGCTGGAGTGCAGGCTGAATGATTTCCATCTCTGCTGGCTTTATCCAAATAGACTCAACATTGTGACAACCTTTTCATCCCCGCATCATCATAGGAGAGAAAGACAAGGAACACACAGGATGAGAGGAGTTTAAACCTGCTGCTGGATTATACTGCTGGATTTTACTGTATATACAGCATCATCTATTCCCAGTCTCCCAGCACTGTATCTGGTACTCCTTTAGGTCTCTGGATCAGGAACTATTGGATTTTGCTGTTTGGAATACCCTATTTTCTTGATATATTTAATATTCTATTATTACTCTTTGTGTTTCATGTAAACTGGAGTTGAGCTATGCTTTTGGGAAGCCAGGAATCCGTTAAATCAAGGTAAGGCGCACCAAAGCACTTTTGCGCAGATGGAGGAATATTAATTGGGTGTAAGTCTTTTTATTATAGGAGGCTGCAGTTTAATTATAAGGTTGCATGACATGCGGGGTTATGGGTAATGCGTGGAAGGGGTAATAGTTGGAGTGGGATATCATGCTTTTGGAGAAAAAAAAGTATAGAAGCATGGGTGTAGAAGCCAAATAAAATCTGGCGGGGGGGGGATACCGCATATAGTATAAAAATACCACACAACTGCTTCTCTACACATAAACACACACATTGAAAAAAAATTGCGTGGGGGATTTGTGCCCCTCGCCCTACACCCATGTATAGAAGGTGATCTAGTTGGAACGTTTAAATCTGAAAGTGTTTCCAGTTTTTGCTTAGTGTATTTATATATAACTAGACACATATTATAATTGCAATACTTTGATGAACTGCAGCACATCGCAGAGCAACAGATTAACCCTCTACATTGCTAACATGCTGATGCCCACACTGTATATGTGATAAAACACTTTACTGTATGTGTTTTAACTTTATCATCTACACCGGTTTAATTAAGTATATTTCTGCTGAAAATCAAAGGGGGTAGGTTGAGAGCAGGGGTGTAGGAACCAAAATAATTCTGGGGGGGGGGGATAAAGCTTACTTGATACACAGAGCATTTAGCAGCTTCTATACGCATACATACACCCAATGAGAATTTTTTTTTGGGGGGGATATATCCCCCTTACCCCCGCCTCCTTCCCAGTTCCTACACCTATGGCTGAGTGACTTTTAAGAAGCAACGCTTAATACAAGATAACTTCTTATAAAACCATAGCAGTTTATTTCCACCCAAACAGAGCTAGAGAGGCACGAGGCTCCTTGTAGGGTCTGTCTTAGACTTCTTAACTTATTTCCCATACACAAATGTGTCAGGAATCCTCTGTGAGCAACATAAGGAAATCATTTTCCTCTCTTAGCCAGGCATGTTTTTTGACTTTTTGAAAATATGTTGCTGTTTATTCCAAATTTGGGCACAAGGAATCATTTTAGTCTTGCAATAAATAACATCTCAGTGGTGAAAGTAGATGATACTGTTTATACAATACGTGTCTACTGTATATTTACTGTATGTAAACTGTATATATTGCATGCACAGTCTGTATACATTCAGTTTTGTACAGTATAGTCCTTATGAACATTGTGTATTTTCACTGTATGCATAGTATAGACTTTCATATATTACTATTACATTTATTATGTTATCTGTGTGTGTTTTATAGAATCGTATTGCATTTGCATATGTATATATTATATGTACAGCCGATATATATGTATACAGTATATTACATGTAGATACTCAAAGTATATACAATGCATATATAATGTAATATGGTATTTATATTGAAAGTATACTTTCTCCTTCTATATATCCCTTGAGTACCACTTTCTATATATTGTGTATATTGAATGAATGCATCACACATATAGGAAATTATCAAAGGACTATTTGTCATTTAACACTTTTAGATAAAAGCCTGCCTTAATTTCCCATTACTTTTCCCTGTGGATCAAGATTTCTTAATAATGCATTGGGATTTATTTTATAAGGGAGTGTCCACTGATAGACAAAAGAACCTGCTTTACCTTTCTCTAAGGAAAACGTGTTATTATTCTCATTCTCCGTCTACAGATATAATGTAGCGTATCACTATATGTCTTAGTTACCATATAAGTGATGTTCAAACACATAATTTACATGATATTATGTATGTTCATTTGTCTTTATAGCTGCTTTTATAATATTCACTGTATTGCATTTATAGCCATTATCTCTCCCATCTCCTTTCATTTTTATGTCTCATTTAGTTCATCTTTTATCTGACTTTCTGTAAATTTTGATGTGTGTTTCTTTGTTTCTGATATCCTCTCTTAACCTCTTCCTCACTTATTTTCTCATATACTTTTTCTCTGGGTTTCCACTCCTAGTTGTGATCTTATCTAATGATTCATCTTCCTTTCATATTTCTTTAGCTCTATATTTTCTTTTATTTGTCGTTTTATTTCTATGTAATTGCTGCCCTTCATCTGTGGTTATTTTCCTTTTCTTTCCCTTGCTTTATCCTCTCCAGTTCCTTTCGCTTTCTTCTGATTGAGTCCTGCCTTATTTCTTCCCTGTCTACTCCTCATCTCAAAACTGGTCCTTACTCAGTAGGATCTCTCTTTCCCTCCCAAAAGTCACTAGTGTTCTCTGTTGCTTATCTTTAGGTGTTGTTTGCTATCATGACTGATGGCGAGAGGAGTGAGCCCATCCAGCCACTGGCCGGAGATGACATACGGGTCCCTATACCCCCCATGCACCAGGCTGGGGACCCTGGTGTTGAAGAAGATGGGGGAAGTGCAGAGAAGTCCGCTGTGGGCAGCTTGGGCTCAGGAGGTTCTTCTGGAAGAGGCCGTGGCCAAGGACAGGGCTCAGAAGAAGAAGAACAGGTCCCATACCCTGCACTGGCACCTACAGTGTTCTTCTGGCTCAAGCAAACCACCCGTCCACGCAGCTGGTGCCTCAGACTGGTCTGTAACCCATATCCTTTCCATTGGTGCTGGTAATCCAGTATGTCTTTTCCAGAGTCATTTTTTTCTCTTATGTAGGTGGAGAAACAAGTTGGGTTGTTGATGTTCTTGTGATCTGCGTCAACCTCAGCTTTCTGTTTGTTGTGCTACTTTTAGGCCCTAAATGCTTTATGTTTCCTTCTCTGGAGACTTTATATGAATGCTGCTCTGGGGGAGGAAGTTGTGTGCTGGATTATTGTCATTGGTTTTTAATTACTGCTGCAGGGGGTTTGTGGATTGCAGTTTCACAATCCTTGCAGTATACAAGATTTCTGCAAAACGTGCTTCATATTTCTTTCGTTCTAATCATTTACATTCTACATTATTGCAACTAGAAAATTCATATAGTCTCAATGGCCATTTATTTTACAATCTGATTTTGCTAAATTTTGTCTTTCACCAGTGTCTCTGATTTGTGCAAGATTTCCAGATGTTGCCTAAGTTATTACTACTTTGCAATCCTTCACATGTGCCCCTAATGGCAATCAGTGCAGAATTTAATGGGTGTATCAGTGTACAACTAGTACTTGTATTGTTTGCAATTTAATTTAACTCAGAAATACTTTATATACATCATTTTACACACAAATGATGAGTAGTTCCCATTTAATGATGTTCCATGTAATTGCTTATATCACCACAATGTAATATTAAATATGAATTATTAATGGAAATACAGTTATGGTATTGCATCTTAGTTGATTTGTAGCATGTGATCTCCTTAAGGAAAGGTTCTGTAATGCTGCTTACTATAAGTAAAATGTGTTGTTTCACCATTACCTTACAACATGGTTATATTATACCTTCAAAAAATATTCTGACATACAAGCCGTCCTACCTTGTTTGTTTTTCTGAGCTGTTTCAAACATATACTTTGTTTCTGGTAATGTGGAATGGGACAAAGCTTTAACACCACCAGCCAAGAGTATAAGAAACCATTTGGCGCACATGACGTTTATTAACCTCTGTGATACCTGCATCTTTTGCATTACTTTGTAGAGAAATACAACGTTGTTTTTTTATCCTATTTAAAACACGCTGTGTAGAAGCTAAAATTTACTTTGCCTATTGTTGGAAAAAGCTGTGTGTGTTCCACAGATTTCAACGAGCCGACTGTAAATAAAAGATTGAAAGGCACTTACTTGCTGTTGTTAGTAATATTCATAATTTATAAGAGACTTCAGTTCTTGTAATACTTCCTGCTGTGGTTACAAATACTAGATAATTAGCTTCAATGGTGACGATGAGGTTACATAAGAAGTCACCCTTCAAATTCAAACCTTAAATCCATTATAATATCCTTTGTACGTAATCATTTTGACAGAAGACTTAATGATCCCCATTTTTCTTTAAATGTTCAAATGAATGTCTGTAACTATTTTACCTATCTGCTCCATGATAGTTCCAGTCCTGTGTTTCACAATGTGAAATGTCCAAAGAAAATGTTGCTTTATCTTAAGAGCACTTAAGTACAATTGATACCAATAAGACAGGATCATTTAGATTTGCAGATACTTGCTTTAATTAGTACTGGATGCTGCCCTTTGCAGTTTTTGCAGATTTACTTCTGGTAACAGACAATGAAAATCTCTTTTTAACTTCACTATTTGGGCGACTTGATTTACAAAAATAATATATTATTGGTAGAATACCTTTGAATGCCAATTTTGTGTTTTTTAAAATCTAATATTTTTGTAAGGCTCTTCTTAAAGAGCATGAACAACTAATATACTAGCCATTTTGTTGAAATATACACCATTATGTGTGCCGCCTTAATATAAAAAGGAGAAACACTACTCCTTTTTGTTTAGCAACACAGTTTTTCCAAATACATGAACAAAGTATAACCTACCCCTAGTGTTATTGTGCAGTTAGAATCCCCTTCCTACTGTGAAGAACACATTAACATATTAAGCATCATATTGGCATAATTATCCAACACAAACAAAACTAAATATATCAGGATATTATTTACTATATTCACATTGCCAGTGCAATGTATAACCATTTTTTTTTTTATTCCGTTTAGGGTGACAGTATGTATCCCTTTACCAAAGAATAAGAAAAGCTGTAAGGTTTGGTTCTTGGAGTAGTAAAAGATTGTTTTTTAGAATGAAATTTAATTGGTGAATTTAATTCACTAAGAAACAAAAAGGAGTGTGTGGGTGGAAGCAGACTTTCTGTTTAGTGAATAGTGCACACAGGGATTGTATATAAATGCTGGTGTCTGCTGTATTTTTTATACACATGGATAGACTGTCTGCTTGACTATTTCAAGAAATCCAGGAAACATTCTCTATGATTGATTGGCTGTTCTGATCCAGACTTTGCATGCAAAGATCCCATTCTGTCTTGGACAAGTGAGATCCTGTTTCCCCATCCTGTTCTTTCTATGTGTGAAACCAAGGTGCAAATTGGAGCCCAAGAGCAATTGAGCAGCAGGGGATTGTTCGCAATGGAAGTTTTAATAGAGGCAGGTAGTGTACCCTTTCAGTGCCAGAGAGGCACTCAAGTACTTCATCATGCAACATATATTTAAAGCACCACTGCACTATTTTGAAAAACAATACCTAAACAGGGATTTTTTTTTAGAATGCAAAAAACGTACAGCTTCTACTTTATCACCTTTCATTAGCAATTAGGCTTCTGTGGAATCTACCATTTTGGTCTCTGCCGAAGGCGAAAGGAGATTTTGAATGCTCAGGAAGCTTCTTTTTGCACAATGGGAATATGACAACTGCAACTGCCAGTGTTTTTAATGGGTCCAGTGAAAGCTCAAGGACATCCTCCTGAGAAAGTAGCTGCAACTGGAACCCTGTAGTGAAAACTAATTGCACATACATTAATATATATTAATTATATATTTTTTGGGCTTTCTAAAAACATTTTGAGCGTTACCAAGTATAAAAGATAGGAATTCCCCAAATGCTTATTGCCCTTTTTAGCAGCCTTGAAACTTTTGAATAACCCAACATAACATAATAACTTTGGGAACAATACTCAACATTTGGATACAGCTATTGTATCAAAATCAGTGGAATACCAAACCACTTGAAAATTGCTTGGCACCTTTGTGGACCAGTTGATGATTTATTTTTATTTTTTTTGTCACTGCTTTTGATTAAAAAAATGAAAAAATGAATGAGCAGATAACAAGTCCTCTTGGGTTGTCATAATTATATATATGTATATATGTATGTGAAGATGTATATGCATATATGTATGTATGTGTATGTATATATATATATATATATATATATATATATATATATATATATATACATACGGTATATATATATATGTATACACATATACAAATATATATGTTAATAAAACATTATACTTGGTTTGAAGTTTTTGAAACAGCCGATATGCAGTATGTTAATAGTTTAAAAAATATATTTTTTGAAGATTTGAACAGAAATGTAGATGAAGTAATTGTGTTAGAAAATCCTTTCTCAATGCCTCTGATCTGCAGTATTGAGATGTCTTTTTTCTCATACTGTGTAGGACATTTATATTAAATGGGTGTAGAGAGAGAATTGTAGTCCTCAAAATTTGAAAATATCACATAGGGTTACTTAGTCAGTGTTCTGCGTTAAAGATAAAACATATGGTAGGCACATTTGAATGCTATATACAGATCGCCATGATGACCATTGTCATGTGCTGTTGATATGCCATATTGTATGACCTTTGAATGTTTTTTTATACAATAACAGGAGTTTATTGTCACTTGCTAGTAACAGGTTTCCTAGGGTGAAATGCCAGCTGACAACATCCATAAAACGTGCCCACTCTGCTCCTCTAATCTATGGTGTGAATCAAGTATCCCCCCCATTAGTGTGAAAAAGATCATATTTCAAAGCAAGGA
Source organism: Discoglossus pictus (assembly GCA_027410445.1). Classification (NCBI taxonomy): domain Eukaryota; kingdom Metazoa; phylum Chordata; class Amphibia; order Anura; family Alytidae; genus Discoglossus; species Discoglossus pictus. The sequence continues at coordinate 62,780,746 of CM050172.1, read as the reverse complement.
GAGCCAGCTGCTTAGAAGACTGTGAGCATTCGTCTGGTATTTGGGGACCACACTTAGTATGGCAAGTTGAATCTTAAAGTAAAAGGAAATTGAATATAAATATTTGTGCATTCAATGTGACCCAAGTTAGTGTATTTAATGTGTCCGGCTCAATCAGAAAAGTCTATTTTACTATTATACTATTATTATATACTGAAGAACTAGAATTATATATTGTCTTGCAAATTCCCATTGGTTTATTATAGACTTGCCACTGCCTGTGACCTTATCTTGATATCAATACCGAGAGGCCTTTGAGATCAATTCAGAGTGGCTATATTTCCAGGGACACAGTTTACTTAGCTTATCTCTCTATCAATCAAGTAGGAACCTTGGAAGCTGCAATTTAGCAGATAGATGTGATCTTATAAGAAAATGACAGGTAATGCATAGCCACATGTAAAAGATGCTAGATAAAATATTGCTATATTAAACTTAAAACGTATTATATTATCAAATATGTCTTATCAAAGGGTTATCTAGTGTATATATGACTTAAGTGTCCCTTTAAAGGGAATCTTGCTTATGATATGATATGACCCAAACCTATTTATCTCTTGAAATGTATTTCTCTACTTTATATATCTTTATATATCTTTTTGAGATATTTCTCTTGAGCAAAACCAAGTCACCGCTCTCTTTGCTGTTAGAAGTGCAGACATCACAAAGATAGCTTTGTACTCCTATGCATTTCTACACATCTCAAAGCTTTTATGCTTGCATTTCAAATCGGTGGTGAATTTAGATATTGTGCTGCTCAGGGCCTAAGTGAACACACCTCTCCCCCCATGTCTTTAAGAGTAGATTTAAAAAAAGAAGAAGAAACAAGGAGGCATAAAACATTTTAAGAGCCAAAAAAGAGCAGAAAAAAAATAACATTCTGCATCTGCAACCCCTCGACACCTTTAAAAATGTCTGTTATATTTAGTCTATTTATTCTAGTATTCAGTATTTTCTGTTTCTAATTCGACACGTCTGATTTTCTAAGTCTGACAAAGTATAATACAATAACATTACATATATATATATATATATATATATATATATATATACAAAAAAAATAAAAAATAAAAAAATATATATATGTGTGTATGTATGTGTATTGTATTATACTTTGTTTGGAATTTCAATTCCAACAAATTTTTACAATAGTGATACTTAAAATATATATTGCATTGGGAAGAAAAGTCTGACATTATGTAGCATTACATAACATTACATTCATATATGTAAAGTATATACGTATATATATATATATATATATATATATATATATATATATATATATATATATCAATAAATATTAATGTAAAGTATATATTGTATTGGGTAAGAAAGCTTGAGAGCTGCATTAATTAGTGGTCGTATATATATATATATATATATATATATATATATATATATATATATTCTGCTTTGTCTGACTTATGAAATCATATTTGTAAAACAAAGAATAGAAATATAGAGATACTATAATATTTTCTATGGGTCTGCCAGCAATTTAATTCTCTCCATTTTGTAAAACTGTGATAAGGAAACTGTGAAGTAAAGAAACATGAAACATGCAAAAACTGATGATGTTTATGTGGAGTTGTTTACAGCCTTTCACCACCTTATCAGCAGCTGCCTGGTGAGCCTCCAAGCTCCAGCCTCTCACCATGACCAGGAGCTGCTCACAGGATGTCCCTCCTTACAGCAGCTGTCAATGTTTAGTTTTCATGCAGCACTGGTCCTCCCACCTTAATTGATAAATTAAAGAGTGTTTTCATTATATAGCAAGCTCAGTTTATGCATCAAAGCTAGGCATGGCCCTATGGGATATATATATATATATATATATATATATATATATATTTTTTTTTTTTTTTTTTTATATATATATATTTGTTATTAAGTTTGTCTACTGTTATTGAATAGTAAAAGTGAAGAAAAACAATGCTAATTTTCTAATTTAAGAGAAAATTAATTCCAGATCACCAAAACTGTCAATTTGATTATTCCCTAGCTCAATATATTACGTATTCTAGCTAATTGGCTTAACCTTTTTGCCATTATTACATTATTATTACGAAATGTTGATTTTTTTGCTTAAAAAACTAAGTGGACTTAATTTTATGAATTTTTGGTCCTGCCTTGCTTGATTAGAGAGCGTCAGGTAGTTTTGGAAAAACAAGAACAGTGGCTTGAGAAGATAGAACATGAGAGAAGGTAGAGGACATTAAAGGGAGGGAGAAAGGCAAAGATCATTGAGGGTAAAAATAGAAAAATGAAGAATTGTAGTAGAGGTAGTAGAGAATATAAAAGTAGAGGGAATGGAAAAGGGTATGACACGAATGGAAATAAACCCTTCATCTCTTGTTTCCCCAACATCATTGGCCTATTTGAAAAAATTTAAAATGAGAGGGGCACCATCCAAGTTATTTTTATTTTCTACATAAAATAAATTCATGGAAGATGATAAGAGGATGTTTTCAAAATATCGAAAAAGTTTGAAAAATAAGGGAAATTGCGATCTACTACCAAAGGGTTGTGGTTGAGAGTACAGTAGATAACTTTTAAAAGAGATTCAGTATATCTATATGTAATAATGGTGTTCACATTCAATTAAAGTGACACAACAAAGATCTTAGTTATTGCAGAAATGGAAAATATATAAATACATATAATTATAGTTAGGCATTATTAAAAATGTTGGATAGAAGTGTTAGATCAGTGCTGTCCAACTGGCTACCATCAGGCTGGATGAGGTTCTCCAGCTGCTCTATATGTCCCACGGTCTGTCAAGGAGATTCTCCTCATGAGCATATTATTAAAATAAAACACTTAGGACAATTTCAACACTTGGACATTACATACATATTCCCAGACTTTAGTGATGTCATATTATATCTAAATATATTTATACATTTAATTAGGTATGTATATTTTTTAAGTATTTTTTTTTTTATATCCAATATACCAGCTAGCTGGTGAATAAAGATCTGGCCCACCACACTCGTCAAGTTAGACAACACTTGAAGTTGAGTTTTTAAAGCATAATTACATTAACAAGTTCTCAAACTTTTGTAATGATTTAATCTCACAGTGGGGATGATAAACTACATGAATATGTCTGGTTGGTTGATGAACTGTATACATATCAATCACAATAATAAAGCCTTAATGCCCTTGTATTTTAAGACTTTAATATTTATTCTGATCGACATGTATAGGTGTACCAACTGGGAATACTCATGTGGTTGATATTGCCTACTGTTAGAGATAAGGTGAGATACATTCATTAGGAGAGTGAGGGACATTTTTCATAAAATGTATGTTTAAAATACATGCTTTCAAGCTCAATTAATTTTTTAATAACAACCAATTATAATTATACTAGGAAATTGCCCGTCAAAAATGATGGGAATAAAATTGTAAGGATGGCAATGCTGTTTGCCACATAATGCATGTTAGTGTGTTTGGTTGTGTTAGTGCCTTGGTTTACATGTTACTGGGTTGGATTAAGTGTTTCTACCTTGTGTTAAATGTTAGTGGCATGGATGAAGTATTAATGGCTTTCGTTAAGTGTTACTGCTCGATTTTCCGTCCTTTGGGTTAGTTTTCAGTCCTTCGGCCTTGTTTTCGTTGTGTTGCTTTTTTCTGCAGCCATTTTTTTCCTTGCTTAGGCGATTTTCGATCGTGAAAAAGTTCTGTGGTTCGGGCGTTAAAGTTGGATTTTTGCGAGGCGCACTGTGTATGTACGAGTTTTGGTCCTAAGTCCTACTGGTCGTAAGTCCCGCATGCTTCAACTGCTCGCCTCCCTTTGCGAGGCTTGCAGTGCAATGAGCGCCTTCGGTGTCATTGCAGCCTAAGTCCCGCGTGTTCGACGGCTCACCTCGCTGTCTGAGGCGCAGCCTAAGCCCCACGTTAATGGTTCACCTCGGTTTGCGAGGCTCACAGTTGTGGCCTTTTGGGCTGCAAGTGCATTACCAACATCGTAAGCGTTTCAAACAGATCCGCAACTATTATAGTGATTTATTTATAAGTGTACTTTTCAATTCTACATAAATGGTATCATCACTAGCAAAGCTAGTTCATCTAGGAAATGTGATGATGAAAGGTTTTTTTTTAATGCAAACTGTGTCCCTGTTTATTAGAATGTTTGTTTGTGTTCTTCCACTGGATCAATAAAAACAAACATGGAGCTGAAAAGATCAAAAAAGTTTGGATTATCTGAACTTTTTTTCCAACGTTCGTTAACAAACTTATATGCGATGATTCACATTTAACTGCCTGGTTTAGATTCTGCATCTGTCATGCTTTCTATCTTTTTTTTTATATAAAAAGGAAATTTCTGCTATGTCTTGGAAAAAACAAGCATTTTATATTTAATAAAGTCTCAAGCAGAATGTTAAAAAGGAATAGCTGCTCATCAAAGCAAATAATTTCTTTGCTTTTTGTTAGATTGCCATATGTTCTGTTTTAAAGGCAGGGCTGGTCTTCTGTAATGGCTTGGCATGGGATTTCTGTTCAAATTCCCTTTTGAGTTAAGCCTCTTGACAAATCTTACGGAAATATGTGGTGTCTCGGGAACCTGTTGAGTTTGAGAAATGCCTTTGAAATGATCCAGTGTGAGTCCTGTTTATTGCAGCAAACACTAACTCATGCACTGGTCGGTGTTCAGTTCCAGTAATGGAAGAGTGATTTGCCGCAAAATATATACCAGAGAGTGACTGTCACTTCAGCACTTCACCAAGGTGGCATGACTGGGGTTATTACAGGTGACCCATGTGCTTGGTCCTTATCCAGCAGTGAATGTAGATGGCAGAATAAATATTTTTCCATGACTGTACATCCTTGGCCACTTATCAGCTGATCTGGTTTTGGTTTGTCCCTATTACTGACCTTCATTTTCCGACATATCAGGTTGCTATATCCGACCTTCTGATAAGAAAGACATTTTCCCAGTACAATACTGCGTATTCTCCCTAACACATCCCCAAACATCTTTGAATTGCCCTGATTGTTAGAAAACACTGTTGTACACCCGCTGACATCTCATGTCCCTCCTAGGCTGGGCAATTAGGGTGATTTATCTTTGCAGATAAAGCTATTTAAACAACTCGCAATAAACATTTAAACTTTATAGCAGTGATGAATGTATTGTGTCTGAGCAAACCAATAGGACTGTAACATACTCAGAGACAAATGAGAATGGCAGAGTTACCGCAAGAGCTGAATAAAGCAGAAGGAGATGGCTGAATATTGTGAAGATGCTCCCAATATGTAATTAATAAGGGCTTTTATTGTTTTAGCTTGTCCAAAGTTTTATGTCATAAATATGCATCCTATAGGATGAGTTCATTCATTTAAACACATTTCACATTACTGTATATAGCTTTGGTTTTCTAATAAAGCATTTGTTATATTTTACTATATTCATCAGTTCAATCATAATGTTCTCATGAGATTATGTGAAATTACCTGGCTTTGTATTTATGTACTGTATGTGTGTATATGTCATGATTACAAAAGACTTACCTAACTAAAATTGTAATCCATTCCTTGTCATCTCGCTTTGACTAATGTAACTCGCTACTTTCTAGCCTCCCTATCACCCATCTCTTTCCATTTCATTTCATACCGAAAGCCTCTGCTAGACACATCTACCACATATCATGTTCACTGACCTCCCATAGTCTCCATCAGGGGTGTAAGCGCCAGAATAATTATGTGGGGAATACAGTTCATTGTATACACAGGCCGTAAAATAGCTTATATATACATACATAGAAAAATCAGGGGGGATACGCCCATGGTCTCCAGAATAAAAATTGAAATCTTGACTCCAACATATAAAGCTCTTAACAACAGTGTATCTCCTTATGTATTTTCCCTCATCTCCAAAAATACTTCCCCAACCACCCTCTTCATTCTGCTCATGGCTTTTCTTTTCTCTTGTTACCTCCTTTCACTCCCGCCTTCTGGACTTTTCTCAAGCTGCACCTGTTCAGTGGAACACCTTATCATGACCACCTTCTTATCTCAAAACTATCCAAAACTCACAAGAAAATAAACCTATTTAAACAAGCTCATCACCTTCACACTTAACATTCTTAATCTGCGGTACACTTTCCAAACGTCAAACCTACAGCCACCTCCACTTGCTGTAGCCTATTAACTTGATCAGTATCAACTTGCATTAGTTACCCTCCTCTCTTCTACTTCAAACTTACCATCCTGATTGTAAGCTCTTTGGAGTAGGGTCCTATTAATTGTGTTTGTATTTCTGCTTATCTTATTATTTGTTTATAGCTTTGTAAATTGCCTGTTGTACCCATTGTACTTTATTCTTCTTCGTAAAAAAAACGCTACGGAAAATGCTGATGCTCTGGAGATAAAAGGATATATATATATATATATATATATATATATATATTTATATATATATATAGATATATATATAATGCTATTTTGTACCTACAAAACAAATATATTAGCATTCCCTTTGAGAATTAAGTAATCACTTTCCTTACACAACACAATGGTAGATGTAATTGTTCTTGGATCCGACTCTCCTTGACATTTCACTATAAACAGGTTCCTTGATTTCTGACCTTCTTGGATGCATTAAAGGCTATCTTAGTGACTGTTCTCCCAGGCTCACAAAAGGTTAACTCGCCTGTGATTGCGGCAGTGGAATAATTGAGTTTCTAGGGAGTTAGCTCAAATGAGTGGAACTTTCCATGTCTTTATAAGTGAATTAGTTATGTGAATTTTGACATCAGGTATATTAATGTAAATTAATCATAGTTTTCTTGCAGGCCTCTGTGTCCTCAAAAGGAAATTAATGATTATAAGGAGAACATTATTAAGAACTTGCAAAGCAGGTCTACATGTTGTATTTCATCATCCACGTGTCAGGGATGTAGAAAACATTGTACTGGTCCTGAATAAAAACAAAATGGGTGTCTTACTTTTACTGATAGGACCAATAAAACCATTTTAATTCTGCTCGTTGATGTATCTCCGAGACAAGATATGTTCAATATTGTACAGTTTACATTATGACCATTGTTCCATCTATAAGAACATTTGTGTGAAACATATAAGACTGTAAGCACCATCTCATGGACTATGGCAGCCATATGTGTTTAATTGTTTCTAATAAAAATTGTATATACTAAGATTTTTAGGCATCCTAAGATTTATTGACATTACTGCATTTCTCCAAATATTTCATGTGGCCAAACGAGGAGACATGTTTTTTGGGCTTACTGTAAACTTGTGTTAACACTGTAAGCTATGATGGGCAACATGTCTGATATTTAGAGACACATTTACTTAATATGTAGACTCTGCTCCCTATAAACGCATATATATACTGTTAAAAGACAATTCAGGACTGTGGAAAATGGCAGGAGCAACCATAGTAAAACAGTAGGACATGTTTGAGACTAGAAGACAAGTTGTTGCCTCAAAGTGTGTGATTTTCCTTCAAAAGAGGCATATTTTGGTGGATGTAAAGGACAGGAAAATTTGCCTGGAAATGTGAAAATTGCCTTTGTAGTTGGCAGCATATTATTTTGTCCAACTCAAAGTTTGCCAGTTTGAGACTATAGTTTACTTAGTTGGTGAAAAGTTTAAATCCCACTCTGCTTGGCGTGTGGATACTCTACCTGGTGAAGATGATGGAGGATGGCATTGTGTAGGCTAACTAACTCTCTTGTGAGGGGGGCACTATAAAAGTGTGAATATCCTCTGAGGTTGTTGATCCACATAATAGTTTAAACTTCTTGGGCAACCATAGATGAAGAATGCATTATATTAGCCTCTGGAAATGTTTCATATAAAACAACGGTCCATTGTATGTATCAAGCCTCAATTGCTAATGGTTATTAATATACATTGGTTTCATTAAATAAGCAAGCAAAGCTTAAAATGGGGATGTATATGAAAAAAATATGTTGTGAATAGATGTGGTCCGACAACATGTATATTGTATAAAAGCTGCTCTTAAGGTATGGTCACACTAAGGTGCAACTTCAAAGCCTTGCCATAAAAGATAGCCTACTAAAAGTTCAAGGATAACATAATTAATAGTAAAATAACACATTCCTTTTGATAGAAGTGGCAAAATCCCTTTATTGCTAATTTATATGTATGGTTTTGATACCCTGCTGTTTCAGCCAAGAGCAACTGCTTCTTAAATGATACAACAAGTTAAGAATACATATTTTTACTTACTCAGCACATTGCACGCAGTAAGCTGGCAGTTTCTAAAGTAACGGTCAAATATATAAGGAAATAATGAATGTGTCATTACAACTACATATCAGCATATAATATGGGCAAATTTTCACCCATCTCTGCTCATTGAGGATGAAAAGCGAATTGTTGGACATTATTGGGTGCCGCCATGTTTTAAGGCAGAATTGCTCTGTGGCATGCCTCCTGACCTAGAACACAATTTAGTCCCTCATACAGACAGTGCCAGAATCACTTTATATACTTACTGCAAGAGAACAGGTGACATGAGAAGCAACAAACTAAACAAACTAGCTCATACAAAAAAAGTAACTTCTTTAGAGAGAAGATTCCAGTATCCGAGCCAAGATTTGAGCTTTGAAATGTTAATCAAAAAGATTTGCAAACTTGGAAATTCTGTATGAACTAAAACTGTATACCTAAGAACTTTCTATTCGCTTACATTGAAACAACTCACAAATAATTCAAGACCAAGATATGATAATGATCATTTTCTACATTTATTTTTTTCGATTTGCTGATCTATTAGCAACTACTGTTCAGAGAAGACAGAATCAATATCACACTTCTGACCTGGTGCAATGTTTTCTTTGGGCAACAATCTGCAAATGTAATTTTTTATAAGCCACAAATGAAAATAATATACTAAGCAGTCATTACACTGGTTTATAACGTGCTCATTTAATGATGTAGTGTTTAAACAGGTCCAGTAGGCAGTTTATTTAAGGCGGTATGTTATTTTGTGGTTGGAATAATATCATTACTTAAAACACAAAAACAAATTGGCACTCCTTCAAGTCCATATCTAAAAAGAGTAGTGCCATGCAAATAATTTGAGTCTTCTAAGTACTATAGTACTATAAGCATCCACAAATAACATCCTGTCCATATGAGCTTTCTTAAATCCTTTTTCTCATTAGCAATTCATTTAGATCTATTTTTTTCACATATTCCAATGGAAGTTCCAGTCATATGTCTGTATATCCTCTCTAAATAAACCTATTCTTCATCATAACCAATCTATGTTTAGCCAACTCCCCATCACTAACTATACACTTAAACTGTAATAGTTGATTCTTGGGTACTGAATGATACACCCTGTCTGGATGAAAACTACACCGAAGTAGCAATGTATTACTAAACAGATCTGTCTGTAAATGTTCATTTGCAAAAAACACTTTAGTGTTCAAAAAGTTATCAAATTCAGCACTATATTTGGGAAAATTTGATGTGATGATAGCATTTCTCTAACTCATGATCCAATAGGACCCTCCAGATGCGAAATATATCATCAATATAGTGGAACCAACAAAACCCATATTCCAAAAATGAAACATTTGGATAAATAAACCTAGATAAAGAATCATTCATATATAAATTGGCATATGAAGTGGCCACCATGGAACCCATCACAGTTGCAGTAATTTGCACATAATAGGTGTCGTAAAACAAAAAATAGCATTACATAGAATAATATGCAAAATTCTAAAAAGACATTCAATTTGTGTTTCTGTGTATATAGCTGACTACTTTAAATATTTTTTAACTACTTATATACCTAAATGATGAAGGCTCACTGTGTATAAACTTTCCACATCTATAGTAAACAGTATGTACACCTCATTCACCAATGTCAAATCTACAATTTATTTATTTAAGAAATCAGTGGTATCCACCAAATAAAATACACTTTCAGTGAAAAGGTATTCATATAAAATCCAGGAATATAGCTAAAGGGGTAAATATTGATTCAGTGTCAAACACTATAGGTTTACCAGATTGGTGGAGTGGATCCTTATGCAGTTTTAGTAGTATATAAAAGATTGATGTCAGAGCATCTACTTTAGTTAAAAACATTTTAAGATTGAAATCAATCACACCATCACCAATAGCTTCATCAAGAACATTTTTAATAAACTCCTCTATATCCTTAAGGGAATTCCCGACCAATGTGCAATACAATTTCCTAACACATAACTGAGAAGAATGTCACCAAAATAAAAATCCTTAACCCTTACAACAATCAGTTCACTGACCTCCCATAGTCTCCAGCAGGGGTGTAAGCGCCAGAATAATTATGTGGGGAATACAGTTCATTGTATACACAGGCCATTAAATAGATTAAATATACAAAAATACAAGCAGCGAAAAATCTGTGTGTGTGTGGGGGGGGGGGGTTGTCACCCTCACCCCCCCCCCCCCCCCCCACCACCACCACCACCACTTCCTACACCCATATCTGCAGGCTTAATTATAAGAGATCAAATATTTTGAATAGATCTTAACAGCTTCATTTTACCTCTTGATATATTTTGATGTCTCAGCTTAATTTTACCAGTCTTCGCCACATTTTCTAATTTATGGAATTCCTGCAAAGTTAATAAAAAAATAACTTTCTACTAAATAGTTAGCAGAATGTGGATTCCAATTACTCTTATTTCTAAATGTATTTTTCATATCTTTTTCAGTAGATTTAACATATCTACTGAGAATCAGGTCTGAGCTTAAGTCTTGAAGGGAATACTTAATTAAAGGACCTCTGAAGTATCATATTATTCTATGCTATGATGACGATCTTGAATTAATAATGAGCAAAATGTACTCAATTTTGCTTTAATTGGGGCAGACACTTGCTTTTGTCCGTAGCACTATGAATAAGCACTTGCCAATAGGACTGAATAGAAAAGTTTGCCCCAGTAGGATAGCCCTCCCACTCAACAGACAACTGGCTATGCAAGATGGAAGCTACCATGACACATGTAGAGTCTGCTAAATATAATATTTTCTTTAAAACGTTTTAATGTTCAGGGCTTATATGGCTGGTAATGTTGTTAGCGTTGTTTGCCTTTGTCATTTCTGTTAGGTATCAGCTGGTATCAGTACCAGATCCTATCTCCTGTCAGGTTTCCGCATTGACAGTCACATATGCACATTCTTGTGACAGAACCTTCAAAAACACTGACATATTTTAACCCCTAAAATTCCCAATACATGCCTACCGAAGCATCACTGAGAATACCTTTGAAAGGTATCAAACAGCCTTTGAAGCATGATAAAGATTTTAAAACAATACATCCAATTCTTTAGTTATCTTTGATATGTTCCAGTAGGCCACTTTCCGATAGTTCCTGTCACAATTAAAAACACAAAGGAAAACCTCATTTGTTTTGTTTTGTCATATATTTCATAGATGTCACACAAGTGATTTCCCCTATGAATTGGGACATTTTGCACCAGACACATGAATATCGATCCACACGTGTGAAATGGAGCATATAATCTTATCCATTATATCACTTGTCATAATATGGCCCCATTCTACCAGGTTCAAAATATATATCCAATTTCAATCTAGCTAAATTAGTGTTTTACAGACTATTTATTTGAACATAATAAAACATAATTTGGAATGTACTCGTTCTTACAATGGGGACTTGTGCATATTTATACTGTTCTAAAATATTATATATTGCAGAATAATTACAAAATTCTATTATATCGCTTCTGCAATGTTATTCTTCATTTTCCAAGCATTAATATTTCAATAGAAAAAAATATATATTTACATAGATCTTCAGCAGTATTTTGCTGTAGCTATATAACTTTGTTATACATTTCTATAGCATTAACGTACAATTTCACATCAAGAGTTCTGCAACATAGTATATCATTTATATGTATGTTTTCCATTAAGCACTTTGCAAATTTCATTTTTTTCCTTTAAATTAACAGACTTGACATGACAAATCTTCACCAATGTTCTTCTTTCTAAACCTCTGTCTGCTCCATCGAATCTGAGGTTTTGTTAGATGTCACCAGTGGTTTCACAAAATTATTATAAGAAAAAAAGTTTCTCTGTATTTGCTGGAAACAGCTTTTGAGATTCTGGGAAAGGGCGAAAGGGCATTACAGTTTTAGGGAGGGATGATGGTGATCTTGAGAAGGATTATTGGCTCCTGGGAAGACATGGGGAGTTGTTATAAATTTCCAATGGACTCATGATAGGGTCCTGGTGTTTCATCCACTATTTTGGATGACAATTAGTTTGATAAGTACTATTATAAAAATGTTGTATGTTATTAAGAGATACTTAGATAAAGAAATACTTTTTTTTAATCAATAATCATCCCCCTTTTTAAGTGTAATGATATTTCCAAGCCTCATATGTCTCTTCTCAAAATTTTCAACACTAATGATGTCTTAAAATATAGCTCATTAAAATGTATCTTATATATATTCTGTAGAATGGAGATAACTCCAATGTGTGATTAATTTATATTTCCAAAACCATAAACATATATTATTTAATAAAAGCAGACTTGATTTTTTTTGTTTTGTTTTGTAGCATTACTCATTCAACACATTTGGAATTTATAACTTATTTTAATGTTGTATTAAACTCCTAATTCCTATGGATGAGGTCTAATTTTTATGTGAGATGTTTGAAAAAATATTTAAATCACCTTTCTATGTCTGGCAGTGACATTATTATTTCCTATCCACTTTAAATAATTTTGCATGTAGGGTGAAGAAAAATGAATCATGAAATTGCAAATACACATTATTAGAAGTTAGTGTATGACTTTTACTCAGTGTTTTATTATATTGAACAAGTATTTGAGATTTCAGATGCTTGTGAGGCTTTTTGAAAGTGAGTAGGAGGTGAATGTGAGGAGAAATTAAGTTTTTTTTATTTTGAATGGGTAATGAGGCCTACTAAATTATACGTAAACAGAGTGAAAACACTGCAAGATGAACGTACCAGATCTTCTCTTGCCAGAACATTATAATTTAGAACATGGGTTCTCAACCTTTTTGGTCTGGGGTTGGTTTGCTACCTTGCACTGCACCTGGACGCTACCTTTAAGATATAGAACATTTTAAAGAAGGTGATTCTACCTGTGACACTCTATTTAATTCCAAGCCAGTAATTACCTTCATACTGATCGTTTGTCTGCGGGTTTCAAATCTGTTACATATATAGATGCATTTAATTGACTCAAGCCCGTAAATACAGGCTCACAGCCCCAACATGCAAACTACGAAACTGTATGTTGCATTTCAGGGCATGATCATGAAACATGGAGTTTAAACTACAATCGATTAGTGTTTAGAAATCCAATCTGCAATCGGACACGCAATGCAGAAATGTATAAATCAGTAAAAATCAATAAATCAACTGTTCAAGTCCAGTTCCATGATATGTATTAACTCGACAAAACACGGAAATAAAACGTAAAAAAATATATATTTTTTTTATTGCAGATTTGCGAGCTTGAGACTATTGAGCAATTAATTAATTCTGCTTTCCCAGTATTTTTAAGTACAGTATTGTATTCTTATTTGCTTTTGCAGTGTTACGAACAGGTGTTTAACCCACTTGCGAGTCCTATCTACTACTCGTAGAATTTTTTGATACATTTGGCATTTACAAGTTTTAAGGCAATTATGGGCTTGTTGAATTGTTGTAATTAAATATGGATTTTGCGTCTTTAGCACTGGTAACATTTACGGGCTTGAAACATCAAAGGAGGAGATTTTTTAACATCAGATAAGGCCTTAAATAATCTAACCATATCCATGACTAATAGTCATGGTATGTTTAATGTGTTAGGAATTCCTCATCCCTCGTTGTGCCAGAGGGCAGGCAGATAAGATCTCAGGGACAATTTGTTGAGGACCACTGATTTAGAAGATAAACGCCTTTGCTTCTGAATAACTATTGAAATATAGGGTATTGCTCACACAAATGCAAAATTGTATAAACTCAATCGTTTGCACAATTGATTCTCCAAGCAATACAATAGAGTGTTACATGCTTGAGTAATTATACAAGCTAGAAGAATCTGGCCTCATGTTTTACTGTTATTTAATTCTCTGAATTTTTCCCCTCTCTGTTTCGTATCTCCCTGGCACTACTGCCCTGGCCTTGTCTCATGTAATCAGCAGCACAAGGCAGCTGTAAATTTTACGTGAAAAGTCAGGCCTTTGTTATATTCTTTCGTGGGTGATTTTTGGCAGATTGACAATTGCGTTGCATACAATGTTTGTTTTAGAATGGACAAATCAGCATAAGGTCTTGGTATTCCCATGTCTCTCATTAGAGAGAGAAACCTAATTTACTTACTGAATTGGCAAAAACATTTTTTTCCCTCAACTGTCCTTGTCTGGATATCTCATGCATTTACTGATGGTCCTCTTGAACCAGTCAATTCAGAGAGTCTGGTTGGATAGGCTACTATAATAGCATTTCTGAATCCTTTGTTTTAATTATTATTTATTAAGAGTATTTTTTAAGGATTTATAATAAAAGAAAAAACACAATTTAATAGATTTTTTCATTTTTTGGCAGAAAAAGGATGAATGCTATGTCAGGTTACATAGTTACATGGGGCCTCATTCTATTAGCGGCCGCAGCCGTTGCGGGGCCGCAAGGACCGGCCGCAAGCTATTCGGCTATTCTATTCCCCTCCGGCCGGGGACTCCGGCAGACTTGCGGCCGGTGCCTTGCTATCTCTTGCGGCCGCTCGCGCCAGAGGAAAGCCTTTGATCTAAAACGGCCGCAAGAGTTTCGGCCGTAAGAAGTTCCTATTTGCAATTCAATTGCTCCGGGAAACCTCTCTGCAAGGCTAAAAGCGAGCCGCAGCTTACTTGCAGGAAAAAGGTCTCGCTAGCACCAATTAAGCACATAAAATAGCTCAAATAAAGCCATCCTGCACTTTGAGAAGACTATAAAGGGATTTTAGGTGTTAGAAAAAATAGCACATAATTATCCTATACTCAAATCCGTAAAATATTTTATTTTTAATATCCGTAAAATATCCATGTAAAAAGTCCAGAGTGCTTGGAGCACTTCAGACCCGCCCACGCCGCAGCCGGAAAATAAAGAGTTAATTTGAACTCGGGTTTGGGCTGATGTGCAAGCTTGAGAGTGGTTTACTTTTAATCCTCATGTCCCCCAATATGATCCCTAGCATTTACAGAGCTTTACAGTGCAGGCTTGAATTTATTTTTGACTTTTTAGATTTCAGAGCTTACGGCCGGTTCCAAGATATGCGGCCGGCCGTAAGGGGAGATCCTTGCGGGGCCGTATAATAGAATCGCGAGTTAACAGAACCCCCGCAAGGAATCGCAGCCTTACGGCCGATTTACGGCCGATAATAGAATGAGGCCCATGGTAATTGAGGTTGAAAAATACTTTTAGCCCAACAAGTTCAACCTTTTAAGATCTCCTCTGATCTGTAATATGCAGATTAGTTGTTAATTGATCCAGAGGAAGGCAAAAAGAAAAAAAAAACCCAAGTAAAACTTAGCCAACTGTCTCAAATGGAAAAAAAAAATTGGAGGTCTTGGCGGGCCGATTTCATTTGGAGGGCAGTGCTAAATTAGAGATTATTCTTCCATGGAAGTGGTAGGGATAAATACTGAAAAATATAAAAATGTATTCAATAATGCCTAGGTAAAACACATATTTAAGTATAAATTAACCTGATATTTTGTGAGCGAGGATTGGTCTGTTTGTATATGCCTGAAAAAAGCCTAATTTCTAACTTAATGACATACTTAAGGTAAGTTAAAAGATTTAGATAAATGTTGCAATTTATATTGGCATGAATAGTATGGGTGGCTTTGAGACCCCCAGTAATGTCTAAAACTCATTGTTATGGCTACATTTATCAACGTATTTGTTTTATGATAGTTGTTGCTAATGTCTTATTCGCTTGTGGACAAGTTAAGAGGGACTCACAAATATCTAGTATAGACATGGCACAAGGATATAAAGATATTTTCCAGGTGTAATAAGGCTACTTGAACATCCTATACAGATCTTATACAATTCTATTTAGTTGTATATTGTTTTTTCCATTTTTATTTTTTATAACAGTTACGACTGTCACATTGCTGTAATTTACTCTTATGTAGCGGTGTGTTAGATGAGGTTAAAAAAAAACATTCTGCAAGTACATTAAGTGCAATCTACACAGCAGCGGTTCTCAGCCATTTTTCTTTGTAACAAGCCTGACTCATTTTTTAAGTGCATGTGACAACCCAAGGTCTTTTCTTACATACACATAGAAAATATATAAAAGTATAACATAATATGTTAACCAGAAAAAATCTGTTAGACAAAACTAACAAATATTTAGCAATATAAAGAAGTTTTTAAGAATTTTTATTAAAATATATATACATATTAAAAGTATTTTCACAAACATCAATCAACCCATCTTTTGGCATCTAGTTGATTATACTAACATAGAGTTGTCTAAGGCCCGGTGCCACAATGTGGGCTTCAAGTGCTTTTTATGTTCTACCCTAACCCAAACTCAGCAAAGTACTTGGCATAGTCAACTAAGGACTCTCCCATGAATTAACACCAACCAATAAAAACAAGGACTCTGTTTTGGAAGATAATGCCACAACGTCTTTTATTGACCAAATATGAATAACTTATTTTAACAGTAGGAAAAAAACACGCTTGCACCCTCATAACAGTATCAACTAAAGGGGACCCTGTGCCCCAATAGTATTGCTTTAACAGAAAGCGGTCATGAAGCCCTCATACCAAATAATGTGGGCAAACACAGATTGCAATACAAATTCACAACTGATTAGTCCCAATATGTCCAGAAAGGGAGAAGGGAATATATATATATATATATATATATATATATATATATATATATATATATATATATATAAAACACTATCTTGTCTCTTGGGTCTTATGTAACCCAGGTCCAATAACTCAAACCAATCAATTCAAATAACCTTCATCCCAGCTCCCAGCCAGATCTTACCCACACTCTCTTTCACGTGCTCAGCCATGTGCTCCATATATGTATCTGCATGACAAAAGCATGTTACAATATTTTTAAAGGAGAAAGCATGCTAACTCTAATTACATGGGTAAACCATGGCTCCCCTATTTCTTGTTCAAAATCTCAAATGATACAGTGATTGCACTGCATTCTGGGAAAATGGATCGTTACATGCAAATGAGCCCACAATGTATTTTTACTTTTTAAGTAAAAAACATTTTAAACATGGCTCCTTTACCGTATATGCCTACCATCTAATATAGCCTAGTATAGGACGCATTTGCATGAGTCCAGAAGCCTACTCACAGTCAGTACTGTAAAGTATTAGAGCAACAAGTTGGTTTAATGTTTAAAGATAGTTTATGATTGAATTGATCTTCTTAAACACACCTATAAACCGGCACTGGTGAGCTCTGTCTGTATGACACATTGCAAGTACAGCCTTTCTAGGAAGTTGATGCATATTTTCCTTTTAATGGATGTCTTGATGACATGAATACAGGAGGGAATCCTTTATCTTCAAGGACCTGAGATTGTACCTAGTTCTGTGAAAGAACATACAACAGAAAAGGAGATCTATCACAGAGTGTTCCGCTGTGCACAGGGTGCCTGGAACAATATATCTTTTATTTAAATGTCACTCTTTTGACATTTCAGAAAGCGACTACTCATAATGTCAGTAAAGGTCGGAATACATCGTTTCTATGGCTGTGCCAGCGAGCAAGGCTGTGGCTTGACATTGTAATTAGGGCCAACAACTGGAACAATCCCAAAATGGCCACAGTGTATGAACAAAGAGGATCCCATGAGAATGTGCCACTTGGTCTCACACTGAATATAAATACATTAACATCCTTAACATTTAAATTGGAAGTTCCAAATGGACCAAGATGCTCATATAACCCTTGCAGTAATGGAGCCCGATTAAATTGCAAGCCCGCATCTTGCTAGATACAGGCCGTATGTCTGCAGGCGTGCTGCGGGCTCCTGATTCAGGTGCTATTCAATTGAAGAACCTCGCAAGTTACAGGCCGACCGCTGAAGCCATAAACCATGCACTCGTGCGGAGCAGTTCAGGGCGGGAACATGATCAATTAAGCAAGGCCATAACTACACATTTCGAAACAGCCAATAGAAATTGAGACCGTCATCATTACGGCAGTAAAACATGGAGGTTACATGTCAATCAATTAGGTTTGGGGGTCCGATATGTGATGGGACTCGCAAACCCTCAAAATAAAAAATAATAAAAATGAATGCCAATACTGTTCTAGTCCATGTGGGTGTCCTGATATGTATTAACTCATTGATTCTTGAGATCTGTATAAGCTCGAAATGACACATAAAAAATATGATTTATTATTGCCGATTTGCGAGCTTGAGACTGTTGTGCAATTAATTCTGATATCTTTTATCGCTTTCCCCGTCATTTACAGTGCAGTATTGATTTTTTATTTGCATTTACAGTGCACTCTAGCACTCGTAAGATTTTCTCCTACATTTGAAGTTTACGGGTGTGAAAACATTTGCGGGCTTGGGGAATGGTAGCAATTGAATAGAGATTTGCTATTTTAGCCATCATAACTCTTGTGGACGGGAAATATCAAAGTTATTGGGAGGCTGTAAGTTCTGGGTTTAACAACCGTTTGGAGTCCGCAAAAAGACGCCAATTGAATAGCAAATTAACTTACGGCCTCACTTATGGGCTCCAGTAACTTATGATTGCTCAACTGAACTGGGCTCATGGTCATCTCAGGAAAGCAAGCGCAATCCGTTGGTAAATATTAATTTGGTTACTTTCAAAGAAGGATATATGTGCACTTTCCTATTTATAAAAATATATTTTTTTAAAACTATATAGGAAGCATTTTTAAAAACGTATACACTATTTTTTAATTGCCGTAATCAATAAAATAATTATATAATATCTTCACATTTGCTTTTGTGCCTAACAATCTGTATGGATGAATGATCCTTGTAGTAGAAATATTAAACACATTTAATCATACTACTTCCTTGTATGCACTGTGGGATATGTTGAGTGATGAATAAATCATAGGAATAGCTTTAATGACAGACAACTTCATAGATTGCAAACAGAAAAGGTACAAGTCTATATCAGACATTTGTAAATCATGGAAACCTGGGGGCAATGTCTCTTAAAGATTTAATTATTGATATTAACATACATACCACCTCCTAAAACTGTGTTTGCATTAGTCTAGATGTGTACTAAATTTCATATAAACGTGTCTACCATTGAATATAGGATGCATCACCTCAACATACCTCTAGTTTATGCATATACAATTATTTTGTCCCTGACAATATAAGTTTATCCATCTAAATTGATTAGTTATATAGTTGCATTAGGTACCACTGATGGATCACTGTTTAATACAAGTATGACATCATTGTGTACTAATGTTGCTCAATGAATATAGAAACACACAGAAACAAAGATGTGTTGGGAATTATATCATTCCTAATAAATAAATGTCCATTATATAATTCCCTGTTTTAATATGTCTCACTAGCCAGTAAGAAGAAAATGTACATCACAGTGTGAAATTGGTGCTTATTATTCGGTGAAGGCTAACTTCAATTAGTAATTTCTCCAGTAGTCTCCACTTCTTTCAGATTCACTAAAGTTCTCAGAAGATGGAATGGCAGTTTTTTATGGAAAAGGGAATATAATAAAGCCATTGCAGACAGCTTATATACTCTCAGAAGCTTAGTCAATATGGTTGTAGGAGACAAATGCCATATACATTTGGAGGTTTTCATATCATTCCAAGCATAATCATTGAACACATATATATTCTCTTTGTAAAAGAAAGTAAACTAAGAAAGCAAAAAGGCTGTCTGATGAGGCTTTGAAAGTAGCCAAGGAAAGAAGAAACGTAAATGGCACTGAAAACAGGAAAATATAAACAAGGAAGCATAATGGGAAGTCAAGAGATCTCTTAAAGAAAATTGTGGATTTTAAAGGAACCTTTCATGCCAAAGTGGGAGTGATGTAAGACAAAAATTATAGGTACTTAACGGAAACAGATCAGATAAAGAAGATCTATACAGGAACGGCAGTGATAATCTCAATAGTTTGTCCACTGATTTGGAGTCAGACAGCTTGGAGAATGAAGTGGAATGAGCCCTAGGAAATCTTGATGATAAAATGGAGTGCTCCAGTTATTGACTGATTGCACTCATTTCACCTGGCAGCAAGATAATGCTAATGATCCTGCAAACTCAGCTCAAACAATATATGTACAGAGAACTACCAGATGTGCAAGCCGGGTTTCGCAGAGACACTAGAAATCAAATTGCCAATATCCTCTGGATTATAGAGAAAGCAGGAGAGTTGTAGTAAAACATTTACCCCTGCTTCATAGACTATTCTAAAGCCTTTGACTGTGTGGATCACAACAAAATGTGGCAAGTTCTTGAGAGGGCAGTACCAGACCATCTCATCCATCTCTTGAGGAATTTGTATATGGACCAAGAAGCCACGGTCAGAAATGAACATGGAACAACCAAATGGGTCTGGATCGTAAAACCAGTGCAACAAGGCTGTATATTGTCACCTTATGTATTCAACTTATATGCAGAATACATCATGTGTCAGGTTGGACTGGAAGACTCCAAAGACTACTCTGATGGCTGAACATGAGGAAGAATTAAATGGCCTATTGTTGAAGATGAAAGAATGTAAATGCTGGCCTGCTGATCACATAAAAAAAAAAAAACAAAGATCATGGTGAACACCAATCTCAGTTCCTGACAAATAGATGGGAAAGATGTGGAGGCATTGACAGATTTTCTTTTCCTGCGCTCCCAGGTCTCTTCAGATGATGACTGCAGCCTTGAAATTAAAATATGTTTGCTTCTAGGGAGAAAAGTGATGACAAGTCTGAATAATCTATTAAAAAGTAAAGATATTACACTATCAACAAAGGTCTACACAGTTAAAACTGTGGTATTTCCAGTAGTAACATATGGATGTGAGAGCTCTTGCCTTCGGTTTGTGGTTTTGTAGACAACGACATAGAGTTCCTTGGTTCCAAGAAGATCTAATAAATCGGGAAATCAAGCCAAACTGGTCACTGGAAGGTATGATTATGAGGCTAAAGTTCAAATATGTTTGCCATATCATGAGAAGGCAGGAGATGGATAGATGAGGGCAATGAAGTAATGAACATGAGCTTGAGGGATCTCAGAGAGGTAGTGGGTGACAGATGTGCCTCACGCGCTGCAGTCCATAGGATCATGGAGAGTCAGACACGACTGAACAACAACAACGTTCGTGCTAAAAGACATTGATTAACGAAATGCACTGTTTTGCACCATTCAATGTATCCATGTGGATATATTTCATTTAGAGACAGAACGCAGTGTTTATGTTCCGTCACACCCCTCTGCATTTACTCCCAGCTGGAGCTTGTACATTGTAAAGTTAGATAAAAATATGTCCCCTTTTGCTGCTATTAATACTTTTCTCTCATAATCCCAGCTAAGCCCTATTTGATGAATGATGAGCGTGTTTTTTTGCTTGACTTCTGCCCTTTCCTGTTCAAATCCCAGATATCACATTTTTCCCTTCCAATTAATTGTATGACTAAAATAGGCTGTGTACACAGCCATTTTATAGCAAATGATACAGAGCCGTGCTTTCCCAGGAGAAATGCAGTCCTCTAACCATCCTTTTTTCCATGCATTTCTCTCCGGAGCCATGCAATTCTTCCAGCAATCTCCTTATTCACTGCTCCAAAGTCCCTGTTTTTTCTTTTGCTGTTATCATTCTCTTTTCTTTAGTCTTCAACTTCATCTTTCTCCCATTCACATCTCTCTTCACCCCTCTGTTTTTAAAGGGCTACCGTGGTCAATCTTGGTAATGTGCAAAATGTTTGAGAAAGCAAAAAAAAACACAAAAACAATCTGACTTCATATTTTTTACTTTTATATGAAATTATTCTTGACCACAGCGTTCCATTTTCTTCTGTCATCTGTTTCTGCTTCTCAGGGATGTGCATCCTTGTAAACTAGTGAGTTTTCCAATAATAAAGTTGGAGGCACTTGCACTTTCTGTATGACTTCAGTATCACTCTCTCATCATGTCTTGCCTTGACTACTGCAACTCTCTCCTTTCTGGCCTCACCATTCCCTGTCTCTCTCCATTTCAGTCCATAATGAACACTCCAGCACCTCTCTGTCAGTCACTCCACTGGCATCCCATAGCCTCCAGAACACAATATAAAATCATGACCCTTACTTATAAAGCCCTCAACAATAATTCACCCTCTTATATCTCCGTGGTTGTCTCTATATACTCTCTCAACCATCCTCATCTCCCTGCTAATGACCTTCTTCTTTCCTCCTGTCTTATCTCATCCTCTTATTCCCGCCTTCAGGACTTTTCTTGTGTTGCCCCTATTCTCTGGAACTCCTTGCCTCGCTCCATTAAAATAATTTCCTGCCTCAAATCCTTTAAAACCTCACTGAAATCTAATTTGTTTAAAAAAAGTGTTTCACCTTCAATCTTAATATGCCCAATATATTATACCTCACCCTTCTATACCTCACCCATACCCTCTAGGCTGTACGTTTTCAGGTTTTCAATCATATTAGGTGCTTTAGGGAAAGAACTTTGTATGCTCAATAACAGGGTCTATCTATGCTTTTATTATTTGTTAAAATTGTTTTTAACTTGTATCTACCACGTATAGTGCTACGGAATATGTTGTCACGTTACAAATAAAGGTTATTAATAATAATCATAATAATAATCTCTAACTCTTTTTTCAATTCTGCAATTCCTCTCCTCCATCTTCATTTCAGGTTCCTTTTTTCTCCTCTCACAAAGCTATTGGCAAATTGAGCAATTAGCTATACAAAAATAGGTTGAGTGGGACAATAATGCATGCTAACTTATGATATTAACACACTTGTCAGCCCCCTTCAAACATACTACTTACAAATTAATCCATCTTTTATTAAATAGAGCATCGTTACAGTATGTTTTTGTGCACTTGCACAGCAGGGGCCAAATCAAACTCTCATGTTGTGAAATGGACTGTAGATGACAGTTAACCCATTTATTGTCAGACACTGTAAAGTAATTATAATGCTGTTAGATTATCCCCTCCACTAGTAATAAAACAAGGATATGATTTCTCTAAAGGCTTTTTGAACTTTCCGGCAACTGAAGGAGTTAAGAACTCTAGATAATAATCCTAAATTTCTAATTACAGAAGTGCTTGTTATTTTGTTTCTGGCAGAGTATGTTCGGCTCAGGCTTAGCACAGGCAGAAGCTGATTGGAAGAACCACCTGCCTTTACGATTCCTGATTTAATAACTGAGAGCTCCAGAGATCGGGATTTTCTTGCTGCCTGCTGTGGATGGTTCCTATCTTGTTTAAAATCACACAATTTCAGCTCCTACATGCTGCCAGACAACAGATTTTCTTTTCATCTCTGTAATAAGGTGTCTGTATACATAACGAAAGATTAAAATGATAGGTTTGTATGTGGCAAGTTGATATTACAGCATTGACTTTTATGTTTGTTGTACATCCTTTTAGATATAGTGTAAAGATACTCCGTCACCTCAACAGGAAGTGGATTTAATTTTTAAGTGCATTAAATACTGGCTATATATTGTACATGCAGTTTTTCTTTTCAGTAAATAATTTTCCTGTATGCAAAAGTATTTTTTTGGAGCCCATAGGCAGTGAAGTGGAGGAGCCCCTGCTAGTGAGATATGCACTGACCCATTTTTGCCTTTTCTGTGCGTTTAAGTTCCTTTTCCTGTTGTAAATCTCTTGTTCTAGGTGGTTATCCCATAGTAGCCAGTCTATGAACTGCAGCATTTAGTTTTTTTTTTAAAGCCAGGAACCATTTTTTTTTTAAAGTGGCGCCCCTCAACGGGAAGCTCCCCTAGGCGGCTATTTAGTTGGCCTAATGGGTCATCCGGTCAGGGGCTCAATATGCTAATGTGAGGCTCAGAGTATTGATAAGGGTGGAAGAGGGATCTAACTGACAGATAACATTGGGGGTCTATATTTTGACCACTACAGAGACAGACAAGCAAATCCTAATCCTAATTCGCACCCCAAAACAGAACATTTCTCAAATTTCCCAATGCTCACTTGCATATCAGTGCAGCAACAACAACATGCAATTTACCAGGACTGATTCACTTAAAAAAAATGGTTAACACAACATACAGCCAGTTTGTCACGCTCTTTAAGAATAAACTAAAAAAACTTGATTTGGGGGTTGACAGAGTCCCTTTAATACAGTCTCTATCATATATTTTAAATTGAAATTGGGAATACCACTTCAGTTAAAGTATTGACACCAAATTCATGGTAAATTCATGGTACTTTCCAAGGATTACATTGCAATTTTAGGGATCACAGAGAGTTCCAGTAGAGCAATGTTTTTTTTGCAATGGCGAAAGGGACATTTAAAAATATTATTACACTTAATATACAGTATGTCCCAGACCTACATTGATTCATTCCAGGTACAGAATACTGGACAGGTGCTTAGAGAAATTGGAAAGAAAAGATATCAAGCGACATTCACTTTTGATCCACAACAAAAAAATCAGTAATACTATTAATATAGTAAATTTGCTACTGAAAGTTCAAGAAAAAAGATGCTTGTTTGTCAATTATGTTCCAAACTTACACTATTAGCAGCTGTGCAAGCCAAGGACATACGTTTTTGTGAAAATCTGATATTTTTAAAGCTCTGTTTATGAGTACAGGAATCCATTTAGTGTTTGTTGCATCACACCCTCAGATCTGTATGATGAGGGTTTGTATTTGTAGTTATCAGTGGGGGAGGAGGGAACAAGCAGAAGTCCAGAGCCTGTATTTGATGAATGATGATAGTAGTTTTTTGCTTGACTTTTGCCTTTTCCTGTTCAAATGCCAAATATCAAAAGTTTCCCTTCCAATTAATTATATGACAAAAATAAGCTGTTTTCTAGCAACTGATACAGAGCTGTTCTTCCCCAGAGGACATGCAGTCCTTTTAACCATCCTTTGTTTCCCCATGTATTTCTCTCCGGACTCATTCAGTTCTTCCAACAATCACTTCATCCAACTAGATAAGATTAAGCTGATACCACACCCTTTTCTTCTCACTGACCCAGAAGCAGGGCTTTGCAGCAAGGGAAGCAACCATAGTTTTCAAGAAATGTAAACTCTCCTCTCAAACACACAGCTTCCATCAAGTATCATGGGTCGCTAATTGTTTTCTTATTTTTCCTTTATTAATAACTAGCTGTATGATATTATTTTTTTTTGCTCTTTATGCTCTTGGTTTTCAAACATATACATATATTATATATATGAGCGCATGTATATATATATATATATATATATATATATATATATATATACTGGCATTCCCTGGTCGTTCTGTGGTTAGCACTTGGTTCTTTCACCGCTGCAACCTGGGTTCAATTCCTGTCATGAACCAAGAGGTCACACCTGAAGCCATGCAGAGTTGGGCCTGGTCAATACTTGGATGGGAGACCATCTAGGAATACCAGGAGCTGTATGCTGTGACCCACTGGAAAGGGAACCCACTTCAGTATCTCTGCCATGAGTGGATCAGCATGGTGTGTTGTGGTCTATGAGGTCACAGAGAGTCAGACACAACTGAATGATGCAAACACACACACTTATATATATAAGTATCATTCAACTGAATTATTTTCAACTTAAACTGACTAATTTGAAACCAATAATAGTGTAAGAATGAGATTTACTGTCTTACTTACATCATACTTGAAGAGTGTAATGACATACTTTGAGTTTTTTGGACCAGTAATATGAAAGTCCTGAGGCTTGCAGGGAGAGCATTGATATAATAATATTATTCATGTGCAAGTCTAATGAGTATTTTTATTAACGTGAACGTCTCCCGTTGTCCTCTTGCAAAACGCTAGATATTGAGTTGTGAGTATTGACTGGTTTCTAGGGGAACCTCTTAATGAATCTCTGGAGTTTCCTTTTACCTTGTCAGAGATTCAGAAGCCTGGCAGGAGCCGGCAAGCACAAGGTTCTCAGCAATAGTCACCATGGCAACCAGTCGCTAATACCCGGCCCTCCTCTCCCACGTACAGCCAGATGAAGTTGCTTGTTATGGGGATTTTTCCTTGTAAAGGGATTTCTTTCAATTTTTACCGTTTGCATTATTATCATTTCAACACCTTGGTGGGGGATGTCGACTTAACCTCATTACTGTAGAGCCCTGCAAAGCCTGTCTTGTAATATTTATATGTACTGTATTATATTCTTCTCTTTTGTAGGAAGGGGCTCACATTTCATAGCTTACCATATTTTGTGTCTAGTCATGGATTCTGATATATTATAATTGTTCCTCATTGGCATGATATATATATATATATATATATATATATATATATATATATATATATATATATACAGTAAAATCCCGGTTATCCATCACCCAACCAACCGGCACTCTCAAGCAACCGGCACCGGCATCAATTCACCATTTTAAAACAACTCCCGCTAAACCGGTATAACCTGCACTATCCGGCAGTTCGAGACTGCAAAAAAAAATAATTTCTAATAATTTTTTTCTGGGCCTAAATGGCCCAGTTTGGGTGTTAATGCTTTTTTAAATGCATTTTGGTTTTTTTTGGGGTGGGGTTTAAGGGTTGTTTAGACCCTTTTTTTCAGGAACTCCCGATTAACTGGCAACTACACTTATCCGGCAATAGTCCCCGTTGGTGCCGGGTAATGGGGAGTTTACTATATATATATATTAATTTAAATATAAAAATGCTACTACAATGTATAGCCTCTTTAAAATTAAATCAACGCTCTGTTGGGGTGACAGAGTCCCTTTAATGTTAGATGCTAATAACTAGAAATGTCTAGTAGTTTATGATCAATTAAAGTGGAACAATACATAGGAAATATATTTAATTTAAAGGATGCATCTTTATCTTTATGGCAATTTGAATAATTAAACCTAATAATGGGCAAAATGTTTTTAGAAAGTTAAAACAAATTGTTAATTTTATATGCAATTATTCTTTACTGTGGGGTTCCACTTATTTTCTGACCTGATTCTGTCTGCTACCTTTTCAGGATCGAATGCCCTTGCAAATTAATGAGTTTTACATTAGTGCTTTTGACACATTCCCATTGTGCACACAGAAGTTTCTTGTTCATTAAAAGTTACCTCCTAGGTCAGAAGAACCTATAATGGTAGATTCAACAGCAGCATAATTGTATTTATAAGGTAATAAATTAGTTGGTATATATTTTACCCCTTCTGTATCGCTACCTTATCTTGATGAAGAGGCTTGTAGGGTCATCCAAGATGGGCAGGTCATAGCAAAGAGGTCAGGCAAATAGTGGTGCACTGGAGAAGAACCTGGCAACCCACTCCAGTATCTTTGCCAAGAGAATCTTATAGATAAGCACAATCAGACACAAGATGTGTCTAGCATGCTGCAGTCCATGAGGTCATGGGGAGTCGCACACGACTGAATGATTAAACAACAATATATTTTACATTCCACAAAATGTTACAATATCAATTGTATTTGTTTAACCAAATATTGTAATTATTACAGAAATGTCTTTGGGGCATATAACCTTGCTAATTATCTACCTTTTTCCTCAGGGTCTATATATTTGTATTTAAAATGTATATATTTTATTTTTAAAATGTTGTTGGTTTGTTTAGTTTACCCTCTGCTCTCTGGGCTATTATTCAGAATGGAATGAGAGCCAATAAATAGAATTTAAAGTCTATTAGTGTTCATTTCTGTGATCTAAATTGATCATGGAATAAATTGCCAATTGCTGATTACTGGACGTGTCCCCGGAAATCGTTTGGGACCAATATGTCCAAGGGCCTCATTAAAATGTGATTTGGCCAATTGAATAGGGCTCTCTATAAGCACATAGCATATTTTTTTACAGACGTTTTTAGTTAGTTCTACTTCTATCCAAAAGCAAGGTCTTCACTAAGTAAAAACGTCTGTAAAAAAAATATGCTATGTGCTTATATAGAGCCTTATTCAATTGGTCAAATTGCAATTGAATGAGGCCCAAAGTGCCTATGTTTTGTTACACATTGCCGGGGCCTGTGCTGTCTAGAGAGCTTGACAGAAATTCTCAGGGGTTTATTTCTTCCTGTGTACACAGATGTTTCTAAAATCTATGTACATCTTAATCTTCTCTGGCAGCAAAATGGGTTAATTTTATTTACGAAAGGAGGCCCCATATGGTTTTAAAAATGCCATACCAACTGGGATTATCAAAGCTTTGGCTCCTTATTAAACAATTGCACCTAGCATATAACTAATTTGTAATTTGCAGATGAGTAGGTACAAGTGTCTGATAAGATGATAAATGTAGTACACTCAATAATACTGTACAGCTATAAATTACTATTCATTAGTGGCGTATGGCAGGTAATATTATATCAAACATATTCCTTGGGAGGAGGGAGTTAGTGCTTGCTATGAAATAAAGTGAATACTTTTTATTGTCAGGACTCACTTCACTCCAAAGCTTTCTGTGGTCAAAAAAAATATTTCTGTGTGTCAGAAAACTATTTTTCGCATAAATGCTAATGTCAAATTGGCTGTGAAGCATAAAATGTTATTTCAGGACAAAACAAACAAACATTTAAAGGGACACTATGCTTTTAAAACAAGCCATAGCCATTTAAATGTATCATTTACATCAAATCTCATGAAACTCATAAAAGACTAATATAAAGTGTGAATTATTGTTACTTTTTAATTTCCCCCTGGTCACGTCTAGGTGGATGACATCTGATCTGCATTTTTTCTTCTTTTTTCAGTATTGCAGCATTTGTGATAATGTTGGATAGCAAGCCATGCAAACCAATACTGCTTATTATAGCACTGACTGCATGGCCAGATTACCCATTAGGCCAACTAGGCAGCCGCATAGTAGCGCTTCCCTGTGAGGGGTGTCACTTTAAAAAGAATGGTTCCTGCCTTAAAATAATCAAAATGCTGCAGGTTATAGACTGACTGCTAGGGGGTAACCACATAGAACAAGACAGTAACAACAGGAAAAGGAACGTACACGAAAAGAAAAGGCAAAAATGGGTCTGTGCATACCTTGCGTACTCACTCGCCGGGGTCTCCTCCATTTTGCTGCCTAGGTGCTCCAAAAAGGTAGATGTGACACTGCCAGCAGCTCCTTATTTGTCCTGAACATTATGTGTTGGTGGCTGCTGCATTAAAAATTGCAACATGGAGATTCACAGCTAGCTGCTTGCCTACATCACACAGTGATATGCTACAAGTGATGGGAGGATATCATTCAAAACTCAAAATAGTTTGATTTTCATTATACTGAATGCAATTTATACTTGTAAAAGGCCATGGGCTGTTTTATTAGGCATATTGTAGTTGAAAAACATATTTTTGTATGTAATATAATCGTATGTATTAACCCCATTTCTAGTATGCCTTGGTATGAGAAAGTTGTGGAAGTTTGGTTCTATTTTGTTCAAATAGTCATAAATCATTTGTTTAGCAAATCATCTTTTTAGATTAGTCACTATAAAAGTTGGATCACCGTGTAATTTGAGACAGAAAGAGGGAGGAGCACCTACAAAAAATGCATATATTTGATGCAAGATAATAAAAATATTTGGAATTTGATATATTTAATATCCCAGTTCTCAATCACTACCATGTCGGGGTGAAGGCATGGCCGGATTACCTATTAGGCCAAGTAGGCATCCGCCTAAGGCTGCTTCCCTGTGAGGGGCGTAACTTAAAAAAAAAAAAAATGGTTCCTGGCTTAAAAAAAATTAAATGCTGCAGTTCATAGACTGGCTACTAGGGGTAACAACCTAGGACAAGAAGGAACTTAAATGCACAGAAAAAGCAAAAATGGGTCCGTTCATACTTTGTGTACTCACTCGCAGGGGCTCCTCCACTTCACTGCCTAGGGGTTTCAAAAAGGTGGGTGAAGGGGCTTGTGTACTTTAGCTATACCATGTAGGGTCACCCAAGATGAGTAGGTGATAGCAGAGATCTTAGACAAATCACAGTCCACTGGAGAAGGAACTAGCAGCCCACTCCAGTATCTTTGCCATGAAAACATTTTGGATAAGCTCAACCAGAGATGAAATGTATGCTGCTGCCCATAGCGTCACTGAGAGTCGGACACGACTGAATGATGCAACATCTTTAATATAATTTGTGAGTTATAAATGAGCATAATTATCAGACAAACCCTGGTCCTAGCTGTAAATTTCTGTGAGATTTGCTGCTTGTATTAAAATCTGTCACACAGACAATATGACTTTCTATTAATACTTCGAAAAGGTTGAGAGCTCCAACTATGAAACAGTAGTTTATTAGACAATTAAGATAATGTAGAAAACGTAGAAAAAAACATTTCAGAAGAGGAAATGTTGGTTTAATTATTTATGTTAAGTTTTTACATTTTATTATTGTAATTTGAAAGGTAAAAACATTCAGGAGTTTGTGAAGTGTAAATTGTTCCTTGGTTTCCCTGAACATGTCTCTGGAACATATGTGGGAGACGATTGCAGTTTGTTGAGTTCACGATGCAATAAGACTGTCAGTATGAATCATTACACAGCTCAGAGGAAATACTTGCTAACTCCAGGAAATCCCTGTGTTTTACTATATACTGTCTTATTGTGGGTAATTAATTAGCAGGGTTAGATCTTTAGCATTATACATCCAGACACTTCTATCCCATAATCCTGGGAGTGCGTGTTATAAAATGTTGCTTTATGTAAAAAAAGAAAAAGTTAGGAATCGGTATTTAGAGCTACAGGTTTTCTTTTCCCAAAAATGTATTTATTTCTGCCATACACTTGATGACGACAGGTGGTACATCAACAAATAAGCATGAATACATCCACAAAATTATGCAAATATTTGCAATCCTATATATTAAAATATATATTTTTTGGCGTTCACCCTTTTCCGACTCTGTGACCTTATGGACCGTAACACACCAGTCACATCTTTATGTCCATGGTCATGCTGATCCACTTGGTTTCATGGTAAAGATACTGGAGCAAGTTGCCATTTTCTTCTCTAGTATATTTATATAATCAGTTATTATTACCTCATTACCCAGTGACTATGTATAACTCTCCTAATTCATAAATCTCCCAAACTCATATTTTTAATATAAAATAACCCAGAAATAAATCTGTTTTAAGTATGGTTTCCAACCTAGTGCCCAAACAGGCGTTGACTACACATCTTACTTGTTCTGGTAATGTCTCATAACAAGAAATGCTCCAAATGTCTACCCCAAGAACACTAACCAGATACTCCAAATCTTTGCTAAATTATTTTCATTATCTGTCATTAAAGCTGTTAATTTTTCATTACTTGCTATATAATTTACGTTTTTAATTACATTTCTCTTTAGAACTACCTTACTTTTGCAGAATTGTGCTATTTGTTAGGAATTGAACCCTGGACCTTTTCCACCACAGACAGCAAAATAAACACTGTGCCACAAGCTCTGGTGCTGATCAAGCTGCTAGAGTAGTTACAAGTAATCAAATCACTTAACACTGCCTGATTCAAAGCTTCTACACCTGATTCTAATTAATATGCATTATGTTGGTCGCGACAGAAAGCTTATTACTCATTCAGGCATAGGCAATACGTTGCAATAGCTTGATTTCTATTAATCATAACTCCATGAATTCAGCATCAATTTTAGCAATTAGAACATTTTTTACACTCTAATGGTGCAGAGCACATATGGGGGATTTTTATGGTCCTTTAAAAAAGCCTTATGCAAGATCTTTTAACTAGATTCCTGAATCGCTGCACTTCTGCTACTATGTGCAAAACTTATGAATAAAATATATTTCAGTGTAAGGAAAGTCCATTTCTCTTTATGAGGTTGATAAATATTTTTATTTTTTTTTCATTTGAGACGATTGGCTAAGTTTCACTTGTTTTTTTTTCTGTTTGCCTTCCTCTGGATCAATTAATTAACAACTAATTAATTAACAACTAATCTGCATATTGCAGATCAGAGGAGATCTTAAAAGGTTGAACTTAATGGACTCAATTACTATGTAACTATGTAATATTATATATTAGTGATATGCTCCCTGAGCTATTTGGGTAAAACAAGTACAAACCTTCAATTTACATAATTTTACAATCTAATCTCTAAGTGCATATTGATCCAACAAAATTCTGTATCTGTTTAAATCTGAATATTTGAGTCTAGAACATCATTAATCTGCCTTAGCTTATCCCATGTGTAAATTGCATCTACAGGAGTCAAATGATAGCTTCTCCAAAGATTATTTGCATGCCATCATTTATACACTAAACTGTCTAGTCCTGGTGGAAAATCTGGGTTGTCTAAAATTGTAGTCAACAACTTGTTATTACGAGGAAGCCAGGGTTTTTCAATTGATTTCAGATTATGAAGCACTGTTTAGTAAATGGGCTACACATCCCACGTTTTAATATACTTATTAGCGATCCATAGTAAATTATTGATACTAACTATATTCAGTTGAACTTTCACTGTTATTGTCCATATTGGGGTTTGTGCACGAGAATGGAACAAAATGGCCTGCGCCAATCTGGCAGTTCTATAATAAAGCATTAGATTTGGCAGTGAAATACCTATTTTATATTTATATTTAGTAATTATTTTATGAGATAATCTAGCCCCATGACCTCTTAGGGTCACCGCAAATTATGATAACCACGTAAACAATGTCATTTTCAAATCCCCATGGATCCATTCAACATTCAAACTTCTTTTTCAAGGCTTTACCTATTTTTCTTATATAGCACTTGAATGAAATAGTTTTGTACTGCAATTAGAGGCATGGGAAATGTTTATTTGGAGCAGCATGATTAGATATTGATGACTTTTATGTTATTATTTGGAATATGTGATAGAGTAATTGAAGTACGGTAAGTTATATTCAACAACAGGATTGTGTTTAGGGAGGGGATAAAAGATACAACAGGAAATAGGACAATAGTAGGAATCTATGGGCAGCCTGAAGGTGCCGGTGTGGAACCTATTGAATAGTGGTTATATGTGCAGATGTGATTATGCGGTAATATTTTTTCTGTAACTGTATCTGACCCTTCTACACTTATATTTTTATAGTTAGGCGTTTGGTTATTTTATAATTTTGGTATAGCAATGGGATAGTAGTGTTAGGGAGGCATTTAGGGGACACAAATCTGGATATGCATATGGCAGCCTTGCCCAAGTAATCTTTCATGCCTCATTTATGAATCACCCAAGAAATAGGTAAGACTATTTGATTATAGAGTTGCACAATATGCAAGTGTAAAGGAACAAAACATATAAATTGTAAACACTAGCCTAGTATAAAGCAACAATGTAGGTGTCAACACATAACATAGAACAGTAGGAGGAGATTAATATAAATAAATTCAGCAATGGGAGGGGTAAATGGGAACAATAATAGGTGATTATATATACATATATATCTATATCTATATATATATATATATATATATATATATATATATATATATATATATATATATATATAGCAAGCATTTAGTGTATGGTGAGCGAAAGGGAAAGCTCTCCATTGTACAGAGTACAAAAAAAGTATATTACATGTATAAGCCCATCTGAAAGTCTAAAATTCTAAAATTAAGAATGTATTACCTGCTCAGGTTTCCCAGAAATACAGTCATCATACTGCATTTTGGTGGGACTGGGCAGGGACATTGTATCTCATCTGCATGTTCCCGCCCAGCCCCACCAGAATGCAGTACGATGACTGTATTTCTGGGAAACCTGATCAGGCAATTTAAACTATGTTAATAAGCAGAGGATTTTGGAAGATAACATGCAGCATTCTCAGAAGAAGTACGAATAGAGCTGGAAAATATCACATTGATTTAAGTGTCAGGATGTAAATAGTTTCTATTCATGGGAGGCAGGAGGAGGCAGGATTAGTCACTAGTCCACCCAACATTATTCATTTATAAAAGTATTGTTTATTCAGTGTAGTAATGGCCATTTCAAGGACTAGGAGACATCTTTGTTTATTTAGTGTAGTAATGGGAATTTCAAGGACTAGGACCCCTCACATTCTCAATGAAGGTCACTCGTGTCCTGCTTCTTCTCAGAATAATTTCATATGTGGAATAGGTTTGAACTGGTCTCTGCTCATCATTATACATTTAATAAGATTTTTGACTTATTATTCAACCTTTCGCAAATAAATTGCTGATTGTGCAGAAATAGTACAAGATTGATCCAGCTAGCAGAATCAACAGACCATCCCCTTGTGTCTCTACTAGGACAGGTATCATCAACAGTCTTGATGTTTTGAGGTGCATTGTCAATTTAATTAAAAGTAATCCCTTTTTGATTCACATTTATTAGATATTCCAGAGAGAGTTAGTAATATTTTAGTCTAGTGTTTAACAAAAAATAATACTGACTGTTCAGTTAATAAAATGGAATGGTATGATAGTAAAATAATGAGAACCACATGAAAGAAAAAAGTGAATCCAGAAATTCTGAGATTTGCAAATTATAGGCTGGGATGATCAAAACAAGAATGTATTATTTATTTATTTTCTCACTAAAACAATTTATCACATTAAGGCCAATTAAAAAAAGAAGATAACAAATTTTAAAATAAATGTACAAATACAAAATAAGAACATAACATTTAACGCAGAGACACTTGAATAAAGCATTTAAAGGGTATTTTTTTCTATTTGGAAAATCTGAACAATGTTTTTTTTTTTTGTGGGTATGTAATCTTTGTTAATTACTTGTTTTCTTTCATTGTGTCCAAATGAATTATTGATTAATTGACTTCACATATGTCCTCACCATAAATATTGTGTTGTTCATTAACATGATTGTACCTGTGATGAGGTGCCTTTTGGAGTGTGAAAAGTGTTAGTGTGCCATATGGCCTTTTTATGCTACCTTTTAATGATCCAATAAATAACTTGTGATACAACTTAGAGTTAGCTGATGGTTTTGTGATTTCTTTTGCTCATTGGATGTTGATACCATTATCTTACTTTAGTGGATGAAACGGGAGGAGAGAACAGGTTCAGAGATTTGGTTGGTAATAGGATAAGATTGAAATTGGCAACACCTCCCCTCCGCACCGCCCACACACAGACACACTCACTGGCCCAGAAATAGGCAGCTTGAATCAATTAATCCAACCATATTGCTCTAGAAAAGTTAACGCCCTTCTTACACACACAACTTCCACCAATGCATTATGGGTCCCTAAGGGTCCTGCGGATGCATCAAAATTATTTTGTTTTCTAATTAAAAACATATAACTTTTTTCTTGTTTAATTATGCTCTAAGACTCAAAAATGTCAAACATACTTTTTTTCATTCCTTTAAGACAGGGGTGTAGGAGCCAGAATAATTTATCGGGGGATACAGCTCATTGTATACACAGGCCTTAAATAGCTTATATATACATACATACAAACAGAGAACAATCTGGGGGGGCATTTGTCCCGGCCCCCCAGTTGCTACACCCATGCTTTAACACGAATTTTGGATATAAAATTAAATACCATGCATGGCTCACAAGTGCAGAACATTTCAGCAGAGACTGTAGTTGTTTACTCAAGGGGGAGCTGGAGGAAGAGGAAGCAACTGAGGAGTTAAAACAAGATCTGTAGGGAAAAAAGTGATCTTCATGTGAAAGAGAGGGATGAAACAGATGGTAAAAACACATTCCCAGCAATCGCAACTGAGATGTTTTTTTTATAAGGTCCCAAATGTCTTTAGATTGCCATGGGAAGTGATCCCCAGAGTCCTACTCACAAATACGTGGATATGACATTAGTATAACTTTGTCATGGAGTGTGTGGGAAGTGAGTTCAGAAAAATGATAGAACGATTCTACATAGCAAAGTCTCTGAATATAGAGGTTTGCAGATACTTTTCATCGTGTTTATTTATTTTAAATAAAGGTCTAATTTGCTTAGAATGAATAACTGCCCTTTGGCAGCTTGCATTCAGTGATGAACAGAAGCTAGTGGACAGATTAGGTGGTCCAAACTGTTATTTTGTGGCATTAATTTATGTATTTCTAAGAATGTGGCAACCCCTCCCCCCAAGGAAATGGCTCAGTATTGTATTAACCAATCTAGCGGTAATCCCAAGCATAGCTCGGGGTTAATTTTCAGTTCCTACAGAGGCAACCCTGAGTCTGCTCGGGATTACACATTTCCTCCTTCCTCCCCATTTCCCCATCCTCTTACTGTGTTACCCTGTCATCCTTCCCCTGCAGCACGTCTTCTGGCAGTGTACGGGATTCCTGAGTGACGTAACACGCACGTCAAGTCATTAGCGACTCCCGGACACTGCCAGAAGATGCGCTGCAGGGGAAGGATGACAGGGTAACACAGTAAGAGGATGGGGGAAGGGGGGGCAGGGGAGGACGAAGAAGGGGGCAGGGGAGGAGAAGGGAGAGTGGGATGGCGAGGAGAGGGGGAAGGGAAGGAGAAGGGTGAGGGGTACGGGGAGGAGAGGGGGGAATGGTGTGCTGCTGGAGGGGAGGGGCCACTACACTACAGAAAATTTTAAATGTAGGGGTAGGGGGGCGAACAAGACGGTCTGGCCATTTCAGTATCCCCAAGTGTACCGCTTTAACACTCGGGGGTAGTGACACGGCCAGACCGCCAGGGAGGTTTAAGAATGCCACAACATGTCCAGGACAAGAGTTCATGCATTGAGTTTTTGATGAGTAGATACATTTAATGAAAAACTACTTTGGAACATATAGTCCATTGGCAGAATTATTTCTAAGTAGGTGTGGTAAAAACAAAGATATTTATGGAACTTAGAAATACATATGCAGAGCTGCCAGCTATATAAGACAACTAGGTCATTGCATAGGATACAAAACGTAAAGGAGCTGCGAATAGAATTGATTATTTTTTTGTATTTAAGAAAAACATATTTGTTACATCTAAATGATAATGGCAAATATCTTCATGTTATGGTTTGTCATATTGTTAAAAGACACCAGTCATGATTCAAGGGCCACATTTCGATCATGCATTTAATAGAGCATTTAATCAAGAAAATGAACACTAAGGTAATATGGAAAGTCCTTTTCTGAATCACTATCTTGTCCTAGTGAAGGGGCTTGTGTAGCTCAATGAAGCTGTGAGCTATACCATGTAGGGTCATCCAACATGGGCAGGTCATAGCAGAGAGATAAGACAAATTGCGGTCCACTGGAGAAGGAACTGGCAACCCACTTTAGTATCGTTGCCATGGAAACCTTATGGATAAGCACAACCAGACACAAGATGTGCCTTGTATTCTGCGTCCATATGGTCACTGAGAGTCGGACACGACTGAAGGACAGAACAACAGCAATAGGAAAAGTGGATTATTTTAACACTTGAAGAAGAAACCTGAAGGGTTTGAAAAATTCTGTAACTCCTCTATGAAGAATTTTTCAATTGGTTCTCTGAAAAGGTATCAGCTACTACAACCAAATTGCTTTTCTCCAGTGCGACAATCTGTACTTTTTATTTCATCTCTTCAACCATAATAGTGAATTGAAAAAAAATTGAGTTTAAGTATAAACAAGGACTCCTAGAGAGCTTGAAATTTGGGTTTTCTTATTATAATGTATTTTCAAAAGAAACATTATAAAAAGCATGAGGCTGTCCAGAAAC
This sequence comes from Discoglossus pictus, assembly GCA_027410445.1. Lineage (NCBI taxonomy): Eukaryota > Metazoa > Chordata > Amphibia > Anura > Alytidae > Discoglossus > Discoglossus pictus. The sequence goes on along the minus strand of CM050172.1, from coordinate 62,742,883 downwards.
TCATAAAGGCTCCTGCCCCTCTGTTTCCTGTAACATGTCATTACAGAAGGGGAAAACCAATCCTGTCCCTGTCTCACTTTTGTTTTGTTTTTTGATCTATTGGCCACCCATTTTTTATATCATCATGATGTTTAAAACATTATATTTTAAACGCATAATAGAAATTTTGGAGTGCAGTGGCCCCTAGAGTCAGTTCACTCTAGTAAAGGCTTTTCATTGCCATGTAACAGCTGATGGTGCCAGGAAACCTTGGGTCATTTCGGACCAGACAACTTACTCCTCCTGCTCTCTTGGCACAGTATTAAGGTCCTGATAACTCCCCTACACAACATAATACATGCATGCAACCCAAATAAAAGCCTAGCAGCCTATATGCACCTATCCCTGTTTCATAATCTATATTATTTTGTCTGTTAGTTACAGATATGTAGCGTCTGATGTCCTTATCAGCAGGGGCCAATCTACCACCAGAGCAGGCAGTGAGTTGCACCGGGGCCCTTCTCTTTGGGGGGCACCATGCTTTTTTCCCCCTGTATTATTTTTTGTAGTGGTGTGTATATATATATATATATATATATATATATATATATATATATATATAGTAAATAAAAAGTACATCTGTGTTCACATTTGAATGTCTAAAGCAAGTTAAAAAACCTGCTTCCAGCTCAGAGTTCCGAGAAAAACAGTTATTACACTGCATTCTGGGAAGTTGAGCTGGGACACACAAATGTGCCCACAAGTGCCTCGCTCTTCATTCCGTAGCCATCAACAAACATGGCTTCCTTTAAGCTTATGCATGCTGTATTACATAGCTTTAATGCAAAGACAAGGTTGGAATAAACACAGGCTGAGTATCCAATCCATGTACAGCTGTTTCAAGCTTACTGGCTATCATCAGCATGGAGCGGGATCTCAGCCTGTGTTGTGGAAATTATGAGTAGGTAGTTCACCACAACAATCATTTATAATATGGTGGGCAAAAGAGCGATAGAAGCCCTCCACCATACAGTAGTACAGTAAATAATAATTAAATATTTAAATATATATATACATATAAATATAGTTATATATAGTTATATATTTTTGTATATATATATATATATATATATATATATTTATTTATTTATTTAAATATATATATATATATAAAGTAGTACAAACAATGAATAGTACATTAGTGATTCTACTTGAATGTCTAAGTTAATAAAAAAAAAAGTTAATTTAGACATTCAAATAGAATCACTAATGTACTATTCATTGTTTGTACTACTTTACTTCGTACGGTGGAGGGCTTCTATCACTCTTAGAAATATGTGAAATTATGTATATATATATTTAAATATATATATATATATGTGTATATATATATATATATATATATATATATATATATATATATATATATATATAAAATATGGCACTGGAGGGGCGGGGTAAACAAAAAATATTGCCCTCCCCCTGCACCGGGGCCCTCCATTCATTAGCTCCACCACTGCTTATGAGCATTGCTATACCTTCCTGTTTCCCAGAAGACAATAATTATATATAGTAATCACAAAGCAATATGTACTTCTACTGTAGTGTATCCCAGGCCTTTCCCGGGGATAGATCACAGGTTAATAGCACTGCATTGCGCGGTCCTCCCGGCCAGCAAGGATACCTGACAAGGTGTGAGCTGCACTCCCAGCATCAGGCAGTGACCTTTCATACAGATGGACGTCAGGAGTAAAGCTATCTGTTCATACGCTACATCTTTATCTCTGTTGGCAGCCTGTGATGTGCAGCCTGGGATCTGCAGACAGCCTGATAAATAGCCCCTCACATTCGGAAGCTGACAACAAAGATGTTAAATGGATTCAAGCTGTAAATTCACTTTGTTGTCAGCATCCGGAAGCAACATGTTGTGGATTCCCCAGAGTAGGCCGAGCTAGGCTAAAACATGTAGCCACGTGATTCCTAGTCTTATCGGGTGTGCCAGAAGATCACAAACCTGAATAAAGCATTAAATGACCATGAAGAATCACACTTTTTAACCGTCTATAATATATTAACATTTATATGCAATTACACTGCACTGCGATTTGCTATTTAGGTTTTTGCTAAACAACATCCTGAGTTGGAAGAAGACTTTGAAGTACACAGGACATTTCTATTTTCACAACAGGAATGTGGCATTTCCAACTGCCAAGGTGATTGGAATGCTTATTAGTTAACAAGGACATACCATCCTGAGCAAGTAACAGAGAGGATCTGCTTAAAAAGGAAAGGGAACCCTAAAATAATGAATAATTGAGTAAAAAAATTCTGTATTTGTTTGCTTTGTAAAATCATTTTGCCCATGATAAAGTATAGCCCTTTCATTTAATTAAAAACAGTTACAACTTTAGTTATTCATTTTAAACTTTGTAAATATTTGCATGTTATTAAAGGGCCACTTAATTCAGCACAATTTGGACCACATCACATTAAAGATTTCCTAAAAGCATGTTGAAATACTTTTTGAAATACGTGCATTTTATTTATGAGAATTCAATAAAGTTTGTGTTTATGGGAGTCCCGGACTGCCCACTTCCAGACTCACCGCTACAGCTCCTTGCAGTGAGCAAAAGTAAAAATAACCCCCAGCAAATCAATTTGTTCAGAGCATGGTATACAGGAATCACCTAAAGAAGTCAGTGATGGGTTAACTTTTGATTGCATTCCTGAGTTCTGGGAAAACTGCTATAAATCAGTGTCCTCGACAGCGGGTGTCTGTCTGGTATTAATCATGGAACTGCCAGCAGGCAGGATATACTGTGTTTGTAAACAGAGTTGCAAATTATTGTTGCATTAGAGATAACTATGAACATTAATGTTGTTGTCCAGTCGTGTCTGACTCTCAGTGACCATATAATTAAAGTACGCCAGACACATTTGTCTGTGTTTCTGGTTGTGCTCATCCATTAGGTTTTCATGGCAAGGATCCTGTAGTGGGTTGCCAGTTCCTTCTCCAGTGACGTCTCTGCTATCACCTCCCCATCTTGGGTGACCCTAAATAGTATAGCTCACTGAAGTACACAAGCCCCTTCATCACAACAAGGTAGCGATCGGGAAGTGGATGATTTATAGTGACCTTGTAATTCTTGACCCATTCAGGACTTGATGTACTGTGCCTAGAAGCTCCAGCAATCTCATGGGGCAGAGACTCCTGCTTAGGGTCAGGTTAAATCAACAGTTTGAGTTCCATAAAAGCTATCACGGCAGCATTTTTAAACAGCTATAAAACAATGATGAGTGCTTCAAATTAATAAGAACAGTTGGCGCCATTCATTTACATCAGATACAAGGAACGTTTTTTTGTAATGTCATAATCACTTTATCTGCTATATTTAGTCCCACAATCACCTTTGTTCTGGAGTTTATCATCCGTGTAATTGCTGGTGTTTTTATTTCTGGTGAATTTTAGTTTATCAGCAGCTCTTGTTTTACAGCCCTGTTAATCTTGCTCAGCATTTTCATCAAATAGGTTTGAAAAGAAGTCACCATGTTTGTTCAGAGTACTTATAATTACTTTATTAAAGTATATTTAGGGTCAGTACTGAAAGTATTTCATGGCTAGAAATGATAAAAGGTTGCCCTTAAATGGGAAGGACATTTAAGGAATCATTGTTTTGGATAAGCATCATATATTTTTTAAGTATATTGCAAATCTGGGAGGAAAGCTATGGCAAGCTTGGACAAGCTAGTAAAAAGTAAAGATATTACACTATCAATAACGTTCTGCATAGTTAGAACTATGGTATTCACAGTAGTAACATACAGATGTGAGAGCTGGACCATGGAGAAGTATGAGCGCCGTGGAAGTGTGGTGTTGGAGAAAACCAAACGGACAAAATGTTCACCGGAAAGTTTGATCATAAGGCGAAGCTCAAATATTTTGATGAGACGACAGGATTCCCTAGAGAAGATTCTGATGCTGGGAAAGATTGAAAGCACACGAAGTAGGGATGATAGAGGCGGAGATGGGTCATTGAAGCAATGAGCATGAACTTGATGGAGCTTAGAGGGGCAGTGACTGACAGATGTAACTGGCATGCTGCCGTCAGACACGACTGAACGGCTAATAAACAACAACAAACCTAAAATGTTACTGGCTGTGTAAGCAAAGAAAATAAATCATTCTTAAAGCAAATCTTACTATAAGCAGTATAGGTTAGTATTTAGTGGGCTGACATGCATGTAATCCTTCCTGATGTACCAAGTAGTATTTACACTTTATATTGTGCCTGAACATGTGCAGGGAGTGAGGAGATTAACAATGGCAGAACACATGGATTACACTTGTTCTAAATAAATTGGATTTAGAAGACCATCACATTTCTAGATACATACACCATTCAGACAGTAATGTTCAATAACTTGCTGAGTATTATATACAATATATATATATATATATATATATATATATATATATATATATATATATATATAAATATTTATATATATATATATATATAAAAAAAATATATATATATATAAATAAAAAAATATATATAGATATTTCTATATTTCTATATATATATATATATTTTTATATATATATATATATATGAATATATTTTAGTTTTTTATTTTGTTTATTTATATAACAAATAGTACATTTGTGTTCACATTTGAACGTCTAAAACAAGTTAAAAAAATTGTTTCATGCCCTGAATTCCGAGAAGTACAGTTATTTCACTGCACTCTGGGAACATGCAAATGTGCCCACAAAGGTTTCGCTCTTGCAATCCATTACCATTTCAAACATGGCTTCCCTTAAGCATATTAACAATTAACAATTAATACGCATGTTGCAGATCAGAGGAGATCTAAAACGGTTGAACTTGATGGACTAAAAGTCTTTTTTTTTCAACCTCAATTACTATGTAACTATTTGTAACTATGTAATACGCCTGCTGTATCACACAGTTTTGAGCAAAGCTAGGGTTGGATTATACACAAGCTAGGAATCCCACCCACATACAGCTGTTTCAATGTTGCTGCCTATCATCAGCGTGGGGCCGTTTTTTAAAATGTATTTATTTATATATATAAATAAATATATATATATATATATATATATATATATATATATATATATATATATATATATATATATATATATATACACATAAAAATAAATATATATATAGGTGGGTGCCTTTCCATTTTTTGTTCTTATATGAGCATTTGCTACACTATGGTGTCTTTTTTACAATTCTTAAGTATTCTAGTAGTTATTTTTTCCAAATATTGAGATTTTACTGTTTATATTAAATGAAAACTCAAATGCTAAAACAAAACGAACAAGTAGCGGTGGCAGCAGCGATGTCTCCCTGTAGGTGAGCCGCTTATTGGGCGCCTCGCTCACCGTGGATGGATTAGCTCCAGTTGTAATCACAGCAGATGCTGCCTGTGTGTTCTGCTCCATAGGGGCTCTTAGCAGGTGGATACAAAGCGTGACATGTGAGATTTCCAGCTTCCATCAAAGACAGACAAAATATTCCCAGCAACGTCACACCTGTCTCCGGGGGAAATAAATCAGATTATTTTTTAATTGTAATTTTTTTGCAAAAAAAAAACAACCTGGCAAAAAGGTATGGGAGACTATTGTTGGATTTATTTTATTTTTTAATTTCATTTAAAGGACCATCACTGGATTACTTATATCTGCATCATTTAATTAACTTTGGCAAAGCTCCAAGGATCTGCATTATTAAAAGAAGCTTTGGATCTTCTTCTTCTAATGCTACAATTCCATGACAGCTAATCGCAGAACAGAAATCTTCATGAAAGACTTAAAATTGAGTTATTGGTTTGTTCTGTTTACTTATTAATTTGTATCCTGTATATTCAAGATATAAATAGTCTTGGTATGTTGTTGTTCAGTCGTGTCTGACTCTCCCTGACCCTATGGGCCCCAGCACTCATCTTGTAACTGGGTGTGCGAATCCATAAGGTTTTCATGGCAAAGATATTGGAGTGGGTTCAGTTCTGAAAATGTATTATTAGAGTAAAATAGTGGGGACACACATTTGTACAAGTCGTTGTTTTTTATGCTATGGACTGTAGCATGCCGGGCACATCTTGTGCCTGGTTGTGCTAATCTATAAGGTTTTCATGGCAAAGATACTGGACTGGGTTGCCAGTTCCTTCTCCAGTGGACCATAATTTGTCTGACATCTCTGTTATGACCTGCACATCTTGGTTGACCCTACGTGGTATAGCTCACAACTTCATTGAGGTACAAAAGCCCCTTCACCATGACAAGCATGGCCGGATTACCCATTAGGCCAACTGGGCAGCCGCCCAGGGGCGCTTCACAGTGAGGGGCGCCACTTCTTTAAAAAAATGGTTCCTGGCTTAATAAAACTGAAATGTTGCAGTTCATAGACTGTCTACTAGAGGGTAACCACCTTGAACAGGACAGTTACAACAAGAAAGGGAACTTACACATACAGAAAAGGCAAAAATGGGTCTGTGCATACCTTGCGTGCTCACTCACAGGGGCTCCTCCACTTCACTGCCTAGGGGCTCCAAAAAGGTAGATACGGCCCTGATGACAAGGTAGCGATCCAGAAGGGGAGCCTTGGTATATTTCACCTTTAAGTTATTGACTTCATGTGAACCTGTTTCACCTCATCCTTTAAGAAAGGCTATTTAGGTTTTCTAAAAGTTATCACTAACTGCAACCTATTTTTCCTCAGGCGTCCATGGATTTTCTATATGGACACAATAAGTCCTCACTAAGAATATTTTCTTATTGTTATAAGTCATATGTTCCACTATGATCAAAAATGAAAATTTTGGATTATAGAATACAAAAAAAAGTCTCTAATTTATTAATTGTATTTGCAGTTATACTGTTGTTTAAGCTACCGTTTTATTTTCTAATAATCAACTTGCTGAGGTGGGAGGAGATTTAAACAGGAAGTCTGTATCTGCACAGTGGGAAAGTGGCAGATGCATCTGTCTGTGCTTCCATTTTTAATAAAGTTAAGTTTTACATTGTATGCCTACAATAACCTGATCATAAGTCATGAGCTTGGTAGACACACTATTTACAAGTATATTTGAATATGTTAAAGACTATATCAAACCTCAGGGTTCCCTGGTGGTCCACTGGTTAGGATTTGGTGCTTTCACTACTGCAACCTGGGTTTGATTCCAGTCAGGGAACCAAGAGATCACACCACACTGAAGCCATGGTCAGTATTTGAATGGGAGACCACCTCGGAATACAAGGAGCTCTATGCTGTGGCCCACTGGAGAAGGAATTAGCAACCCACTAAAGTATCTCTTCCATGAAAACCAAATGGATCAGCATGACCATGGACGTAAAGATGTTCCTGATGTTTTATGGTCCATGAGGTCACAAAGAGTCAGAAATGACTGAACAACAAATATCAGATCTCTGGATCTCACTCACTAGTTTAAAGGAGTATCTTCTCTAATAGTTTTTCTGCTGTCATTATCTCTAACAGAATTCTCATTAGTTTACAAGGACGCGTCCTGTTGAGCAAAAACTGAAAATTAGACACAGTAAAGAAAATGGAAGTTTGCAGTAATTTGTTGTGAAACGTAAAGGCTGTGATTATTTATATTGCTTTTTAACAAAATAATGCACATTATCAAGTGTTGTTATTTAGTATACCATATAAAACAGAATACCCATTGGCCCTTTAAATGAGAAGTAAAGTGCAGTGAATAGTGCGGCTTTCTTTAAAACAAAACATGGCCTGGATGCTGTCCTTCACTGACCTGGAAACTCTCAGACCTGCTCAAGGCTGAGATTTGTGATTGACATTTCACCTGACCAATGCATGTCCCACTGGCCTGAACTTCCTACAAGATGAGTTTTCATGAGATTTTCCTAAAACCTATTACATGCTGCTGGCAGATGGCAGATTACCCATGTAGAGCATCCATTCCTTCTAATTACTGCAGAGATCCTGCTAGCCACAGCGCTCTGCGTATAAACCCCATCACTACTACAGAAATACGCAGAGGCACCATGTTTTGATCAAGAAATTAATTTACCCAAGTAGTCCCATCATATTTTTATTACAGTATCACGTGGTTAGAAAGATGTATTGGAAATTGCCTAAATTGCATCAAAATATATTTAAACTCAGCTCCTCTAAATAACCAAAAATGTCCCAAATGCAAAAAAAATAACGTACTGGATTATGTTGTCCCTCCGAAAATGACAAAGCATGAAGATGAGAGTTATATCTGCTATCTTTTAAGGTATTGTTGTCTTTATAGTGATATATAAATAGCTATTCTACTTTTTTTCTTCTATTTTTTCTTATTAAATTAATGAGGCTAAGAAGAACACAATAAAATAACTTGACTAAAAGAAAAGAATAAGATCTATAACAACCTTATTAATAATAAAAGAAAATTAATAATCTTCTTCTCCGTTATAATTTATTTTCTCAGTTTGTAAGCTTGATCTGGGAAAGAAATAGCATTTTTCGGATTTGCATCTCCTAACTTCATCCAGTAGTGAAGTTATAAATAGGGATTCCATCCTCCAAGGACATCTAGTCTCTTATCTAATTATATTTTTTCTATATTATATTTTATTTATATATATATATTTATATAGTGTTCACATTTGAATGTCTAAAACAAGTTAAAAAACCTGTTTCATGCCAAGAATTCCGAGAAATACAGTTACTTCACTGCACTCTCTGAACCTGGGCAGGGAAGTGCAAATGTGCCCACAAGGGCTTTGTTCTTGTAATCCATTATCATTTTAAACATGTCTCCATTTAAGCATATGCCTGCTGTATTACACAGATTTGAGCAAGGGTCAGGATGGATTATACACAAGCTAGGAATCCTACCCACGTACAGCTGTTTCAAGGTTACTGCCTCTCATCAGCGTGGGACCGGTTCCTAGCTTGTGTAGTAGATTTTTTCCAGGAGGTAGTTTACCACAACAATAGAAGCCCTCCACCGTTCAATAGTACATTAATAAATAGTATATTTGTGTTCACTTCTAACGAGTTAAAACAAGTTAAAAAAACTCTTTCCTCACCAGAATTCCAAGAAATACAGTTATTACACTTCATTCTGGGAATCTGGGCAGGGACATATTGACAAACTTTCAAGAGGTTTGACCTCTCTTTATCAAGTCTGAAGCAATAAATAGCTAATAAATATGTATCACAATGAAAATGATTGTGATTCATAGAATATAAATTCATGTAGGTGATCTGCTGGATATTTGTGGCCAGACATGTAGCATACTGTGAGTGTCTGTAATGAAAACAGGTTTATTGCTTTATTTAAGACATGCACAAATATTTATAAATGTTTATTGGATTTAGTTCACTGGAACTGGATATTTAAAGCATTTTCAAGATTCCGTCAAAGTGGTTCTGAAATTCCACTAAATGATTGCAAGGAAGTCAATAATATAATTCATTAGGATTTCCCATGGTTGCATCCTTCCCGTTGTTATTGTTGTTGATGTATTTAGGACTGGGCCAACAGGGCCAAGGAGACTGTAACGTCTTGACGTTCACTTATCAAATATAAGGCAAAACACTTAAAACTTCATAATTGCAAGATTATCTATCTATCTATCTATCTATCTATCTATCTATCTATCTATCTTTATCTCTTTCTATCTATCTATCTATCTATCTATCTATCTATCTATCTTTATCTCTTTATATCTATCTATCTATCTATCTATCTATCTATGTATCTATCTTTATCTTTTTCTATCTATCTATCTTTATCTCTATCTATCTATCTATCTATCTATCTATATATATATATATATATATATATATATATATATATGTATATCTTTCTATCTCTATCTCTATCTATCTATATCTCTATCTATCTCTCTTTCTATCTTACAATCTATCTATCTATCTATCTATCTATCTATCTATCTATCTATATATCTATCTATCTATCTACCTCTCTCTCTCTCTCTCTCTCTCTCTCTCTCTATATATATATATATATATATATATATATATATATATATCTTACAATCTATCTATCTATCTATCTATCTATCTATCTATCTTTCTTTCTCTATCTATCTTTCTCTATCTGTCTATCATCTATATATCTATCTATCTATCTATCTATCTATCTATCTATCTATCTATCTATCTATCTATATATCTATCTATCTATCTATCTATATCTCTATCTATCTATCTATCTATCTATCTATCTATCTATCTATCTATCTATCTATCTATCTATCTATATCTCTATCTATCTATCTATCTATCTATCTATCTATCTATCTATCTATCTATCTATCTATATCTCTATCTATCTATCTATCTATCTATCTATCTATCTATCTATCTATCTATCTATATCTCTATCTATCTATCTATCTATCTATCTATCTATCTATCTATCTATCTATCTATCTATATCTCTATCTATCTATCTATCTATCTATATCTCTTTCTTTCTATCTATCTATCTATCTATCTATCTATCTATATCTCTATCTATCTATCTATATCTCTATCTTTCTATCTATCTATCTATCTATCTATCTATCTATCTATCTATCTATCTATATCTCTATCTATCTATCTATCTATCTATCTATATCTCTTTCTTTCTATCTATCTATCTATCTATCTATCTATCTATCTATCTATCTATCTATCTATCTATCTATATCTCTATCTATCTATCTATATCTCTATCTTTCTATCTCTCTATATATCTATCTATCTATCTATCTATCTCTCTCTCTCTATCTCTCAATCTATCTATTTATATCTCTTTCTATATATTTATCAATCTATCTATCTATCTATCTATCTATCTATCTATCTATCTATCTATCTATCTATCTATCACTTTCTGACTGTATGACAAAATAAGGACAACTAATATTCTTATTGAGAAAAAATATAGTAATGTACTAAATGTAATCATTATTATATTTGTATTTGGTGATGTTTTAGTGATGGCAGGTGTGTATTTTGCAACGTAACTTGTTATAGACAATGACAATTTTAACTTTTATTAATCTGAATATAAAACTGAAACAAAAACCCTGCTATTAGAGAACACTCAAAGACCAGAACATATAAGCTCTTAGTTACCCTTTAGATATGGTCACAAATAACAATTAGTACCATTGGTGGTATACAAAATAGAAAGGAGGAGAAAAAAACAATGTCCCTTAAAGTGATCCTCCTATCTGGAAGGCATATAGCCCCACAAACTTACTGAACAGCACTCATATGTATCAAAAAGGAGCTATATGACCACAATGTCTAAGGAACTGGCCACTTCTCTAAGTAATAATAATTAAGTAACTATTAGTGTTCTCTTTGAAGTAGTACATCTTAAAAAATAAAAATGTAAAAAAACATCCAAACAACTGATGTATTAAATTAGAGGAATCTTGGAGGCAAATACCATCTCTATTTAGCTCTATTAAAAGAAGTCCCACAACAATGTGTAACATACAATAAGGTTAAATAAGATTACACTCACAGGGGACAAATGGAGAAAAGAAATGACTGCGGTAAAAGTATATTTCATGAAACATTTATCAAACTGATGTTTTTAATAACTATTTTTTACTTTCTTCAAACATTTTTCTCATCAAAAATATCATACTATACTATAAATATGGGGGTTGAGTTGTCCTTTAAATAAATACCTTTGTCTTATAATAATAAAATACTGATCTCTATCCCCAATCCACACACTTCCTGTATACAGCACCAGCTTGGCAGACATTGTCTGTGCCCTGTGTTTTTCCTCTGAGCACCCACCTGGCATGGATGAGATCCTAATGGTGACAGCTGTATATACTTAATGTGATCACAGGGAGGGCTGTATAGGGCTCCACATCTGCCTCCACATGCCCTCTTGTTGAGTTCTGCCCCTTAAGGTTATTTTTCAGTGCAAAGTGTTACAAAGCCGCTTACAAAACTGTTCCCTGGCTTTTTGTGCTGCTAGATAAATATTTCATTGAGCAGAGATTAATCCTTTCCTCTCCAGGCAATGTGCAGAATTAGCCATTTCACACATACAGTATTAGGGTATTTTTATATACTGGGAATAATCCTATTGTGCACACAGGATTTGAAGAAACTGGTCTTTTTCTATATCTACTAAATACAGAACATTTTCTCTCTTCCGTGTTCACCCTCTGCCTTACTTCTGTCATCCTCTCACTCCATCCTTGTTCTCGGTGTGGCCTTCTACCCTTCATGATGTCCTGACTATCTTCCTAAACCTGTTTGTCCTGAATATTTTTTGTAATTTGTCACAGCAGCTGTCTTTTCTTCCTTGCCCTGAGTGCTCTTCTTCT